>JAMXBC010000002.1:102002620-103252620 GCA_024138005.1 Lumnitzera racemosa | reverse complement strand
TGATGCTCGTTCTAGTTTTAATTATCCACATGATCTGTCAGCACTTTCCCAAATTTTTTTATTGACGTAGTTTTATTTATTAGGTGCAGGATTCTATTTCCTTATGGATTTCATCATTTAATAATAAAAATAAGTCAGAACAAAAATTCTTATAAGTTAAACTATATAGAATCATATTCCTTTGTTTTTTTTTTTCTCCCTTACATCCTATTGTTAAAATCTAATTTTCAATTAACTTCTTATCTCTCCCAATAAAATTATTATTTGCTCTTCATTATCTTAGCTATAGTAGCTATTGGATATCTTAAGAATTGTTTTGAATCTTGTTTTTCTTCCTAAGATTAGGGAGGCAAATATATATACCATTGGGTTATTATTACTCAGAGCAGAAAAGACTTGTGCATTTGTTTTTGGGTTTAATCCCCCAAGTCCTTTGCTAGATTTATTACCATGTTACCGGCTCATCGGGCTCTTTATAATGGTCGTCTTGTGTTATCATTAATTAATCCGTTTATGATGTTTGTCGGGAAATTCTACAGATTCAGAAATTGAATTTCAAAATAGAAAATCAACCATGCATTTATTGTACTGCTTGGTTTGGTGCTACTAAGGTTGTGCATAGATTCTATAGAGCTAAAATGTTTTGGTTTCACCGCCTCATTTAAGCGAAATCCTATATTACGCACGAGGAGATCCACATTTGAAGTCAAATTCAAATGAATGATTAACTTTAAAGTGGTTCATATAGAGGTTCTATATTATGTTTCTTAAATGGTTCCGAGAGAGAATCGAATTTTCAATTAATTCAAATAGAATATTAATGTTATAATAAGTAGTGTAAATAAACTATTAAAATTGAAATAAAATTAGGGTCTTAATCCTTTATTTAAACTACTTATCATAATATTGAATAATTGATTCTTTCTGTTAACTATTTGAAAGTATTTCAACCATATAACATTAATTGATCATCTATTTAAATCATTTAAAAGTTTGATCCTTCATTTAACTTGACCATAAACATTAATATTCTCTTATATAATTTTCCCTATCATTATTGTTAGGTAAATTTCACATTTGATGCGTGAATTTTTTTTAATTTTTATAATTAACTACTTAAAGTTTAAAAATGTGAATATAGTACCTATAAACTTTTAAAGATTGTTTGTAGTAACTAAATTTAATAATTAATAATAAAAATAAGTAAAGTTTAAGTAGTTGATTATAAAAATGAACAAAATTCAGATATCAAATGTGGAATTTACCTTTATTACTATAATATATTAGTTTGGGTATATATTTTTAACTATTACTATTTACGATGGAACTATCGATAACCACGTAGATGTGACAAGTCATATAGCTTGTCTTATATATTGAATTCGTTTGAATTTGAACAAGATTTAGTTTGGCCACTTAAATCGTAATTTACTGGTTTTGTATTGATATACGTCACGTACCAACAACTTAAAAATAAGTGTTACAAAGAAGTTAATGTGTGTGTGTGTTTCTTTTTTTTCTCAACTCTGGCAACACTTTTTACTTTCTAAAAGTGCATTTGTGCTTACCAACATTTTGCACTATCTAGTACTTATATACTTTTTGATAGTGTTACCAAAAAATGAACGTGTTTTTTAATAAAACTAACATAAAGTCACACATTAGCGACTTACCCATAGTAACCCTAATTTACTATAGTTTGATTTAGATTCTTAAACGTTCTAAATCATTTTTGCCTAGTTACTATAGTTAAGCGCATTTGAAACCTTTTTTCTTTCCTTTTTCATTTATCTCAGGTACCTTTTATTATTTTATCAAAAAGTAAAAGAGTAAAATAAGATTTAAAATCATATTTTTTACATATTTAGGAGCTTAAAGGCTCAATTTTAAGATAAAATAATTTGCAACTAATTTCTTTTTTAGTTTCTTGACATCTTTTAACGAATAATGTAGCTTTATTTAAGCTGAGATTGCATGCTGTAATAAACAGAAATTTTAACCTTAATTTAATTGGTACCTTAGTAGTTGTGTTTATTTTCTCCTTATCAGTTATGCTTCGAGTTATTTTAATTTAAACTTATGATTTTTAGAAACGATGTTCTAAATCTGACAAATGATTTTAATTCCTAATTATTCTCACTAATGGGCAATTACAATGGTAAAAACGTAGGTTTGCTTTTAAGTACAAAAGGAAGATATGTATTTTAAATGTTATAAACTAATGATAAATATTGCAGCGTGTAGTGTATATAGAAAAAGCATATTCAGCACTAAGTTCAGACGGCATTAGACATTAAAACATAGGATGCATATTGTATAGAAGTACTACTTATATTTTGCATAAAAGTACATATATTTACCTAATATTACTTATTCAATTCTTCAAATTTGGTACTTAACCAAAAATTTTCCATATCATCATTACTATTAATAGTTAGTGGTGATAACGCAAAAAGTTATATTTAGATACCGAATTCAATAAGTTAAAGCTTTTGACTTCATGTAGCATTTGCACCGAATGAAATCTATCCTAAATTTGCACCGGTTAAAGCTGCATGCTCTATATGCATTGCATTGAATATTAGAGTTCAAACATAGCTTAGAGTTCATTCACTTTCATATTCATTGTCCCTCATTTTACATAGCCTGTCTCATATATCCTCGTAATTATGGCATAAGGTGGGAATAGTTGTGAATGAGTGATGTTGGATAGGCTTACTAACTAACTAACGAGACAAAGCTCTTTTTGTGGTTATGTAGCTCGGATACCGCCATATCGATTGTGCTCAAATCTATGCCAATGAAGCTGAGGTACTTTAATTAGCTTTTTCATTCTTGATTCTTAATTTATGCCCGAGGATTCCAAGTCGAACTTCCAAATTTCGTGTCCTTTCTGAGATTCCTGCTTGAATAAATCGCGATTGCAGTAGATATCACGAAGTTAGCAAGTATGATATATAACAGGTTAAACCTTAACTTGGTTTAACGAAACAAACATCTAATGAGATAACAAAACAACACAATACGCAGGACAAGTTCCCCAGAAGAACATGTAACTTATGGAAAAAACAATACAAGTATTCATGAAACATCTAGTGACATGGTAGACTTTTCCTGATCACTTATGGAAACTCTTGGACTTGTTTCCTATTTTGATTCTCCCATGTATCAACTAGCTTGTCTAAAGAAATATGAAAAAAAAAAAATAGAGAAAACCGAACTGAATCAAATTTAGGTTTTAAGAGCGAAATCCTCTATCCTTTGGGTTGTAGATTAAACAGCAATATATAATGGCTCTTCTTGCAGATTGGAGCAGTCTTTAAGCAGTTGTTTGATGATGGGGTAGTCAAACGCGAAGATTTGTTTGTCACTTCCAAACTCTGGTTAGTTGGGATTCTAACGGCATTACATCGTAACAAAAGGAAATCTTTAATGAGGTTTTTTTATTGAAGTGTGGTCCTTTCTTCATAGTTTTTATTTGGCACTTATTATGCTTCTTTTAACTTCGTGTTATTGAAGTTATGGCATTTTTTTAAACAACCCTTGCTAATTTCTCCTTCAGGAACACAGATCATGCTCCAGAAGATATAAAAGAGGCCTTCGAAAGGACTCTGCGTGATTTGCAGCTTGACTATATTGATCTTTACCTTGTATGCGCACGGTTTGGAACTTTACATCCCATTTTAATATTGATTGGCAGGATCTTGTTTGCGCATTATATCTTGAGCATCATGCTGACATGTTGTTGAAGCAAAACTGTCACAAAGAGAGTTATGGTTTCATATCATTATTGTAATGAATCAAGACCGTTTTGCCATACTCAGATACCTACGATAAACCATTCTAGTCACAACATGACTCATTATAGGCTCCTGCTTTGGAATTTCACCTGTCTCACATATATTATTTTCAAATCTCTCAAATAATTATAAACGAATTTTTTGCATTACATTTTACATAATATAGCACTTACTTTGTCATCCTCTATGTGTCAAAAGCTGTTGCTTGAGATTCATTTCTCAAAGTTTTCGTATCTTTTGCATTTGCAATCCAGGCATTCAAATTATGTATCCAACTAAGAGCTAGATGTAAAGCGGAAATATTATCTGGAAAAAGTGCTTGATCAATTTCCCGTTTGGGGAAGAGATAGGACCACAACTTGAACTTGTTATCGATATATTGGATTCATTCTATATGATAAGCTGATCTTTAGTTTCTGATGATTCTCAAGATCCACTGGCCAGTGCGGATGAAGAAGGGATCTGTTGGCTTCAGTCCTGAAAACCTTCTTCACCCAGATATACCTACTACATGGAGAGCATTGGAAGAGCTCTATGATTCTGGTAAGGCACGAGCCATTGGTGTCAGCAACTTTTCCACTAAGAAACTGGCAGACCTGCTGGAAACCGCACGTGTTCCTCCAGCTGTGGTGCAGGTGGAATGTCATCCTTCATGGCAGCAGTCTAAGCTCCATGAGTTCTGTAAATCAAAGGGAATCCAACTCACTGTGAGTACAAAACCTGTATTCGATCTGATAGATCGGTACGCACTGATGAAAACAACTTATGTAGCTCTGCTTGAAAAGCTGTTTGGCTCTACATTAGGCTAAGACAGATTTAGTTCTGATGTATAGGGCTATTCACCATTGGGTTCTCCAGGCTCAGCATTTCTTAAAAGCGAAGTTCTCCGCCATCCTGTGTTGACAATGGTGGCAGAGAAATTGGGAAAGAGTCCAGCACAGGTTGCTCTAAGGTGGGGCCTTCAAAAGGGTCACAGTGTTCTTCCCAAAAGTACTTACGAAGAAAGGATTAAGCAGAATTTCGATGTCTTCGACTGGTCTATACCCGATGACTTGTTCGCAAAATTCGGTGAAATCGAACAGGTATACATGTACCTAAGTTATTGCCGTCACCTTCTTATGATGGTTAATTAATGTTGATAACTTGCACCGCATTTTCTGTTTCACAAAATTTCAGATATCATATAGGTATAACTCCCAAATATCTTATACATGATGCATGCTTGACAGGCATGATTCACCTTAAGAAGTTGATCATTAGATGTATTTTCAAGTCGGACCTGTAATATAACTGCATTTTGTATAACCATGCAGGCTAGACTGCTTAGAGGGACTCCATTTGTTCATGAAACCCTCAGTCCATACAAGACCCTTGAGGAATTCTGGGATGGGGAAATATGAAAAGCTGTGTGATTACTCTGCCAAACCTCTTTGTAGAACTTGGTTTGTATGGTTTGCCTATCGAACCAGAGATTTGAAACTGGAGGTGGTGTCCTGAAGAAGACAGGAGTGGCTTTAGTAGGAGTCATCCTTTCCTATGGTGTAATCAAAACAATAAACTACTACAATTTTTTCCTATTGTCCTGCAAGATTGTATTGGCTTAGTTAGAATTTGTGCTTGGTACCATTAACCTCTATCTAGCTATATAATTTCCTGAATGGAGAGATGTTATGGTGCCATGGTGGATTAGTGATAGTTGCTGATTGGTAATCTCTGTTAATATATCTAAGTACTGAGTACTTAGCATTCATAGTGAAGCATGCCCTAGTATATGTCTTAACTCTCGAGGGAATATTTCTGTACCATGTTTTTCGAAATAAAAAGGCATGATTTGGCTCGAGAAAAATGATAAAAATATTCTTTTAAAAAAAAAAAAATCCAAAATACAGTATTTGTAAGGGGAAGAAAAGAAAAACCAACAAGTACCTTACATGAAATAGTGCTTTCAAATCACGATTTCATTATCTGGCTTGATACTCACTATGGCATTTATCTTTCTCATTTATGCAAATGACCTTTTTCCTCTAAAAGAAAACTCTAACTCCCTCTACTGTCCAATTGACTTTGCACTTCCAGCCTACTCTTAGTCCTATTCTACCTTCCACCCATGCATTTATTGTTGTAGGAACTCTTTCTTCTCCATTTTTGTCATTTTTTTACACTAAATCCACACTTTCTCACTTTATTGCTCACCATGTAAGAAGAGGTGAACTTTCCATTTCTAACACTTCTTTCTGATTCTTGATACTAATCACATATCTATGTAATGTAATATCATCATTTACATGTAATTTTCATTTATTTTTTTCAGCCAAATTTACTATTGATCAAATTATTTTTAGTTGAAACTAAAGTGTATTTTTTCGTACAATATTCCCTATTAGATGGTTCAATGCTTAAACTACTAGTCACTTCATCTCGATTATATGGCCCATAATATGCTACAAACATTTACTCCACAGTCCATTTATGCATGTGGTTAAACCTTTATGCAAGTATAATCAACAACACAACTAATGGTCAAACTATTATTTGGTTGTTTATATAATTTTACATGTATAAATAGCAAGTAACAGTAACCTATGTACATAAATTTAGCTCATAACTCTCAAATTGTTCAACTTTGATGGAAATTCTACACTAATGTACAAAATTATCAATAAGCATACAAATTATATGAAGAGATCATGTTTGTAACTCAAATCTCAAAATTGCCTCAACTAGCTAGCTATAGTCTAAATTAGGTAGACCAAATCTCCTTCTATAGCAAAAATTTTATAAGGCACACCATAGATGAATACATGTCGATCTATATCGCACGAACCAAGGAGATGGGTCCGAACCACGAGATAGTTCAAATAATAAATAGTAGTCAAGGGTTAAGTAAGGGTCTTCGTGCACTAAAGGTGCATATAATGCACCGACACTTCACACAAGCTCAGGTCATACTTGACATAATATACAAGTATGGCTAAAGATTACTTGCCTCTAATCCATGCTCATAATAGATCAAATAAGAGTAAATAAGAGTAAGCAAAGACATTTAGCTCATGCACAAGGAATATGTCTAAATATCAATGGTATTGTCTATTGCAGCTATTACAATTCACAAGTATTTAAATGACTCAATTAGGATAAGTCTTAGGTTATGGTAAATTACAAAAAGAGTCTTATTGAAAAAGGAAAAGAAGGTTAGAATTATAATCAGACAAAAAGAGGAATATACTATTACAGAAGACGGTAGGGATGTTAGACAAATAAGGTACATATTAGTTATCCTTTATGTGGTCCCAATGATGCTGTTTGCCAAGCAGAGTAGGATCAGGACAAATTAGGTCGGGCTCAGTAGCTCAGATGATCCGAACTAAGCAAAGGTTAATCGAAGGGATGGTCCATCGTCAAGTTGGCCTTAGTTATTCGGATCTAGTTGTTGTTAGCTTGGCCTCGGTAGTGGTTCGAGTTAACAATATGTGCATTCTATACTTGGCCTTGGATAGATGTGTTGAGGAGGGGTCAACTCGGCAACAGGTCAGTCACCTTAGTAGTCTCTTCGATGAAGTGGAGAGTAGAGTAACTTGATGAGTTGAATTGGAGAATACATTACTTTTCTAAGTTTAACTCACCTCAGATAGCTTAGCCCACCATATGAGCAAGTCCTCAAGCTTCGAAGCACGTAATTGGTTTGTGATCCCTATCATCCCCTTTGGGTTGTTTGAGGTTTGGGATTAAATTTGGCTTAGCTTCATGTTGCTTATCTTCGGGAATGTATGGATGGAGGTTGGTAATGTTAAAGGAGTCAAAGACTCTAATAGAGATCAAGGACCGATTACACGCTCCCGAGCTCAAGGGCTCTCTCAGGTGGTTCACCAAACTATCTGAGGTGAGTTAATCGTCGAGGAGTAATGTTTGCCCCAGTCCAATCTTCCGAGCTACTTTGCTCTCCATACCATCTAAGGTGTTGTCGAGGTGATTAGCCATGATGCTGAGCTAAACCCTCTACTGTGCACTAATCCAAGCACCAAATCTGAATACAGCAATCTTTACAGTACCGAGGCTAAGCTAACAACTATCAAGAGCTAACCATCCGAGGCCAACCCAAATGTAAGCTGTTTTAGAGCTAACCCCAGTCTTACCCTAGTAATCAAGGTGCTAATCTTCCGACGTCGAACATATGTGAACAAAGGCCCACCCCTGCCCGGCTCACTATACTGTCAGAATCGTAGAGTAAAGCGTACACGCGTTGTCCTTTCTGACAAAGGACATTCGCTGCGCACGATTTCGTGATTTTCCTATAAATTATTTTCCTTCTTTTTAGCAAATAGGGATCCATTTTTATAATTTTCTGTAACGTAGATCTTATCCTAACAGGGTACTATAAATAATCACATAATGTAATAGCCACATCATCATATACAGAACGAGATACACTAAACTTTTACCCTCTCTTGAGCTAAGTGTCCTCTTACTTACTCTTAAGCAACTCTTATCTAACCCATTCGAGCATGGACTAGTAGCGAATGACCTCCGATCATACTTGTACGTCATATCAAGTGTAACCTGAGCTCGTGTAAGGTGTTGGTGTATCATATCTATTGTCAGTGTACAGGAACCCCCTGCTTATCCTTGACTATTATTTACTCTTCAGGCCATCTTGTGGCTTGGACCTACCCCTTTGGTTACTCGTAATATTAGGTTTGTATGTTCATTCACGAATCCATATCATCTTGCTATCAAAGTGCTTGGTTACGTTCGAAACTGAATCCCGCTACTATGTTCTTTTAATAGTTTGTCACTACTTTCATATGATAGAGGTTTTATTGTTCATATTAGAGTTTGGTAGCTGAGTAATATCTTATACTCTATTTTCCCCCTATTTTTGATACGCAAAACAATGTGTGGTTGACTGTTCATTTGATTGTTGTTGTGAAGTAACCATCAATGGTAGACTTAAGTGTTCAAGGAATTTTGGAAAACCAAGAAAATGGTACTCAACATGACCAAGGGCAAGAAGAGAGCTTCACGCCTCTATCAGTGGATGATCGATTAGATAGGCTTACCAATTAGTAGCTAGTTTGATAACTGTTATACAAGAAGACAAACAACGAGCTAGAAATAGCCCCATTAGAGAACATGAATAGTAACAGCGAAGTAATGGTTAGTTTAGCAGAGTTAATGCCCCTAGCTCATCTACCTTGAGCTAAAGCAATTGGTAGGGATGCTAGATGAATGCTAATACTAGAAGAGATTGAAGAGGAAGCAGAAGGGGATTATGAGGCAGAGGAGTACTACGAGCCTAAGGAAAGAAATGTATGAGTCCCTAAAGTTGAAGGATTGAGAATACGAATTCCAAATTTTTCTGGTAGTGATGATGCCAAGGACTATCTAGATTGGGTAGATCAGATTGAAAAGCAATTTAAATGCCACAAAGTGCTCGAAAATGCAAAGGTTAGGCTAGATATATTGGAGTTCACTAGTTATGCTGCCTTATGGTAGGAGAACCTGCAGGCCACCAGAAGAAGGGAAAGAGAACGAGAACGAGAGATTAGGAGTTGGGATGATATGAAGAAAGTTATGTGGAGGAGGTTTATGCCAAGCTATTACCTGCAGGATGCCTTTAAGAGACTGCAAAAACTGAGGTAAGGAGGATCGAGTGTGGATACTTACGTTAAAGAATTCTAGATGTTAATGATCCGATGCGAAGTTGTAGAGACTGAAGACCGAACTGTGTCTCCATTCATTGGCGGATTGAAGTATGAAATTGGGGATGTCCTAGAAACCGTAGATGTTTCAAAACTTGATGACGTAATCAAAGCCACTTAGAGGATAGAAAGACGCCGAATAGGAAGATTTCGAACACCCATCAACCATCTTGGCAATAGCCGACCTATTCCAAGCAGACGTATACAAATGGAACCAAGCAAAGCCACTAAGACCTGACCTGCTCAAATCACCTGAATAGAAGAGAAGGAACCCCCTGAGGAAGTTTGAGAAAGGTTAGAGTTCAAGGAGGAAGACAAATAAGATCAAGTGTTTCAAATGCCAAGGATTTGGACACATGACTACTCAGTGTCCGAACAGGTGAACAATGGTAATCAAAGGCGAAGCACTGACTGTTGAGGTTGATAGTATTGATGAGGAAGTAAAGGAGTTAAAGGAGGATGGATAGACCGAGCTATCCAAAGAAGAAGTTATCTATAGTAAGGAAGGCAACTTCATGCCGACCACTATAGTAATGAGGAGGACAATGAGTGTCGGTCCTGTACCTAAAGATAAGCAGAGAGAAAATCTCTTCCACATTGGGTGTAAGGTGAATAACTCATTATGCGTACTAATTATTAAAAGTGGAAGCTACACCAATGTAGCCTCAACATTTATGGTCCAATAGTTGAAATTACCAACCATGCCCTACCCAAAACCTTGCAAGCTTCATTAGCTTAGTGATAAGGGAGCCCTACGAGTGAACAAATAGGCGTCTGTACTGTTATGTATTGGCAAGTATCGAGATGAAGTGCTTTATGATGTACTGCCTATGAGTGCGTCCCACCTTCTACTTGGACGACCATGGATGTTTGACTGAGCAGTTATATATGACAACCGGAGAAACACATGTTTTGTGGAGCATTAAGGGAGAAGGTTGAAATTGAGTCTTATGATTATCGAGCAGGTAAAAGTCATGCAATCCCAGCTTAGTCGAACCCTAAAGAAGGAAGCCTTGGTATTAACTCGAGATGAACTGAAAAGGGAAATGGAGCTAGAGGGACCAACCTATTTGCTTGTCAGGAGACTTCTGGAGATGAGACCTAGGGAGGAAAAGCTTCCAACCGAGGTAAAAACCTTACTGGAGGAATTTACCAACCTGTTTCCGGAAGAGCTGCCTAACAGTTTGCCCTTAATCTGAAGTGTTGAGCATATGATTGACCTGCAGTTAGGAGCTGCACTACCGAACAAGCCTACTTATAGGCTGAACCCTAAATAGGTTGCCAAACTATAAAGGCAAGTAATCGACCGCTTGAAGAAAGGGTATGTGTACAAGTCCCTAAGCCCCTACGCTGTACCGGCCTTATTAGTGCCGAAGAAGGATGGTTCTTAGAAGATGTGTGTAGATAGCCGAGCGATCAATCGAATCACGATCAAGTACAGGTATCACATACCCAGGCTTGATGACATGCTAGACAAGTTAAGTAGAGCAAGAGTGTTCTCCAAGATTGACCTTAAGGCTAGGTACCATCAAATTCGAATGCATGTAAGTAATAAGTAGAAAACCGCATTCAAGATGTGACATGGTTTATATGAATGGCTTACGATGCCTTTCGGACTATCCAACGCGCTAAGCATATTTATACGCTTGATGAATCATATGCTCTAGAGTTATCGGGAAGGTTTGTCATGGTTTATTTTGATGACATTCTAGTATATAGTTTTGACCTGGAGACTTACTGAGAGCATCTCCAATAAGTGCTTGCAAAACTTTGAGTTGAACAACTCTACGCCAATATGAAGAAGTGTGATTTTTTCCAATTCGAGGTGATCTTCTTAAGCTTTGTTGTAAGCGAAGGTGACATCCAAGTTGATGAAGAGAAGATAAGAGCGATCATAGAATGGCCTAAGCTAACCTGTCTTACCGATGTGAGAAGTTTCCAAGGCCTGGCGTCGTTCTATCGCCGGTTCATCAAGAACTTCAATATGATTGTAGCCCCACTAACTGAACTCTCAAAGAAGAATGCTGAATTCAAATGAGGTGAGAAAGAGCAGAAGAGTTTTGAGGATGTGAAGGATAGGCTAATTACGGCCCTTATCTTAGCTCTACAGAACTTCGACAAGGTATTTGAAGTAGAGTGTAATGTATCTGGATTAGGCATAGGTGCTGTGCTGATGCAAGAAAGCCAACCTATTGCTTACTTCAATGAAAAACTTCGAGGAGCCACACTCAACTATTTCATCTACAACAAGGAGTTCTACTCCTTAATCCGAGCACTAACAGTGTAGTAACACTATTTATTACCCAAGGAATTTATGATCTACATCGATCATGAATCCTTGAGATATCTAAAGAGCAAATCGAAATTGTTCCAGAGACAAGCCAAATGGGTTGAGTTCATGGAGGGTTTTTCTTATGTTGTAAAATATAAGAACAAAAAGAACAATATAATGGCTAACGCCTTATCGAGATGACATAACCTCCTGATCAAGCTACAGGTGAGGCTACTGGGTTTTTCAACCATCAAGACTTTATATGCTGAAGACCCACACTTTGGTCCTATCTACACCCATTATGAGGAAGGATGGATACTAGATGACTATCACAGGGAGGATGGATACTTATTCAGGAAGGGAAGGCTATGTATCCCGACTTGTTTCACTCGAGAATTGCTAGTGTACGAGGTGCATGGAGGGAGATTGATAGGATACTTTGGCTAGCGTTGAACTTATGAGGTATTATCCTACAGTTTCTTTTGGCCAAGGATGAAGAAGGATGTCCAATCCATGCTGGAAATGTATGCGGCCTGTCGAAAAGTGAAGAGTTGAGCCGAGTAAGAACACTACCAACCCTTATTGATCTCGACCAAACCATGGTCCAGCTAAGTATGGACTTCATATTAGGATTGCTGAAGATGTCCCGAGGGAAGGACTCCATCACGGTGGTTGTGAATCGATTTAGCAAGATGGCACATTTCGTGCCTTGTTCCAAAACTAATGACACTTCGGCTATTTCTTTTCTTTTCTTACAGGAAGTAATTAAGTTGTATGGAATTCTTAGGACCATTGTTGTAGACTGGGACCCCAAGTTTATGAGTTACTTTTGGAGGACGTTATGGAGGCAAATGGAAACCAAGCTACTTTACAACACATCCTGCCACTCACAGATTGATGGACAAACCAAAGTTGTTAACCAAACCATGGGAACTTTGTTGCGAGTTACTGTCGCATGAAACACGGCTGACTGGGATCTGTGCCTACCAATCGTTAAGTCCACATACAATAAGACTGCCTATAATGTAACAAGCATGTCCCCATTTGAGGTCACCTATAGTTTCAACCCTGAGTTGCCATTAGACCAAGCATCCCAACCGACACTTGATGATGACCGGCTAGTTGTTGAGAGAGTTAAGGCCATCAAAGCCATGCACTAGAAGGTTGTCAAGCAACTGGGTCAAGCTAATATTAAGCTTGAGAAGTAGAGCCAAGGACAAAGAAAGAGGGAATTTCAACCAAGCAATTTGGTTTAGATACACCTCAGCAAGGAGCGATTCCCGAATTTGAGGATGAGCAAGTTATCTCCCAGGGCCGACTGGCCTTTCTAAGTGCTTAAAAAGATTGATCTTAACGCCTATAAGATTGAATTACCTGAAGGATATAAAGTCTTAGACTCCTTCAACATTGCTGATCTCCAACCTTACACTCCCGTGGACAAGAAACCAGAACCCAAACTCGAACCAGATTTAACCCCAAATCTCAAACAACTCAGAGGGAATGATAGGGATCAAGGACCGATTACACTCTTCTAAGCTCGATGGCTTTCTTAGGTGGTTCGCCGAACTGTCAGAAGTAAGTTAAGCGCCGAGGAGCAGTGCTTGCCTCGGTCTAATATGCCAAACTACTTCATTCTCCATACCATCCAAGGTGTTGCTGAGGTAACCAGCTGTGGTACCGAGCCAAACCTTCCACTATGCTCTAGTCTAAGCGGCAAATCTAAATATAGCAATCTCCATAGTAATGAAGCCGAGCTGATAACTATCAAGAGTCGACCATCTGAGGCCAACCCAAATGTGAGTAGTTCTTGAGCTAACCCCAGTCTTGCCTCGGCAATCAGGGTGCCGATCTTCCGATGCCGAACATACATGAACAGAAGCCCACCCCAACTCAGCTCACTACATCGTCAGAATCGCAGAGTAAAGCGTACGCGTGTTGTCCTTTCTAACAACTATACTATCCTTTCTGACAGAGGACATTCACCGCACATAATTTCGTAATTTCCCTATAAATTATTTTCCTCCTTTTTAGCAAATAGGGATCCATTTTTGTAATTTTTTGTAACGTAGAACTTACCTTAACAGGGTATTATAAATAATCACACAATACAATAGCCGAATCATCATATACAGAAGGAGATATGCTAAACTTTTACCCTCTCTTGAGCTAAGTGTCCTCTTACTTAATCTTGAGCTACTCTTATGTAGCCTATTCAAGCGTGAAATAGTGGCGAGTGACCTCCGGCCATACTTGTGCGTCATATCAAGTGTGGCCTGAGCTCGTGTGAGGCATTGGTGCATCATATCCATCATCGGTGCACGGAAACCCCCTGCT
Organism: Lumnitzera racemosa; assembly: GCA_024138005.1. Lineage (NCBI taxonomy): Eukaryota > Viridiplantae > Streptophyta > Magnoliopsida > Myrtales > Combretaceae > Lumnitzera > Lumnitzera racemosa. The sequence goes on along the minus strand of JAMXBC010000002.1, from coordinate 103,238,515 downwards.
CACCATCGACTATCATTTACTCTTTAAGCCATCTTGCGACTTGGACCCACCCCTTTGGTTATGCATGATCTTGGGTTCATATGTTCATCCACGAGTTTGTATTAGACTCTGTACTCTTTAGGTAGTTCAATCATGTAAGCATTAGGATTGATCTTTTCAAGCACTTTAAATGGTCCATCGACCTTGGAAGATAACTTGTTTTTCTTTAAGTTCGAGAATCGTTCCTTACTAAGGTAGATCTAGACCATATCACCTAGTTGAAATTCTCTATTCTTCCGTCCTCAACCTCGTCTCTCAAGCTTGGTAACAACTCAGCTCAAATGCTCTACGACCTTTCGATGCATTGCTCTAACGGCCTCAATTCTTTTTACAGCTGGTTAATCATCATCTAGGCTAAAAAAGGGGTATCTAGTCCAATAGGAGCTCAAGGTTAAACGCATAGGCGACCTTAAATGGTGACATGTTCATGACACCATAGGTGGTCCCATTGTAGGCGAACTTAACTATAGGTAGGCACAAATCTCAATTGGCCATGTTCTGACCAGTAGCAACCTGGTGTAAAGTTCCTACTGTCTTATTGACAACCTCAGTCTATCCATCCATTTGTGGACGACAGGACGTACTATCTAATAGCTTAGTTCCTATTTGTCTCCATAACGTTCTTTAGAAGTAGCTCATGAACTTAAGACCCAGGTTTGAAACAAGGGTTTTGAGCACTTGATGAGTTTCTAATTGCACGTATTTTATTTAGTGATTTTTAATGATTTTCCTTGATATTTGAATTCATTTTTAGATAATAATACTTAATTAGTAAAATTTTTTTTTTCTAGGTTGTGAAACGAGTTACGCAAGAAAACGAGAAGATAGAAACAAATTTCAATTAAATCAGAGCTAAAATGAGCAAGTTATGAAGGTTTGAAGATTGATACAATTGAATGACATGACTATATTGTTTCCAAGCAAAATTAGAGCCGATTTTTTTACTGTTACAATCTAGGACATGACTATATCATTAGTTGTGTCGTTTCCAGTTTTTTTTTTTTTTTTAAAAAAAAGGAAGACAAACGTGAAGCTTAGTTAAGTACATGACCAATAGACATGATTGTGTCTTCGATCATATCTTTTGCAGCCGACTTATTTTTTTTTTAGCTCTTCATATATAAAGCCTTGTTAGGGTTTATCTAGGAGAACTTTTTGGCATGACTTTGAGAGAGTTTTTAAAGCTAAGAACAATCAAGAAAGTAAGGAGAAGATAATATTTCAAGATTTAATTTTGTTTAGATTTCTTGATGCTTCTTTCTATTCTTTTCTATACTTTGTTTTTAGATTCCTATTTTGCAATGTATAGAGAGTAAAACCTTGGTATCTAGGTTTTATGAAACCTAGATCTATTCATGCAATATTATAATTGCTTGATTAATTTAGTTCTTTATTATTTTCTTTATTCAACTATGTTTGCTTCATGATTTAGGTATTATTTCTGCGGGTAGTAATTTAGAGTTTGATATCTTATAAAAAAATCGAGAAATTTCTCATAAGACTAGATTTAGATATAGTTGATGAGGATTATTGCAAAACTAGAGATAATTTGTAAGATTCTTCCAAAATTTTTGAATTAAAGCATATAGAATTTATTATTCAATAATACAATCTTAGGTCATGCTATTTATAAGAGATTATAATATGTAATTCTAGGGTTAAAGTTAATTGGCTTAAGAAAGTGGTTAACTTTAGTAGTGAATTCTCCCTGTTAAGAAAGATTAAAGAATAAATTAAATTATCTTTAAGAAAATCACGTGTTAAATCTAGGGGAAACAAGATCTAGGTATAACTTTGAGTCTCGAGTTAATCTTTAAATTAGTTTTAGCAATAATTTAGATTTACTTCTTTAAATTTCTTGAAATTTAATTTGTTGGTTAAATAATAGAAACCTAGTAAGTATTAGTAGTCAAAGCCCCCAAGAGATCGATACTTGGACTTATATTTACTATATTAAAAACTGATAGATGCACTTACCTACATCAGGTTTTTGGCGCCATTGTCGGGGATTTTTGATATTAAGAAAGTTAGCAGATTTATTAATCTAACCATTTTTTCTTATATTTCTTGATTTATTTTCTTTTTCTTGAATTCTTTTATTTTCTCGGAGTGATATTTAACTAAATTCTTTGTTTTCTTTAGTACTGTGTATGACAAGAAGTCGACCAAAGGATTTGATTAAAATTAATCCTAAGATTGAGATGACGGTTTTACGCAATTTGAGTGAGAATTATCTGTCAAAGAAATAATAGCTGTGATAAACTAAGGATCTCCGATTAGATTGAAAGACAAAGTAAAGTTGTTAGAGGGCGAAGTTAAGTATCACGGAATAGAACAAGAATCTGATCACGAGAGCTTACCTAATGACATCATGGCCAACAACGAGGAACATAATCAGACCATGTCGAACCACTCCCAACTGTCATTAACTAGTACGCAGTCCTACATTAACTAGCCAACTGTTGTAGCTAATAACTTCAAGATTAAGCCGAACATTATTTAGATGGTGCAGCAGTTCATACAATTTGACGACCTCCAAGATGAAGATCCCAATGCACATATTTCCAGTTTTTTGGAAATACGTGATACTTTCAAGATTAACAGAGTAGCTGATGATGCTATTCAGCTATACCTCTTTCCATTTTCTTTACATAGCTGAGCTAAGCAATAGGTGAATTCCTTGGCAAGGAATTCAACCACAACCTAGAATGAATTGGCAGAAAAATCCTTGGAGAAGCATTTTCTACCCGTAAAAACTGCAAAGCCTAGAGTTGACATCTCATCTTTTGTCCAGATGAAACGTAAGACCTTATACGACACATAAGAGTGCTTTAAGGACTTGTTAAAGTGATGCCCACATCACGGCCTCCTTCTTTGGATGGAAGTGCAAACCTTCTACAATGGTTTCAACCCTTCTACTAGACAAATGATAAATACAACAGCTGGAGATATACTCAATACCAAAACACCTGAAGAAGTCCAAGCTCTGATAGAAGGTATGGCCTTGAATAATTTCTAATGGGAGAACCTAAGGGGAAAGCAAAAAGTCACAAGCGTATTTGAGCTCAACACTGTACAATTTTTAGTCACTTAAGTGGAGATGTTGAGTAAAAAAATCAAATCCCTCTTGAGTGGCTCACAATAACTACAGTGTAGCTCTAACAACTTCATCAAAGATGGGATTATAGGTTGCGAGCAGATAGAACAATTTGATTCTCTAAGGAAACTTACAAGACCCTAATATAATTCTTATAGCAACACCTACAATCCAGGGTGGAGAGACCATTCTAACTTTTCATGGAGAGGTCAAAATCAGGGTCAAGGTCAGGGTCAGGGTCAATAATGGTAGACGAGGAATCAACCCCAACAAAGACCAAATTTGCCTCCACTAGGTTTTCAACAACCAGTAGTAACCCTACTTACTCTAGAGAAGAAGTTAGAGAGCCTCTTAAAAAAATATATTCAATCTAACAAGGTTTGAATGCAACAAACAAAGGCCTCTTTAAGGAACCAAGAAGCTTCCATCCACAACCTAGAGAATCAAATTGGCTAGATTGCCAAGATGTTATACAAGAGACAACAAGGATCACTACCAAGGAACACCAAAACAAATCTTAGAGAACAAGTGAAGGCAATGACTCTCTTAAGTGGAAGAGACTTGCAAGATGAAAATAAGAAGGATGAGAAGAAAGTGTCTGATGAATCTACCAAGGTACAAGAAGAGAAGATCCCAAATCAGTCTAGAGTTAAGGAATATCGACCCCCAATTCCTTATCCTCAACACTTGAAACAAGATATAGTTTAGTAAATTTCTTAACCTTTTTAAATAGCTACATATAAACTTACCACTTGTTGATACTCTTTCATAAATGCCAAAATATGCGAAGTTCTTAAAGGATTAACTATCCAACAAAAGAAAGTTGGAAGAGATCTCAACAATAACTCTTAGCAAGGAATGATCAACCTTGTTGTAGAAAAAGCTGCTAAAGAAGCTTAAGGATCCATGGAGTTTTACTATCTCCTGTATTTTTGGCAATTTTCTTATTCATAAAGCTTTAGCAAATTTAGGAGCTAGCATTAATCTTATGCCTTATAAGTTGTTTAAAAGGTTAGGGTTAGGTGAGCCTAAGTCTGTACGAATGAGTCTTCAGTTAGCAAATAGGTTGGTTACTTACCCTAGAGGAATTATCAAGGGTGTTTTAGTCTAGGTTAATAAATTCATTTTTTTTTTCAGTAGATTCTGTAATCTTAAGCATAGACGAAGATCAAAAGATACCACTTATATTAGGACGCCCCTTTTTAGTGACTACTCAAGCCATTTTTTATGTTAGTAAAAGGAAACTAATATTAAGGGTAAGAGACGAAAAGATAATTTTTAAGGTGTTTGAAGCCATGAATAAATCTGCTAAATTAGATGAAATTTGTTATCTGTTAGATGCCATTAACTCTATTGTTTCGGACTATTTGTAGGAGATATTAACAAAGGATTCATTAGAGCTATGTTTGTCAAAAGGAGAAGAAGAAGTAACTGACCTCGAATTTAAGACAGTAGTCGCACAACTGGAGGCAACTAAATTAGTTGAAGCAGGAATAGGTTTTGAACAAATTAAGATGGAAAAGGAGACAAGGTTGAAGCCTTCAATCGAAGACCCACCGGTACTTGAGTTGAAGCTGCTACCAGATTACTTGAGGTACGCTTTGTTAGAGAAGGATTTGAAATTACCGGTAATAATTGCCTTAGATTTGGGAGAAGATTAGAAGCATAAACTTTTGGAAGTGTTGAGGAAGCACAAGAAGGCATTAGCATGGAAAATTTTAGACATCAAGGAGATAAGTCCCTCTTTTTGCACCCATAAAATTTTGATAGAGTTGAATCATAAACCAGTGGTGCAACCCCAACAACAGCTTAAACTGAACTTGAAAGAAGGGGTCAAGGTGGAGGTAATTAAATTGCTAGACGTAGAGATGATATATCTCATATCTGACTATGCATGGGTAAGTCCAGTTTAAGTAGTCTCGGAGAAGGGTAGCATGACAGTTGTCCTTAATGAGAAGAATGAACTAATTCCGATGAAGACTGTAACTGGGTAGCATGTATGCATTGATTACCGAAAATTGAATGATGCTACACAAAAAGATCATCTTCCCCTTCCATTTGTAGATCAGATGCTAGAAAGATTGGTTGGGCATATGTATTATTGCTTCTTAGATCATCTATTGGGATATTTTAAAATACCAATTACACCAAAAGATCAAGAAAAGATCACATTTACATGTCCAAATGGCACAATTGCTTATAAGCAAATGTCTTTCGAGCTCTACAATGTACCAGCCACTTTTCAGAGGTGTATGATGGCCATTTTTGAAGACTTGGTCAAGGATATCATGGAAGTCTTCATGGATGATTTTTTAGCGTTTAGGGACTTATTCGAGCACTGCTTACAGAATATAAAGAAGGTCCTAATACGGTGTGAAGAAACCAATTTGGTTCTTAATTAGGAAAAATATCATTTAATGGTTCAGGAAGGTATTATTCTTGGGCACAAGATTTCATAAAGGGGTATTAAGGTAGATAATGCAAAGATTAACACTATCGCTAAGTTACCACCCCTAACTTCAGTGAAGGCAATTAGAAGTTTTCTTGGACATACAAGGTTTTATAGGCGATTTATCAAGGATTTCTCCAAGATCGCCAAACCACTAACCTGATTGCTAGAGAAGCATGTGCACTTTAAATTTTCCTAGGGATGCATGAATGCATTTGGCACCCTTAAGGATAAGATGCTCCGATAATGGTGGCCCCCAATTGGAGCTTTCCTTTTGAGTTAATGTGTAATGCCAGTAACTATGCGATGGGAGCTATCTTAGGTTAAAGAAAGGATAAACACTTCCACCCTATCCATTACGCTAGCAAAACTTTAATTGTAGCTCAGGAAAATTATACAACAATTGAAAAAGAATTATTAGCTGTTGTCTTTACTTTTGATAAATTTCGTTCTTATTTGATCTTATTTAAAGTAATCATTTATACTGACCACTTTGCTCATAGGTATTTGCTAACCAAGATAGACTCCAAGATACACTTAATACGGTAAGTCTTGCTCCTTAGGAGTTTGATATAGAGATTTAGGATAAGAAGGGCATAGAAAACCTAGTAATTGATCACTTGTCGAGGTTGGAGAATCTGAATCTGGAAAAGCTAATGGAGCATGAGATTAATGATGAGTTTCTTGAAGAAAGGATATACGTTATCAATAAGGTAGTTGATCTTAACACTTCATGGTTTGTTGACTTTGTGAATTATTTAATTGCTAAAATTCTTCCCAAAGGGTTTTTACATCAATAGAAGAGGAAATTCTTCTTTGACTTGAAATACTACTTTTGGAAAGACCCTTATTTTTTTTCAAGTATGTATAGATCACATGATTAGAAGGTGTATTTCAGACCTTAAAAGATGGCAAATACTTAAACATTAACATGTGGGGCCAATTAGAGGACATCATAGCGCTAACTGTACAACTCACAGAGTTTTAGAGGTAAGATTTTATTGGCCCACTATCTTCAAGGATGCTTAAAAGTTTGTTGAGCTTTGTGAAAGCTATAAAAAATTAGGCAACATCTCTCAAAGTGATCAAGTGTCCCAAAACCCCATCTTAGTATGTGAAATTTTTTACATATGTGGCATAGACTTTATGGACCCATTCCCAAATTTGAATCGGAATAAATACATTTTAATAGCTGTTGATTACGTTTCTAAGTAGGTTGAGGCTCAAACCTTACCCACCAATGATGCTAGGGTAGTCATTAAATTCTTAAAGAAACTCTTCTCATGATTTAGAGCTCTTAAAGCGATAATTAATAACCAGAGTACACACTTTTGTAATGCTCATCTCGATAATGTGTTGAAGCGTTATGGTATAATTCATAGGATAGCGACTTTGTATCACCCACAGACAAGAGGCCAAGTAAAAGTAGCTAATAGGGACTTAAAGAGAATTTTAGAAAAGACAGTAAAGCATCACAGGAGAGATTGGTCAGACAGGTTAGACAATGTTCTCTAGGCCCATAGGATAGTTTGCAAAACACTAATTGGCACTACTCCATATAGACTTGTGTACGGAAAAGCATGTCATCTTCTAGTAGAGATCGAACACAAAGCATTTTAGGCTATTAAAACCGTTAACCTAGATTTTGAGCTTACAAGAAATCATAAGAAACTTTAGCTAAACGAGCTTGGCGAATGGCGTGATTTAGCTTTTGAAAATTCCTGAATCTATAAAGAGAAGACCAAGAGATATCATGATCAGTGGATAAAGGGAAGATAGACTTTTCAAGAAGGGGACTAAGTCCTCTTATACAATTCTCAACTCCATCTATTCCTTATAAAGCTTAAGTCCAGGTGGTCTGAGGCTTTTATGATCATACAGGTTTTTCCTCATTGAGTGATTGAAGTCACACATCCCAAAAAAGGTACGTTTAAAGTTAATGGTCAACATTTGAAGTTTTATGTAAGAGGGGAGCTCAAAAGCCATGAACTTGAGGACTTGCAACTCCTTGACACTATCTATAAGTAAGTTTATTTTTCTCATCCCGTCGAGCTATCGACGTTAAATATAGCGCTCTTGGGAAGTAACCTAAGTTATTTTTTACTTTTTAGCTGGTAGGTTATTTCAGTAATTTTTATTGTTTATTTTAGCAGTTTTTATTTTTTATTTTATCACTTTAACACTTTTATTTTTTATTTTAGGGTCAAGTTCACTTTTATGTTACGTTACACATACGGCGATCCCGCTAACTAGTTAGTAAGCAGGGGTCAAGGGGATAGCGTCCACTATAGTGTTTTTGAGGCAGTGCATTGAAAGCTAATAGAAATTTCAAGATTTATAAGTACAACATAATAAGTTTTCCTTTTAGTTTAATTTTTGCATTAACTTTCTTTGATTCAGTTTTTTTTCTGTACTTTTGTTTCTTTAAGTTTCTTTTATTTTTCAATTCTTGTATTTAGTTTAGGCATGCATAAATTAAAATAAAAAATATTTATGTATAATAATAAAAAAAATAATCAAATTTTAAAAGTTAAAAAAAAAAAAACAGTGTAGTATATTGTTATAGGACATGGTTGTGTCTTAGACCGTATGAATTCCAAGCAACATTTGTGACTTCAGTACAGATTGTTATATGGATACGAGATATGATCATGTTTAGGACCGTATCAGTACTGTAGATACCTAATTTTTGCCCTCCTTTTATTTTTCAAATTAGGTTATAGGGTCCTAAATTAGGAAAAGTAAAAAAAAAATAGAAAATTAAAGAAAGCCCCAAAAAATGAAGAGATTTAGAGAAAATAAAAATTCTAGAAAAATATAAAAAAAATAAGAAAATAGGAAAAAGCACAAAAAATAAGAAATTTAGAAAAGTCACAAAAAATTAAAAAAATAAAAGATTTTAGAAAATAACATTTTGTTAGAGTAGATTTTTAATTTTAATCTAGGTTTAAGGATTGGGCCATTAAACCTGGGTTTAAATTTGAATCTAGCGTAGGCTAACCAAGTCCTTGCACATATGGACAAGGCACAAGCCAACGGCCTGACAATTAAGCATATAGATATAGTACTAGCATTGAGCATGAGGTCTTGGGTCCGAAATTTAGCAAAAGTAAGAGAGGCCTTTTTCTTATTTTTTGTTTTTAATCACATAAGAGACTGTCACATGTCAAGATCTGATTACGCCATGTGTCCTAACTCGTGGCATCATCAGATTGGACGGCCTTGCTGACATGGTGCTATGTAGCATGCCATGTCAATTGCCACGTGACACGTGGTAGGTCAGGGTTTGTCGAGTTGGCTAACGTTGCATTGACGTAACGGTACGTCAGCACTTTCCCTTTTGTTCCCTCAGTTTCCCCCCATTTTCTCCCAATTTTCCTCCTCTTTCCTTCTCAAGAACAGCCCATTCCCTCCACTTTAGCTTTAATTTCTACACAAATTCCACACACAGGCACATAATTTCTTGCATCAATCTACACTAGACATGGAATGCTCCAAATTGGTGTTAAGAACAAGTCTAGATTCAGTTAAAAGCATATTTAAATCGGCATTCAAAATCGGGAAAAAGCTAGGTTTTTAGGGATTTCTCATTAAATCCGATTCTAACTTATCTTTGTTTCCAGGTTGAATTTGTGTATAATTTGATGATCATGGGACACGAACAACATACAGAACCAATAGAATCAACTCCTACACTCTCTCTATCCCTTCCCGATCACTTTCTCTCTCTACTAATCTCTCTCTCTCTTTGGGTTTCCCTCTCTAGCCAACCTCGAGCTCAACCACCATCATGGTCGTAACCTCCACTCCATCAGCTCTCAAACAAAACCACTCTTGGCTGCTGCTATAGCCCCTAGCGACGCCACCAAGTTCGCCACCACCTAACCCTAACCATTGCGACACCTAGCTCTAAACACTATCCTAACCACCACAGCAAAGCAAAACCAACCCACCAACACTCTCCTCGACCTTTAAAACCCCTAACCCAACCAGCCACTAGCCTCCAGCAGCTACACCACGTGCCACCCAAACACCACCGCTGATCGCCACTTCCCATAACTGCCAAACGACCACCCTAAGCCTCAGCGTTGAACTTACCTCCCTTATTCCCAATTCAAAACTTACAAAAAAAAACTCCTTACTCCTTCGCTTTGGCCATTAGAACTGCCCGAATCGCCCTTTACTACCATTGTTACTATTGAAGGCATTGAAGCCCGACCCGAATCCAGTGGAGACAACCCAACCTAATCTGACCTGACTTGTCCAACCCGCCTAGGTCTAACCCGTACATCTGAATCCGTCCGAATTTTTTTTTATTTGTTGTTTTATTTTGTTTATTTGTTTTATTTAAATGTAATAGAAAATAATAATAATAGAAAGGAAAGAGAAAAAGAAGAAAAGAAAAGAGAAGAAAAAAAGAGAGAGTAATTTGGTTTTATTTTATTTTATAATAAGTAATAAGTAATAAATAAATTAAGTGATAAAATAAAAGAAAAATATAAAAATAAAAAATAAAAAGATTATTATTTCTTTTTGTCACTTAAAAAAATTAATTTTCTAAAGAAAATAATAAATGAAAATAAATAGACCTTTTTCCAAATTAGGACCATTTTAAAGTTTAAAAAAAAAAACAATTAGGATGTTTTAGGAATTTCCTTCAACAAATCAAAACTAAATAAAACGTAAACTCGATTGTTTTTAAATTAAAACAAAATCAACCCGCTATATTTTCATTAAAAGAACCACATACGTCTGATCCCGAATAATGGGTACGTAGGCACCTACGGGATGACGATAAAAATGAAAAAAACCTAATTTTCCCTTTTTAGTTTAGATTATTTCATTTGTCCAATTATAATAATTAAATTAAGTTTCATCTTATAAAATAGAAAAGGTGATTTTTTAAGATTAAAGTTAATTTTGGAAAATTAATGGTGTCCACAAGGATTTAAAAGTCCTAACCCTCGGATCCAACTTCTTTGGTTTTCAAAAGAGCCATTTTATAACTTAATTTTTTTTTAATCGATAGACCGGTAGTTAAGTTATAGCTAATCCACCCAATTGGTTATAACTTAACCCTTTTTCTCGACTCCGGTCGGGTGGCGACTCTAATCCCTTTTTAAATTGAAAAAATGGTTTTCTTTAAACCCTAATTGAGGATCAGTATTAAATGAGTATGATTTAATATTGATCAGCTTAAAAAAGACCTAATTTCATAAAAGGAACTGGGAGGGTGAAAAACCAGGCTCGACAAGTACCAAATGTGCAAAGTAACCACTGCATAGATTGTTACACTACCGCGAGACACGATCGTGTCTCGGATCGTGTCTTAACCATTATATAAATGCATCTACTCTTGCTCACCAATACTATCATTCATCCTTGCATACTTTTTTTTTTCTCACATCCAGCACTATCATTCTCTTCCTCTTGCTTACGCCTTCCTCTTTCCCCACATTTTCTTTTTGACACAACTCACATAAACTTAAGGATCTCTACCATTTTCAATACTTCAAGAATCTAGGTAAGTTCTTGATTTATCTTTTTCTCTAATTTTTCTAAAAAATTTACATGGATTGAACTCTTATGCATGATGGAGTAGTTAGAATTTGAAGCTTTTACATGTGATAATCTATGGAGTATGTTCATGACTTTTGTTTTGAGAAGATGGGTAATAAATATGAAGAACATGATCGTGCTCTTAATTAGACTCTCTACGTAGGATTTAAAAGACACGGTTGTTAACACGACCGTATAGATTATCATGTATGTTAGGGTATAGGAAACTTTCTTTGCCATGATAAGGCTTTACTTCCTTTTGCACATAGTATTGGTTCTTATAAATTACTTAGTTAAGGTTTTGAATTAATGTTAAGATCTTGCACTTTGGATGTTAGAAAATGTATGAATCATCAATTTGGCATGTTTAAATCTCTTTGTGTGATATGGGATTATGTGAGTATGAAAGTATCCCTTTAAATTCTCAAAGAAAATGGCATGCCTACCATATATTTGATAAAAATGCCCAAATGAGCTTTATTGTATTTTCTTCCACAATTGTGCTTAATTTTTACATTATTTGTTAGTCTAAGTGTAGGAAAATCATTGGTGTCCATTTCTTGAGTTTGATTTCCTTCTTTCTCTTATAGAAAATGGCATAAAGGCAAAAATTGGATGTGAGGCATAAAGGCAAAGAAATTTCTTCATCTTCATCTCACCTATCGTCATCTCCGAGCCCACTAGCGGCCATCGATCCTCCCACTCATCTGATGTTGCATTTTACCTCAAAAGCCGCCCAGGATCAATTTTGACATCTCTAATCATATACATTTGGTGAAACATTATATCTTGATTGGAGTGTTATTGAGGAACTCCACTTACTCAAGCAAATCTAAGATATGGTTTCTGTTGAGCCATGGGAACAACTATTCACATGCCTAGCTCCCGTTTACTATGAGCTCACACTCAAGTTCCTTTGCAGATATCAAATGGATAAGCCTTCGGATAACTTTAGAATACAGAGGAAACTACATTTTTGTATGAACAACAACTCATATTCAATAACGATTGTTGCGTTTAGAGCTTATTTAGGCTTATATTCGGAAGAGTATGTGCATGCTAAAGAGTTTCTTCGACTTTCGATTAAGTTACCTCATGGAGTTTCCTCATTCACATTTTGGCAGAATATTACTAGTGGAAGACCTTACCAACCTAAGTCTAGTAAAGCATCTTGCTTGTGACATCCCAAGTACTGCATAATTCATTGGTTGATACCCCATATGATTACGGGAAGAGGGAAGAGTAGCATGATTGAGAAGTACCCTGTTAATGTTGCTATGTTGTTAGCCAATTACGTACTAAAGTAAGCAACCGGCATTTGTATGCATAGGCGAATATGTTGTGGGCCTTATATCACTTTATTAGCTCGTGGAATGAGGGTTTTGGCGAGAAGATTATTTAATATGACTCTAGTTGGGGAAACGAAGCCAATAAGGAAAGAGACATTTAAAAACATGCATATGTACTCAAGTGCACTCGAAGGGCATGAAAGAAAAAGTTCCAATGCGAGTCAAGGGTCGGTCATCCAGCTTGATTGGATTGGAAAAATGTTAGAAGATATGAGTAATAGGCAAACTAAGATGGAGTCTAAGATGGTTAAGGTCATGGTTAAGCAAAATTGCCTTCTACGATTCTTTTGTAATGGAGCTGGCATAAACAACTTAAAGATTCGTGATGTTTTCGACGTTGATGTCTCCTCATCTTTAAAAGATGATGTTGCCTAAGAGTTTAACAACGGAGAAGAGGCTAAAGAAGAAAGCTCCGAGGAGGAAGGTACCTAGGCGGAGAGTTCAGCTAAGGAAGTTGATGATGAAGATTCGGATTTTGAGAAAAATGAAGACGATTTCATAGATGATGATTAAGGGGATGCAGTTATTTGTCTTTTCCTTTTTAATTGCCTGGGATGTACTTAAGTTCATAATGTTGGATTTCTTTTCTAAACTTTCTCATTGCATTTTCCTTTAGGATGTGCTTTTGTTTTTCCTTGTTTTGCGTTTCTCTTTCATTTTTTTTTTTTTTTGGATAGAAGGACAGTGTTGGTCATTTCTTCATGTTGGAACTAAAGGTTAAAGTTTTTACATGGACATGTTTAGTTTTATGTTTGCAAATTTGGCATGGTTACTTCATAACTCATAGCTTTTGTACATTCATGTTACTCAAATTTTTAGGGGAGTATCATTTTTTCTTTCCCAGTTTTTTATCGTCTTACCTATAGTTGTTTTGATTTATATCTTTTCTATTATGTGATTTAATTCGTACATTGGGGACAATGTATGGTTTTAAGTGTAGGGAAGGGAATATAAAATTTTTTAGAAACTTTTGCTACTTAGGAGATCAATTTTTTCGCATTTAACCCTTTTTTTTTGTTTTATTGGCTTGCTATTATTTGGAAATTGATAACTTCTACTGAATTGAATGTAATCTGAATACTTGATCTTTGATGTTTGATTTACACAATACCAAAGTTAATAGGTGAAATCTTTGTAGAGTAAAGTTAAGGATTATTTAGCCTAGGATTTTAGAACAAAGAATTAAAGCAATATTACTAGTTAGGAGTTAGTCATGACTATTTTCGAAACTTACTTTGATGTATACTTTCTTCTTATGACTTTAGAGCTCTATAATCTTTAGTAAATAAACAAATGAAATTTCTCTCTTGAGAAACCCCTGAAATGAAATAGTTTAGTAGCAAAAATGAAAAAATAAATAAATAAACAAAAAAAGGCAAAATTAGTATGAATTTGTCTTGGTCCCTCAAAAGAGCGAAGCTGAATTTCATTGCCAATGCCAAAATAAGCTTAAAGAATAAGTTGGTATGGATTGGTCTTGATTCTTTAAAAGAGTAAGGTTCTTTCCCGCTACCAATATGAGAGCTAGGATGGTATGCATCGGTCTTGATTTGTCAAAAGAACGAGATCCTTTCCCGCTGCCAATATAATTATCCTTAAATAATGTACTTAATTAATAATATAAATTCAGTGAATTCGAAACTTTCTAACTAAAGCATGAAATAAGGGGAGGATTAGATGATGAGTGGATGTAATATGTGTTTACTCTAAATTATAGTGCTTAGCAAAATTAAAGAGAGGGTTGTATACATTTTAGTTAAGCAGGTTTACAATTTTTATGACCCTTTCCTAATTGGCGAGATGTTAAGTTTGATCTTAAGTACGAAATCCTTAATTAAATGATCCAGTTAAATTTTAATTTACATAGATTAGCTTGTGAACTCTGATACTTTATGTCCTTTAGACATTAGGAAAAAAGAATGAGTGTAAGAGTTAAGGAAGTTATTTAAAGAAAATTGATGGGATTTGCAAGTTGAATCTTTTTGGGTTAAGTGTAACTTTTGGCCAGTTTCATAGGTAGTAATAGTTTTTGACTTACAAATTCTTGTCTTAGTTTTTCTTTGGTTTATTTGCTTAAGGACAAGCAAATTCTTAAGTGTGGGGAAGTTTGATGAATTCCTAATTGCACATATTTTATTTAGTAATTTTTAATGATTTTCGATAATTTTCCTTGATATTTGAGTTTATTTTTAGATAATAATACTTGATTAAGTAAATTTTTTTTTTTTAGGTTTTGAAATGATCTATATGAGAAAATGAGAAGATAGAAACAAATTTTACTTAAATCAGAGCTAAAATAAGCAAGTTGTGAAGGTTTAAAGATCGACATAACTGAACGACAATATTGTGTCATTTCCAAGAAAAATTAGAGCTAATTTTTTTTTACTATTACAACCTAAGACGTGAACAAAAGACATGATCATATCATCGATTTTGTCGTTTCCTGTTTAAAAAGAAAAAAAAAAAAAGAAGACAAACGTGAAGCCTAGTTAAGTACATGACCAATAGACATGATTGTGTCTCCGATCGTGTCTTTTCCAACCGATCTTTTTTTTTTTTAGCTCTTCATATATAAAGCCTTGTTAAGATTTATTTATGAGAACTTTTTTGTACGACTTTGAGGAAGTTTTTGAAGCTAAGAACAATCAAGAAAGTAAGGAGAAGAAAATATTTCAAGATTTAATTTTGTTTGGATTTCATGATGTTTCTTTCTATTCTTTTCTATATTTTGTTTTTAGATTCTTATATTACAATGTATAGAGAGTAGAACCTTAGTATCTAGGTTTTGCGGAACCTAGATCTATTCGTGTGATATTATAATTGCTTGATTAATTTAGTTCCTTATTATTTTCTTGATTCAACTATGTTTGCTTTATAATTTGGGTTTTATTTCTGCAGGTAGTAATATAGAGTTTGATATCTTATAAAAGAATCGAGAAATTTCTCATAAGATTAGATCTAGGTATAGTTGATGAGGATTATTGCAAGACTATAGATAATTTGCAAGATTCTTCTAGAATTTTTTTGAATTAAAGTATAGAGAATTCATTATTCAATAATATAATTTTAGGTCATATTATTTAGAAGATATTCTAATAGGTGATTCTAGGGTTAGGGTTAACTGGCTTGAGAAAGTGGTTAACTTTAGTAGAGAATTCTCTCGGTCAAGAAATATTAAAAAATAAATTAAATTATCTTTAAGAAAATCACGTGTTAGATCTATGGGAAACAAGATCTAGGTACAACGTTGAATTTGGAATTAATCGAATTGCATCCTTGTTAATTCCTGAATTGCATCTTAGTTAATTTTTAAATTAGTTTTAGCAATAATTTAGATTTACTTCTTTAAGTTTCTTAAAATTTAATTTGCCTGTTAGAAGTTAGAGACCTAGTGAGTATTAGTAGTTAGAGTCCCTAAGGGATTGATACTTGGACTTATATTCGCTATATTATAAATTGATAAGTATACTTGCCTACATTAGCACTCCATAAAGTTTGATAACCTCTTACAAGAAAAGAAAAGAGATAACTAAAGTGTCATTAGTCTTAAAATAAGGTACAAAGCATGTCATCTTGCTGAAACAGTCTACAACCATCATAGTGGAGTCCTTCCCTCGAACATCTTCAGTAGTCCTAACATAAAGTCCATGCTTAGCTTGGACCACGGTTTGGTTAGGATCGAAAATGGTAAATATTACCCTTGCTTGGCTTGACTCTTTGCCTTTCTGCAAGTAGTACACTTTTCCAACATAGCTTGGACATCCTTCATTATCTTTAGCTAAAAGAATCTTAAGTATAGTACCTCATAAGTTTGGTGCTTACCAAAGTTTCCAGACAATCTTCCTTTATGCACATCATGCACTAACAGCTTTCTTAAGGAATAGGTCAGGATACTTAATCTCCTCTTCCTAAATAAGTATCTATCATCCCTATAAAAGTCATCTAGTGTTTGGCCTTCCTCACATCTTGCATAAATCGGACCAAAATGTAGATCTTCAGTGTATAAATCCTTTATCATTGAAAATCCTAAAAGCTAGGTCTATAATTCGGCTAAAAGGGAATTTTGGCTTAATAGGGCATTTGCCACTACATTGTTTTTTCCATTCTTTTACTTTACGACATATGAAAATCCCTCCATAACCTCAACCCATTTCGCTTATCTTTAAGATAACTTAAGTTAGCTCTTTAGATATCTCAAAGATTCATTATCAGTATAGATCACGAACTCTTTAGGTAGCAAATAGTGTTGCCACACAATCAATGCTCGAACCAAGGAGTAAAACTCCTTATCATAAATAGAATAATTGGGGGTAGCTCCTCAAAGCTTTTCATTAAAGTAGGCAATAGGTCAACCCTTTTGTATCAGTATAGCACATATTCTAATCTGGACACATCACACTTCACCTTAAACATTTTGTCAAAGCTCAGCAAAACTAACACAAGGGTTATAGTCAACTTCTTCTTTACCTTTTCAAAACTGCTCTACTCCTTATCTCCCCAACTGAATTCAACATTTCTCTTTGATAATTCTATGAGTAAGGCCATAATCGTACTAAAATCTCTTATAAATTTCCAATAAAATGATGCCAGGCCGTAGAAGTTTTGCACATCGGCTAAATAGGTCAACACAAGCCACTTAATAATCATTCTTATCTTCTCCTCATCCACTCTAATGCCACTACCACTCACAACAAACCTTAAGAAGATCACTTTAGGTCGACAGAAGTCACATTTCTCTAGGTTGCCATAGAGCTTTTCAGCTCAGAGTTTCGAAAAGACTGATCAGAGATGCTCTTGGTGAGTCTTTAGATTAAGGCTATAAACTAAGATATCATCGAAATTTACCACCACAAATTTCCTTATTAATTCTTAGAGTACATGTTTCATCAGTCACATGAATGTGCTCGGTACATTTGATAGCCCGAATAGCATCACAAGCCATCCATGCAATCCATAACAAGTCTTAAATGCAGTCTTCCACTTATCTCCTTCCCTCATTCAAATATGATGATATCCAGATTTGAGATCAATTTTAGACAATACTCTTACTCCATTCAACTCATCTAGAATATCATCAAGTCTTGGTATATGATACCTATATTTAATGGTGATGTGATTTATTCCTTAGCTATTGTAGACATTCGATTTTTGCACTCCTAGTAGTTTTAGTTTTAGTTTTAGTTTTAGTTTTTTAAAATAGGGTCCTAACTCAAAAATAAGAAACATATAAAAATAATAAAAATTGACAAATAATGAAAATACAAAAAAAAAATGAGAAAAGGAAAAATTATAAAGATTATTTTAGAATTTTTAAAAAGTAAATTATTTTAGGGTCAATTAGTTAGTTTTAACTCGATTCCAATAATTATTTTAGAGAATTGCATGGTTCCAATAATCAAGATACAGACTAACAACTTAACAAATAAGTATTGGGATATTGATATGGAGTTAGCTTGAAGTCACAGGTTCGAATCTCGCTAGGTACTTATGTGTCTTTTATTTCTATCTTTTTATTTTTATAAAGAGTAAGTTGAGTGCACGGGATTCATATCTAATCAAATTTGTTCAGATTTAAATCATTTATAAAAGATTTGAATCTAGTTTGATTTTTATTAAATTGAATTTCAATTAATATAAATAATTCATATCTAATTTAATTTTTATCAAATCAAATTCGAATCAATATAAGAGATTTGATTCGATACGATTTATTTTGAAGTTTATAAATATGGAATTCTGCAAAATAAAGTGGAGGAATTTTTTACACACACTTGGAAAAAAAAAAAAAAAAAAGCAATTTTATCTTAGCCAATTCCAACCCTAGTACTGCAACGTGGAACTTACAGCACAATTCACAAACAGCCTCTAACCACACCAAACAGCAGCAGAACGCGACCCCAAGCTACACCCTTCCTCACAAGCCCTCACTCAGCAACCGTTTATCCAGCCATGCCAACTGCAAGCAACAACTCCAGCTACAGACAGCAACTCACATCTGGCCACGGTCCATCTCTCTTTGTATCCACGGTAGAACTCCAACCAATTCTGATCAACTCATCTTCACTGCTGACAGCCCACACAATTGCACACACCCTTCCGATTAGCTCACTCTACGGCCATAACTAACACCAATCTACCTTCCTTTTCCGACGACTCACTACTAGACATTGCTGCAACAAAATTGCGTACGACCTAAAGATCACCAAGCACAAATACTCCCTGCTGCAGATCACGCGAAGGACAGCAACGCCCACACTGCCTCATGCTATCCAAATCTACGCAAGCTACTACAATAGCCACGATCACAAGCATTGCAACACGCCGAACCCCTTGCCACATGCGATCATAGTAGAAACTGAACACATACAGTCAAGGCCGCTACACCACAGCCCAATCCATGGACACTACACAAATCGTGACCTTTACAACTCCATCGACCAAAGTCATGCACGAGCTCCAGTGAACAACAGAACATACAACAGCGAACAGCAAGCTTCAGTTGCCTAACTATTGATGAACATCAGCAGTCACTCCCACGAACAGCATACATACGTCCACTACTAATCTCTAACGCGCACGGTCAGCTGTGTCCAACACCGCTCGATGCACGGTCGCTGTTTGGTAGATCACGGTTTTTTCTTCTCATGTTCGGGGCAGCAGTAATTTACATAGATGCACTCCGGCTTGCCAACTAAGGTTCGGTTGCTGGAAATTTTTTATTTATTTATTTACTTTTTTTAATTATTATTTTATTGTTATTATATTGTTATTATTATGATTATTAGTTCCTCAGTTATTTAATAATATATATATATATATGAATATCTTAGTTTAGGAAAACTTTTAGTATTAGTTTTTTTATTGAGTGTATTATATGATATTATTAATTTATTTATGCAGATGATTGTTTAATAGTATTAGTATAGATGTATACGTGTATATATATATATATATATATATATTGGTCTAAGAATTTTTAGGATTAGTTTTTTTTCTTAAGATTTCTCACTTAGAAAATCATTTTTTTAATTGAAAATAAATAAAAAATAAAAAAAAATTAGGACGTTTTAGAGAGTTTTTTAAAGACGTTGAGAGTCAGGACCTTTTAGTTTTTACTTGAATAAATTGAATCAGTTAAACATGTACACTCAGTCAATTTTCAAAATTTAAAATCAACCAACACATTAAAGTTTTTTTGGAAAGAATTATAATCGTCTGATCCTGATTAATAGGTACATAGGTATCTTCAAGGTGATAGTAAAATCTATAGAAACCTAGGTTCTGTTTTTGGTTTTTATTTTTCATTTTTTTTTCTTAAAAATATTAAAAAAGATAATTTGAAGAATAAACCTAGATTCGGTAAATAGATAATGGTACCCGTTAGGGTTTAATAAGTTAGCTTCTAGATTCAGAATCTTTTGGTTTTTCATTCAAATTGAAATCGAAAATCGGTAGCTAAATCGTAGTTAATCTATCCAATTAATTATGGTTTCTTTTCTTTTCTTTTCTTTTCTCTACTCTAGTTGGGCAACAACTCCAAAAGATTTTTTTTAAAAAAAAAAGAACCGGAATTTCTTAATTTCTTTAGTCAAGGATTAATATTAAATGGATTAGGGTTTAGTATTAATCGAAAAATAGGAAATCAAATCAAATTGAAATAGAAAACCGAAATTCAGGCTTGACAACTATCTACACACATCCTCCATGTCTTATCTTTCTTCGATACCAATAGAGTCGGCATGGTACATGGACTCAGGGACTTTCGTACATACCCTTTCTTCAATAGCTCCACTTGTCTCAGCAGTTCAGCAGCCTATTCAGGGTTTATCCTATAAGTAAGCTTATTTAGTAGTGCGACTCCTAGCTGTAAGTCAATTATATGTTCAATGCATCGGATGAGAGGCAAACCTTTAGGAATTTCTCCTAAGAATAGGTTGGCAAACTCTTCTAACAAGGTTTTCACTTCAGCAGGAAGTAGCTCCTCATCTAATCCCCTCATCTCAAGCAACCTTCTGATCAACAGATAGGTTGACTCTTTAATCTTGACCTCTCTCTTCAAGTCATCACCAATGTCTCTCTTTAGAACTCAACTCAATTAAGTCTACATGCCCTTAACTTGTTTAGTAGTCATAGGGCTCAACTTCACCTTCTTGCCTTCATACTCTAAGGAACATGCATCCTTCCTTCCATTGTATATCACGCTTCGATCAAACATACATAATTGTCCAATAGGATATGTGATGCACTCACAGGCAACATATCACAAAGCACTTCATCTTGATAGTTCCCAATACTGAGCGGCATAGTTACTTGTTTGTTTACTTGCAAGGCTCCTTTATCACTTAGCTAGTGTAGTTTATAAGGCTTGGGGTAGGATTTAGTTAGCAACTTCAATTATTGGACCATGAATATAGATGCTACATTAGTGCAGCTGCTACTATCAACAACCATTGCATATAATGACCCATTCACCTTACATCTAATGCGGAGTAGATTCTCTCGCTATTCATCATCGAGTATAGGATTCATACTCATTGTTCTCCTTAACACTAGGGTGGCAAGCATAAAGTTACCTTCTTCACTATAGATGACTTCCTCCTCCTCGAATAATTCGGTTTATTCAATCTCTTTCGAATCTTCCACTTCTTCATCAGCGTTGTCTACCTTAATGCTTAGCACCTCGCATCGAATCACAATTGTTCTTCTATTTGGACACTAAGTAGCCATGTGTCCAAATCCTTGACACTTGAAGCACTTTATCTCACTTATCTTCCTTTTTTAGCTTTGGCCTTTCTCAAACTTCCTTAGGATGTCTTTCTCCTCTATCGAACAACTTGAGCAGGTCGGGTTTCAGCAATTTTACTTAGTTTTGATTGCACAAGTTTGCTCAAAATAGTTTAGCTAAGGGTAGGTCGATTAATAAGAGCTCAGAATCTCCCCAATCAATGCCTTTTGATTCTTTTAACAACTCAGATAGCCTCACGAGTGATCCAATGTCCATAGTCTTCAGGATATCTTAAATCTCATACTTTAGCCCATTAATGAATCTCAATACAGTCCGATCTTCAAGCTCAATAACTTCACAACGAATCATTAACATCTGAAATTCCTTCACGTAGGCATTAATACTTGATCCTCCTTACCTCAATTCTTGCAACCCCTCATCCTGCAAATAGTAGCTCAAAAAAAATCTTTTCCTCATGACTCTCTTCATCTCATCCTAACTCCTAACTTCACGCTCTTCTTCTCGTCTTAGGATGGCGTAAAGTTTTTCCACCATAAGGCGACATAGTTAGTAAACTCCAGCACGACATGTCTGACCCTAGTGTTGTCAGGCATCTCATAGCATTCAAACCATTTCTAAATCTTATCTACCTAATCTAGATAGTCCTTTGCACCACCACTTTCCAGAAAAACTACGTGATGCGAACCACAACTAAGAACAGATAAGATTAATCGTTGAATGGGTCCAAGCTTACGGAAAGCTCAAAATGGAAGTGATGAGGAATGTGCAGAACGATAATTACAAATGAAGAAGTAAGCAAAACCTATGAACAGCTCCAAAGGATATAATGCACCAATGGAACTTTTAAGGACTTATGACATAATTTGATATGACACACGAATTGGTCCAGTGAAGTTACTCGCCATCTAACCTTGCTCAAGGGTTAAGATAAGAGTGGTACCGAGAGTAAACAGAGTGTTTACGTAAAAAAGAAAACACAAAAGTGTATTAATGGTAATCTAAATTCTAATTTTAGCTACAAGTACAAGGTATTTATACCCATAAGTTAAAGCAACTTACTCAAAAGGGGAAAAGACAAAAATGGCATTTCCCAAGGACGCAATGTACATGATACAAAGGGTAAAAATGAATATATAAGGAAGACAATCATTGGTGCAACAGATTCTACACATGATATACGTAGCGATGCTATATTGGCAAGGCCATTAGACAAAAAAGTACAGATAGCTTGCTTGTTTGAGCAAGGGTGGCTTAGTCAATCCAGAGTTTCTCTATCTTGGCAAGGAAGATGCTAAGTGATTGGACAGTTCAGGTACGAGTAAGTATTCTTCAATTTAGCATAATACAAAGAGATGGGTAGTCATTCTACTCGATATGAAGGGTGACTCGGCAAAGAAGTACTTAGCCTTGGTAGGAGTCGATTGAAATAGAAGGATTTGTCTTTCTAGTCCTTCTATTTCTCAAGCTCGACTGCGGGTTAGTAATCCGATAGCCTAATTCCCATCATGCCCTCAGGGTTGTTTTGGATTTGGGATCAAATTCGAATGGTCTTCATTCAATTCTCTATCAAGGTGATATGGACTAAGGTCGGCAATGTTGAAGGCATTAGAAACCCCATTGTCCTCAAGCAATTCCAATCTGTAGGCATTATCATCAATCTTCTTGAGGATTCTGAAAGGTCCTTCAGCTCTTGCAAATAATTTGTTTCTCCTCTTATTCGGGAACTATTCCTTACTAAGGTACAACCATACCAAGTCTCCTAGCTGGAATTATCTAGCTGTCCTACCGTTTGTCTTCTCTTATATTCTACTAGCTGCTTGGTCGATGTATCGAATGACTTTGTTATAGATGTATTGAAGGGATTGTGCTCTAACCTTTGCATCAAGGTCTTCTTACGCTAGTACAAGTATAGGGGTGTAATCGAAGGGCAACTTGAGGTTGAAACCATAGACCACTTCAAAGGGAGTTTGCTTAATGGTGTCATGCACCGTCCAGTTGTAGGCGAACTCGACTACTAGCAATCAGGCATCCCAATCAACCAAGTTCTTTCCTACTACAGCTCAGAGCAGTGATCCTAAAGTATAATTAATCATCTCTATTTGGTCGTCAATTTAGAAGTGATAGAAAGTACTGAATAGTGGTTTGGTCCCCATTTGACGCTACAAGGTCCTCCAAAAGTGGCTCAAGAACTTTAGGTCCCTATTGGAAACTACACTTCTCAGTATGCCGTATAACTGCACAATCTCTTGAAAGAAAAGAGAAGTAATAGCCGAAACATCATTAGTTTTTTAGCAGGGCATGAAGTGTACTATTTTGCTGAATCGATTTATGATGACCATTATAGAATCTTTTCTTTGGGTAGTCCTAAGACAAAGTTCATGCTTAATTCAGTCCACGGCTTCATCAGAACTGGTAAAGGCATTGCTTTACCTTACTTGGCTCGACACTTAGCCTTCTTGCACACAGCATAGCTTTCGATAACTCAATGCACATCTCTTCTTATTTTCAGCCAAAAGAAGTTCTTCTTTCTCTAAAATGTTTGAAAGGTCCTCTACTGTGGGCTTCCCTGATCAATAGTTCCCGCGGTAAATAGGTCGACACGTACAATTTTCCACCTCGGAATAAGTAGCCATCCTCTACATGATACTCGTCCACTGGTCTTCTATCAACGCATCGCATGATTATGGGTCTAAAGTATGGATCCCCAAAATATTGTTCTTTGATACTTGCAAACCCAAACAGCCTAGCCTGCAGTTTGGTTAAAAGTGCGTGTCCCCTTGAAAAAGCATCTGCAACTACATTGCTCTTTCCCTACTTATACTTAATCACAAAATTGAATCCTTCAAGGAATTCAACCTATCTCGCCTATCGCTTCAATAATTTCGTCTGACTTCGGAGATACCTTAAAGATTTATGGTTAGTGTAGATAAAAAACTCTCTTGGCAATAGATAATGTTACCAAACTTGCATTGCTCAAATCAGTGCCAAGATTTCTTTATTATATATAGAGTAATTCAACTACAGTCCTCTAAGTTTTTCACTACAAAAGGCAATGGGTCGGCCTTCCTACATTAGGACAGTGCCTATTCTAATGCCCGACGTGTCACATTTTAACTTAAATATTCTTTCAAAGTCAGGTAGGACCAACATCAGGGCGGAGGACAACCTCTCTTTTATCTCAGCAAAACTCTTCTCCTTCCTTTCCCCCCATAAGAAGTTAGTGTTTTTCTTTGTTAGCTTAGTAAGTAATGCAATGAGGGTGCTGAAATTCTTGATGAATTGTCCATAGAACGAAGCTAATTCATGGAAATTTCTCACGTCGACATAAGTAGTAGGAGTCGGCCACTCTACAATTGCTTAAATCTTCTCATCATCTATTCATAAGCCTCCTTCACTGACTACGTAGCCCAAGAATATCACTTCCTCCTGGTAAAAGCTACACTTTTTGAGATTACTGAATAACCTCTTGACATGGAGGATATCTAATACTTCTTAGAGATGTTTATAGTAACTCGGCATGTCGGCATTGTAGACTAATATGTCGTCAAAGTACACTATGATACATTTTCCAATCAGGTATCCTAACATGTGGTTCATCAATCGCATGAAAGTGCTCGAAGCATTCGATAGGCCGAATGGCATGACCATCAACTCATAGAATCTATGTTAAGTTTTGAATGCAATCTTCTATTCGTTTTTTAGCCTCATGCGAATCTGATAGTAGCTAGACTTAAGATCAATATTACCTAAAATCTTGGCTCTACTTAATTCATCCAGCATATCTTCCAACTTTGAGATAGGATACCTGTACTTGATAGTAATTTTATTCACAACACGGCTATCTATACACATCCACCAGGTTCCATCCTTCTTCAGCATTAGAAAGGCTGGTACAACGTAAGGGCTGAGGCTTTCCTTCACATATCTTCTCTTTAGCAACTCATTAACTTGTTTTTGGAGCTCAGTAGCTTATTTAATATTCATTTGATAGGCGAGCTTATTCGGCAGTGGAGCACCGAGTACTAAATCAATGCAGTGCTCTATGCTTTAACTTAGGGGCAACCCCCTCAAGTAACTATTCTGGAAACAGATCGACATATTTGTCCAACAACTCTTTAATTTCCTGGGGTAGTGCACCCCACTCTTGTATTTTCAATAGGCGCCTGACTAACATAAAGGTCAGCTTGTCAGCATTGACAGCTTCTTGGAGCTTGGCTCTACTCATCACTAGAGCCATCTTCAATTCATGAGCAAGATTTATCTGTAACTTGTTAACTTCACTTGGCGACACCGGGTTTAGTGTGATCTTCTGGTCATCCTTCTCGAACATATACATGTTCTTGTAGCTATCATGGATAACTCTTCCATCAAACAGCCATAATCTACCTAATAACACGTAGGAAGCATATACGGGTAGCACATTGTAGAGAATCTGGTCTAAGTAATTCCCTATAGTAATCGACAGTAGTATTTGTCGAGTAACATGTAATGCTCCTTTCTCACTCAACCAGTGCAGTTTGTACAACCTCAGATGTACAATAGTCAGCAACTTCGGTTTTGAAACAAGATCGACTAATGCCATATTGGTGTAGCTTCTACTATCTACAATGAGGGTACATACCTGATTATTCACCTTACAGGTGGTATGAAGCAAATTCTCTCTCTACTCCTCCTCCTTTCATAAGGGTTCCATATTCATAGTGCATCGGACAACCATGAGTAACTTATCAAAGTCCTTAGTAAACAGTCCTCCTCGATCAGCTCTTTTTTGGTAGAAACCTCCTGCTCCTTAGGTTCCTCATTTGTATTGTTCACTTCTAGCGTTAGGGCATCTCCTTTGATGACCATTGTCCTACGGAGCCATATGTCTGAATCTTTGGCACTTAAAGCACTTGATTTGACTCATCTTCCTATCAAACCCTTGCCTCTTCTTATAAGTTCGGGTCGGTACTTCACCATGAGGTTGGCCTTTCTACTTAGGTCAGTACTTCACCATCAGGTTAGCCTTTCTGCTCAGCTCAGACATCAATCTTTCAGCTCGTCTCGGTACTCTAGTAAGCTCGATGGCTTGCTTATTTGGGTCAGTTAGTCAACATCTTGGTCGTTAGCCGACTCCCTTTTGCCTTTCTACTCATTGGGCAATTCTAATAACTTCATCCATTGTGTCAAATCATTAGAACTTCACAATGTCTCGAATGTCTTCTTTTAACCTTGCAATGAATCTTGAGACTATAAAGGCTGATGGTTTCTCTACTTCACAATGAATCATAAGCATATGAAATTCTTGAACATACTCGTCAATAGTTCGGCCTCTTTATCTCAGCTCTTGAAGCTGAGTAAAAGTATCTTAAAGATAAGTTTCCAACGTGAATTTTTTTCTAAGTATTCTCTTTATCTCAGGCCAAATATTAATTTCTTGATAGCCCTCTCGTCTCCTTATGGCCTGAAAATTCTTCCACTACATAAAGACATATCGGGAGAACTCAATGGCAACAGTTCTCACTTTCTCATAATCCTCGTAATGATAATAATTAAAAATCTCTTCCCACTCTAAATATTCATCAATATTCCCAAATCTACTAAAGCTCGGAATCTGAAGCTTCATATGGTCAGATGCTATAGGGACTCGTACGTGCTCTTCTTCGAAATATTCTTTCTCATCCTCTTCATCAAGCTCTTTTAAGCCTATCCTTCGCCTTACTCATTTGTCTACTTCTCCACCTCGAACTAGTTAAGCTGGGTTCTGACCTCTAATAGGTTGAGCAGTTTGTGGGGTATCTTGTGCAGCCCTAATGAGTTGGCAAGCTAATGCATGAACAGCTTGGGTCAGATCTACTAAGAGGTTTATCAACTCATCAAGTCTCTCATCAATACTTCTTGGGGTTTCTTGAGACTATCGTCCATGGTAGACAACTCCACTATTGTTATCTCCCATCCATAGATTCAAAGTTCATACAAACACTTTAGGAAATTAACAGTTAACAACAAAACACTTAAATGAACACAATAACTTGCTCTATTTCATACATGCATCATAGTATAATAAAACTTCAAAAATACCAACAACTCAAACAAAACCTCCGCTCAAATACCAAGATAATACGAACTGTGACTAAGAACAGATAAGTTCGGTCACCAAATGGGTCCAAGCTTGTAGAACGCTTGAAATGGAAGTGGTGGGGGAATGTGCGGAATGATAATTACGAATGAAGAAGTAAGCAAAACCCATGAACAACTCCAAAGGATATAATGCACCAATGGAATTTCTAATGACTCACAGCACAATTTATATGACGCACAAATTGATCTAGTAAGGTTACTTGTCACCTAACTTTACTCAAAAGTTAGGATAAGAGTGATACCGAAAGTAAACAGAGTGCTTACGAAGGAAGAAAACACAAAAGTGTATTAATGGTAACCTGAATTCTGATTTTAGCTACAAGTATAAGGGTATTTATACCTATAAGTTGGGTAACTTTCCCAAAAAGGGAAAAAGCAAAAAGGGCATTTTCTAAGGAAATAATGTACAAGATACAAAGGGTAAAAATGAATATATAAGGAAAACAATCATTGGTATGACGGATTCTATACATGATACTATACACGTAGCGATACTAGATTGATAAGGCTGTTAGAAAATGCAGACAAAAAAGTATGGAGTCTCTTTATCTCGGCTTTTTGACAAAGAAGATGCTAAGTGATTGGACAATTCGGGCACAAGTGAGTATTCTTCAATTTGGCACACTATAGAGAGATGGGTAATCATTTGGCTCGACATGAAGGGTAACTCGGCAAAGAAGTATTTGACCTTGGTAGGGGTTGGATGAAATAGGAGGATTTGTCTTGCCAATCCTTCTAATCTTCGGACTTGACTGTGGGTCAGTGGTCCGGTAGCTTGATTCCTATCACTAAGGATATACATCCTTAACCCTTCCACCCTAGGGATTCAAATGTTTCTCTCTTTAGGATCATATTACTCTTCCACTTCATCTTCTTCTTCCCTGTCCTCCTCTTTAATCTCTTCTAAAGCTAATCTGTATCCAACAACTTTATCCACTCCTCTAGTTCGGAATGGTCGAACTGGGACATTAGCTCGGCCATATTGACCATTGCTTCTCTTCGATCGTTCATTGGCTCAACTTCTATAAGGACCATTTTTAGTCATCTATCTTCATTTATGGTAATCACCAAACTGGCCACTAGGTCAGTAAGTCGATCCATTCAATCATCCCTAGATTAGGCTATGTAACTCTCTTATTGACCTTGGTCATTTTGAGTGCTACTCTCTTGGTTATCAATCGCTTCTTGAACACTAAAATCAGACATTGTTGACTATTTCAAGAGATTAATAGCCAAAAATACCACTTAAAGTTTTTTCCACAAATAATCAACAACGGAACAATACCTAACATTCTTACCGTTATGTCAACTACATACGATAAATAAATAAACACTCATACTCTATTCTACATACAAGAAACAAGGGATAATGGAGCTTGAAATTTCCTCAACAATAAGCACTCTTCAAACAATTATGATAACAACTGAACTTCCAAAACATACGAAAGTAGCAATAAATCTCTCAGAGCACAAAGTAATAGAAACTTGCTTGAATGTAGCCGAGCTTTGATATTAAGATGATACAGAGTATGCCATGGATAAATACACATCGATTGATTTGGCATGAACCAAGGGTATAGGTTCGAATCACGAGATGGTCCGAATAGTAAATGGTATCCGAAGGTTGAGTAAGGATCCTCTTGCACTAATAGTAAGTATGATGTACTAACGCCTCACATGAGCTTTGGTCGCACTTGATATGACACACAAGTGTAGCTGAAAGTTACTTACCACCAATCTACGCTCACAATAGATCAGATAAAAATAAACAAGAGTAAACAAAGACACTTAGCTCATGCAAAAAGGAATATGTCTGAATATCAATGGTATTGTCTATTGTGGCTATTACAATTCACAAGTATTTATATGACCCAATTAAGATAAATCTTAGGTTTACAAAAAGAATCATATTGGAAAAGGAAAATGAACAATTTACAAGGATAGAGTTATATTCAAACAAAAAGAGGAACATTTGATTATAAAGGATAGTAGGGATGTCAAACAAATAAGGTACGTGTCAGTTGTTCTTTTTGTGGTGCCAATGATGCTGTTTGTTAAGCAAAGTAGAGTCCAGGTAGATTAGTTTAGGTTCGGTAGCTCAAATGATCCGAATCAAGGAAGAGTTGATCCAGGGGATAGTCCATCATCAAGTCAGCCTCAATTGTTCGGCTTTAGTTGGTATTAGCTTGGCCTCAGCAATGATTCAGGTTAGCAATATGTGTGCTTTATACTTAGCCATTAATAGATGTGTTGAGGAAGGGTTAGTTCAACAACAAGTCTGTCACCTTAGCAGTCTCTTAGATAAAGTGGAGAGTAAGGTAACTCGGTAGATTAGACTAGAGAATGCATTACTCTTTTGAGTTTAACTCACTTTGGATAGCTTGGCACACCATATGAGCGAGTCCTCAAGTTCGAAAATGTATAATTGATCTTTAATCCCTATAAAAAATGGTCAACCACATTTTAAATCTAGTCAACCACTTTTCATCAAATGCAATGTGGTAAACTTAGTTGCAATTTCGATCCACTAGATTAGTTATGTGGTTAACTACTATTCAACACTCAATTTAGGGTATCTCAAGTTGAATTCAAAATACTAAAGTCATCCTATAATACCTTATTAACCCTATGATGTCAATACATAAGCATCAATTATAGCTCTATAATAATTTCAATCACAATTTTCTTCAGTATTATCACAATACTTTATAATTTATTCTTAAGTTTTATAATCTCTATGAATATTGCATCAACAATTTCGGAATAAATAACAACAATAAAATATGATTTAAATTCTAATTTCAATATTCTACTTTCTCTAAATTTATGATACAAGCTTAGAGGATGATTAAATACTAGTGTTTTATCAAAACAAGATCCTAAATTTCACCTCATTCATGGTAACCCAAATTAGTTTCTAACTTCTTTAATTATATCCAACATATATTGCCTTAATTCTAAAGAAGTCTCTACCATTAAAACAATATCATTAGTAAGAAAATATGGAACAATTTGAGATTATTACTCGTTAATTTTACCGTTGTCCACTTACCTTGAACTTTGTTTGTTCAATTATTTAACTCAAAAGTTCCAATGTCATAATAAATAGGTGGGGTGAGATGGGGCTTCCCCATCAATTTCCTTAGGTAGGAAGGAATTTCTCCAAAGGAGAACTATTGAATAAAACTTCAATTGAAGAAGTTGAAATTCAAGATGTTAGCATTTAATTTAATTTAATTAATTATTAGTCAATGATTATTATTATAAAATCATAGCATTTAATGATTAATAGTCATTATTATAGAATTGTTGCATATTTCCATTATTGTTGCATACTTCCATTATTGTTGAAGGCTCATTTGTATATAAATAGGAGTTCATATTTTTGCAATGGACACACATAAAATATTCAATACAATCTTTTCATCTAATTTCTATTTCTCTACTATATACAAATCTTTTATTTCTTTTCTATTTTTGTAATTATTTTATTTCTTTTCTATTTCTTCACCCCAAACATGATCAATTAAATCCAACATTTATGAAGTTTAAACTTAAGTCCCATCAATCATATTGCAAGCTTTTTCAAAATCAAGTTTAATCAACATCCATCCTTTAACCCCTTTTTCTTTGAGGTAGAATGTCATTCATCTAGTAATAGGATATATTAGAGGCTTCTTTTTTCTTTTTCCCCCTGTAGAAAAGCTTGCTTGGCCAAGATGAGTAGGAATATCAAGAAAAGGTTGAAGTTAGATTGACTAAAATCTTGGTAGCAATTCTATAGACTGTGTTGCAAAGACCAATTGATTTGAATTAATCATGTCATTTCATCCCCAATGCTATAGAAATTAGCCTAAGGAGAGTTTGATTGTTTATCATAGGCACCTAGCTAATGAAAATAAATAGTTAGAGTTTATGATCTTACATATGGCCTCGTTATATGGTAACATTCTCTAAAAAATTATGTACAAAGTTCATCTTTTCCTAATGCCTTCCAAGCTTCTGTAGATCATAACACTTTGAAATTATCCCTTATGTTAATATTTGTCTCTAAAATCGGTATTTGTGCGTTAAATAAGCCCCTAAAAAGAGTATAGAATGAGGTTTTCTATAAGAGCTTCTTAGTTGTTGCTTTCTTAAAGTAATTATTGACATATGAGCAAAAAGTAGCTTGGTCCACCAACTAATTACTAGCTTAGTCCTAGAAGGTCAAGATTTTTTTTCTTCTTTCATCTTTTTATTTACACTAAGATATTGAAAAAACTTATACCCCTTTTCTCATTCCCGATTCATTAGGCCTTGAATTTCATTTTACAAAAGATTGCTTCTCTATCCTAAAAAAGGCTTAGCTTATTCCTTAAATCTCTCTAGATAAATGAGAAACTAGTTAAATTTTTGTTTAATCCCCTATTGTTAACCTAACTAATCAGTAAACTCTGTTTTGGACAAGTTGCCAAAGACATCTTTATTCCATTCTTGAGCTTTAATCTTGAAATCTAAAGTAGCTTCAGTTGAGTTGTCTTCATTATCTTCACATGATTTGTAAGCAAGATTTAAAAAGGATGGATGTGTTAGTTGCATAGCTTAAATTCTGAAAGGGCTATTAGTATAAGCCACTAGATAATTTATGTATCTTTAACTAGATAGGGCAATGAGTTAAGAACCACCTGGGAGTTTGATAAAGGATAGCTTAGGGATAAAAACTATTCTATCATAATTTACCCAAGCTCTATTAATGTAAGTTTAAATTATCAGGCTAGTTAATTATTATTTGTTTAACTTACTAAATTTAGGTCTTAAATGACCTAAATCAAATGCTTCAAAATTTTCATAATTAACATATTTTATTACGGTGTTCTATAATCCCAATGTTGATTTTAAGTCAGAAGTGACATTATTAGAGATATGCAAATGGGTTTTAGTCTGCGAACTAACTCGTTTAACCCTCTTTTTAAGTGGGTTTGGATGGAGGTTTTTTGGCTTACTTAAAAAGTTAGTCAAACGAACTCAGTCCATTTAACTCGCAGGCTAAAATGAGCTAGCTTAGGTTGGCTTATTTAATAAATTTACAATTTTGACCTATAGGCTAGCCTGTTTAATTTGGTTTTTAAGTAGATTTAAGTTAGGTTTTTTGGCTCGTTTAAAAAGGTGGGTGAAATAAACCTGATTTATTTTACCTGCAAGCCAAAGTAAGATAAGCTAGGTTGGCCTGTTTAATCTACTTACAGGCCTCTAAATAATAATAGCTATAAAGAATTAGAAATAAATAAAGGGAAAGATTTAGATCATCACATGTATTTCTTGTTGAGATGGATTGGGTGAGGTGACATCCAAACTATTAGATTTTACATTATGATAGTCTCTTCTTTGAAATTAACATATTTTTATTTGGACAAAATGGTAGCTATTCGCCTATTCCCTTCTCTACTTCAAATTTGATAGAAGGAGTCTATCCATTCTTAATGTAAGGGAAGCAACTTTTGCTTATAAAAAAGATATTAGTTATTTCTACCTTAAAAAGGGAAAGAAAAAGTTCTTCATAACCATTATGCATATTTTATACTAATTATATTGTATTTTAAACCTTATTAAGGGGAAAATGTAAATAACAGTCTTAAAATTTAACTTAGATGCAGATTGACCCTCTAAACTTTAAAAGTATGTTAGGTGATCTCTTAAAGTTTGATAAATTAGTAAAAAACCTCAAGATAAAGAATAACCTCCCTTAAATTTTAATTTTGGTGCATGAACACCCTTTAAACTTATCAAAATATGCTTTAATACCTCTTAAATTTTGACTATAATGTGACTTTTTTAACTAAAAAAAGAAAATTTCTTAATATTGCCAATTTATCAAAGTTTAAGAGTTCAACAACTACACTTTAAGAGTTTAGGATGTCAATTCGCATTTAAGTTAAGGTTTAGAGGACTTATTTGCCATTTCTCCCCTTATTAATAGTAAGTTTAATTTACAATTAAATAGGGTAGAGAGAGAATTACAATCCTTAAGTAGCAAGTAGTCTTTATAGTTAGAAATAACTAAAGAATATCTATTGCTTTATTCTTATAAAGAATTTTAATTCATCTTTAACAAGAATAGTAATTTCCCAGAATAACATCTCTACCAATTGAACATGAATTAGGCCTAAGAGGAGTAATAGCTATTCTTTCAATCAAACCTACCATAAACGTTATAAGCATCAACATAATTAATTAGTAATATCAAAACTCATTCTCCTAATATCACATAAGGTATGTAATAATGGATCAAAATGGAATTATAATTTTGAGTTTTGTTTCTATTCCCCACATTTGGAAGTATATTTTAAAGTTGGGATCATGATTCTATGAAATCAATAATTCTAACTTTAAGAGTAAATTTGATTCCACATTTGAGAAGACAATTCTATTTCCACTTTATTAATTATGATTAATTAAAATTATTTTTTAACCTTTTAACCTTAAAGCGATTATAGTATTAAATAATTAAGAATGTTATCGCTTTGACATTTAATCTCATTTCGTTTTGTTTTGTTCTTCAACCATTTCCAAAAATCATAAATGATTCCTATTTTGATTATCGCTTTAAACATTTAATCTCATTTCGTTTTGTTTTGTTCTTCAACCATTTCCAAAAATCATAAATGATTCCTCATTTTGATCCTTACTCAATTCTATTCTATTTCATTCCGAATAATTCTTTTAATACTATTGTTAATTATATCAAAATTATTGATATAGTATTACTATATCAAAATTATATAAACAAATTAGCATATATAAAACTAATAAAAATACTGTATCAAAATTATATCAGCAAGTTAGCCATAGTATTACATCACATCTCAAATGACATATCTATATTATTAAAACAAATAGAATTTTAAGTGACTATTTTTTTTTAAATTATATATTTTCCTTTTATTTACTATTATTTAACAAAAAAGCTAATAATAAAATAAATTATTAAAATTATAACTAATAAATAAATATATCTACTTTTTCCTTTTTCTTTCTCTTCATTTTTTTACACTCCAACTTTTTTCGCTTTTCAACTAATTTTACATATATCTTTCTTCTCTCTTTCCCACTTTTCTATATTTCCTGCTAACTGTACCTGCATTTCTTTCTCTTTTATCTCTTCTTATTTTATTGTTTTTACACAAATACGAATATATCAACGGTTAGTACACATATATATATATATATATATAGCAATATCAATAACGGAGTCCTGTATTGGATGTTGACTTGGATAAACCATGCTGGGATGCCATAAAGGCATGAATTGGATTCCAATATCCGTACACACTGTCATGTCATCCATTATCATTTCATCTGTGTAATCTTGCAATCGCTCGAAACTCGAAAGAGACTCAACCAAAAAAATTCCCCCCAGAAACCAAAGGAAATGATGGCTTCCGCTTCATGCTCCTTCTTATATACTGCTCCTACTCCCACTTCCCTAACCTCCAATTCTCTCTCCTCTGACTCCCCGCCTCTTCTTCTTAATAACCCTCGCCTCCTCCTCCTTCCTTCCTCTTCTTCGTCTTCTTCTTCTTCTTCTTCTCTCCGCTTTCCCCGTAAGGTAGATTTACACTATCAATATCTTCTCTTTTCTCTTTCTCTCTCAAGAAGTCGTCATCATTGTTCATCGTTGGATGGAATGTGACATTTATGTTGACCAGTGACCTTTTATCTTCCTGCTTTTTAAATTTTTTTTTCATCAACGACGTTTATCTTTGTTTGCTTTCAGATCTCGATTTCGAGTTCGAGGAGAAGAATGTACACAACGGTGAATTCTCACATGGCTGCACCTACGGAGCCCCAGACGATCTCAGAGGATAGAATGCTGGTTTGTTAATTTAGGGTTTAAATAGTATTTACATGTGAATGATTAATCATATGCATTCAATTGCTTACCTTTTTAATGCAATTATAATTCTTATTTTTAATAAATACATCAAATCAGGTGTTTGTTCCTCCACATCCTCTGATCAAGCACTGGGTTTCAATTCTTCGTAATGAACAGACCCCTTGCCCAATTTTTCGTGAGTTTTTCTTCATTCATCTAATTTCAATGCAAATTTGATATTGCCAATAGTCTACTGTGAATCCATTGATTATACTCAGAAATCAGTGTTTTGTGTATGACTATTACTTGAAAATTGAGGACTACCAGATTATCTTGTGATTACTTTTGGCACCACTATTTTGGCATCATGATGTGGTTTGTCATATAAAGTTTGGATTTTTGATAAAAAGCCATTCACACAAGACAAAATATATATATATGATGAAAAAAGGACTTGTACATGCTTCTTCAGTCTCTTTCTGTTTTTAGTGACTATTATAAATTAAATGCAGCTTTTAGAACTCTTTAATATATTTTTTTCTTTTGCTATCTTTTTTTACTTTAACTGATTAACAGTACTCTCATCATTGTCGTGTCGCAGACTTCTCTTATTACAATAGAGTCTTGGTCCTGACGTTTCTTTCATAATCTTCGTCTTCTTAATTTTTTTTTTCCCTCTGATGTGTCAGGTGTCTTTTCTTTGTCTGTCATCCTTCAGTTTTGTTAAGTGTTATGCAAAGAAAGGAAGGGACGATTTTAACACTTGCACTTCATTGATTTTTTCACCAAATGGCAGATGAATTATATCAATTTTCCGTTCACCTACACATTATTCTCTATACAATCTATGGGTGATTGACGTTTGTCTATACAATTGATTTGGACAAACTTGTACTGTCTGGGTTCATAACATCTCTAATTTTAACTCTTTTGAAACTTCATGCTTGTTGAGAAACAATTTGAAATATCAAATGGATGCCTTTCTATTTATTTTTATACTATTTGTCATCAAATTAGTCATAAACAAGTGTTCATACATTGCTCAGAAGTCTCAAATATTTCCCATTGTTTAGTAGTTGTTTCTGAGATGCTAGTACTTTTGTTGAATTTAATTACTGCTAGGAAACGCAATGGCCGAACTTGGGAGGCTACTCATATATGAAGCTTCAAGAGATTGGTTGGTTAGTTGTTTTCATTCATGAAGCACGTCATCTGATATTGATGACTTTAGTCCTTGCTCCTTTTCTAATGATTTTGATTGGAGCTTTGTTTTAATTTCCTTGGTTCACTTTTGATGTTAGCCGACAATCACTGGGGAGATTCAGTCACCAATGGGTGTAGCATCAGTTGAATTCATTGATCCTAGGGAACCGGTGGTGGTCAGTGAACTCTTACTAGTTGCTTTATCAACTGCCATCAAGCATATTTCATTTCTGTATGTGGCTTGTAAGCATATTAACTACGAGATGATTGCTTCATAAACTGTTTAATTGTGCAAATGTATGTTGGTTTTTGCCTGTTCATATCTAACTTCTAGAATTGACATAGAACCGATTAGAATGAGGATGGAAATTGTTCTTTTAATATCAATACGAAAAGCGAGTTTCAGGCACAAATCAAGTGAAAGCTCCTATCTACATGCTTATCTACTTTTATATTGTATTGTTACATTGTCTTGTTTCCTCATATTAATAATGTCTTTCAATACTTTAGTCTTAGAATGGAAATTGTATCTTCCTTTAATACTCTTATGTTTCTACCACATATGAGATATATTATTCATTGTTGCAGGTTGTTCCAATATTAAGAGCTGGTCTTGCACTCGTTGAACATGCATCATCAATCTTGCCAGCAACAAAAACATACCATCTAGGTAAGTAGATGTTCACAATCTGAAAAAGATGAAAGTATATCGAAAACATCACATATAAAAGCATTGTGCACTTCTCAGCTGTATGGTAAATCTAAATTCTGTTTCGCCTGTATCTTTGAAATAATTGATTACATTATTGATATTGTTATTTCTGTTTTGCACTTTAGGAGTAAGCAGGGATGAAGAGACACTTCAGCCAACAGTGTATTTAAACAAGTAAGGCTTCAATATCTACAAATGATTTCACAGTATCTCCTTCCTTCTTTGGCACTTCTCTATGCATGTTCTTACTGGAGCTTCTCCACAGCTGGATTTATTGTTTTTTTTTTTTAAAGGAAAAACCATATTTTCATTTTTATTGTCTGTTTTCACAAATTACAACAGACATGATGCAGCTTTTTTGGACTTTGGTTGTCCTTTGATATAAATCCCAAATATCAACATGCATGCTTGCGTATATTCATGTTGTTCTGGCATTAATATTCATCTTAACTTGTGTTCAGATTACCCAAACAACTTCCTGAGGGTTCTCGAGTATTTGTCGTAGATCCCATGCTGGCAACAGGTATCCATTATTTGAGTTTGCTTACTCAACTGAAAGTCCTGGCAATATGTTTTCTATCCAAAGGCCAGAAGTAGTCTATTATTTGCTTGCATATATTCCATGTGTTTATTTGTCCCAAGGAAATATACCTCAATAAAGCATACTTTTCATGGCATTCGTGCAAAAGAATTTCTGTGTCCCCTTTCATTCTGTGACCACATTGATGTAGAGAAAAGATCAAATCTGAGTCCTTAGGTTTTATCTATCATTTCTTGATCAGCCTCATATGATTACACCACTTGATGAAAGTTATTGAATTTGCTCAGTGGGTGATGGAACCACACTCTGGTTCTTTTGTTCTGTTTTACAGAAAGTAATGAACCAGGAAATAGAAGAGAAGCACAAACAGCTATGAATTTTCTTGTGTGTTTTCAACATGGAGAAAACAAGGACAAAATGTTGAAGACACAATTTTTTGGGTGTTTACATGGCTAGCATTGGACATGCTTGCACAATGTGCTTCCAAGATATGTTTGATTGTTTGGCAGATCATTCATATGTATATATTTGTGACACCAATCAGATCATATAAATTATTGTTCTGATGAAAAATAGAAAGCAAATCTATGAATAATTTATGACTAATACATATCTAGTTAATATGTTTATGTTTGTGTCTGTATAATTATATCCAGTAGCTCTGTTATGAGACATATTATGATATATTTCAATGGTAGTATGTATAGCATGGTACACGATACAATCAATTGGTCTGACTTGTTGGATCTAACAGAGGAGATGAAGATAGGGACTAGAGTGGAAAGTTTGGAGAAATCAGTGATGAGTTGAAAGAGATCAAAATGGATAAAAAGAGATGCAATTGAACTTTACAAGTATTCAATAGAAATTAGATGTTCTTGATGGGTTGAAAATGTTGATTGAAAAGTACTTACAATCAAGTTGGGAGGGAAGAACCTGGAACTAGTTTTCATTGACAAGAAGTCAGAAAAATGTCCAGAGGCCTTAGTTTAGGTGAATGGCTTGTTGATGTTCTCTGTTCAAGAGACCAATTGGCAACAACTCCATGCCAGGTGAATGGGCTTCTGATGAGATTTGTGACTCAAGTGAGCCTGACAGCAATAATTGCAATTCATTGTGACCTAACCTATGACACATGCACAAGGAATTTTATATCTGTCTAATGAATCTGGAACCCAATTTGCCAACAGAAGCTTCATATGACAAATGAATTGAGATCATTAATGGAAAGATTTCTTCTGGCAAGAGATGGAGGAAATCAAAGCAACAAGAATGGCGACTCCAAGGGATGGACAAAATCAGAATTTGATTCACGTGAAGCTCCTATCACTACATTCAGTGTCAAATGGAGTTTATTTGAACTCTGATTTGTGCAGCTTGTATTCAGACATGACTCAAGTAGTGTACATCAAAGGTGGGGTGTAGATACAGCAGGTCTAATTATTTTGGTGGAGGCTCTGATGATTTTGCCTTTTCTATGGAAGACGAACCACATCAAGTGGCTCTTTCTATCTTAGATGGTTGTGATTTCATTAGTTGGTCTGTAAGAGTGGAAGAGAATCTTGAGTTTCACAGCACATTGTTTGGATTGAAGATTCAAATGACATTCCAGTCATAGATCGGTGTATGATTCATTGATTTTGAATATTGTTGACGAGATTTAATGAAGTGATTATGGAATAAAAGTAAATTTATATGAATATAGGTGCAGGGCTGCCAGAGATGAATTTCAAGAATTTTGAAGACTTATTTGAAATTTTACTGGCCAAATGCCGGAGTTTTTTGGAGATTGGTGTTTGGAATTTTTTCCTGATAGTTTTGAAGGAGGAAATTTTACGTAGAGTGAATATTAATGTTTCACAACCAGTTGTGTGTGCTATGGGCTTATGGTTTGATTTTGTGGATGAGATGGGTGCTTTTCCTGATGTATCGTACGTTGCTTACAGATCTGGTACATCTTATGTGAACTGTGATCAGGATAGAATTTGATGGTGCAGGAGTTTGTATGGACTGATTTATGGCTTCAGTTGCATCCTCAATCACCTGAAAATCAGCCCTTTGGCAAGTTTCTTAAGCTGATTACAGTTTCATTTTACATTAAGGACAAGATGAACTTTTGAGGGTATAGATACATAGCTATAAGTAAGTCAATTAGTAGCTACAGCCGGTAATGGTCCAATAGCTTGTTGTCGTGTGCTGTCATATAGTGGTTTAGGAGCATAAACAGAGAGTTAGTTGGTAGTAGTGGTTATTCAAGCATTTTCATTTTTTCCTATTGGGTTGGGAGGATCTAGGTGCCATCATGTGTGTGCAAGAAGCACTTTTTCTTTAATTTCATCAAATTGGAGTTTGCAATCAATCTTATGTTCGATGTGATCAATATTAGTGTCCTCAATTTCCTATTACTCTGTAGTTCAACTTTGGCTTTTATATGCACCATTAATGCATATTTCTTGCTTGTATCATACTTGTCTATGTTGATCCGTTGTGTCCCTCCCTCCCTCATTATTGGGTTGATGTTGTTTCTCCTTGTTTTTGTGCGTGTGTTTCATGTAGGAGGAACAATAGTAGCGGCACTCAACCTTTTAAAGGAACTTGGTGTTGGTAGCAAGCAAATCAAAGTGGTAAATATATAATCAACATGCTTTTGATATTTTTCTACTTTAGTGCTTTTATTTTACATGGAAAGCTGTTGATGCACATTTATAATGTTTTAAAGGGGATTAAGTGCGATGATTCCTCAAATATCACATGTTTTCTGTACTTCATCTGAACCTACATGTACTTGGAATTGGCATCTTGGTTAGAATAATTTGTAAAACTGTTTTTTCAGGTGAGTACTTCATCATGAATACATTCTTAAAAAAAAATGAAAAAAAGTCTAGGCCTCGTTATTCTGCATAAATCAGTATTCTTTTTATTTTTTTTTTTATTGTAAGAAAAGATCGTGTGAAGAAAATAGGTTAGTGATATTACCCTGCATTGGTATTTGTTGGGATAAATAGAAACTGCAATGGCAGTGAGATAAGCATTGAGAGGGATGCATGAGAATCCACTTGTAAATAGCAACTAGTTTAAAGTTTTGATATTTCTACTTCCACTGCCATATGCACACTTGCTGCATTCCCATTTTTAAATAGAGATATCGGTCTTGCAGGTATCAGCCATTGCTGCTCCCCCAGCTCTTCAAAAGCTCAGTGAGAATTTCCCTGGGTAAGACTCACATTTTTATTTTGTATTAGAGGTTGTTTCTATGAATACTGGTGTTAAAACTAAAATATAATTTCATGCCAACACAATTTTTGCAGGCTCCATGTGTACACTGGCATCATTGATCCAACGGTAAACGACAAAGGGTCAGTGAATCTGTAAATCTAAAATTTCTTTTGGGCCAAAGAACCTATAATTATAACCAACAGACATTTTGTTCCCCTTCCCTCAAGTATCTGCTTAACAATAGTGTATTCTATTCACTCTTCCAGATTTATAATCCCTGGACTTGGAGATGCTGGAGATCGCAGCTTTGGTACATAAAAGTAATTTATTCCTTATTTACGGGAAGTCCGACCATTTGTTATATTGAAATTTTGATGCGTTGATGCAAATCTTTGATGAGAAAGCTCTGCTTAGGTCTCCTTTGTCCTTTCATTTTTTGTTTCTTGCTTAAGATGTCTTGCGTAATGAGCTTCAAAATACAAATATATAGAGAGAAAGGACTGGTGTAAGCCGGCCTATATTTGCATCATTGTTATGTGGAAGAACTTGTGTCGTATATTTTATTGGAGCGACAATGCTGAAGGAAAGAGATCATGCAGCCACTAAAACACTGTGGATCAGCATAAGAATTCAGATAAACTTTGCTTGTGAAATATATAACATAAAACAGAACTTCTGATCATGATGATTCTGTGCCTGATTATGCACAGGTATGTTGTAGAATGGATATGCTTCTTCTACATTCTTCAAGTTTTGTTAAGAGGACTATCTATTTGAGGGCTCGGTATAAGGATTGATGGAGCCTTAATTGATCAGGGATTCTGTTCTTTTAGAGACATGGATCTTAATCATGCTTATGCCGTTAACTTCAATACATCCGAAAGTTCCCATAGGAATCTCTTTCGGATGGAAGAGCATTATCAAGGATAAAAATATGCATACATTGGATATAAACCGATAGGATGGTTCGTGCTATGAATGAAAAAATTAGAAGATTTCTATGAAACGTACAAAATACATCGATCCGATTCTGTGATGAAAATGGATGAAGGTTTTATGGTTTGTTATTGCTTTAGCTGATCTAATTGTGTTAGTGTCTCGAATTGATTTCTTTTGTGTAATACTAATCAATATGGCCTTATTGGTAAGTCTTACAAGATCTCTACATTGGAATCCATTAGTGTTGAGCTGTTTAATATTGCCAA
The DNA here is from genome assembly GCA_024138005.1 of Lumnitzera racemosa. Lineage (NCBI taxonomy): Eukaryota > Viridiplantae > Streptophyta > Magnoliopsida > Myrtales > Combretaceae > Lumnitzera > Lumnitzera racemosa. The sequence continues at coordinate 103,196,424 of JAMXBC010000002.1, read as the reverse complement.
CGAAACGCTAGTAACGAGGTGTATTTGCAAAATTTCCAGAATAAGTGGGATGCCAAGAAGTTAAGGAGTTTGCAAAACCTTTCGGTAGATTTAAATATTAAATTGATTTCATTTGCCCTCAAGATTGGTATTCTAAGCGTTATATGGCTCTCTTTTTTAATAACCATTTTAAATATTTCTCTCTTTTTATTCACTTTATTTCATTTTCTAGGAGTAAACAAAAATTGCAGATGATCATTCCAATGAATGCAAGTCGCTTTATTATTCTATTTTCAGTTGACGTGCTGATTGCTTATGTAATCTATTTGATTTATGAAAAATTTCTAACCCCTTTTTTTTGTTATTTCTTTTATCTATATATAAAGTTCCGTCTTTCCAACTTAGTCACAGTTCAACGATACATTATGTTTACAAATACTTTGTAATAAAGGTGAGTTGCCATATGAAATTTAATGGCTACTGTTTTAAATGTAAGCTTTGTCATAATTTTTTCAATATCAACGTTTGCATACTTTCGAATTAATTTATTTAAACTAAAACGAACACCACTGAGCCAATGCAATTAGACAGCGCAAGATAACGACGATTCTTGTTTTTAAATCTGACGAGTTTTAATGAGTCAATAATGATTAGTATTGCATGCGAATAATTGTATTATATTAATATTATCTTCATCTTGGTTCCTGTTCCTTTCATGACAATCTTAAACTATAATTTTTAGGAAAATGTTCATAAATTGAATTCCCAATTCATATATAACTAGTTCAGATTTACAACCATCACAATAATAATAATAATAATAATAATAATAATAATAATAATAATAATAATAATAATAATAATAATAATAATAATAATAATAATAATAATACAATTTATTTATGGATAATCTTGAGAATAAGTTGTTACATTAAACGTCTAATAAGTAAAAATTAAAAAAAAAAATCAATCTACATACTCCAGTGGAAGGCAGTGAATATCAATGAATGCAGTTCAACATACTCCAGCGGTTGCAGCGGCAGAAGCAGAAGCCGAAGCCGCAGCATTAGCAGCAGCGATAGATGCAATAATTGCCGGTGCTACATTATTATTATTAGCACCTCCATTATCTGAAATTCCTACCAAGTGGAATACTTCTAGACTTACCCTACCAAGTGGAAGGAGTTAGTAGTTACATGAATAAATTGAAAAAAAATTAAATCAAGCCGCATGAAGACAGTTTACTATTATGGAAAATTTATTCGAAACATCATCTATCAACAAAATAAGGTCTTTAACTATATGAACACATATGGTAGCAGTATAGCTACTTTATTGTATATGTGTTTTAAGCAGCAATCTAGCAATTTGAAGTGCGCCAATGCTCAAAATACATGGACTTTGTGTAAGCATTCTGGTTAGGGAGTCAAAATATAAAGAGCTAAATTTAATATGATAAAGAAGCCCACTATTAATTTAGATTTAATACATTGGATAATTAAGACACAGCCTAAGAAGTTCGGTCAATAGTTATATTGTTTGTAGTATTGTATTTATTGAATCGTAATTTCTCATTCCATCTTTGTTTTATGTCTACGGTTAACGGATGTAGCTAAATGGGGACAAGCTTGGAAAAAAAAAAAACTTAAATGTTAAAATTTATAATTTATAAAAGAGAAGAGAGGAAAATATGAACTATTTGCATATCATAAAAAGCAAGTTTTAACATAATACAAAACTAGTTGTGTGGCTATATATTTGATTTTATAAATATAAGGTATGTATTTATTACTTGAATAATTTTGTTTACTTTTCATTCATTTATTTAAAAAAAAAATCAATAGCACTAATTTTCAATCATTACAAATTTTGTATTGCTATTTATTTATTAGTATTATAGCATAAATGATATTTAATTGCATTATCAATACTACAAATTTTTCGGTCTTATTTCATAAAGTGTTGGTGAATAATATCAATTGCATATGACTTGATTTGTTAACATTCTTTTGCAATTGCTTTTATAAAAATAAATGTAAATTATTGAATGATCAATTACCTAATACTTAAAATCCAAATGATATTTTTTGTAGTATCGCTATAGAAGTAATCTTGTAAAGTCATCACAAAAAAAAAAAGTAAAAAATGTAATATTTATATTTATGTGATGTTAATATTTTCACTCCACTTGCAATTTTATATTTAAATATTTTTTTTTTTTACCTAACTTTATTGGTAACAAAGTATACATAAGTTTTATGTATTCGTTTTTGGTGGTTAAATTTGAAATGATATGTAATAAGCAAATGCTTTCCCATGAGTAATTCTATTATTAACTTAAACAAGGCAAGTTGCTCCACCTCGATTGCATGACTCCGTGTCTGTCCCTAAATGCCACCACCACTATCATCATGGCATCATCACCAACACTATATTACCACTAGCATTGTTAACTCATCGCTACCCTTTTATTGCCATTATGGTGATAGTTACATGTATTGATCCATTCATAGTAATAAAGGTGATGACAAGGTATTGCTATAAAAGGGGTGATAATGGCAATGAAAATAGTAATAATGGTTTAACAATATTAATAATATAGTTCGGTGAAATCATTATGGTAATGGTGATGATGATGAAGTTGTGGTGTAGTAATGAAAATCAAGGACAAATACAAAACAATACAGTCAAGCCGACTAAAGTTATATTCATGTTAAGATTTATTTTATAAAATATATATATATATAATATGTATATTCTTCTTTTAAATTTATATTTTTTGGGGAACCAGGGCCCCACTTTGGCCCTCCTGACCGAGGATAAAAATGGCGGTAGAGGTGGTGTACGGGTTTTTGACAATAATGGTGACAGAGATGGTGTAGTGATGAGGGTACTGATAGAATGATGGCATGGTGATGGTGTTATTACTAAAAATATATTAGTATGTTATTAGTTTAGCCTTTCTCCTTTTTCTTTTTTTTAATGTCCAAAGAACTTTATACCAGTAAATGGACTGGACAAATATCTTGAGATTTGTCCAATATTGTAAAGGCAGTTTTGTCATATCTCGGATATATTTTGTAAATCAAATATAATACCTAGGTTTGTCGGCTGTTCAATATTGTCAACCAAACGCTAGTAATCGGATGCATCTGCAAAATTTGCAGATAACGAGGGACGCATAACACACTACTCCATCGAGACTAGATTGGTTGGGATATGCAGAATCCAAGAAGTTGAAGGTTTTCTAAAACCTACAAATCCTTTTCATTTGCTCTCAAGATTAGTGTTATACGACTCCGTTTTAATAACCATATTAATTTCTCTCTTCTAATTCACTGGACCAGCTTTAGTTTCTGCAAATAAATAAAGAATGCAACTGATCTTTTCGATTAATGAAAGACGCTTTATTATTCGTTCTTTAGTTGATGTGCTAATTGCTCACGTTGTTCGATTTCCAGGTTTATTTTAATTAGAAAGTCATTGTGGCTTCAAGATAAAGAAGAATCTATTATAATAATAATAATAATATCATTTGTCACCGTATTCAATTTATGAGAAAACCAACAGTGTGTTATGCTTATTGTTTCGAACGTAATAGAAAACATGTCCTTTTTAATAAAGGTTGTTCTATTATATGTAACTCAGTTTAATGGCTATTGTTTTGAATGTAAAACTTTTCCTGTAATTTTTTCAATATCAACTTTTGCATACTTTTGAGTTAATTTATTTAAAATATAAACAAATACCATCAGGTCTAGTGATATAAGCATTCATCTTCCATCAAAATGAATTAGATTCAAATCCTCCTTTTTAATTTATAATGTAGACGGAGAAGGAAAAAAAAAAAAAAGTTAAATGGGACAATAATGATTAGTATTGCATGTGAATAATTGTAATATACATCTGTATCTCGACTCCTTTTTCATGTAACTAGCTAGTTCAGATTGACAAATGATCAAAATATAGATAATAGTAATACAATTGATTTATGGATAATCTTGAGAAATAATTTGTTACATTAAACATCTAATAAGTAAAATTTTAAAAAAAAAAAAATGAATCCACATGCTCCAGTGGAAGGCACTGAATATCAAAGAAATGCAGATACAACTTCAACATATGCATACTCCGCTGCCACCACCACAACTTGCGGTGGCAGTAGAAGTGGAAGCTCTAGCAGCTGTAGAAGCCGAGGCCGCAGCGGCATCATTAGCAGCAGCAATAGATGCAATAACTATGGGTGCTGCACTATTATTATTAGCACCTCCATTATCTGCTGCAGAGTGCTGGTTGCCCTTCTTCTTGTGACTTCCCTTGTGAAACCCACCCCATTCTACATGTCACACAAAACGACTCCCCTTTGGTTGTTAACAGAAAAATGTAGAGGATATTATGGAAAACGTAGTGAGATGCTATTTTGCTTTGAGCTGCGCATCTGTGCGCACAAACATACACACATATATATATATATAGAGAGAGAGAGAGAGAGAGAGTTTTAATACATTGAGACATTAAAGTTGAATTAATCAAAAACTGAATGCAGAGAGAAATTTGAAAAGAAAAAAAGGAAAAAAAAAAGAAGAGAGACGTGTGTTATGACTTCTCTTAGAGCTGGTTTGAAAATTCACAATGGACAAAAATCTAGTAGGCATTGGGAACCATCATATTGTCACAACTTAGAAGATTATACGTCCCTACCTAGAAAGGAATCATGTGAGGACAGACTTGATGGCATGTATAATATGCCGTTCCTCCAACTTTTTTATAAATGAATGTGATGACATGTATTGATCTCCTAAGAGTAAGTGTCATCTTAAGATTTTTACCAGTGTGGATTTAAGAGTGATTAGGTGTTATGTAAGTGATCAAGCCTGCAAAAGAGAGTGAGGAAGCTTTAGAGTATTGTTCAGTGTGGTCACTCTAATGCTCAAGTCAGTTAAGTGTTTGAAGAATGAAAGTGTTTGAGAGCAGTATATAAGCTTAAGTGTACAGAGTATCTAATCCTTTACTGTTGGATAATAGTTTTGTATTTATAAAGGAGTAGTGCTAAAATTGGAGAGGGGTTAGTGGGCAAAGCCACATCCGCAATTATTGAAGAGTAGGATTGTGGTGTTTGACGTGTTTCACATATGGAAAAGGTGGTTGTTAACTTAGTTTTTCAGCCTTATCCAGAGTTTTCTAGCCATTAAAGACTTCTTATAGTTGGATAGGCTGTGTTTTAGGCCTAGGTTGAGGGTGGCTTGTCATAGGCCATGAACCTAATTAGGTTAGGATGAGACTAAGGAGACGGTGTTCAAAAGGCCTTATTAACACTTCTCCCCTGACCCCCTTCGTACACAGTCTCATTACCGTAGTGAAGGCAAGGGGAAGGGAAAGATGGGCTTCTTAGGAGTGTGGTCGATTTGATTTAGAGGTGTCCATATTGATGCTATCATACCAATGCGATAGTGATGAAAGTTCGAGTTAGCGAAGGTTAAGGTGAAGGCGTTTGAGCTAGTGTAAGGCCACAATGAAGACGTCCGAGCTGAGTGACATTGGGGTTGAGCAGGTGCAAAATACCTGAACAAATTGTCTTTAAGGTAGAGGTATGGGCGACAGTTCTGAGGTAGAATGTGAGATGTTAAACCTCCTTAGCCATCAGGGGGTAAGAGTAGTTCACCCTCCATCAGGTTAGAGTAGAGTGCATGTATGCCGAACTGAATGGGCGAACCGAGGTAAAGACATCATTGCTTAAGCTAAGTGCTCCAAGCTGAGGCGAGAATATGATGGGTTATGTATCTCATGGTAGAATCACAAAGTAGAGAAGTTGAGTAGAAGGGGGTGAGCTGAGTTGACCATTGCCTGAGTAGATGCAATCTATTTGATTTACGGCGTAGTGTTTTTAGAGTATCAAACAAGTTTTCTTGTAGAAGTTGCAGAGGGCTCGGGGAAACTTCCTGCGGAAGTAACTTTTCGAATTCTTACTTTATGGTACCCATTTTCAATGCATTTAATGTGATGTGACTAGTGTCCTATTATAACAGACTTATATGCGATTGCTTACGTTTTGTCTTTTGAATGTAGTAGTTCAATTAAAACTAACTCCACGTGTTGGCATCGCAACATTTCAAGGGATTCATGTTTATATGAATCCCTATAACCACCGATACACTTTCCAAAGCATTCGATCTATAAATACCACAGTTGTTCAGAGAGAGTACTTTTTAGCGATTTCCTTACTTTCTCATTGCAAGTCTTCTTCTCTCTTTTCATCTAATTTCTTCAAAGCCCCATCTTTTGCAAACTTTTCTTCAAAGTTTTTCATTTCTTCTTGCTTCTTCATCAGCATGTCAACAAACATAGGTGAGACGCCCTCTAATGCGCCAAAGTATATTATCACGACTAACTCCAAAGTTACAAGGAGTGACCCTCCCTATGAAGGAGAGGATAAAGTGACGTCATCGGCACAGCTAGATGACAACACAAGAATGGTGGTAGAGGAGCTGGATAGGTCGAGGCTTATTGGTGCCATCCCGAGATATGCTTACATCTATGCCCCCCTATTATAGGCTAAAGATTTGTTCTCCGTGCCTGCGATAGGCAAGGGCTGGAGCAATTGAACTAATGGAAGCAAAGCTTCTACTCCCAATTGATAGTTGAGCTAAGTCCAAGTTAGATAATACGGCTACCAAGGAGGGAAGGGAGGGTACCTTTATTGTCAGGGAGGCATTTTGCTGTCTTTGAGAAGTATCTAGAGTATGGATAACGCCTCCTTCTGAGTGAATTTAAAAAGGAGCTCTTCAACTTCCATCGGTGTAGTCTGGCCTAAGTCCCTCCCATTAGGTGGAGGGTGTTGAGAGCTTTTGAGAGACTTTGTGAGTGCCTAATGAAAAGGGATACCACTAATCTCTTTAACCATTTCTACATAAGGGAAAGCTTTAATGGGTAGCTGTACCTCCAACCCTTTCCAGGCTAAAAGCTATTCGATAGCCTCATGGACTCTGTCAAAGGTTGGTAAGATGACTTCCTGGTGGTTGAGCTGCTAGAGGAGGTAGACTTTTAGATAAGGTTGGATTAATTGGTCTAAACTAGGGTCTTGAAGGAGCTTAGGCCTAATAATGTTGAGACCGTGGGGGAGATTTAAGCCTTCATGTCCTTTCGAAATACCAATGAAATAAACATTCTGGAGATAGTAGAGTGATACTTCAAGTATCTGATCTCTAAGCTCTTCCTCAACATGAAGAAGGTACAAGTTCGTTTTTCATGAACGACTTCATCTATTATGCTAGCTTGTGTAAAGTTGTGCTTCATTTGACATCCTCCTTAATAGAAATGGGGGAGGGATCTTCCTTGTCCATGCCAGTCATGGCGGAGTTGGTGAAGGGTGGTGCTTTGTAGTTTTGTTTACTTTTTCCTAACCGCTTACTTGATTCTTTACAAGCATTGGACTGGCTGAGGGGATTTCCCACCCTTCAGTAGTCGAGCTATTAAGGCATCAGCAGGTGAGGTTGAAGCCAACTAAGAAAGCCTTTGACCTTAAGGGCAATGCTGTAAAGTTGAGGTTGAGGGATGGGGAGACCAGTAGAGTCAAGTTGGTTGTTCTACCTTAAGGTATTCCTTTTAGTCCCTAAATAGGGTTGCTGGTGGCTGAGCCCATGAGTATGGTCCTTCCTTCACCACCCCCCCCCCCCCCCCCCTCCCCTCTCTCCTCCCTCTGCACCCTTCGATGTAGGGGACGAACTTGTTAGCATTGAAGAGTTGGATGTGGTGATGCTTGCCCCTCTTGATAGGGGTGAGGAGGAGAGGTCGAGGCTAATGCCCCATTCAAGGTAGCTAGTCAAAAGAGAAAGGCGTACACTCTAGAAATAAATATTTTAATATCAATCTCATCGATATTATCGATCTCCCATTGAATTCAGAATATGGTAAAGTAGATCTTGGATGGAGAACTGCTCCATTGATGGGTGTTGTAATAACTCTATTTGTGGTATTCCTATCCAAATGGACAAATTCAAAATTGAAAAGGATCTTTATAATTCTTGAAGAATGAAGGGCAAGGGGATATAGTCCTATGACGTGATGCCAATTAATTATAGGGAAAGAAAAAGCAATGAGCGTCTGTTCTTAAATTTGAGACTATTAGGGAAGCGATACCTGAGGCTAAGAAGAAGAAGCTGATGGGGAAGGTGGCCCTGAGCTAAGCAACCTAGTTCGAGTGGCCAACGACTCATCCCTATAGGTATATTAACAAGCTTAGGGATGAGGTTTTTTATGTCCTTAACAAGCTTAGGTTCTTGGGGATCGAGCTAGACTCATTCAAGGACATATTATATGTCTTCCAAAATGAGGAGCTCCACCTTCACCAATTCGAGGCAGAAAACAAAAGCGCCAAGGGAAAGCTCCTAAGGTCGAAGTGGGAAATCCAAGGCAATGATATTACTTTATGGTATTGGATTCTTAGCTATCAAGCCTCAATAGGGTCTTACACCCCCAATGACTAAGCCATCCTTGAAGAGTTGTCGAAGGTAGGAGGAGGCGATCCTATGGAGATAGTGGGTCACTAGAGCTTGCTCGTCCTACGTGTAAGCTTTTGCCTCTTTCCATTGATGTCATTCCTTATCATTACTGACCTGATCTCAGTTTGTGTTTCTTTATAGTACCACGACCAGGTATGGCTCCAACTAAGTAATTATGATGCCCTATAGAAAGAGGTCAAGGGATTTAGGGTAGCATTGTTTGGTGCCGAGAAGGGCCTGAAGGAGATAGAATCCTCTTCCAATAATTATATAAATAAGTTCATCAAGGCTAATCAGTGCTTATGTCGCTCTTATGTATAAGTAGCTAGTTTTAAAACAAAGCTGCAGGATGTAGAGTGGGAAAAGACAGCTATTAAAGACAACTCTAAGGAGGCCAATAACCTGAGGACTTAAGTTAAAGACAAGCAAAGGACCAAGGATCAATTCTCCCAAAGGATGAACAAAGAGAGGGAGGCCAAGGAAGGGCTCGAGAAAGAAAATGCTATGCCGAAGGCATCGATTTCCAAGTTGAAGACCAAACTAGCGATGAAGGTGTCGGAGTGTAACACCACCAAAGCTACATTATTGGAACTAGACAGTTCGAAGGTTAGATTGGAGCAAAAATCGAGGAACTTTAGAGAAGACCTCCGAAGATGCAAGAGATCATCTCTAAATTGGAGAGTGGGGAGGTGCTTAGTGATGTCCCTATTATGAAGGCCATCGTAGATTTTTAAAAGACAAACCAATGGTTAGACGAGCTTAAAGAATGAAGGGTAAGGGGATAGAGTCCTATGACGTAACGCCAATTAATTATAGGGAAAGAAAAAGCAATGAGCGTCTGTTCTTAAATTTGAGACTATTAGGGAAGTGGTACTTGAGGCTAAGAAGAAGAAGCCAATGAGGAAGGCAGCCTTGAGTTAAGCAACCTAGTTCAAGTGGCCAATGGCTCATCCTCATAGATATATCAACAAGCTTAAGGATGAGTTTTTTATGTCCTTAACAAGTTTAGGTTCTTGGGGATCGAGCTAGACCCATTCAAGGATGTATTATATGTCTCTTAAAATGAGGAGCTTCGCTTTCACCAATCCGAGGCACAAAACAAGAGGGCTAAGGGAAAGCTCCTAAGGTCGAAGTGGGAAATCCAAGGCAATGATATTACTTTATGGCACTGGATTCTTAGCTATTAAGCCTCAATAGGGTCTTACACCCCCAGTGAATGGGCCATCCTCGAAGAGTTGTCAAAGGTAGGAGGAGGCAATCCTATGGAGATAGTGGGTTACTTAAGCTTGCTTGTTCAATATAGAAGCTTTTGCCTCTTTCCATTGATGTCCTTCCTTATCGTTATTGATCTGATCTCAGTTTGTGTTTCTTTGTAGTACCATGACCAGGTATTGCTTTAACTAAGTAACTACGATGCCCTATAGAAAGAGGTCAAGGGATTTAGGGTGGCATTATTTAGTGTTAAGAAGGGCTTGAAGGAGATAGAGTCTTCTTCTAATAATTATCTAGATAAGTTCATTAAGGCTAATTAGCGCCTATGTCACTCTTATGTACAGGTGGCTAGGCTTAAAGTGAAGTTGCAGGATGTAGAGTGGGAAAAGACAGCTACTAAAGACAATGTTAAGGAGGCCGGCGACCTGGGGACTTAAGTTAAAGACAAGCAAAGGACTAAGGCTTAACTCCCCCAAAAGATGAACAAGGAGAAGGAGGCCAAGGAAGGGCTTGAGAAAGAAAATGCTAAGCTGAAGGCATTGGTTGCCAAGCTGAAGACCGAACTAGTGGTGAAGGTATCAGAGTGTGACAACACTAAAGCTACATTGCTAGAGCTAAACAGTTAGAAGGTTGTATTGGAGCAACAAATCAAGGAACTTTAGAGAAGATCTTCGAAGATGAAAGAGATCATCTCCAAATTGGAGAGTAGGGAGGTGCTTAGTGATGTTGCTGTTATGAAGGCCATCATAGATTTTCCGAAGACAAACCAATGGTTAAACAAGCTTAAAGACATCTCCATTGAGTAACTTCGGTTTACAAGAAATGAGGTACTCTCCTACCATCCTAGGCTCGATCTAAGATTCCTTGATTGGCTAGATTTACCAACTCATTAGGAGAAGAGGGAGGTAAAGCGCGTGAGAAAGAAGTTGCTCAAGCAGCTATTGAGGTCCGAAGCTCCCCTTCTATTACTGGGGTTAGTTAAGAAACTTTTGCATCTACCTTTACCTTGGCAACTCAGTAGGAGCTCATCACTCAGGGTGCTTCTCAAAGTGATTAAGGTTAGGGTGATCCTCCTATTGACCCAAGTTAGCAACTTACAACCCCTTCTACAGCCCAAAGCTAGCCATGTCAAGGGTCGTCGATAGATTAGCCCTCTAAATAGATTGAAGCATTAGGTTTTTTGGAACTATTGGAGTTTGCTGATCTAAAGCAGTAGTTATTCCCTTCCTTACTTCTTGTAATTTAGGTTGGGATGTTGACCTTAATTTTATAAATCCTTAACTTAGTAATGGAAATTGAATTTCTTCTTGTACTTTTACTTTGACTTTTGTTGAATGCTTTTTGCTTTCTATCTCGGTTCACTGTAATGTAGTCTGTTACTCAGTATACAAGGGGTGTTATCCCTCGCTTAAGCTATTCTAGGGGGGTCAGGTCGGAGGCATGCTGACCTACCTAGTTAGTGAGAGTTCCTTGGAGTAAAAGGTGTTTCACTTTACTAAAGTTACCTGAAGGGGATTAAGTCAGTAGTGTCACGCCCCGAAGCGGCAGAGTCGTAATAGCTCCGCCGTGTAAACCATCCTAAGATAGAAGTTGGTCTTACAACCGCTATCTTAGACCTGATCTACACAAGGCATCAACGACTAACCTACTTTGAAGTAAATAGTTTGTAATTTAGATAAGCATTTATCTAAGAAAGTGAGAAATTTATATATATATATATATATATATACTATGATTCAGTTATTACATCCTTCAAAAATAAAAAAAAAAAATTCTAAAATAAAACTTAAAACTTAAGAATATATGTTTGTTCATCAAATATTTTTCCTTACTCTCTAAGATCCAGCAGTTGCTAGCTTCAGAGTAGTTGTTTGCCGCTTCTTAGCCAATACCTGCACGACATCTATAGGGATGTGAGCAACCACAGCTCAGTAAGTTAGGATGGAGGATTTAAAACTATACTATACACACAACAAGGTTTTCAATCATTTATTAGGTGCAATGCATGTGCAAGCAAATGCCATCGCACGACGTTGTCCGACCCGTCGTGAGATTAGAGAAATTGCACTCGCTCTAATCCAGGTTGAGGAGTTGCTGTTAATGCAACAGCTCACGACCAAACCCAAGCTTGTGTAATGGAGAACTTGCTCCTCCCGCGACTACCTTCGAACCACTGTCTTCACCCTCGCTGCGACCTCCTCTCCTGTCACTTAGTTCGACTAAGGATGAAGAAGGGACCATTTTGCAATCCTGCGCTATCCCTTTCGAAGGGGTCGGTATTTGGCCGAAGAGTCCTAAGTTCCCCTAACAGGTTACCATGCATGTCCGATTATGATTACTAGTCGTATATTAGATTAAGTCCAATTTAGGGTGATCAATCATTTCATACAAGTCATACAATACATAACAGAGCAACAAACAGAATCATAGTATCACCCATAATCAAGCACATGCACACAGCCAACTATCTAACAAGCACAACCAAGCATAATCTCAAGCCTCCAAAATACAGCAGTGTATTAATTCCTAACTTACCTCGACTCCTCGCTCACTCACTCGAGGTCCGATTTACTCAGGCCATCGCCGATCATCCCTATAACACAAACATGGTTTCAGCTTTTCATATAACTATTATAGATTCATTTTATCCTATAACGCTTATTGTTAGGTTTTGTTTAGGGTTTAATATGCCTAATTATTTAGGTCTTAAGTCTTTTATAATTATTCTAGGTTTGGGATTAGGTTCGGGTTCGGTTTCCACATTGATTTATAAATTAGGTTCTAGTTCGATTTCTAAGTAATGTTTTATATTCCAACCTTAGAAATTCATTTCAACTCATAATGTGAAATTAATCACATTACTTCCCGATCTCCTAAATATCATCATTACCCCTAGTCAGTATTTTATTTCATCTGGTACACTTATATCCTTATTAGTGTACCAAATTTACTCTTGATGTAAGAAATTTTTACATTTTTCATATAATTACATAAATTCAAGTTTTCTTATTATTTATATAATATCAATTTTTATCCTAATATTTTCTATTTATTATATTTTCAAAAATTACATAATATGCATTATTGTCTATTATGTACATAATGCACTTCTAATATTTCTATCACTTTAATTACCATCCCTAAACATCAATTATCATTTCAAAATGTCTAAATTCATCCTAAATCAAATTTTACTCCTAATTTACAAAATTAACTTAAAGTTAACTATTTTTCCTTATTAATCATTTACTACATAATTAACCTAATAATTACATCTAACATCCTAAATGCTACAAGTATCATACTCCATCAGATTTCAACATCCTAAAACATATAATTATTCACTAAATTAGTAATTAATCATTTAGTTACTTAATTAACCCTAAATTACCCATTTTATGCCTCATTTTAGGGCCTAAAAATTATCTAAAAATTTCAAAAATTAGTTTTTGAAAACGGGATTCATAGCATTGTTCTATATTATTTAAGTAATCTACACAAAAATTTTGGGCTCGAAACTACACTCCTAAGGTCATTTATTTCTAAACCGAAACATGATCGATTTTACACGATTTCTTAAGGACCCTAGATTACGAGACATACGTTCATCAAAATAATATTTTTCATAAAAACTAGATACAAAAATATTCTAGAATAACAAATTTCACAATTTTCTAATAATATTTGCTATTTTTACAAAATTACACAAAATCAGGCTGAAAATCGAACTCACCGATTTGGGTGGCTCCGGCCACCGAAGTGTGTCGGCCCACCTGAGCATTGCCACCACCATGTGGTGGTGGTGGCCGTCCACTCCCAACTGCCCGTCGGGTCTGGGTTCTCCTTTGTGGCCCTAACTGCATAGTTTTCCTTTTCTTTTTTTTTTTTCCTTAGTTTTTCTCTCAATTTTCGAGTCTCTCTATTTTTCTCAAATCTCTAACTGTTCAAAGGAGTTCTCTAAATTTTTTTCCTATTTATAAACGTTTAGGGAATTTATTGTGCATTAAATTGGACAAGACAATTTGCCTTATCCCTTAATTTTTAGCTTTTGTGTTGTCTTAATTTAATTGGCCGATTCTTTTCTATTTTTTCCCAGCTTCCATGACCCAATTCTAGATCATTCCTTATTTTTCCTAATTTTTCTTTATTTTTCCTTAATTAATTATGAATTTTATTTAATTATTTAGTATTATTTTGGCACATTACACGTATTTTAAGTAATTACGCGTATTTCTACATACATGTAAATTCATATATAGTACAAATAAATATTCCTAAATATTATTTAGGTTATTTTATGATTTTTAGTATATATATAATTTATCTCTAGCGATTCGTTAATTATCGGAATGCATTTTACGCATTTTCAATAAATAACGAGTTATATACTTAAAATTTAGAATTTTTATATTCTTTTATTTTATTGCTTATTTTCTTAAATTTAAACTTACGGAATCATTTTACTAATATTTCTAGCTTTACTTTATAATTTAAGCTCGATCGGGTCCTTCAACCGATCGAAACCTCGAATGGCTAATTTTGGGGCTTACAAGTAATATTCCAAGATTCCCAATTAGTGGGTGTTCTTTAGGGTAAGGGGTGTTTCCCCTTTCCGAGGTTACTTGAGAGAGATCAGGTCAGTAGTAGTTTGACCTGCTTAGTTAGTGGGAATCCCTTAAGGTAAGGGGTGTTTTCCCTTACCGAGGCCATCTGAGGAGGGTTAGGTTGGTGGCATTTCGACTAGCTCGGTTAATAGTTTTGCTCACCCTTTAAGGTTTAAGACTTGGTGTAAGAGTAAGAGAGAGAGAAAGGTAATTGTAGACAACTCATGAGAAATGAAACTTTCATTCATGATTTTGAAATGATTTACATGATCATATACAAATCAAAATAAAGTCGAAGGTTATAGTTGTTCTGTATGCATAGGATGAGCTCATCGTCCAGCCTTTCTTATCTATATGCTCCATTTCCTAAATTTCCTTTGTCTCTTACCGAGTCTTCTTAATTAGGGGCCAACTTACCTTATCCTTCTTGTGAACCCGTGGCCTCTAGCTTTTGGCAAACCAAGTCTTTGATCTTCACCTCTATGTGTTTAACCTTTTGATTATAGTATCTAGCTACTTGATGTTGGTAAGCAGTTACCAGAGCTGTAGCAAGGTCCTTGATTTTTTCGATAATGTTGATGCTAAGTTGCAATAGAGACTCCCTGAGGATGGCGTTAAAGCTTTGAGTTCATATGTTAGGAAGCTTGAGCTTGATGGGGAAGATTGCATCCGATCCAAACGCTAGGCAAAAAGGGGTTTTGCCTATGGAGGTATGGTAGGTATTCCTATGCCCCTACAAAATGTTAGGCAGCTTGTCTGCCTAAGCTCTGTAGGATCAGTCCACTCTCTTCTTTAGGCTTTCGAAGATGACTCGATTAGCTACTTTAACCTAACCGTTTGATTAAAGGTAGGCGATCGACATGAGGTGCAGCGTAATGTGATGCTTGGTACAGAATTCTTTAAATTTGTAGTTATCAAACTGCCACTCATTATCTATGATGAGGGCATAGCAGGCCCCAAATTGGGAGATGATGTTGTTTTGAACAAAGGACCAAATACTCTTCTCAATAATTTTCACCACGATCTTAGCCTCAACCCACTTAGTGAAGTGGTCGACAGCAACAATGATGAACCACCAACCTCTAGAAGCCTTGGGGAAGGTGTTGAAAATGTCGATGCCTTACTGAGCGAATAACCACGAACTGTTTAAGAGCTAAAGACTTTTGCTAGGGGTGTACTTTTAGCATTAGGGGTATTTTTAGGCTATGGCCTTAGCATCTTACCTCATGGTAAGCTAATAATATCCCAGCCGTAGAGACCCAATGTAGAGGGCTTGAGACTAAATGTTGTTGCTACACACTTTAGCGTGCTGCTCCTCCATGACGCCTAGGCCCTCATCTTCTTGGAAGCATCTGAGCAAAGGGAGGTTGATCCCCCTACGATATAGGCTGCCATTGACTAACGTATAGTTGATGGTTTGATATCTTAGGTTCTTCACCTCTATCCTATCTTTATGGAGCGTACCCTACTCTAAATAACACTAGATGGGATCCATCCAGCTCGACTTTGATGTTAATGCTGTCAGTTATAGAGCCTCTGTCGAGCTTGGAGTTATGCTCTTCTTGAGTAAGTACTTAATAAAGATCTTCCTATCCTTTACCTCAAGCTTCTGTATCCTCGTAGAAGTGAGTTTGGATAGCTAATATATTGCTAAGTTTTTTAGTAAGGGGATCTTCATGATGGTCTACAAAGGAAACTTAGCCAGAAGGCTCTTTGGCTTCTCTAAGTACCTTGCCATAGTGTCGTCCTTAGCCTTGTATTCACTTCAGACTTGCTAGATAACTAGTATAGAGTCCGAGAACACTTGTAGATGCTCAATGCTAATCTCCTTAGCCAACTTAAGACTGGTTATCAAGGCTTAGTATTTAGATTTGTTGTTGGTGGTGTCGAACCCGAACTTAAGGGTGTAATAAGTTGTGATCTTGTGTGGTCCGTTCAGAACAAGACCCGCACCTTGGTGGATAATCCATTAATGTGGAGGGTCTACATCGGTTTGTCATCCCCTAGTGATGCTTCCTCCTCTCATGTATATTTAACCATGAAGTCAACTAGCACTTATGCCTTATAGGTTGTTTGTAGTTGGTATTGGATTTCATATGCACTTAACTCCTCGTGTACTTCACCATCTATCCAGATACATTCAGCTTCTACACCATCATGCGCAGTGACTAGTTTGTAAGCACAATAATCTGGTATGCTTAGAAATAAGGCCCTAGCTAATGTGCCGAGATGACAATGGCTAAGCAAACTTTTTTACTTAGGTGCACTTGGCCTTAGGCTCCTGAAGTATATGGCTAACATAGTATACAAGTCTATGCTCTCTCCCTTCTACTTTGCCCAATACAGATGAGAGTGCCCGGTTGCTTACTACTAGGTATAGGTATAGGTATAGGTATAGGTCTTCCTTCAAAACAAGCTTGTAAAGGACAGGAGGGTATGCGAGGAAGTTTTACAACTGCTTGAAGGCTACCACACACTCAAGAGTCCATTCAAAACCCTAAGGATTCTTTAGGATTTGGAAGAATTCAGCGCATTTATCCGTATTCTTAGAGATAAACCTACTCAGCGTAGCCACCATTCTAGCGAGCTTTTGTATATCTCGGATTGAGGTAGGAGGCTTCATATCCTTGATGGCATGTATTTTTTTAAGGTTGGCCTCAATGTCCCTATAAGTGACTAGAAAGTAAAGGAATTTGCCTAAGCTGACCCCAAACATGAACTTCTGGGGGGTTAGCTTCATATTATGTCTTCTCATTTAGTTAAAGGCTTCTTGGAGGTCCCTCATGTGATTGTTAAGCTGCTTGCTCTTAATGATCATGCCATTGACGTACACCTCCATGTTGAGCATGATCTCAGCCTTAAACAACTTTCTCACCATCCTTTGATAAGTTGCCCCGGCATTTTTAAGGCCGAAGGGCATGATCATGTAATAGTATGTGCCAAAATTGATGACGAAATAGGTATGAACTTTATCTTTCGGGTTCATCTTTATCTAGTTGTAGCTTGAGAAGGCGTCTTTAAAGCTTAGCAGGGCATCTCTTGAGATGGAGTCAACTAGCCAATTGATCTTAAGGAGAAGGAAGTAATTCTTGACTGGGCTTTGTTGAGGTTAACATAATCAACATACATGCATAATTTCCTGAACTTCTTCTTAACTATCACTATGTTTGCTAGCTAAGTCAGGTACTTTTCCTCTCTCACAAAACCGGTTTTAAGCAACTTCTTCACTTCTTCCTCAATTGCAGCATGCTTCTCTGAGGCATAGTACCCCTTCTTTTGTTTAACAGGCTGCCTAGTAGAGTCAATATTGAGGCTATGGGTAAACAGGTTGGGGGAGATCCCGAGCATGTCTGATGTCGAATAGGAAAACCTATCATAGTTGGCTCGTAAGAGGGCAAATATCTCTTCCTTTACCTCAGAAGGAGTCTCGATTCTAACCTTAGTGCTATGGTCGAGAGAGTGGCCAATATGTGCTTTTTCAGTTTTTTTACCCAACTTACCTCTCTTAGCTGGCTTCTCTCGTGGGGCGATCCCTAAAGCAAAGACTTCGTTAGCTCTGGTAGCCCTAACATATAGCTTTTAGGAGAGCTTCTTGCCACATCTACAAACTCTTACCTTGGTAGGGGTCGGTAATTTAGTCTTTAAGTGAAGAGATGAAGTAATGACCCTAAACATATTCAAGCTTGGTTATCCCAAGAGGGCGTTGTAGAGGGATAGATAGTCGATCACAACGAACTCCATTAGTTACCTTGCAACATTGTCATCATCGCCAAGTTCTATGTAGTAGGTAATGATTCCCTTGGCTCGGATAGTGCTCCTATTAAAGCTAACTAGATTATATGGTAATATGGCTTCATCTTCATGGGCAGATTAGTCCTCATCCTTTCATCTATATAGAGGAAGAGGATGTTGATGGAGTTGTAGGTGTCCACCATAATCTTGAGGACCTCAAAGTTTGCGATCCTCACCCCTGTGACTAGGCTATCTTAATGGAGGGTATCTACCCCCTCCAAATCTTCATCCAAGATGGAGATTGAAGTGTCTAACTTTTATCTCTTCTCTCCAACTACCTACACCTTGGATGGGGTGTTAACCAAGCTACTGGTGCTCAGTTGACTCCTAGGGTGTCGTCCTCCAACAATTATGTTTATAACACCATTAAGGGCTTAGTTGTTGCGGCGGTAATCATTTTGCTTTACTTAGGCACCTTTAATTCACCACCTTTGAGGTGCCATGTCCTCGTTGTCATTAGAACGATTGTCATTCCTCTATTAAGCCATGCACTCACCAAAGAAGCCCTACTGAATAGCATACTTAATTGCATTCTTCAACTAAAAGCATTTGTTGGTGATATAGGCATAGTTGTTATGGAACTAGTAAGATTTGTTTGATTTCCGATGATTAAGATTCCCCTTCATCCTAAGGGGTCTTTACAGCAAGTTCTGATTCTTCACTTCGGAATAGACTTGGGTAATAGGTCGATTTAGAGGGGGTATATTGCGTATAAATGGGAGGTGGAAGAGGGTTGGGCTTGGCTTCGTGCTTCTTGCTGCACGAGCCTTCCCCTTTTGCTCTGCTTGATGCCCTACCACTAAGGCAGTCTTTGACAAACAAAATTTTTTTTTCCTTCTTTCTACTCAAACTTTCTTGGTTAGTGTCGCACCTAGCGTGAATATTGTCCTCTTCATCCATGTATTTTTAGGCCTTATTATAGAAATCAGCCAAGGTCTTCGACTTGCTCTTCACAAGCGATCAACAAAAGTCTCCGTAGGGTTGGATGCTATGTTATACGACATGGACTGCTAGTCCCTTGTCCAACTAAGAGATCTTAACTATGGCAATTGAATCAGGCTATGTACTCTCATAGATTCTCATCCTCACTCTGCCTTATCAAATACACGGACGATATGTCATTGGATGGGGGCTTGCTAGCCCTAAAGTGGAGGCTGAACCTCTATGCTAGTTCATCAAAGGAGGTAATAGAGCTCTCAAGCAAGTGGTTGAACTATGTCCAAGCTGCTTTCCTTAAGGTACTTAGGAAAGCCTTGTACATGATGACATCCTCGTAACCATGAAGGTTCAAGAGGGTACGAAAATGGAGGAGGTAACCGTCAGGATCACCATTGCCGTCATATTAGTCCAAGGTTGGAAGCTTGCTATCAAGGGGCAACACTTTGTCCTAAATGCCCCTAGTGAAGGGGATTTTGTTATTGGCAACCAGTTTAGCATTGCTAATTTCCTTACTCCCCTATTGCTCAGAGAGCCTTCTTACCATCACATAGAGCTCATTAAGATTGGCATCATCTGTTGGATGAGTTTGGTGTACTGCAGAGTGTGCTTGTCTTCCTTAGGAGTTGGCCACCTGCTAATTTCCAGCTAAGGCTCGATCATGAGTGGTTGCAGACCTTGTTAGTTATTGCTGTATTGAAGGATTAGGTTGTTGATCCCTACCCTTCTATTAGTAGTGGGGCTAGTTGTTCTGCCTAATATGGGCTTCAAAACGTTTGGTAGGGTGGGTTTATCTACTGCGTCTCTCGACTACGAGCATGAAGCAACCTATTTTAGGTAGCAAACTCCTCAACCAAGCACTCCAAGCGCTCCTCCGGCATTTCTTTGTGAAGGACTGGTTCTCAGCAGATTGGTTATTCACCAACTATTGGCTCTTAAGGTTACTAGCATGAGACATGGTTGTTAAAGATGGTATTTAGGAGAGTGTTTAGGGTGTTTAGGTAGGAACTTGGATTGATTTCCTATAAATGACGAGAAAATGTCATCTTAAGATTTTTGCCAATATGAATTTAAGAGTGATTGGGCTTCACGTAAGTGATTGAGCTTACAAAAGAGAGCACAATGAGGGGGCGTCGGGGTGTTATCCGATATGTCCACTCTAATGCTTAAGTCAATTGAGTGTTTGGAGAAAGAGGATGCTTAAGAGAAATAGGATGCTTAAGAGAAATATGTAGGCTTAAGTGCATAAACCATTAAGTCATTCACCCTTGAGTGATGGTCTTGTATTTATAGAGGAGTGGTACAGGTATTTAGAGAGGGCTTAGTAGGCAAAGCCACATTTGCAAGTGTTGGAGAGTAGGATTGTAGCGTTCAACATGTTCCACATATGCAGGAGGTAGTTGTTTACTTAGTCTTTCGGCCTTATCTAAAGTCTTTTAGCATTAGAGGCCTTTTATAGTTGGACAAGTCATGTTTTGAGCTTAGGCTAAGGTCGAAGGCGGCTTATCATAAGCTATGAGCTTTATCGGGTTGGGATGAGACTGAGGAGCCCATGTCCAAAAGGCCCTATCAACATTAAGTATATCATGAGAATATAAATTATGAATAAGGAGACATTAAATATATTAATAACTTTGGAATTTCTATGGAGACTTCTATACTTACCCTTTAAGTGAGAGGAGATATGTCATGTTTTATATATAGGAATAATCTGAAACGAATTGGAACAAAACGGATTGGAATGGAGTGAGAAAGGAATGATAAATCCATTTCTCAGAACATGGAGTGTGAATCAAACCCATGTTTGAATTGAAATGGAGATACTGATACAAGTTCTTCCCTTTTAAAACAGATAGATTCATATTTGAAAGAGGTTGACAATAAGTTCTTTTAAAATTAATTATTTGTCCCTTTGTTAAAGGTGTTCAAGAAATGTCTGTGATCAAGTAAATAGCTCTATGAACCACTGGATCGAATCGAATTGCAAAATAGAAGATTTCTACAAATTATACCTTTTGCCATCACTTTGTGGAAAATTGTTAAGTGCCGTTAAAGGCCTTTTATAGTTGGACAAGTCATGTTCTGAGCTTGGGCTAAGGCCGAAGGCAACTTATGATAGGCTGTAAGCTTTATCGGGTTGGGATGAGACTAAGGAGCTCATGTCCAAAGGGCCTTATCAACATAAGTATATCACAAGAATATAAATTATGAATAAGGAGACATTAAATATATTAATGAATTTGGATTTTCTATGGAGACTTCTATACTTACCCTCTAAGTAAGAGGAGATATGTCATGTTTTATATATAGGAATAATCTAAAATGAATTGGAACCAAGTGGATTGGAATGGAATGAGAAAGGAATGACAAATCCTTTTCTATACTTAGAAATGTCTGTGGTATTGAATGAAATTAAATGTATTTATAATAGTAATTGTAAAAAATATCCTTAATTGAACGTCAAATGTTAAATAAATAGTTTTGATTAATGATAACTAATGAGAGGGAATGGAATCGCAATTCCACCTTCTCAAAATAGAATTGAATTCTTCCTTGTATCTGAAATTGTTGGTTCCATGAAACCATGTTTTCATGAAATTGTAGTTCCACTTTCTAAATGCACTTTCAAACGTGGGGAAAGGGAATGAAACTCAAAATCGTGAATTAATCTAGTCTACTCCTTCATACCAAACATGTACCTAAAGGTCATGGTAGTGAGGCGAATAATTTACATGAATAAAATGAAAAAAGTGAATCAAGCCCTATAAGGATGGTTAAGTATTAAGGAAATTTTATTTTGAAACAACATTTTAGTAGCAATATCACTTCAGCAAGCCTAAGAGAAATATGTGCAATGAGACAATGCTGCAAGTTTATACATTGAAATATAAATATATGTGTATAGAAATATACTATAGAGGGCTAAAATTAATTATATTATTTATTTAGGCTTGACTTTTTAGACTAAGTGATAGGGTTTAAGGAGTTCGATTTATAATTAGGATGATTTTGGAAGATTTAGCTTAGTGAGCTCGAAACAAAGATTGTTTGATTGGTTTATCCACTCTTAACCTTTTTTAAGTAGACTCGCACACTCAAAGTTATTGGTCTTAGGCTTATAGTAAGCTCATCAAAATAGCCTTAAATGAGCAAGTTTAATCTTGACTGTTGATCTTTAACATAATATGACGTTTGTTATCAAACTTAGGAGTCTATAAATACCTAACCATGTTAGTTGCATCTAATTAGAACTACTAAGTTTTTAAATTTTATAAAGCCATAATCTATCCTTAGTTCAACAGCCAAGTGTATCTATAGTTTTATAGCATGGATGAGTGTAGGGTTGTCTCTATTGAGAACAAATACAAGCACTAGTACTAGTTAATTTTCTTATGATTTAGCAACCAAATTATTAAGTGATTAGTGATTAAAATGTCTAACTTACTATCTAAACTACACTAATCCACAAACAACTTTTGTCCAACACAATGATATACAGAAACAATTAACAATACAACAATTAACATGCAGATTTACTTCACCATCTAGTATAATACTACCAATACGCTTTTGTCCTAATGTTCGTTACTTATAGGGAATTACTTGTTTGTAAGCATTCTTTTCAAAAATACTTACTTCTAATCTTAATTGTGTCTATTGGAATCTCTTCTGAATTAACAGCCAAATATGATTGCATTAACGTCATAATCATTTATTGATTCTCTTAAGGATGCATCAACTTTCCTAATAATATCTCTATTACCAGGAGTAAGTTGTCTATCAGGAGTAAGTTGTTTCAATGAATTAAATCTATTCAATAAAATTGTCTCTGGACATGTTCTATCGAAATCTATTCTAAGTCAATGTCATATGCTACATCGTACTTAAATTCATTAATTTCAATTCATCAGAAGAAACAACTATCGAGAACCCACTAATCTATGCACTTGATCATACTAAATGGATGTAGCAAGTCTTAAACTATTACTTATACATGATAAAACAATAATATAAACTAATAAAAATCATAATTCACAAGAAATTACAAAACACACATACAGAATTAGTAAAGAGTAAAACCTACTTTTTGATTTCACTGTAAAAGTCTTACAAATACATAGAAAATGAAGTCCCATCGGCTCTCTCAAGTAGTTTTGGAAAAAGTACACGATATAATACTAGTGATTGTATAGAAAATGAAAAACACAAATTAGCACAAAGATGAATAGAAGTATTATGATTAAAACTCTATAACTAAGGTCTAGATTGTTTTGTAATGTAATATCTCCTAATGTTTGATGATATGATATGATATATATGATGATGTCCTTTGTTTGAAAATTGCAGTATATTTATATTCTTCTCCTCAAAAGGCTTGAAATACACTACTTTAAGATACCCCTTAGTGTTTATACTCGTTACATGCACTGGTTCATGCAAAACCATTTAAAAAGAATCATTATATCCACTCTCATTATGCTCATAACTTAGGGTATGATCATCTAAAAAAAGAGTAGTCTTTACATATCACGGCTACCATGTTAGACGTGATTTCCTCATCTCAATTATTTCATCTCATCACATTCATGATGGAGGGAGTGACCATCCTTCTGTAGTGGGATCATGATTATGACCAATAAGTAGGAAATAGCTTCACTTTTGGTTATGCCTGTGATGGAGATCATGACAACTATTGGGCACTTAATTCTTCCATTATCATGCCTATGGATGATATTCTTCCTTCAACTTTTCCATTTCTTATGGATGTGATTGCCTTAGACTACATTATTTTTATGTAAACTTCATCTCCTTATTCTTGAATCATCTAAAATTAATATTTATACAATTAGATACCAAGAACTTGATAAATAAACGTAATTATGATCAATTTTTACCTAAATATGCCTAAAAAGTATATAAAGATTTATACTTATCACATGCCACTTTAATAGACACCTTTTTAAAAGCTCTAGGGATTAGAGAAACAGTAATAATTTGTGAACTATCTACTCTCGAAGATTAAAACAACACTTAAATGAAGAACAATTCGACAATCAATTAATTTTAGTGAGGTTAATGCTTAATAACCCCCTTACCTATCATAAGTGTACTTGAGTTACTGAGATTACCTATTTCTCCTTATAACTATTTCTTTCTAAATCTTCTTTGCAAGTGATGTTTACACACTGCTCCTTTAAAGTATTGTGTAGTGTAATATACACGTTGCTTATATAGGACAACATCATTTAGTACCCTACATTTGCATATACCTACAATAAATAAGTCTGTGATTATGGCACTAAGCTCATATATTATCAACAAAATAAAGCCTCTAACTATGTGAACACATATGGCAACAGTGTAGCTACTTTACAACATATGGGCTTTGAGCAATGATTTAGCTAGTCAAAGAACACTAATGCTTAAAATACTTAGACTTTGTTTGAGAACTATGGTAATAGAGCAAAAACATGGAGGGCTAATTTCATTATGATAAAAAGCCCTTTGTTAATTTAGATTTCACTCCTTGGATATGTAATAAAGCCTAAGGAGTTTGGTTCATATTTAAGATGACCTACAAAGTTTTCATATAGAAAGTTTGGAGTATAGATTGCTAAACAAGCTCATCTACTATCAATGTTTCTTAAGAAAACTCATGCACTTAAAGAGGCTCTCCACAAGTTGAAACTCAAGATAAGCCTATTAAGGACTTCATTAAGATGAGGACTTATTTTAACTATGGATTGTTAGTGTGATCTGATGGACATTATTGATGGGCTAACTATATAAATATTCATAGGCTCCTTTTGATTTGACACAACTCATAGATTTAGAGAAACAATGTCGTATTATCAAATTCAATCTCGAAAAATCAAACTAAGTTTAGATAGCTCCTCCACCTATTACATGTGTGTTCACACTTCTTGAGATTGTTTACTCTCCCTCCTTACCTCTTTCTCTCCAACTCATTTCCATGAGTCATTTTCACACCACTTTTCTAAGATCACGTGTAGCACGAAACTTTATATAACATGCATGTTACTACTGTAATATTTAGATCCCTTTATCTATATATTGAATAGGTAGAGTTCAAATTGATATTTGATTATGAACTTTCTAATGATGTTGATGATGATCCTAGGAATAACATTAACATAAATGGATATGAAGAACGATTATAGCAATTTTACTATGCATTATCGTTTGGAAGTTACCATCCATATAAGGAAGTTAGAAAACTCTAATGTTACATTTGGTACGCAAGAATGGTTTGGAATGGAATGGAATCGTGATTCTGTCTTCCATTTTTTTTTTCTTATGTTTGCAAATGCATTTAAAAGCCAAAATCTCGATTCCATGGAATCGACAATTCTGACTTGGAGGGGAGAAGGTGGAATGGACAATTCCATTTCTCCTTCATTTATTATTATTAATCAAATTACTTATTTTACTTTTAATTTAATTCTGATATTTAATATTTAAGGATATTTTTTATAATTATTATTACATACACAATTTTTCATTCCATTACATTTCATAAATATTTCCAAACACGGGAAAGGATTTTTCATTCCACTCTCTATTCCATTTTAATCGATTCCATTCCAAACCATTCTTACATATTAAACGTAATATAGAGTATCTAATTCAAGATCCTTATCAACACTATAGGAGACTGTATCCTTGCAATTTATAAGAATATAAAATCCTAAGTGTTATAGGACATATAGTATGAAAATATGACATTAATTAGATATGTATGGACTAATAAGACCAAACGGTATCATAACACTCAAATGAATCGTCAATAAATTTTAGAGGAGTATACTCAGGCAGAGATTTCATATGGTGACATTATGAAATTATCCATAGTTTAGTGAAGTGATTGGTGAAATGTTCGATATCGAAATATATACAATTTGAAATTGAATGGACGAAAAAGGCACGGGTAGAATAGAATAGAATGAAGTAACGTTGAAATTTCGAGGAAAAAGGAAAAACCTTTTAAAAGATCAAGATATAAATGCAATATTCACTTCATTACAATCCATAAGAGATATTAGTCACTAGAATTTACCAAGAGAACTTGATTTGTAGTTGAATCAGTAATAAATTTTTTTTATGTATCAATATAATTCAAAGTCTTAGGTATTAGTTTTTGGTCTAATCTCTTATCTCGACACAATTAATTAAATTTGAAAGTCATATGGTAGGTTTCGCTTCTAATTTTTTTTTAAACTTGTTTCGATAAGCATGTAATTTAATTATTAAGAAAAGTCTTTGATGATCAATTTTGCTATTGAACACTACAAGAAAACAAATCGAATTGTAAAATAGTAAAAGAAATTGTAGCAGTTGTCAGTTTATAATAGTAACTATGTTTTAATATATTTTTAAGTATCTACTATAACTGGCTCCAAAAAAAAAAAAAAAAAAAAGTTATCTAATATAACAATTGCTTTCTTCTTGTTGCAATAGCACACTTTCAAAAATTTGCAATACAAAAAATTCTTACGAATAATTTAGCACTTCCAAGCTGTTAGTAAGAAAAAGCAGCTTAAAATTATTGAACATATTATGGTAGGATTGATATTACAAGTTCTAAAGATTGTCCGTAATTATCATTACAATATGCAAGTAATAGTTAAGGTTGTCGGGTACTTAACGGTATAATCGTCGCTATAAATTGACAATTACAGCAATTGCATCTAAACCTTAGTTTGTTTCCGGGTTGGATTTCAATATAAATTTCACCAGTACTCCCATGAATGTCTTATAAAGATTTTGAAGACATTATCATGATTTTTTTTTCCCTTAAAATGAATTTCTGAAGAAGTATTCAACTCACTAGTGCATTTCATATTGTCAATTTTCACTGTCCAAGCTGTACGCTAATTAATGCTCAATCTCAAGCCTTAAGAAAGTTGTAATACATTCATGAAAGAAGCTAAGGGATCAACCAATCAAGCACTATATAATTCAACATGAACAAGAAGAAGAGGAGGAAGAAGAAACAACTACAAGAAGTCAAGAAGGAAATCGAAGTATGG
Organism: Lumnitzera racemosa; assembly: GCA_024138005.1. Lineage (NCBI taxonomy): Eukaryota > Viridiplantae > Streptophyta > Magnoliopsida > Myrtales > Combretaceae > Lumnitzera > Lumnitzera racemosa. Next base: position 103,169,352 of record JAMXBC010000002.1, on the reverse strand, counting down.
TTTTTTGCAAATAAAAATGGGGAATGGTGATTTTGATTTAAACACCTGCATAGCCGCCGTCACAACTGCAACTTCCACTGCCACCACCTAAATCATTTGGATGGTGAGGTTTGGTGTTGAGGCAACAACACACTAACCCTATCATCAACATGAATCCCCATGCTGAAGCCAATGCTTCTGCCCATTTTAGATACTTCTCCATCTATATATATGCTAATAAGTTTTTTAGTCCTTCTCTTTGATCTCTCCCCTTTCTCCATCGCCCTTTTTAGATCTCTCTAGCGCGGATTTTATACATGAAAAAAGTGCTGGAATCTCCTCTTTTTGTAAAGAGAGCACAATTGGTATCGTGTGGATGTGTGTGTGGTGTGAGAGAGCAGGAGAACCGTTTACTTGACGCGTAAACAACGTTTGTTCTCTTTATGGGTCTTTTTAGCTTTTTATGATGTTGCCTTTTTTTATTTTTTCACTTGACTAAAGTAAACCATTGCACATGTATTGCATACTTGGTTTTGATGATTGATAAATTCGAAAAATGCATGCTTATTTGTGGACTGCATTTAAGTTCTTCTAATAATGTATGGAGCTCCGTTCTTCGAAAAGTGGATTCTCTCTATTTCTATTTGCGTCATAATCCGACCCAAGAGTTCGATTTATATTGTGTTTATATAGAGATGAAGTACAACAAAGACAATAATTCATGCATTAGATTGTTTTGTTTCATCTCCTGAAACAGAATATGATACGATCATCTTTTTTAATAAGAAGGCTCATTATATAGATTTAGCTTAAATAATATTTTCTTTTTTTCCCCAAAGTCTAAATAATATATTCGAAAATTGCATGTGTATTGCCTCTTCTCTTGCATGGAGATCCATTTTCCTACTTTAGAAAATAGTCTTTATATATAAGAAGATTGGAACAGGGTGTTTCGTAAGTACACTTATTGTATATTAGTGGATAAATTTAGTCTAAATTCAATCATACACACACACACACATGAACAAAGGAAAAAATAAAAAAAAAAAAAAAAAGGCTTGCCTATAAAAAGGTTAATGTAGAAGAAAGGAAATTTTCTTTTTCTTTTTTATGAATACTAGGCGATTTTCCATGGGGTATATTTAATTATTGGCCTAATCTTATTATCTCAAAAAAAAAAAAAAAAAAAAGATAACACCTAGTGGTGTTCGTGCATATTACCTTTACTACGGTCTACGTCGTCACTTATTTATTTATTTATTTGTTTTTTTTTTAATTATTTCACACATTTATTTATCCACGGCCAGCCCTCAAAAAACAACGGGTTTCAAATGTAAGTTCTTAAAAAAGACACGAGCCTCAACTGCAAAGCGACAAATGCAGAGTGTATCACAATTTCCCTTGATAGCTGCAAGACACTGGCTTCAGTGTTTATGTTTAGATCCATACGTGGTTTATGTCCAAGAATACGGTATGGTTATACTGAAATTTTCTCCAAAAAGATGTATGCCTTAGGACTTGGAGCATCAAGTTGTAATGACAATATATATTTGCAACAAACAAAATTATCTGAACTTTGGCTGTAGAAAAGACAGGACCGCAACCTCATTAAAAAGGAATTCTGGCATGTGAGAGAAAGGAAGAGGGAGAGACAGTAGTACAGATTCAACACAATTCCTTATAACATGAAAGATACTATGCCCAAGAATTTCAAAATGTTAATTCTTCCATATGTGATTTCTGCATTATTGCTAGACATGGGGAAACAACAGTTTGCTTTACACAACCAGAAATTCCATACACTTGAAACCTTCTAGTGACCTGGCGAGAAGCCTTCATCCAACAATACCCAATTCGTTAAAGCAGAAAAACAGCAGCGATAGTGATGGCAAAGGCGGCAGGAGCTGGATGGATGTCTCCATTACAAGCCACATAAGCTGAAGATTTGACAGAATAATACCTGTGCATAAGAAGAGGGTCATCTCCACAGTCCCCCTTTTAGATCATGTAAAATACCAGAGCCAGATCAAAGCAAGGGGACCCACGTTTGTCAGAATTTTGACTTGCAATCTTTTCGGGACAAGGGTCTAACACAAAAGAAGTGGCAAATGACTGGCCCAATTAAGCTATACAAGAAATCAGCTGGAAATTATTGACTTTGAAAAATACTTTTCTATCTGGAACAAAATGTCTAGCAAACACAAGTTTCTCATAATTACTCACCATTTTTAAATACTTCATGAAAAGGTTAAGGCCAATGCTGAAAGCCCATAACCACATCATGCAGTGAATTACTTTGATAAAGTACATATTTTTCCATTTTCCCATTCTTTTATAGACGCAATAAGTAAGGATATAGATTACAGGAGAAAAAGGAAAAATTAACCATCTTGCAGGTTTTTTCTTCTCTTTTGCCAGCTAACATACAGAATATACTCAAAAGCATGAGTCAGATAAAAAAAAAACAAAAAAGTCATGCAATTGGCCTAATCTTCTTCTTGTTATTTTCCTCACTGAATTTCACAGTTTTGAGTGTGAAAGGACCCATGATAGAGTGCATTGGTGCAAAAAGAAAATAAAATCCAAGTACTTTGTCAACTTTCATTTTGATTTCTTAACAGCACAATCTCTAATAGCACCCCTTAGGATACAGATCCCAGTTTCAAAATGCTCTTTGCTCCCTATCCAGCCAAGAAACAAAATCACTATTTTTAGGATAAACATCCAAAAATATAGAAAATGACATTAATTTTAACAGCTTTCTAGGTTAGAGACTTTCTCATATGGTGGTAACTATGGATAGAAATCATATATACTGTCTTTAACAGAATGTTAGTTTCTTCATTGCTTTTGCTTATTGGCTCCCAAGTAGTGAGACATCCACTTATTAGTAAAAACAAGAAGATCTCTAACGAATTTGCAAGATCAGCCGTTGCCAAATCATCACAGAGAAGAACTTTCAACTCCTATCTGCACTTGTTCTGAATTCACATTCTTTACTTGCGAGCTTCAAGAAAGATGCTTTCTTAGATGAAGATACATGCTTCAGAATCTAAATCCTGCAACCCAGACCTTATAACCCTACAAATGCTAACCCAATCCTCTTCAATGAGAATTTATTAATGACCAAATGAAATAAGCCTTGTTCCCCAAAAAGTCGATTTTTGAGTCTCAGGTTGCCCAATCTGTCTCATCCATGTAAAATTTTTAAACATCGCATTTAAATTCTAAACAGCATTCCTTTCGCTGCTAGATACAGTTATTTTTTGCAATTTTGACATGATTCCACCTATGCATGGATCAATTGTCAGTCCATTTCAATTTGGGAAAGAGAATACACTTCAATAGAACAGAGGTGCAGAAACTTGAGAAAGAGAATAACAGAAACCATGGAAATTTGAAGGGAATGCATACACAAAGTTCAAAATTTCCAAACTTAGAATGCCAGGAGTCCAAATTCAAAACCATCTGAGCAACTTAAGTTAGCAATGAAAGTCAATGTAACCATACATACCTACTGCAAAGGCCGCAGAAGAGCCTACTTACAACACCACCACACACATTACAGTTCACTGTAATTCCGCCAAACTGCACGAAATTCCTCACGGAATGTATTCAACCGTGCTTTCAGATTAGGTGTTCTGAAACTTGCATGGACGATAGTAGCTGACAGTGAGGTCAGGAAAAAAAAAAAAGAGAGAAGAAGTTCCATGAATTAGTATCCAAAGAGAAGCTCACAAACACATCTGAAAATGAATGAGGGCAGGACGTACCAGTAAGTGCAATTGCCAAGGCCCAAAGAACAGTTAAGAGGCCACAGGAAACAAACCAAAGGATGAGACTCGCTACAAAGCCCCAGAAAAGATATGGAAAGAAAGAGAATCAGCTATCACCAAGTGAAAGAAGTTCCCATTATTGGCAAGAACTGTCAGAAATTATTGGCATATGATTTAAGTTACCAGAGGAGAATAACAAGACAAACACCCAGCGTGGCCGACCACAAATATGGACTGCTCTTTTGGCCGAAGGCCGTCCACGAATAACAGGCCTGCAGATTAACACAAGAGTTAAAAACAGTAGAACTTGTTGCAGAATTAAAGTTCTTGCTAGTACTTACGTAAGAGGAGGCCTCATTTTTGCAGCTAAATGTGGAGAAAATTGCCTCACAGTCCTTGTTACTTTCTCACTAAAGGTGCCTGCAAAACTGCAGGACTGGATTTTTTATAATTGCTGGCAATAAGTATATCATATTTTGATTGGCTAAAAGAGAAATGACATGCCTCCTTCTACTAAATGCTAAACTTGGCCTACCATAGCTATGCAAACAAATAATGTATGGAAAAGATACCAAACTGCAAAACACGTTACATACTTAACTATCCAAAGGAACTCTGAGGCCTGCACAATTTATCTAACCACCCAATCTATCGTCAAATAGTCCATATTGAATCATGCCATGCTGTTCCATAAGACAATTCTACTACATATTTCTTGGTAACAAAGGGTCAATGTTGCAAAGGCAGCTATGAAGGAACCCAGTCTACCAAATTAAACAAATGTAGAAGGTAGGAAAATCTGATATGTGAATAAAACCAATAAGATAGACAAAATAACATTCAGATAAACTTGAAATTAATTTATTTATAAGTTCTATAGAATAAAATTTGAGATCCTACAGGAACAGCTACCTGAACTGACCTTAATTACTATACCAATAACCTCATATGCTATAAAACCCACTTTAGAATCTTGTAGTAGAGGGAAGCCAATGTAAGTCTTGAGCTACAAGTAGTCTCAGAGAAACAACATGGAATGGCACATAAGGAATGACTAAGGGTGAGGCAGAAAAAAAGAGCAAATAGTCTTAGAGAGCTCAAATGTACATGTAGCAAGTGGAGGAAGAGGATCTATGTAGCATCAACCCCATTATTATCAAGGAGAGGCAGTGTATACTTTGTTCTAAAGTTTGTTTGAGCTTCTGTGATAGCAATTTGATAGCATGACACCATTTCTCAGAGTTTCTAAACTATCAAATGAGAGGAGCTCAAGAGTATTTATAGAGTTTAGCTGTTGATAACACATGTTAGAATGATGATCAACAACTAAGATGAGCCCTTCTCTTGAAGCATTTATCTATAGGCTCTTCTATAAGACTAGGCCAATGAATCTAAATGCATGAGCCTCCTAAGCTCCTTGCTCTAATCCAATCGTACTAAATCTCCTTATATCATCTTAAATCCATGGACTTAACTCCTAAACTTATCTCTTAGCTGAAAGAGAAAAACTTAGGTTGTCATTGATCTTAAAGCTTGCAAGCCATTTTAGCCCTCTACACATCTCAATGCAACCACATATCAAACTAGCCTTAATTTGACCCAAGCTCAAATATGGGTCGAATTCTCTTTTTTTTTTTTTTTCCCCCTTCTCTTTACAAAAATATGAGGATCCATGCACCTAATCGTTCATTAGTCCCATTGAAACTTAAAGCCATATAGCCAATCAAGCAAGCATCAAAGTTTTGAGCTCCTTTTTCAGTTAAGTTGAAGACCAGGCTCAAATTATAATATTATGACTTTCCTTGATTGAAACCCAACTACAACATGGCCTTCATATTCTTTTATGGACCAAACTCAACTTTATTCCAAGTCTCCCTCTGAAAAGGAAAAGATCCAACAGTTTGTTGCACCCCTCAATCCATAAATATCATTAGCAGAGTAACAACAGCAAAAAGCATCAAAGTTTTGAGCTCCTTTTGCAGTTAAGTTGAAGACCAGGCTCAAATTATAATATTATGACTTTCCTTGATTGAAACCCAACTACAACATGGCCTTCATATTCTTTTATGGACCAAACTCAACTTTATTCCAAGTCTCCCTCTGAAAAGGAAAAGATCCAACAGTTTGTTGCACCCCTCAATCCATAAATATCATTAGCAGAGTAACAACAGCAAAGATATTAGCTTCAAAAGAACTCTGTAGACATTTTTTTTCATTATCTCTTATGCCTCCCATGACCATTCTTCATCACAACATGCAATCAATAAAGACAACATAACTAATTGATAAAAAAAAAAAAAAATCCAATAATCCAAGTACTCTACAAATCCGACCATTGGGTGTTAGGTAGACACAAGTGAGGAGAGGCCAATAAGCAACAAACAAGGCTGGTCCCTAGAGTGTGGCCACAACAAGCATACATGTGCGGATGCAAATGAAGAGGAAGAGAGGGAAAGGGGAAGTGAAACAAAATAAAACATTTTACCTGTCATTGAGAAATGCAATGCTGAGAGCTGTCAAAAGAGCAGCAACTATAGCAAGTGGCCTCCTTAGGAAACCCAACCCTACAATGAGGTTTTACTTATTCTTCTTAGCAAAAAATTGCACAGAAGCTGTCATAGAACACACTTATCTGAATGACCAAAAAAATCAAATATTTAACATAAAACTTACCTAGAATTACCACTATCATAATGAAGTAGTTGGTCCTGTAGCTGTAAACACATAAACAAAATGTTAGTGTACACTGAAATATGAAGCATGCAATAGATTGCAATCTGATTGAAAATTAAAACAAAGAAAATAGTCACATTATCTATGCATTTCTCCAGCGCAAACCATATTTACACTCAAATCCAGAGATGACTTCATGACTTTGATTAACCAAGGTAGCTACACTCAATGAATTTGCACCCCTTGAATTCGATTTGTCAAAAAGCACATGACAGATTGATATAATTAATCTGAAACATGACTCTGATTAACCAAAGTAGCTACACTCAATGAATTTGCACCCCTTGAATGTGATTTGCCAAAAATTCAGAGATGACTTCATGACTCTGATGTTCTACATTTTACAAAATATGTTCACTATATAAGTGAATTGGAGCAGCTTAAAAGTGGCTAAAATTTACGTACATAAAGGCTTCAAGATTGTTATGCTAACCATGTTAGCATGGAGGGTAATATTAACGTCTTTTTAGCAGAAGTTCTTGAGAGTTGTAATTCATGAGATCTGATCTCTTAAAGGCTTTCAATCAATTTATCCAGATGGAGTTGTATTATTTAAGAAAGAAGAGACTACAAGAAAATGGCACCTTTTGGTGAGAACAAGATGGGGAAAGTGTTAAGCAGTCAGCATCCTAAAGAAGGCATGAATATTAATAGGATTTCACAGTAGAAAGCCTCATACAAAGAAATAAGCTGCTGTAACACAAGAACTTTCCATTGCTGTTAGTAGGGAATGACATAAGGTGATACAGTCAATGTAGAAGAAAAATTTGCAATGCAAATATTACTAACTACAACATACAAGTTAGATATCACAGAAGTTTGAAGCTTCTTCTTCATATAATCAAGCACAAAGAAGACATGGTGAAGAGATAAATATAGTAGAAGTGCTTGAACAGGCACTACTTTCCCAGAGCCCTCATAATAATTAAAAAAAAAAAAAAATCAATATGGAAACCTTCACCCACTTCAAGTACAATGACTTTGGACACAACCAAAACTCATTTGCACTCACCACCATGAGTTTCACAACCAAGAAAAAAAAAAGAAGAAATACTGCAGAGCATTCATAACTGGACTTCAGTTTGGAAATATCCAGATGAGAACATCAAAAGTAACAAAATTTTCAGACAACTAGATGGTTGACGAGATAGCATAAAGAAATCCAGCCTAGAAGCGAGGTGCAGAGAAAGCATCCCAGTACACAGGGGAGTGATCCTAATTGGTCTGAATGAGCCAGCCCATATACAGGCTAAGTCCAATTTTAGTCGTGCAGTGGAGATTGAACCACAGATTAATGCAATCTATCGTGTTAATGCCCAGGCCATGACGACAAACCACAAACAGAATTTGGGTTATTCATATAATACCAAAACCTTTACAAGAGCCCTATTTATCTCTGCAATACCCAGAGAATGTTCGAACAATAGAACAGCACGATAATAGCGAATGATCCTCTTTGTCTAACAGCAAGCAAACAGTAGTAACTTATCTAAGTTTCAGAGCATTAACGATCAATCCACACGAGATAACCATAATAGAACTTTGCAATCGAGAATAGAACGGTGAACGAGTAATAACTAATCGAGACAACTTACTAGTAGAGATTGCATTTGAGACGGCTGTTCCATTTAGCGTAGGATCTGGGGACGGTGAATCGCGAGAAGAACTCCGATAACGGTCTTGGAGGAGATGACCAATCCACTTCCCGAAGCGCGTCTAACAGATCCTCCGCTGTTACGTTTCCCCAATCCATCTAATCACAATCAAAATTCAATTTCTTCCTTTTAAATCCAAGATTATACAATCCGATAGGGTTCCCCAGGTAATCCGTTTTCTCCTACCTGGAAAAATAAATCAATCAATTCGTCGATCGAACAATCAATTGGGGGAAACTGGGACACGAAACCCTAGAAGCAAGGAAAGAAAGTTCTAGAAGGAAAGAGCGGATGTTTGGGGTTCCGCTTGGGGTTTGGGAGATGGCGAAGTTGTGAATTTGGGAAAATAGATCGGTTTGGTGTGATACAGGATGGAAGGACACGCTGACACGGCATAATAAAGGCTTCCCTTTCCTTAACGGAGATGATGCGGAAGCCCGCTATTCGTAGAGTCCTTTCCTTGGACTTGGCAGCTTTCCTCGATGAGAAGTTAAAAAGAAATTTTTTATGCTTTTCGTTCCGGTCCTCTAATTTCCTCTCCATTTTTTTTTTTTTTTAATTTACAAATCAGCGATGGAATATTGAAAATCAACTCTCAAATCTATTAAGTTAGCTACAAATGGTCCCATTAAATTTTTAAAATATAATTTTATTAGTCAAAATCTTAAGTTGAATTCATGATTATTCGCTTGTAGTATTCAAACTCATTTGGTTAAATTATACACCAAAATTAAAAAAAATTACAAAAATTTAGTTCCTAATAAAATATTCCTAAGAGTACTTAAAGGGGCAATTTCTAGTGTAATATAGCTTTCTTATCCCACCACAACTCATTATCTCTAGTTCAAAATAAATTTATAACTTTCTTTCTCTGAAACGGTTCAAACTTTTGTTTATCAAATTTGTTAATTTGAACCATTTTTTCAGTTTTTGCTAATTAATCACAAATTCGAAATAATAGCGCAGCATAAATCGTAGTTGTAAAAAGTTTTTTCAAAATCGTGAGGCAATCTACACGATCTTGTCACTTTATCTCTCTAAACAACTACATTAAAAAGGTATTCTTTTTTTTTTTTTACATTTTAATTTGTTTTATGCGCATGCAATTTGAAAAATGGGTTCTTTTGTTGATACATTATGATATATTGTTGTCTATTATCATTTTTTAAATGAGACGAATCATTTGTCTGTTTTCTAATATACACATGCCTTGATTTTTTTTTTAATACTGTATTGTTATTAAGTTTAATTTTTTCTTTATATAAATTTGTGTCTGTTAGTCTATTTTATATATACATGTATATTTTTTTTATAAATTTGTATTCATAAGTTAGTATATTTTATACGTACGTATATATAAATTTGTTTTCGTTACAATATTTTATGTACCTATATGTATTAGGTGATATGTATGCAAATAATTATCATAGAGACAAATAGACAAGGTGGTGTAAGTTTTTTATTTAATTTTAATTGAAATAAGTAATGAATTCGGTACCGTAAAAGGAATATAATACGGAACTCAATTTAGGTGATGTGTTGATGAAATCTAATAAAGTGTACCTATTAGTATAAATTATTATTTTTATTTTCGAACAATGAAGTTGATGTGGTAAACAAGTGTAAAATGGATAATATGAGGTTGGTTTATTATGTTGATGAAAATATCGTGGAAAGAGAGGATGGGGTACAATACAATAGGCACTCGGTAACAATAGTTGGAGTTTTAATTGAGGCTATATATGACCAGTTGGTTAAATTGACATATAATCAGCTTCAGGTTGACATGACAACCTATCAAGTTAAGTTGATTTACAAATGCCCCCTTGTAAGCTAGACTAGGGACATGTTTTATGCCATCCCTATTAGTAATGATTATAATGTTTAACAACAAATGACTTCCTTAGTAAGATGTGGTGGAGTTAGTGATTCAATAGAGTTGTCTATTAAAATTCATGAAGTGAACCCACTACCGATGGTGCTACCACCCTTGCTCCCACACCCACCTCCCCTAAACATAGATGAGTATGATGTTAGAAGGCATAGCGACAACATTGAAGTGCAAATTGAAACTTAAGTGTTCGGATCCTAACCAATCCTATTAAGTCATATACTGAGTAGTAGTCACATGTCTTGTGAACTTAATGCATTAATTACTAATGAGTCCAATAAAGATACTAATGTACAGAATGAACTAGCTTATAAGGACATTGATGAAGACTCCTATGATACAGATTCTAATGTTAATGTTGGTATGAGTAAATGTTAGTTATAGGAAGTGAAAGAAGCATAAGGGTTACGTTGAAGAAATGATTGGAGGTAAGGGTTAGCCACAAATGTGGACGCAGTTGGAATGTCGGAACCCATGTCTTTCTACATAGCAAGTGTTGGGGATAGATTGGTACCGTTTAAGGAGAGTATAAATGATGGTGAGTAGAGTTTCAACAATAAATTAAAGGTAAGAATGCGGTGTGAAAATAAAAGAATCTACACATTGTAAAATCAGCTATATGTATATGTGCATTCCTTTATGCCATGTGCCAATAAGGCCAATTGGTCTTATCTTGATATTCCTATATGGCATCTAGTTCAAACTTCAGATAAGGTTAGGAATCTAGAGAGGCTATAGGAGAAACGATTCCAAAATAAGATGGATATTTGGAAAGGGTTGTTAACTTACACTTGTAGACTATATGGCGGGAATGGACGTAATAAGAGAAAATGTTAACAGCTAGGGAGATAATCAACTTCAAGTGGATTCACTAATATATGCCTTAGTTATTTGAAAAGCTATGTTAATGTTAATTGATGATGTATATTCAAATATATTTGATAAATTTTCACTTTGCTAACGTTTTGCTTTTCGTTGATGAATATGTTAGTCAACTTACTAGTTCCTTTTTGGACTTATAGGGGCAAATGGATCCAGGACCAACTGATAGGTCACTCCATTACTTGTAGTCATCCCATAGGTTTGAGCTGGTGTAGGGTGGTCAGGTAAGAATTAATAGATTGATAACATATTTACTATATGTTTATTTCGTATCGTGCCTCTAAAATTAGCTCTTCTTCCTTGATCACAAGATAACTACTGGCTTAGGTGTCATAAGCATAAGGCGATATTTAGATATTGGGATGGTGAAGAGATCTAGATAAATCCCCGCATTACCCCATATCTAGAGTAGTCGGGTTTTATTGGTGTGCAGCAAGTTCCCTTTATACAGTTGGATTGGTCCTTGATTACTACCTTAGTGGAGTGATGGAGGGAGGAGACACATGCATTTCACTTCTACACCAGCGAGATGATGGTGACATTATAGGATAAATCTCTGTTCCTTAGTTTTCCTACTGATGACAATGCAGTTACAGGCATGACAACGTCTACTAATTGGGTTAAGTTATGTTAGCACCAACTAGGATTTTGCCTATCAGAGAGTACCATGAAGGGTGTATGATTGAAATTGTCCTAGTTGAAGGATAAAGGACAATTTCATTGATTTCCATTTAATGCAGACAATGTTATGATACAACACTATACTAGGGCACATATTATACAGTTGATCAGGGGTATATTGTTCTCAAAGAACTCCAATAACATGGTCAATCTCATGTTCCTCCCTCTTTAATGGGACCTTACTACAGCTAAGCGCTTCGCTTAGGGAGTAGCATGTTTGGTATGACTGTACTGCCAATCATATCTCACTTCTAGGATGGAGGCTAAAGAAATTAGTAGGCTACTAGTGATTCTTCGGGTATGGGTGTGGGAGCATTTCTTACACATTACCCTTTTACACTACCAGATTACATTAGTGGTTAACAATCAACCACTTATGAGACAATAGGGAGAAGAGTTTGATGTTATGTTGCTGCCTACGTATGTAGTTGGCTAGTTTAGAGACGCATTCTATCGATAGCTTCTAGAATAGATACGTATTTAAGAAATTTGGCTACTTGTAACTTTTTGAAGTGTTACTTATTTTAAACTCATGATTGATATTTCTTTAGGTTGTTTGGATGCCCTATACACACAAGGATATGACTAGACTCCTCGCTTATTGTCGAGATGGGAGTAATGTGTGGCTACCCTAGGTCTCACTGATATACTTCCACATCGTTGAGATACACTATCCCAACTACGTAACTTGTTAGTTTGGCGAGATGCAAGAGATCCTGGCTTACCTCGATACTGGACAGGCACTACATGAAATAGACTTGAGGAGTTAGACCGAAATGGCGACTAGGCATGTAGCATGGATAGTGTATTAGGAGGAATGATGAAATCGAATTGTACAAATTTAGCTACCACTTGATATACATCCTGATTACGTCCCTTGGTATCAACAAGTTACTCGTAGATATATCAATAGGTTGGGGGCCTTTTAGATGTATATGGTACGTACAATTGCTATTGCTATTACTTATTCATTTCTCTAGTTATATGCTAATTAAACTGTTATCTTTCGCATGCAAGCGAATTTCATACATAGGTTGCTGCACCATAGGGTTGATGACCTCATCTAAAGGATTATTTGGGTCCACCTAAGTGACCTACCAATACTCGATCTAGGTGTAGATGAAGACGAAGACGACTCCCTACCAAACGAGCCATAGTGGGAAAGGGATCGTTAAGGATGTAGTTGTTGTCGAGGAAGAGGCCAAAGACGTAGACAGGCTAACATACGGATTCAAGATGATGTGCCTCCTCCACACAACTCGTTGCTAGCATCTCTTAGATCACTAAGATTTGAGTTTTGCATACCATTCGTTGGGGCAAGGCTTAGGGGTCAAATGTTCCATACTCCCGTTATCGAAGAGACCTTTAATAGTCAAGTCTATACTCCCCCTACATCATTGAGGATGCTAGTCAAAGAACATTATGCCAACATGGATGAGGGAGTCACATAGTTACACCCTACTCCAATCCTCATGCATGCATCATTCTCGAGTGCTTACTGTCAAGATGGGGCACAAATCACTTAGTTAGATGCAGACTAGATGGTGTAACCTTAGCTAATGCAGATCTTCAAGATGTTCATCCACTTATGCGGTAATGGCATCGATGGCATTAGATTTACATATTTCACATTTGAGATTGTATTTTATCTTTACTTTCTAAACATTATGTAGGTATTTGAAAGTCGTATTAGATCTTTCAGAACGCTTTCACATTATTATAATTGAATATGTCAATCTAAATTTAAGTGCTTCAACTGTGTTAAAAATTACAATGTATTATGTTTAAAATTGCCTTTGGGATAGGCAAATTTGGTTTAGAATTGGTGATTTTAGATTGATTCAAATTTAGCGCAGCTTAACCAATATTGTAATATTGATTAATCTAATTACAGGACAAAGGGTTTTCTATTGATTTAAATGGCATACCTGTAGGATAGAGAAAGATGAGAAAACCAAAGATTTCACTAACATAGAACCGAATAGAATTCGATTTGAATTGTATTATTTGATTCAAAAATGTTTAGTTTCAGCCAAGAAGAGGTAATTTTGGAATCAGTGCATGCAAAATTACCTCTTTATCTATATTCTTAGGAAAATAGTCCTAGTAACATTATTTTTGGGATTTTTTTTTTTTTACATTTTTTTCCTTTTCCCTAAAACATAGATATCTAGGCAAGCTTAAATATGGAGTGTTTGGTTACCATCATTTTATGGTGAACTGAACAAATTTCAATTCATTCCCAATACAATATGATCTCCTTTACTGCTTTATCACTTGTCATTAGACATGTTTTTATTTTTTAGCATATCAAGGAGGCTTTGCATGACTTCTATAATCTCAATAAATAATGGCAAGGCAATTCACTACTGAACACACAATTTCTTTTTAATTAGATATTTTTCTCAACTAAGACAATAAGTAAATATGGTTATAAACAAATATGGTTACCTTGTAAGCATGACTTGCAAGCTTAACCATGTAATCCGTTTTAGAATTGTCCAACACTAAGTATGATTGTACTTTTCATGCAACAACCTTATAGCCGCTACATATTCATTTATATAATCAATAACTAAATGTACCACGTGCGAGAACAAATTTCATAAACTTGTGGCATCTTTAATAATACCTATCACATCAACATACTTGACAAATGTTAAGCCAACAAAACAATAAATAGAAAAACTAATGGAAGTCCTTTGTCTCTTAATACTCCAACTATCACCAATAATTGTGGAACTAGATTTAGCCCACTTGTTCCTATAAGAATCAATTAAGTAGTTGACATTCTTTCTTACAATCATATAATAGGTGGGTTCACATGGAATTATAAAATGGAAACTTACGTCCAATACAATGTCCAACAATAGCATCAAAAGTTGGTTAAAAATAAGGTGATTGCAAAGCATCGAAAGGAATGCATGCATGCATCAAAAAAACTACCTAGTGAATGCCATATATGCCTTTTGAATGGTTGCTTTACTGATTAATGCACTTCTATTACCTAGTGTGGACATTGGAGTCGTCACTTCAACCATGTACTTTTCAACACAAACCATTGCCTTTCTTTTCCCTTGAGATTTATCTACACTAAAATTTATCTAATGTGAGTCTGGTGAAAGGTTCAATTCTCCCAATTCATTTACTTCTATGTCATCATACGTATCATCAAGTTCCTTATCTCTTTGTTCAATGAATATAAGATATGTTAAAATCTTGTAGGAAATATCATTTGGAACCTTTTAGAAGTTGCTATGTTGTTATGATTCCTGACCAAATGACACTTCATTGTACTGGTACCTTACCCTTAATAACTAAATCCGTAATAAAAACATGAAAACACTTTCTTTCCTATACCATTACAAGTTAAGTGAATGTACCCCAAGTAAGATCATCATTCAAACAATTACCATAGGAGGAGGATGATCGCAATCTATTTTAGACAAATTCCATTACTTAATCATAAATATAGGTAATTAGAGAATTAGAACACATAAAGAAAAGGAGGAAAAATTACATCGTCTAGGTACTAACTATGTACTAATTTCTTTAGGAATTTAGGTGATGAGACCTAGCAAGACCCACTTTCCTATTGTCATATTTGTTAAAAAGAGAACAAAAGGGTGGTCCTTGATCATGTAGCTTCAAGAATGAGTAGCTTGTTTGTTAGTAGAAACACAAAAGAGCATATCCTATTCATAGAGAGAAAAACCATAACAATTGGGAGCTCTCGCTTTCAGTGTCAAATTCAATTCATTTCCATTGTCAAATAGCTAGTGAAACAAAAATCAATTCATCGACATTAAGTTTATTAAATGCATTGACTACACTAGAGTATACATAAATCAACTACTACTCTAAAAGAACACATAAAGGAACAAGAAAAGCATAATTGCATATCTCTCTTAAACCTTTACTGCAACGTACTTCTTAGTAGTAAAAGCAACAAAATCAATAAAAATGGGTGAGAAATCAAAATAAGAACTAAAATCCGAAAAAAACCCAACTACGATTTGAATTTAGAAGGCTTGCAATTGTAGAGTATTTTTACAAAAGAATGATATATAAAATGAAGAAAGTATGATGCAAAGTAAAGAGAAGCTCACTATCACTAAAAGAAAGAGAGGGCTATGCTACTGGATATTTAGCAGGAGTGGTTATCTCAATGAAAAAAGATTCATTCTATAATTATATCAAGTGTTTTAATGAGTGATGTGATAATACCAATAATATTTTGACACTTATTATAGACAGCTAGTTTATATATTACGTGTTGAGATTTTATTAATATTTATTTACTACTTATCAAAACACGTAACATATTGAAGCCTTTCTTTATCTTGATATAATTTCAAAGGTTGATGATGTTCATTTTTGCTACTCCTTTAATGTTCATTTTAGTGTTCGCAATTGTAAGGTTTGTTCTTTATCTATATTACTTAAGTCATACTTCTATTTTGGTATCTTTTATTTTAATCATTTAATTATATTAATTAAATAAAGAAATTATTTATAACTACCTACTACTATTAGTATGCCATTCCCACGTTCTATCCCTATTTAATCAAATTCGATTCACTTCTATTATCACATAGCTAATGAAACCAAAATCATTCCATCAACATCAAGTTTATCAAATGCATTGACTATACGAGAACATGTATAAATCAATTATTACTCTAGAAGAACACATAAAAGAACATGAAAAACATAATCATATATCTCTCTTAAACCTTGTCTAAAAACTGCAACATACTTCTTACTAGTAAAAGTAATGGAATCAATAAAAATGGATGAGAAATCAAAATAAGAACCAAAATTCAACAAAAAAAAAATCCTTAACTATGATTTGAATTCATAGGGCTCATAAAAGTAGAGTATTTTCATAAAAGAATGATATCCAAAATGGAGAAAGTATGTCTACACAGCAAATAGAAGGTCACTATCACTAGAAAGAGAGGGCATTGCTATTGGGTATCTAGCAGCAGTGGTCATTTTGGTGAAAAAAGATCTATTTTTACAAATATAACACATGTTTTAACAAGTGATGAGATAATTTATAATGATATTTAGACACATATTAAATATAGTGGGTTTATATTTTACGTGTTAAGATTTTATTGGTATTTCCCCATTATTCATTAAAACAAATGATATATTAGTATTATTGAAATCTTTCTCCATCTCGATATGATTTCGTGGGTTGATGATGTTTCCTTTTTACTGCTCCTTCAATGGTTTTTTTGGTGTTTGCAATTTTAAAGTTTATTCTTTATATATATATATATATATTATTTAAGCCATACTTCTATTTTGGTGTCTTTTATTTTAATCATTTAATTGCATTAATCAAATAAAAAAATTATTCATAATGTTTTATAGCGATTTCTCTGAAAGGACAGAACCAACCTAAGTCGAGCAATATCCGACCTATCTATTTGCTCCCTCCCTCTTTATACATTACTTTCGACCTCCTTTAAGTTAACCCCGATGTATAGACTAGCTTGAAAAAGTTGATAAGCTATATATGTTTAAACTAGACAAAACAACTTGACCAAAGTATGTCAAATTAGCCTTGTTCAGCTCAAGGTAACTCCTGCAGCTCGACTTTTGACTTAGTCAGCCTTAGAGGATTTAAATTCAAACACATGGAGTGAATAGTTAGGCCCCTTGCCCTAATAATCGCTTACTAGCTGCCATGATATTAGCCATGTTCCTTAATATAGGGAAGTAGTCCTAAATTTAAACTTAACACACGTGTAAGATTTTAGATGCAATGATTACCAAATTTTAACTAATCTTCAACTATAAATAAAGATTAAGATGTAGTAATGAGGTTCTTTTGGATACTCTTATGCAATCTTCTAGCCTTTCTCTTATCTCATAACACTTAATCTAACTTAAGTATCAAAGTAGCTACATTGAAGTCACCTTGATACTCCATTGCCTAATCTTCCTTTTCATTTTGTAAAATAGACTCATGTGAAGTGTCCTTCATTTCCTTAAACCAATTTCAAATATCAACAATTTGGTATTGTCTATTTCTAAACAACCTATGATGGCTAGAACTAAGTATAAAGGCAATAATACTCCAAGGTGGAGTAAGGCCTCTTAAGCAAATAAAGAGGAACAATCACTACAGTAGCATACCTCAAAGGTACATCAAGTTAAAGTTCATAATTAAACATCTCAACATCAAGAATAAGATGATGGTGGTTCGCGTATAGTAGAATTGGAAGCTTTGTATGCTAAATTTGCTAAAGAACTTGAGGAAATTCGAGCCAACAACAAGGAGTTGCGATAAAGGCTCAATGAAAGGGTTGCTGCCTCTTCTTCTACCCCTTCCTTATAATAAGTTAGGCAAGAGACTAACTGTAAGCTCCAAAGCTAAGCCAATTGACCGTAGGATTGAATTTAGAACCTAAGGTTTAAGGCGATCGGTTAAAAGATCCGATCAAACCCAAATTATAAACTATTGAGAGGAATATTAGTAAAACTGACCCCTTAAATTTGAATTTAAGAAAATAAGTAATAAAATAGGAGACTATAAAATTCTCAAATTTTAAGCATAATAAGTATTAATTACCGAAAATACGAAAAGTGTAATGAAATAACTAATAAATTACTAAAGATAGATTATATGTATACTAAAAATTTTAGAATGACCAAAATAATAATTAGGAATGTTCACGTGTACCCTACATGTATTTACGTGTAGATAAAAATATGCGTAATTACCTAAAGTAGCCAAAAACTAAGCAAATAATTAAAGAAAATTATAAAATAATTATAGAAAAATCAGAAAAAAAATCAAAAGATGATAAGCTTAATCAAGATCAGGTCGTGGTAGGTTTAGATCAGAAAAAAAAAATCAACCAATAAAATTTGGACAACTTAAAAGCCAAAAATTAAGAAATTTGGGCAAAGTCTTGTCAAATTAATGCACATTAATTACAAAAAAATGTTTATAAATAAGGGAAAATTTTCTAGAAGTCATTTGGTCAGTTTAGCATTTGA
The DNA here is from genome assembly GCA_024138005.1 of Lumnitzera racemosa. Lineage (NCBI taxonomy): Eukaryota > Viridiplantae > Streptophyta > Magnoliopsida > Myrtales > Combretaceae > Lumnitzera > Lumnitzera racemosa. Next base: position 103,150,735 of record JAMXBC010000002.1, on the reverse strand, counting down.
AAAAAATAGGAGCACTGAAAAAATTGAGAGAAAATCCAGAAAATAAAAAAAGGGAAAACTGTGCAGATTGGGCACGTGAGCTAAACCTACCACCACCTGGGACCGAACCACCACCACCACCCTACAGTAGAACTACCGCCTGGATCGGCCGATAACCTTGGGCGGGGCTTGGACGACCAGAAAGCTTTGGACCGGTTAGTTTCTTAAATGACCTGATTTTGAATAATTTTGTAAAATTAGTTATTTTGCCCAGAAAATTATGAAACTTGTTATTATGAGGTTTTATTGTATGTATATTTAGGAAAAAATATTGATTTAGTTTAATTACATCTACAATTATAGGTTTCTTAACAAATTGCTCAAAACCGAGCATGATTAGAACTGAAAATAAATAGGCTTAGGAGTGTAGTTTGGAGCTAAATTTTTTTTATAGGATGCTCATATGATGTAGAACAGTGCTATGAAGCCATTTTTTTAAAATTAATTTTCTAAATTTTTAATTTAATTTTTAGCCCTAAAATGATGGAAAAATTAGGTGATTTGGGGTTAATTAGGTGATTAAGATGTTAATTACTTATTTAGATCTTAATTAGATGTTTAGGGATATTAATCTATGATGGGGAACCCTAATCCTAGCCTTTAGAGTATTAAGTATGGTTAATTAGGGAAATCAGGTAAATAATATAAGAAATTAGTAATATGTGAAATTGTAAATTAATAAATCTAAAAAAAAATAGAGTTATTTATATAATATTATAATAGAAATCAGAAAAATAATAAATCTAAAAATGACATTTAATCTTAAGAAAAAGTCTCAAAATGTAAGATTTTTACACATTGGGAATAAATCCGATACCGCAATTAGGGTTAGCGTGTACCAAATAGTTTAGAATACCAAATTATGGCCGAACAGGATATTTGAATACTCGAGCTTAATGTGATTAATTTCACATTAGGATTCGAGTATGTTTAGGATTTAGAAATCGAACTAAAACCTAATTTAGAAATTGATGCAGAAACAGAAACCGAATCCGAACATAACCCCAAACCTGGAATAATTATAAAAGACTTAAGACTTAGATAATTAGGTATATTAAACCCTAAACCAAACATAACAATAAGCGTTACAGGATAAAATGAACCTATAATAGTTATATGAAAAATTGAAACCACGTTTGTATTATAGGGATATTCGGCAATGGCCTGAGCAAATCGGACCTCGAGCGAGTGAGCGAGGAGTCGAGGTAAGTTGGAATTAATACGATGCTGTATTTTTTAGGCTTAAGATAATGCTTGGTTGTGCTTGTTAGATAGTTAGATGTGTGGATGTGCTTAATTATGGGTGATGCTATGATTCTGTTTGTTGCTCTGGCACATATTGTATGAATTGTATAAAAGGATTGATCACCCTAAACTGGACTTAATTAAATATTCGACCAGTAATCATAATCGGACATGCATGGTAACCCGTTAGGGGAACTTAGGACTCTTCGGCCAAATACCGACTCCTTCGGAAGGGATAGAGCAGGACTGCAAAATGGTCCCTTCTTCATTCTCAGTCAAACTAAGTGACAAGAGAGGAGGTCGCGGCAAGGGTGAAGATAGTGGTTCGAAGGTAGTCGCGGGAGGAGCAAGGTCTCCATTACACAAGCTTGGGTTTGGTCGTAAGCTGTTGCATTAACGGCAACTCCTTAACCCAGATTAGAGCGGGTGCAATTTCTCTAATCTCACGATGGGCCGAACAATGTCGTGCGATGGCATTTGCTTACACATGCATTGCACCTAATAAGCGATTGAAAACCTTGTTGTGTGTATGGTATAGTTTTAAGTCCCTCGTCCCTACTTACTGAGCTGTGGTTGCTCACATCCCTACAGACGTCGTGCAGGTGCTGGCTAAGAAACGGCAAACAACTACTCTGAAGCTAGCAACTGCTGGATCCTAGGGAGTAAGGAAAAATATTGAAGAATAAACACAAAATTTTAAGGTCTAAGTTTTCATTTTATAATTATTTTTCATTTATGAATGATGTAATAACTAGGGAATATACTATAGAGAAATACTGTAAATTTTAACTGCAATAACTGAATTATAACATATACATATAATTCCTCACTTTTATAGGTAAATGATTTATTTAAATTACAAACCGTCTACTTTAAAGCGGGTTAGTTGTGGACACCTTGTGTAGATCGGGTCTAGGATAGCGGTTGTAAGGCTAACTTCTATCTTAGGATGGTTTACACGGCGGGGCTGTTGCGACTTTGCCGCTTCGGGGCATGACACTAGCTAACTTACACAAGAAGAAGCATTACGGTAACTCCAAGGAATGACCCCTATTGTGGATGAGATCGACCCATAATGAAATCAGGAGCCATGAGTGGACGAGAATTACTGGCAAAATTCATTTCATGATCAAATAGCACTATATGTGCAAACACCCGTGGATAGAAGAATTGAGCATATAATTGTTCATTTGTCATAAAGAGTAATAGTAAACATAGTTTGCAAGACTTGGAGGATTACATCAAGAAGTTGGTTATAGAAGGGGTTTCTAAAAAGGAAACCAACATAAAGTGTAGAAAGGCAAGCTCTTTCAATCAAAGTACTGTGGATGAGGTCCTTCCATTGAGTGTTGGAATACCCTAGTTTGACACATATGATCGAAAAAAGGACCCAAATGATCACCTCAACACATTTTAGATGTTGAAGGAACTCTATGGCTTGTCCAATACAATTGCTTGTAAGGTCTTCCCTTCCACTTTCAAGAAGCCCACCAATAACTGGTTCAACTCATTGAAAGCAACCTCTATTTCCTTCTTCGACTAGTTAGCTAATGAGTTTCACCAATATTTCTCAGCCAATAAACCTCTGGTTGAAGATTCTTCACTTTTGACCTTAGTTAGATAGAAACCTAAGGAGTCAATTATGGATTATATCCATAGGTTTAACCAGTTGATGATTAAAATTACCAACTATGACAAGAGTGTTGTGCTTCATACTATCAATAGAGGAGCTAGGGAGAATTCAAACTTCTTTAAGTCCCTTGCCAAGCACCTACCGACCTCTTTAGATGACTTTACCAAAAGGTCAGGAAAATTCATTAGTTAAGAGGACCAGATGTAGGCCAAAAGAGAACATCAGAAAGACAAGTATGAGAGAAGGTTAGAAAGGGATAAGGGATTTGTGAAAGATAGGTTGGGAAAGAAATTTGATATTCACAGCAAGTTGAATCAACCTTTAGGAGATCAGAAAAGACTAATTCCAACCTTTGTTGAGCATTCCCCCTTAACCAACTTATGTTGGATATCTTGATAGAGGTCTATAATAAGGGCTTTTTGGCTTGGTTAGAAAAAATGAAGAATAATCCTACGAGGAAAAACTCCAACAAATACTATGATTTTTACAGAGATCAAGATTATAATACAAATGAGTGCATACATTTGAAAAATAAACTTGAGGATACTGTCCAAAGCGATTAGTTGAGGAAGTTTGTAGCAGATAGAGATGAGCGCATCAAGCAACTTATTCAAAGGAGGAGGATTAAGCAACAACCTTGGAATGTTGAGGTTAAACCAAATAATTAAGATTTGGTAATGCAAGATAATGAAAAGGGAGACAATCGAGCTCCCTAAGCTGTTATTAATGTAATTTTTGGTAGACTAATAGGAGGGAATACTTTGTCCATTACAAGTTCATCTGAAGTGCAAGGGGATTGTACATTGAACTTTAAGACAAAAAAGATATAAAGTTGATGATATGATTGTTTTCTCAAAGAACAGTATGTTGGAGGTCTAATTCCCTTATGATGATGCACTGATTATTACAATTAGGGTAATAGATTTTAAGGTTAGAAAAGTGATGATCAATATCGAGAGCTCGACATATATTATTTTCAAGCATACATTCGATCAAATGCAACCCAAGCTTAAAAATATTATGATGTAGTCGTATAAGTATAATATGCATAGATTCAACAATCAACTAGTGAAAGCATAAGGAGTGGTTACTCTAACCTTGCAACTCGGGGATGATGAGAATGTAATGGATAAGGAAATTGACTTTGTGATAGTAGATTGCCCTTTGCCTTACAATGGTACAATGGGCTTACCCTCCATCAACACTTTCAAGATGCTAGTGTCAACCGCCCATCAAAAGGTGAAGTTTCGAACTCCTACTGGGATGGGAACATATTATGGGGACCAGCAATTATCCTAAGCTTTATACTTAAAAGCTCCAAATAAAGATCAGGTCTATAACATTGAGCAAGGTACAAGCAACTATGATACGGATTTGTAGATAAACACATGAACTCAATATTATGCGTAACCAAAGGGGTAGGTCCAAGCCACAAGATGGCTTGAAAGGTAAATGATAGTTGAAGGTTAAGAAGGGGGTTCCCGTACACCGACGAAGGATATGTCTCACCAACGCCTCACAAAAGCTTAAGTCATACTTGATATGACGCATAAGAATGACCAGAGGTTGCTCACTACTAGCCCACGCTTGAATGAGCTAGATAAGAGTAACTCAAGAGTAAGAGGGATACTTAGCTTGAGAGTGAAAAAGTTCAATGTATTCTCTATATTATGATGTCCTTGACTTTTATAATATGATGGTATTTATATCATCCTGTTAGGGAAAATTCTAAGTTACAAAAATTACAAAAGAATGGTCCTTATTTGCTAAAAACAAACAAAATAATTTACAAAGAAAATATGAAATCATGCAAAAGAAGGAACACGGACGTCCATTGTCAAAAAGGACAATACGGATATCAGTAAAGGATAGTGCGTGCACGTTTTTACTATGATTCCAACAATATTATGGTCCGAGCAAGGGTGGGCCTTGGTTCAAGCTTGTTTGGTGTTAGAAGGGGTTGGACAATGGTTGGTTCGGGGATGGTTCACATGGGGTTGGCTTCGAAAGGTCGGCTCTTGATAGCTTTGATCAGCCTTGGTAACAATGGGGATTGCTGCATTCAGATTTAGCATTGGGACTATGGTTTAGTGGAGGGTTCGGCTCAACATGCTGGTTGATCACCTCGGTAACATCTTGGATGACATGGAGAGCAATGTAGCTTGGCAGATCAAACTGGGGAAAGCATTACTCCTCGGTGCTTAACTTACCTTAGACAACTCGGCGGACCACGTGAGAGAGCCCTTCAGTTCGAGAGCATGTAATCAATCCTTAATCCTTATCAAACTAATTGTAAGTAAGAGGAAAATCTAAGGGAGAAACGTTGAAAATTTAGTTAAGTAATAGTCTTGAGTAAGGTCAAAGCTAGCATGCTACTTGATCTCTAGGAAAGCATGATACATTTCCTGTAAGCTAATAAGGATGTCTTTGCTTGGTCTCCTTCCCATATGCCTGGAACCCTTAAGGAGGTTATCACCCATAAGCTAAACGTAGATTTAATCATGAAGGTCGTACAATAGAAGAAGAGACATTTTGCTTAGGAGAGGTAGGTAGCTATGGAGGAGGAAGTTTAAAAGCTCTTAAAAGGGGGTCTTATTAGGGAAGAGCCTTATCTTACTTGGTTCGCCAATTATGTTTTAGTTAAGAAAGTGAATGGAAAATGAAGGGTGTGCATCGATTTTACTGACTTAAACAAAACATGTTCAAAGGATTGTTTTCCTCTTCCTCGAATAGACCAGATGGTCGATTTAACTTTGAGACATGCCTTATTGAGCTTCATGGATTCTTATTCCATGTACAATCAAATAAAGATGCATCCCTTCTACTAAGTACACACTTCCTTTATTACGAATTTTGGGACTTATTGCTATAAGGTTATTCTGTTCGGTCTAAAGAACGCGGGTGAATACCAAAGGTTGGTTACGAATATGTTCAAACCTCAAATAAATAGGAGCATTGAGGTTTATGTAGATGATATGATGGTCAAAAGTAAGACGGATGAGGACTACTTCACCGACCTTTAGGAGACCTTCAACACACTAAGGAAGCATAATATGAAATTAAATCCATAGAAGTGTATGTTTGGTGCATCTTCAAGGAAGTAATTGGGTTTCATGGTGATGCAATGAGGAATTCAAATATATGGAGTCACCAAAGTTTACTAAGGAGGTCTAGAGGTTAACTAGTCGCATGGTAGCATTTAACAAGTTTGTTTCTAAAAGCATTGAAAAATGTGTGGAATTTTTTCATGTTCTGAGAAATCCATTTAAATTCCAATGGACTAAAGATTGTGAGATCGCCTTTAAAGCCCTAAAGGAATTATTGACTAGACCACCAATCTTGTCAAGGCCTATTGAAGGAGAAACTCTTTATTTATACTTGTTTGCAAGTAACCGAACTCTTTCCTTAATAGTGGTACTGGCAAAAGGATGAATGCATAGTCCGATATACTATGTGAGCCATATATTACAAGGTTTGGAGTTTAGGTATACTAAATTGGAAAAAAATTTCTTAGCTATCATCATGGCTGTTAGGAAACTCCAATGTTACTTTGAAGCTCACCAGTTCATGGTCTTAATTAATCAACCACTAAAGCAAGCTCTACATAAACTTAATGCCTTAAGACGAATGGTAAAATCCACTTTAGAACTTAGTGCTCTCAGGATATATTACTAACCTAGAGAGGCATACAAGACTCAAATCTTTGCTGACTTTATAATAGAGTCTATGAAGACTGAGAGATCTATTGGAAAGAGTGAGCAACCAACCTAGAAGTTGTATGTTGATGGCTCATTAACCAGTAAGGGGAATGAAGCAGGTTTAATTTTGAAAGGTCTAATGAGAGCTTGGATCTCTTAAGCTTTGAAGTTCGTATTTCTAACCAGCAACAATGAGTTCGAATATGAGGCATTATTAGTAGGATGAAGTTAGCTAGAGAGGTCGGAGCAAAGCATTTGGATGTGTTTTCTATCTCTTAGCTAGTGGTTAATTAGGTTACGGGAAGCAGCATGGCTAAAGACGAGAATATGATTAAGTATTTGCAGTTGGTAAGGGAGATTAGTTCAAATTTTGTGACTTAGCAAATGATGAAGATTCTAAGGGTGGAGAATGACATAATAGACAAGTTGTCCAAATGAGCCTCTATGGGCTTACCAAATTAAGAGGGGAGGATCTTTATCAAATACTTGCCAAAGAAGAGCACGAAGAGACAACCATTGGAATGGTTGGAGGTTTAATAGAAGGATTTGGAGTATTATTGGATGGAACCTATTTAGGAATATCTAAAGGATGGAACTTTTCCTCAAGATATTAAGGAGGCTCAAAGGCTTGTTTACAAGGTAGCCAATTTTATAATTATCAACGTAAATCTATACGAAAGGGTTTTGAGCACGCCCTATTTAAGGTGTTCGTGGCCATTAGAAGCTAAGCAAGCTCTTTCCGACTTGCACTTGGGAGTGTCCAATAATCACATTAGAGCTGCAACTTTCTATTTAAGAACATTGCAACTAGGATATTAGTGGCTTGCAATGAAGAAGGATGCACTTTGCTTAGCTCAAACTCATAATTAGCGTTAGAGGAATACCTTAATAGAGAGAACCCCAAGCTCATATCTAATTCCTCTCACCAGTTATTGGCCGTTTACTTAATGGGGATCGGATATATTTGGTCCATTCCCGAAGATGACTAAGCAAAAGCAATACAGCATTGTAGCAATGGCTTACTTCACAAAATGGTTCAAAGCCAAGGCTGTAGTAAGCATAACAAAGCGGAGAATAGAGGCTTTCATGGTCAGCAACATCTTTGGCAAGTTTAAGTTACTTTATGCTATAATAATAGATAATAGGTCCCTGTTTGCTAATAATAAGTTTAGAGAGTTTTGTAAAGCTCAGTAGATCAGATTGTGCTATACATCTATTGCCCACCCTTAAAGCAATGGTCAGGTAGAGGCGGTAAATAAGGTTATTTTGCAAAGTTTGAAAAAAAATAAAAGATGAACCAATATGGGAGCAAATGGGCAAACAAACTACCCAATGTTTTGTAGGGGTATAGGGCTATGCAAAGGACATGAACAAGCCACACCATATCCGTTGGCTTTTGGGTTGAAGGTCATATTACCAATCAAGCTTCACGTGCAAGACTTTAAGCGTACACCTCCAAGTACAATGATATTAGCTCAAGCCTTTATTGTAGTTAAAAAAGTCAAAATAAGAAAAAATAAGGAATTTGTGATCTTGACTCGCATGGCATCCCAATCATAGTGAAGTCACCAATCAAATTCCCCAAAAGATGAGATTAAAGCTTTGTTTTAATAAATTCTTTAGCTCATATTACTCTTTAGTGGCCTAGTGGCGAAGTTAAGAGCTATTCATTCGTACTCCCCCTAAGAAGTACTTGCTTTATTAACTTTCAATCATGGTTAAGATCAAAGCGGCAAAAGAGAAAGGAAGGTGTAATTCCCTCCAAGCTAATTTAGATGCTATTCATGAAATGCATATATTGGCCAAAGCTCATCTCACTACTGATTAACAATGAGTAGCTCATTGTCGAACCCTATTTCGGTTTCCTTAATTTAATCTATATTAAATCCAGCCCACTTAATATAAATTACTCGATATTAAACTAAGAAAATACTTTTCTTAAAAAATTAAAAATTGAGTTACCAACCAATTCAACTAGTAAAAAAAAAAAAAGAACCACTAGTTTGTGTATTTTCTAAAAAAATGATTTTTAGAATAAATAAGCAAAAAAGACCGAATTCAAGGGCTATCCTATTAAAACTAAGTCATCAAGTAAAAATTTAAAAAATTGATGGGCTTTTATTTTTATAATTTTTCAAAAATACTAAAATTATACTTAAATTTACAAAAGATAACTAAAGTGAATTTTATGGTATTTTTATTACAAATTTGCTAAGAAAAAGGGAAAATGTTTTTTTTTTCCTTTTTATGTGGTTGCCTCAAAGGTACCTACATATCTACTAGTCGAGATTAAACCGGTCATAATTCTCTTTTTATAAAATATGTAGTAGGTGGGTTATTTTTATTTTGAAAACCAAGATAGGTTTACGTTTATTTATCAATTTATTATTTAATAAAAAAAACCTAAGAAATCTAATTTTCATGGATCTGAGAAAACCCTAACTAACTAAATCTTTTTGAAAATCCCAGTTAAGATTTTTTTTTTTTAAGTTTAAAAACAACTACATGTCAAAAATATCTTTTCTAAATCCTAACTATAAGATATGTTAAAGATATGGTTAGATATATATCTTTTTCAAATCTCAATCATTAGATACATTTCTCAATGCGTTTATTTAAAAAAAAAAAACTATTTTACTAAAAATGTAATTGAGCTAAATTTATTAAACATTGGTATTATTTAAAAATAAAGCAAACAATATGGAAATAATAAGAAAAACTTGCACTAAAATGAAAAATTAATTAGTAAAAATAATTAAATTAAAATAAAATAAATAACAAAATAAAATTTTTTACCTACAAATTGAGCTGTGCGTAATTGGAGGGTAGATGAACACTGTTTTCATATGGTCATAGGCATAATCAAGAACGTGTTGGTTGTTGTTTACACTTATCACAAGCGTAATTGAGGGTGTGTTGGTTGCTGTCTTTACTGATCATGGGCGTAATCGAGGACATGTCAATTGCTGTCTCCACTGATCACGGACGTAATCGAAGGCATGTCGGTTGCCGTCTCCACTAATTACAGGTGTATCAATTGTTGTGGTCATGTGTTTGTGTGTGTAGGTTATGTAAGTTAGAGTGCGTATCATGCATTTGTATATAGCATTTTGGACTGCGGTAATCAAGGATGTACAGTAGGTCTTAGTGAAGGGGACGTACTGGTGTCAAGGGATGTCAATGAGTTGTAACTTAGGCATGCAAGCAGGTGGAGTAAATGTGTTTCGTCTAGTCGGTATGTTGGAGAGTCAGCAATGGACACTATACTAATTGTAGATTTAGATTGCAAGGGAATTGGATTATTAGGGGTTGTTGAATTTGAACGTTAGGCGATGGACTGTTAACGTTCGACTTTGTAGGTTGCAAAGTGGTTGATGCAAGGTTGACTGGAAGTATACGTTTTGAGGGCTGATCAGTATTGGAAGTGATAAACAGTGGTTGCGACGATAGATGGTGATTGTGTGCATTATGTGAAGGACTCGGTCAGCTGCTGGAGATTGGATCGATTTGTAGACTGTGGACGGTGTGAGCTTGTGTGTTCAGGCGATGGCTAGAGTGTCTTGATAGATGGCGTGTTGTGTTGGGAAATTCCAAACCGTCGTCAATGTTACCTGCTAATTTATAAGGATTTGTCTTAGCTTTTAAAAACCTTACTTGGGCTTTTTATTTTCCATAGCATAGTCTGATCCAATCCAATTTGATTTAGCCTAACAACTCATCTAATAAATCTTAAATTTATTTTGGCCCAATTATATAAAATTCTATTTTAGATTGGACTAGGCCAAAATCATTTTAACAAAGCTCGATTTGTTAATGACTTAATGATTTATTAAATTGATCACATACCGTTATCTAATTTGATTGTAAGCGATTAGACTCGATTTGACTTAACTTGATACAACTCGACTTGACTTAACTAGACTCGTTACGACTTGACTTCTTTTTTATTTTTCATTTTTTTCACTTTTCTTTTAATTTTCATTTTTTTGAATTTTTATTGCTTTTTTATTTTTTATTTTTTTGTTTATTTATTAACCTGGCTCAATTAACGAAAAATAAAATAACTAAAAAAAATGACAAAAATGAGGTGTCTACACTCATTACTATGATAAGTTGGTCATATATAAGTGCTTTCAACCTGGTGATTTGGTTTGTAAGAAGCTCAAAGCATTAGGAGCAAGAGAATCCTAAGGGAAACTTATCCTTACTTGGGAAGATCTCGTCAGAGTGCAGCAGGTGGTAGGGAATGGGTACTCTTACAAGTTGGAAAGGCTTGATAGATAGCTAATCCATAGGGTATAAAATGTTGAAAACCTTAAACCATACTTTGAATGGTGGGCATCTAGAAGAAGATTTGTTTGCTTGTTTCATTTGGAAGAAGATATGTTACTTGTTTCTTTATGTATTTTGTTATTATCACTATTTGTATTAGTGTTTGCAAGTAGGCTTGTTCCATGAACTTGTTGAAGTGCTTGTTTATTTATGATCAACATGCTATATGATGTCATGATTAATAATCCGACCTTATTCCTTAACAATTATATGATGTAATTATGTCATGTAAAGTTGGAGCCAATTGACCAACCTAATTCCCTTTCGATATTTCATATAATGAAGTACTTGTTTGTTATTCAACATTAGCTAATTTTATTCCTTACCATGTTTTAATGTAACGCATTTCACAAAAGCGTAAATATAGTTGTAAACAAAGATATGATCTTCATTCTAGGCCCTATTAAAGGTCAACGAGCAAATTATAAACCATCGAATCCTTAAGTCCTATATTTGATGGATGACGGGAAAAGGATATCCGAAGATTGCTAAGTCTTAGGAAAGGACAACGAGAGGTAAAAGTCTTAAGCTCTTCTAAGAGAGATAGACATAGTAGCTATAAATCCTCTTAAGGATGACAAACTATATATGTGTCCCTAAGTCCTCACTTAACAATGAGAATAATGCTCTAAGTTTAACGTATCGATGACGAGTTGTTATAAATCTAATTGTCCTAAGTCTAACAAATAGACTACGAGCTATTCAAAGGCCTTAAGCTATCAAATGGTGATGAGCATAAAATTCTAAATCTGCTAATGAGTTGTTTAGAGACCTTAAAGGATACGCATAACTTTTAAGTCTGGCTAATGAGCATATAACTAACCTTCAGCATGAGTATGGTGGGTGACAAGCTAAATAATGGTTCATATCATTTGATAAGTGAATAGATAGATAATAAGGCATATGAAGGAAATTCATTAAAGGTATTAACAAACAAATATATAAATGTTCAATAGAATTGTAATCGTTCAAAGATTCAAAGTAAAGAAATAGAAAAGGTCCAACACAAGTCTTGAGCAAAAGACTAAACAAAAAGATGATTATAGGAACTAAAGGTTAGCATATCGACCTATAAACAAATTAAAGATAACAATCAGTTAGATGAATAATAATCACTCCTTTTAGGTTTAGTCAACAATTAGGATTTGATCATTAGAAGCTTAAATAAGACTAGGTTGATGATCGATAAAGGGATTAAGAACAGGAACCTCAAGGACTTCAGGTAGAATGATTCTTGTGTGTTTTCAAGGTTATTGCAGGGGTATTAATACCTTCACCCGACTGCTCTTTTACCTTAGCCTCACCAACATTGGCTTCATTACTAAGAGTTTCCTTCTCATGACCTCATTTGGCAAAGTCCAGACAACTTAGGTCATAGTCAGGGTGATGGATGAGGACCTTCTCCCGAACTAGGTTTATCTCATCCAAAACTTTTTGTGACATGAGGCTCTTGTACTCATAGCTCTCCTAGATGTCTTGGTAGGCCTTATCATAGGCTTTCTGGTAAGATGAGCCCTACTTCTTTTCTATGTTGGCCATATTTATCCTCAGCTCTTCATATGAGCTCTACAGATGGGCGACCTCCTCACCGTGTTTGCTTTTGAAGGTCTTTACCTCATTTTGTGCCCCTTGGAGGTCGAATACCAATTGGAAGCATTTTTTCTACCCTTCTACCAAAGCTATTTCTTTTTCTCCTCTAGCCTTAGCTTCTCTCTTAGCTTTCTCTTTCCAAATCTTGAGCTCCTCTTCAATCTTTACCTTTTCTACCTCTAGCTTAGCCTTCTTAGTGCCCCATCTCTCTTAAAGATTCTTGTTCTCAACCTTCTTAGTTCTACATTTCTTTTAACTTCCTTGGGCTAAGAACTTGTTTTTCCTTTTAGATTATGTGGAACTAAATCAAAATAGAGAGCTTGCGACATTCTTCTCTTCATTGAAGGCTTTAACAATCATCAGACGTTAAGAATGATGGAAAATTAAAGCATAGTAAGAGCAAAGCCATATAACGAGCTTGTTAAATCTAAACGTAAGAGGTTGGGAAAGATCTTACATTGTAAATACTAGAAGTAGCAAGGTGTAATAAGCTGTTAAACCCAGAGTTCCAGTAGAGTTTAACAACATTTGTCAATGGCTAGACATCTGGAGGAAGACAGATGCCTCTAATCACTCTAAAGAAACTCGACCACTTCCCAAGGCATGGTTAGCTGTGTTAATGTTCTAACATGGAAAAAATTGTAGGACCTTAAGGTTTTGTTTCCTAAAAGGGGTGATGGAGCCCAATATTTTGAAGGGGGGCTCTTTGCCCTCATTTGGGCCTCTTCCCCTTTGCCTAGTCTGCAGCTTGGTAAGAAGGATATGACTTCTTGATAAGGCATTGACAACCACATTGGTCTTACATTGCTTATAATTAATCACAAAATTGAATCGTTCTAGAAATTCAACCCATCAGGCTTATCTCTTTGAAAGCCTGGTTTGAAACTTGAGGTATCTTAAGGACTTATGATCGATATATGTGACAAGCTCCCTTAGTAGAAGGTAATGTTATCACTCTTGAAGTGTTTGAATTAGTGTAAGGAGTTCTTTTTCATATATAGAGTAATTCAACTAAGGTCCTCTCAACTTCTCATTATAATATGTAACAATTCGGCCTTCTTATACCAATACAACTCCTATGCCAACTCCTAATGCATTACATTCTAACTCAAACAACTTCTTGAAGTCCAGCAAAGCTAATATAGGTGTAGAGGTCCACCTCTACTTCACTTCGGGAAAACTTCTTTCTTCTCTTTCCCCACACTTAAACTTTATATTCTTCCTTGTTAGCTCAATGAAGGCTGCAACAATGCTACTAAAGCCTTTGATAAAACAATAGTAAAAGGAAGCTAATCCGCATAAGTGGTTAGGGTCGGCCATTTAACAATAGCTTGGACATTTTCAATATCAACATCTAAGCCTTCTCCACTCACAACATATCTAAGGAAGACCACTTCTTCTTGATAGAAACAATACTTCTTCAAGTTTCCAAAGAGACTTTCAACTTGGAGTACATCAAACACAACTTAAAGATGGTCAGCATAACTTGGTAAGTTGATACTATGTACAAGGATGTCATCAAAGTAGGCTTCAACACACCTTTCAATTAGATCTCTCAACACATGGTTTATTAAACTCATGAAAATACTCGAGGCATTTGATAAGCTAAAAGGCATTATCATCCATTCATATAGACCATGTTGGGTCTTAAAAGGTAGTCTTCCATTTATCTCCTTACCTCATGAGAATTTGATGGTAATTAGACTTGTAGTCGATCTTATTGAAGATTTTAGCTCCATATAGTTCATTAAGTAAGTCATCCAATCTTGGGATAAGGTACTTGTACTTATCGTTATCTTGTTTACAACTCCACTATTTACACACATGCGCTAAGGTTATTCTTCTTTGGCATAAGTAATGCAGGTACAACACAAGAGCTAAGACTTCCTCTCACATATCCTTTCTTCAATAACTCATTGACTTACTTCTAGAGCTTAGCAGCTTACTTAGGATTCATCCAATAAGCAGGCTTGTTTAGTAGAGCGGCACTAAGTATCATGTCAATGCAATACTTAATCACTTAGAAAGGAGGTAATACTTTAGGCAATACGATAGGGATCAAGGACCGATTATGTGCTCCTGAACCCAAGGGCTCGCTCAGATGGTTTACTAAGCTGTTTGAAGTGAGTTAAGTGCTGAGGAGCAGTGCTTACCCCAGACAAACCTACCGAGCTACTTCGCTTCTTACATCATCCAAGAAGTTGTCGAGGTGACCGGTCGACATACTAAGCCAACCTTTCTGTTACGCAACATTCCTAGCATCAAATTGAAATACTGTCAACTTGACCACCACTGAAGCCGGGCTAACAACTGCTAAGAGCCAACCACCCAAGGCCATCCTGAATGTGAGTTACCCCTAAGCCAACTCTTGTCTAGTCCCAACAATTAGAGCTATCGAACTACCAATGCCAACCAGACTTAATCAAGGCCTATCCCAACTCAGTTTGCAGTGTTATTGGGACCATAGAATGGGCAAAATTATGTACACGGTGGCCTTTTTTGACATTTGTACTATCCTTACTATCAACGAATATCCTTCTTGTACGATTACATTGATATCCTTGTAAATTATTCTCTTTTTCCTTTAGTGGTAGGAATATTTTTTGTAATTTACTCTCACCTATGATTTATCTTAATTAAGTCATATAAATATTTGTACATTTTAATAGTCACAACAATTATCAAATTAAACTTTTCGAACATACTCTTTAGAGCTAAGTATTAGACTACTTACTCTCGGGTTACTTTTATCTAGCCTTTTGAGCATAGACTAATGACAAGTAACCTTCAGCCGTACTAATGCATCATATTAAGTACATCCTAAGCTCGTGTGAGACGTCGGTGCGTCATATCCAATGTTGGTATACAGGAAGCCCTGCTCAACCTTTGATTATCATTTACTTTTCGAGCCATCTCATAGCTCGAACCCATCCTTTGGTTACACATGATATTGGGTTCGTGTGTTCATTTATGGATTTATACCATCTTAGTATCAGAGCCTGGTTACATTCGAAGTTGGATTTTGTTACTATATTTTTTGAGTGGTTTGTTATTGTCCTTGTATGTTAAAGGTTCTGTTGCTAACCTAGGATTTTAGAAGTTGAGAAGAGTTCTATGTTTTGTTTTCTCTTGTTTCCCATACTTAAAAACACAGTGTAGTTGTTTGTTTATTCGCTGTGTGTAATTGTCATAGTAGTAAGACTAGTAGTTATTGTTCTGTTATTGTCGTTCTAAGAGAGAACTTTGAGTGGTGTTTTAAACATCCATTTTTCCAAGTTAACCAACAATGTCAGATTCAAGTGATTAGGGAACTTTAAGAAAGCAAGAAAGTGGTACTTAACATGGCTAAGGGCAAGAATGAAGCTTCATACCTTAGCAGTGGGTGATCGCTTAAATAGGCTTCTCGACTTGGTAACTAGTATGGTGATGGTTATCCAAGAAGATAGACAACAAGCTAGAATTAACCCCATTAAAAGACGTAAGTAGTAAGAGTGAGGCAATGGTTAGTTCAATCAAGTTAATGCCCTAACTCGACCACCTCTGTAAGTCCTAAAGCTAGTAATTTGAGGTTTCGATCAATTGAAAGACCCGATCGAGCCTAAATTATAAAATAAAGGTAGAAATATTAGGAAAATGATCACGTAAATTTAAATTTAAAAAAATAAGCAATAAAATAAAAGAATATAAAAATTCCAAATTTTAAATATATAACTCGTTATTTATCGAAAATGCGTAAAATGCATTTCGATAATTAACGAATCGCTCGAGATAAATTATATATATACTAAAAATCATAAAATAACCTAAATAATATTTAAGAGTATTTATTTGTACTATATATGAATTTACATGTATGTAGAAATACGCATAATTACTTAAAATACGCGTAATGTGCTAAAATCATACTAAATAATTAAAGAAAATTCATAATTAATTAAGAAAAAAATAAAGAAAAATCAGAAAAAATAAGGAATGATCCAGATATAGGTCATGGCAGCTGGGAAAAATAAGAAAAAAATCGGCCAATTAAATTAAGACAACACAAAAGCCAAAAATTAAGGGATAAGGCCATTGTCTTGTCCAATTTAATGTACAATAAATTCCCTAAAGCTCTATAAATAGGGAAAAAAATTCAGAAGCTCATTTGGATAGTTAGAAATCAGAGAAAATTAGGGAGATACGAAAATTGAGAGAAAAATTCGAATTAGAAAAACTGTGCAGTTAGGGCCATAAAAGAGAACTCAGATCCGACGGGCAGTTGCGAGTGGACGGCCACCACCACCATACGGTGGTGGCAGCGCTCAGACCGGATGACAAGGCTACGGCGGCCGGTGGTGGCTGGAGCCACCCAAACCGGTGAGTCCGATTTCCAGCCTGATTTTATGTAATTTTGTTAAAAATAGTAAATATTCTTAGAAAATTATAAAACTTGTTATTCTGAGGTTTTATTGTAAGTAGATTTAGGGAGAAGTAGTGATTTAGTTTAATCACGTCTGAAAATATAAGGTTCTTAACAAATTGAGCAAAACCAAACATGATTAGAACAAGAAATAAATAAGCTTAGAAGTGTAGTTTGGAGCTCGATTTTTTTCTATAGAATACTTATGTGATATAAAATAGTACTATGAAGCCATTTTTCTAAAATTAATTTTTGAAATTTTTAAGTTAATTTTTAGCCCTAAAATGATGGAAAAATTGGGTAATTTTTTGTTAATTAGGTGATTAAGATACTAATTACTGATTTAGATAGTAATTAGATGTTTTGGGATATTAATCTCTGATGTGGAACCCTAATTCTAGCCTTTGGAGTATGAAGTATAGTTAATTTAAGAAATTAAGTAGTTATTGTAAGAAATTAGACTATGTGGAATTGAAAATTAATAAATCTAAAAAAATTAGGGTTATTTAGATAACATTAGAATAAAAATCAGAATAATACTAAATCTGAATTAAGATTGAATTTTAGGTAATTGTATAAAAATGTAAGATTTTCTCACATCGAGGATAAATCCGATACCCCAATTGGGAATAACGTGTACCGAATAGTTTAGAATATTGAATTAAGACCCAATAGGATATTTGAATACTCGAACTTAATGTGATTAATTTCACATTAGGATTCGAGCATATTTAGGACTTAGAAATCGAACTAGAACCTAATTTAGAAATTGATGCGGAAAACGAACCCGAACCTAACCCCAAACCTAGAATAATTGTAAGAGACTTAAGACTTAGATAATTAGGCATATTAAACCCTAAACAAAACATAACAATAAATGTTATAGGATAAAACGAACCTATAACAGTTATATGAAAAACTGAAACCACGTTTGTGTTATAGAGATATTCGGCAATGGCCTGAGCAAATCGGACCTCGAGCGAGTGAGCGAGGAGTCAAGGTAAGTTGGAATTAATACGATGCTGTATTTTTTAGGCTTAAGATAATGCTTGGTTGTGCTTGTTAGATAGTTAGGTGTGTACATGTGCTTAATTATGGGTGATGTTATGATTCTGTTTGTTGCTCTGGCATATATTGTATGATTTGTATGAAATGATTGATCACCCTAAACTGGACTTAATCAAATATACGACCAGTAATCATAATCGGACATGCATGGCAACTCATTAGGGGAACTTAGGACCCTCCGGCCAAATACCGACCCTTTCAAAAGGGATAGCGCAGGATTGCATAATGATCCTTTCTTCATCCTTAGCCAAACTAAGTGACAGGAGAGGAGGTCGCGGCGAGGGTGAAGTCAGTGGTTCGAAGGTAGTCGCGGGAGGAGCGAAGCCACCATTGCACAAGCCTAGGTTTGGTCATGAGCTGTTGCATTAATGGCAACTCCTCAACCCGAATTAGAGTGGGCGCAATTTCTCTAATCTCACGACGAGCCAGACAACGTCGTGTGATGGCATTTACTTGCACATGCATTACACCTAATAAGTTGATTGAAAACCTTGTTGTGTTTGTGGTATAGTTTTAAGTCCTCCATCCTAACTTACTAAGCTATGATTGCTTACATCCCTATAGATGTCGTGTAGGTGCTGGCTAAGGAGTGGCAAATAACTACTCCAAAGCTAGCAATTGCTGGATCCTGGGGTGTAAGGAAAAACCTTGAAGAATAAACACATATTTTTAAGGTCTAAGTTTTTATTTTAGGACATATATTACGGAGAAATATTGTAAACTTTAATTGCAATAATTGAATTATAATGTATATATATACTTCCTCACTTTCTTAGATAAATGATTTATTTAAATTACAAAATGTTTACTTCAAAGCGGGTTAGTCGTGGATGCTTTGTGTAGATCAGGTCTAAGATAGCGGATGTAAGGCCAACTTCTATCTTAGGATGGTTTACATGGCAGGGCTGTTACGACTCTGCCGCTTCGGGGCGTGATAACCTCAAGCTGAAGGAATGAGTTAAGATGCTAGGTGAAGGCTAGCACTTGAAGAAATTGAGGAAGAAGAGGAAGGAAACAACGAAGTAGAGGAGTATTATGAGCCTAAAGAAAGAAATGTACAAGCCCCTAGAGTTAAAGGGTTAAGGATGCGTATTCTAAGTTTTTCTAAGAGTGGTGATGCTGAGGACTATTTAGATTAGGTAAATGGGATTGAAAAGCAGTTTGAATTTCACAATGTACCTGACAACGTAAGGGTTAGATTTGATGTATTGGAGTTAACTGGTTATGCCACCCTATAGTGGAAAAACTTGTAAGCCACCCGAAGAAGGGAAGGAGAACGAGAGATTAGGAGTTAGGATGAAATGAAGTGTGTTATGCGAAAAATGTTCGTGTGAAGCTATTATTTGTAGGATGCCTTCAAAAGATTGTAAGAGTTATGATAAGGAGAGTTGAGTATAGATACTTATGCTAAGAAATTCCAAATGTTAATGATTTGACATAAAGTCGTGGAGCTAGAAAACCGAAGTATATCTCGATTCATTTGGTAGACCGAAGTATGAGATTAGGGATGTCTTAGAAACCCTAGATATTGGAATGCTTGATGATGTACTTTGAGCCACTCAAAAGATAGAAAGGCACTGAATAGGTAGGTTTTGACCATCCGTCAACCGACTTAGCAGTAGCCAATTTATTCAAAGTAGACCTGTATGAACTAAACCAAGTAAGGTTGTTAAAGTCCAACTTACTTAAAACACTTGAGCAGAGGAGAAGGAACCCTTGAGGAAGTTTGAAAAGGGCCAGAGTTTAGGGAGGAAGACAAGTGAGATCAAGTATTTCAAATGCCAAGGCTTTGGACACATGACCGCTTAATGTTTGAATAGAAGAGCTATGGTGATTTGAGGCAAGATGCTGACTGTTGAAGTTAACAATATTGATGATGAAGTAGAGGAGATGAAAGAGGACGAATAGGTCAAACTATCCGAAGAAGAAGTTATTTATAGTAAGCAAAGCAACTTTATGACGACTACTTTGTGTTAAGAAGGACAATGAGTGTCGGTCTTATGTTAGAAGATGAATAGAGGGAAAATCTCTTCCATACTGGGTGTAAGGTGAATGAGTCCCTATATACGCTGATCGTTGACAGTGGGAGTTGCACCAATGCAACCTCTGTATTTATGGTCAAGCAATTAAAATTGCCAACCAAACCCCACTCAAAGCCTTATAAGCTTCATTGGCTCAGTGATAAAGCCCTATAAGTGAATAAATAGGTGTTTGTGTCAATCTATATTGGCAGTTACCGAGATGAAGTATTCTGTAATGTGCTGCCCATGAGTGCATCTCACATTTTACTTAGGCTACCATAGATTTTTCATCAACCAGTTATATATGATGGAAGAAGGAATACGTGTTCTGTGAAGCATGAAGGTAGGAGGATAAAATTAAGTCCTATGACTACAGAGTAAGTAAAGATCATATAGTCCCAATTGAGTGAAACCCTGAAGAAAGAGGCTTTGATATTAACCTGAGCCAAGCTGAAAAAGGAGATGGAGCTTAAAAAGCCGACTATCTGTTAGTCTGAAGAATTTTGGAAATGAAACCCGAGTAGAAGAAGCTACCTGTAGAGAGATAAAAACCTTACTAAAGGAGTTTGCCGACCTATTTACAAAGGAGCTACTAAAAGGTCTACTCCTAATCTAATGCATCAAGTATGCAATTGACCTGCAGCTAGGAGCCGCACTGCTGAACAAGTTTGCTTATAAACTGAATCTTGAACAAGTTGTCGAACAGTAGAAGCAAGTTGATGAGTTGATGGAGAAAGGGTATGTATGTGAATCCCTTAACCCTTGTGTCATGCTGGCCTTGTTAGTGCCAAAGAAAGATAGATCTTGGAGAATGTGTGTAGATAGCTGAGTAATCAATTACATTATCATTAAGTACAAGTATCCTATACTAAGGCTTGATGATATGTTGGATGAATTGAATAGAGTAAGAGTGCTCTCCAAGATTGACCTTAAATTTAGATACCATCAGATTTGAATGCATGAAAGTGATGAATGGAAGACCACATTCAAGACATAACATGGTTTATATGGATGACTTGTAATGCCATTTGGACCGTCCAATGCACCGAGCACATGTATGCGACTGATGAATCATGTACTCCAAGAATCAATAGGGAAGTTTGTTATAGTTTATTTTGATGACATTCTAATATACAACCCTGACTTAGAGACTTACCAAAAGCATCTCCAAAGAGTCTTTGCAAAACTCCAAGCTGAATAGCTTTATGTTAATCTGAAGAAATGGGACTTTTGCTTACTTAAGGTGATCTTCTTGGGGTTTGGTGTGAGCGGAGGTAGCATTCGAGTCGACTATGAGAAAATAAGAGTGATCATAAAATGGCCTATACTGACTTGTTCTATAGATGTGAGAAGTTTCTACAGTCTAGTATCATTTTATCGCAGATTTGTAAAGAATTTCAGTAAAATTGCAGCCCTACTTACCAAACTGTTGAAGAAGAGCGTTGAATTCAGATGGGGGGAGAAAGAGAAGAGAAGTTTTGAGGAGGTGAAAGAGAGGCTAACTACAACCCTCGTCTTAACTCTACCGAGCTTTGACAAAGTTTTTAAAGTAGAGTGTAATGTATCCAAACTAGGCATAGGTACCATGTTAATGTAAGAAGGATGACCTATTGCTTACTTTAGTGAGAAACTTTGAGAAGCTATACTCAACTATTCTATATATGACAAGGAGTTTTACTCCTTAATTCAAGCCCTAACGGTATGGTAACATTATTTGCTACCGAAAGAGTTTGTGATCTACATCGATCATAAATCCTTAAGATATCTGAAGAGCTAACCCAAGTTATCTCGGAGGCAAGCCAAATGGGTCGAGGTCATGGAGGGTTTTTCTTATGTTGTAAAATATAAGAATAGAAAGAATAATGCAGTGGCTGATGCTCTATTGAGACGACATTCTCTCCTGACCAAGCAATTAACCGAATTACTTGGCTTTTCAACAATAAAGAATTTATATGCTGAGGATCTATACTTTAGTCCTATCTACGCCCAATGTGAGGAAGGATAGACACTAAACGACTATCATAGGGAAGATAGATACTTATTAAAAAAAAAGAGGCTATGTATCCTAACTTGTTTCACGAGAGAATTATTAGTGCACGAGGCACATAGAGGAGGATTAATAAGACACTTTGGCTAGTGTCGAACCCATGAAGTATTATCTACAAGATTCTTTTAGCTAAGAATGATGAGAGATGTGCAATTCGTATTAGAAAGATGTGCAACTTGTTGAAAGGCAAAGAGTTAAGTCGAGCAAGGCTACTATATTACCTTGCCCATCCTGACCGAACCCTGGTCCGAGCTGAGTCTAAACTTCATGTTAAGATTACAAGGATAACATAAGAGAAGGATTCCATCATGATGGTCGTAGATTGATTTAGTAAGATGGTACATTTTGTGCCTTGTTCCAAAATTAACAATACTTTGGCTATTTCTTTTCTTTTTTTACAAGAAGTAATCAAGTGTTACGACGTGCCTAAAACCATTATTTCAGATCGAGACCCCAAGTTCATGAGCTACTTTTGGAAGACACTATAGAGACGAATGGGAACTAAGCTATTGTATAGCACATCCTACTATCCATAAACCAATAGGTAGATTGAGGTTGCCAATAGAATTGTAAGAACTTTGCTATGGATTGCTATCAGACGAAACATGGCTGATTGGGATCTATGTCTACTAATCATCGAGTTTGCCTACAACAGGACCGCCCACATCGTGACAAATTCAACCCCGAGCTCTCGATGGACCAAGCACCCCAACTAAAACCCGATGATGGCCAATCAACTGCAAAAAGAGTTGAGGCCATCAAAGCCATACACTAAAAGGTGGTAAAGTAATTAAGTAGAGCTACTGCTAAGCTCGAGAGGCGAGCCCGAAGGCAGAAGAAGAGAGAGTTTCAACCTGGTGATTTAATTTGGATCTACCTCAGCAAGGAACGATTCTCGAATTTGAGGAGGAACAAGTTATCCCTCAAGGCTGACAGGCCTTTCAGAGTGCTTGAAAGGATAAATCCTATTGCTTACATGATTGAACTACCTGAAGGATATGGAGTCTTGGACTCCTTCAATGTTGCTAATCTCTAACCTTACACTTCCAAGGACAAGCAACCTGAAGCTGAACTAGATTTGATCCCAAATATTAAATAACCTAGAGGGGATGTTAGAGATTAAGGATCGATCACGCGCTCCCAACCCCGAGGTCTTGCTCAAATGAGTTGCTATGTTGTCCAAGGTAAGTTAAGCGTTGAGGATTAGTGCTTACCCCAATTAAACCTATCAAGCCACTTCTCTTCCTACATCATCAAAGAATCTGCGAAGGTGACCAGTCGACCTATTGAGCTAACCTCTCAATCACATAACATTCCTAGCATTGAATTAGAATATTATCAACTTGACCACTACTGAAGTCGGGCCGATAGTTACTGGGAGCCAACCTGAATGTGAGTTACCCTTGAGCCAACCCTTGTCCAGTCCCAACAATCAAAGCTGCCAAACTATTGACACCGACTAGACCTAATCAAGGCCTACCCCTGCTCGACGTGTAGTGTTATTGTGAAAATATAATGAGCAAAATTACATGCGTGCTATCCTTTTCTGACATTCATATTGTCCTTACTATCAACGGATATATATATATATTTTATACGATTTCATTAATATTATTGTAAATTATCCTCTTTTTCTTTTACCAATAGGAATCTTTTTTGTAATTCACTCTCACCTAAGATTTACCCTAATTGAGTCACATAAATACTTATACATTGTAATATCCGCAATAGTTATCAGATTAAACTTTTTTTAATATACTCTCTTGAGCTAAGTGTTCTGCTACTACTTACTTTCGAGCTACTTTTATCTAGCCTTTTAAGTATGGACTAGTGGCAAGTAACCTCTGGCTACACTTGTGTATCATATCAAGTATGTCCCGAGCTTGTGTGAGGAATTGGTGCATCATATCCAATGTCGACGCATGGGAACTCCTACTCAACCTTCAATTATCATTTACTTTTCGAACCATCTCACAGCCCTGACCCATCCTTTAGTTATGTGTGATATTGGGTTCGTGTGTTCATCTATAGATCCATATCACAACTGCTTAGTAAACAGGTCAATATACCCATCGAACAAGTCTATGACCTCTTTAGGTAGCACAACTTACTCCCTTAATGCCAATAATCTTCTAATTAGCGTACATCGAATTTAATGACATCTCGAAGCTCAGATCGACTCAATACTAATATCTTCAAGCTAATTTGGCCTGTAATTTGCTTACTTAGCTTGAGGTCATGGGGTTTAAGGTAATCTTGCTCCTACCTTCTCAAATGAGTATGTATTCTTGAACCCATCATGTATGACTTTTCGATCAAATAACTAAGGTTGGCCCAATAGCACATGCAATGTACACATGGGTAGAACATCATAGCAAACCTCATCAGAATAGTTCCCAGTGGAGATTGACAGTAAGACTTGTTGAGCGATATGTAGTGCTCAATTCTTATTTAGCCAATGCATCTTATATAGCCTTAGATGTGACAAAGTTGGTAACTTAAGCTTCCAAACCAAGTTAGCTGATGCTACATTAGTACAACTCCTACTATTCACTATAAGCGCACATACTTATTCGTTTACCTTGCAGGTGATGTAAAACAAGTTCTCTCGTTGCTCCTCCTCAATAAATTGTTCGATACTCAGGGTTCGTTAGACAACTAAAGTTAACTTGTCTAGGTCGTTAGCATACACATTTTCTTCTATAAGCTCCTTGCCACACACCTTGGCTTCTTCCTCTAGTTTGGGCTTCTCTTCAAGTTTAGTACTATCTACTTCAATAGTAGGGAGTTCGCCTTTGATAACCATGGTACGCTGGTTGGGGTACTGGGTAGCCATGTGACCAAAACCCTAGCACTTAAAGCATTTGATTTGGCTTATCTTCCATCTTGATCCTTAACCTTTCTCATAAGTCCTATTTAGCATCTCTTAGTTGGTAAGGCAGTTCTTCTACTTAGATGTAGCTTCAATCCTCTTACTAGGCTCAATACTATATTAAGTTCGATTACCAATATGGATAGGTTGGCTTCGTTGTGGTTGGATCGACCTACTCCTCCTTTGCCTCTCTACACGCTAAGCTATCTTTATAGCCTTGTCCAAACTAAAAAATTGTTGTAACTCTAGTATATCTCAGATATCGATCTCAAACCAATTAAGAACCTAAACACTGTTCGGGCTGAAGGCTCATTGGCTTCACATTAGATCATAAGCACCCAAAACTCTCGTACATACTCATCAAGAGTGCATTTTTGTTGCCTCAATTCTTAGAGTTGAGCAAAAATGTCTTGCATGTAAGTGTCTAGCATAAATTTGGCTCTAAGGAATACCTTCATTTTGAGCCAAGCACTACTCCCTATCAATCTTGCCTTCTTATGGCCTAAAAGTTTCTCCACCACATCACAATATAACCTAAGAACTCTACAGCAGTAGTTTGGACCTTATCATAATCCTTATATTAATTGTATTTGAAAACTCACTCTACCTTCTCTTCCTAGTTCAAATAATCATCAACATTTCTAAAGTTGTTGAAGTTCGAAACTTGGAGTTTTATATGATCGGTGGCTTATGGTGCATGAGTTCTTTCCTTAGCTTCATAATAATCATCTCTTTCTTACTCATCTACTTCACCTAGATTGATTCTTCTTCGCACATGTCCCCCTACTCCTCCACCTCGATCTTACTAAGTTGGGTATTGCCTACATATAGGTCAGGCATTTTATAGAACACCTCTAATTTCAGGGGTAGCTTGGGGAGTATTTTGAATGACTTCAACCAATCTGGAGGCTAATGTATGTATAACCTATGTCAAATATGCTATTAAGTTAGCCATTTTGTCAAATTGCTCGTTAAAGCTTCTAAGGGTATTTTTTCAACATTGCTAGGTCATCATAAATATCGACATTAATACTTAAATTGGTCATTCTTTACTTAGCCTCATGATAACTCTTATTTTAAATACATTTCATATGGTGATTTTATAGTATTTCTCTTACATATTTGGTTTTCTTTAAATAAATTGATACTTAATTAAGTAAAATTTTGATTTCAAGGTTTGAATGCGTTCTTGGATTGAAAACGAAGAAAAGGAATCAAGTTTCACTCAATTTGGAGTTCAAATGAATGAGTTATGAAGTTTTGAAGTCACATAGACAATAGGAACTTTGGTCAGAAAGTTACACAGTCTGGGACACAACTGTGTCCCCAGGCTGTGTCCATCTAGGAAGATATGCTAAGGTCAGAAAATTACATGACCTGGGGACACAACTGTGTCCTAGGCTGTGTCTGGTGGCGAAAACGGAAACCTTACAATATATTATAAAAAGACTTACTAGGGTTTTGTACAGAAGATGAGACATTCAAAAGAGAAGAGATTTAAAGAGAAGAAGAAAAAGGCGAAAGAAACGCCCAACTTCAAGATTGAAGAGATTTTTCATCAATAAAATGAGTTTTTCATGTTTTATTTATTGATTTTGTTGCAATTCGTTTTTAGTTTCATTATGATAGCTTAAAATTCTTATATTTAGGATTATGGAACCTAGGGTTTCATGTGACTATTAGATTGATTGATAATTTTTAATAAAGTTTCTATCTTTTCTTGATTCAATTATGTTATTTAATTGTTAATTGATATTTCTAGAGTATCAATCTATGATATTATGCATGATGATTGAGAAATCACATGTGTAATGAGATCTTGACATAATTGGAGAGAATTACATGTGTACTTAGAGATAAGATACATGTTTCTTCCAGAAAGTTGTTCTTTTGTATGGGAATTCATTATACATTAATGCGATTCTAAATTATATTACTAAGTAAAAAGATTCCAATAAATAATTTAGGATTAGGGTTAATATGCTTGAGAAAGATGTTAACTTTAATTGCGAATCCCTCCGGTCAAGAATAATAGAGATTGAATTGGATATATTTTAAGCGGTTACATGTTAAACACTAGGAGAAATAATTCCTAAATACGTTATTTACCTTCTTGAAGTCGTTCTTAGTTTTATCGCTTTCTAAATTGCTTAATCAAGTCTCATAATTAGGTTAGTTTATTAATTTTAGTATTTTTAATTCATTCAACTCATCACAATTTTACGGTTAGATAATAGAGCTAAGGTTAATACTAATACTCGAAGTCTCTAACGGATCGACTTGGACTCACATCCGCTATATTAAAACTGATAGATGCACTTGCCTTGTACATGTTCTCAATAATAAGTAATACTCATATTATCCAGAAATAATACATAACCACTCGTAATCTATTGACTTACTAACTATACAAACTCCAAACCTACAATTTAACTATGCCTTAGTTCAAAAATTCACAACATTGCTAACTTTGTTGGACTCAACATAGAAATATCCAGTTACTACTTGCTTTGTTTTCCATGGCTCGAAACAGAGTACTGTAGAGTATTACACAATAGTTACCTTAATGGAACAAAACCACCACTCCGATTACTCACTTAAACTATCATAGCTAATTTGAACACAACCTCAACAGTCACTTTACTGCTTAACACTCTTTAAACACAAATAGTAGTCATGCAATAATGCAGTAACATAATAAGATAGTAACTTACTCAATGCAAACCTCCGCTCTAATACTAAGATGATACGCCGAGCTAAGAATAGACAAGAACGGTTGTATTTAAGGGATAAGTCCAAGCTTACAAAAAGTTTGAAACGAAGGGTGAAATACGCGAGAACAAGCAAAACCCACGAATGATCCCTAGGACATGACGTACCAAGGAACCTTCGTAAACTTACAAACTAGTTGGATTTGACGCATGAGCTAATTCAACGAGGTCACTTGCTACCTAACCTTGTTTAAGGGTTAGTATAAGAGTTAATTAAGCAAGTAAAAGTAGCTCACAAGAGGAAAAAGGTGCTGTATATTCATTGATTCAAGATAAGATAATCTTGTGGCTACAAAATACAAAAGTATTTATACTTGGAAATATAGGGCAACCTACTAAATATAGAAAAGAAAAAAAGGGTAATATTCAAATGAGTGAAATACAAAGAATGTAAAAGGGTATAAAAGAGAAATTAGAAAAACATATGATTCATACAATAAATTCCATGCATGAAAGGCTTGGACATGTGACCCACAGCTATGGGCGGCTTCTAACAAAAACTGCTAGAGGAGTATCGTTAGGTTAATTGATGTCAAGTTGAGCTATAGATTCTTCCGACCTGGATTTAGCTCGGATGTTTTCTAGGTAGCTTAGAATAGGATTGGTTGAACTGGCAAGTGAGTAAGTCGGGATGTCAACTGAGTACTCCTTAAGTCGACATCTAGAGACAATTGAGTGGTACGAGGAGCTTGATTTGAAAATGGCAATACCTCGGCGTATAGAAGCAGCTTGGATTCTTCAGTGTAGGTTGGGAAAAGGAGAATGCGCCTAACTAAGCTCTTAAGCCCTCGTGCTCAAGCTCAAGTCAAAGGGCCTATTACCTAATTCTTATCATGTATCAATGAGGTTCTTCTAGACACTCTTACACACTCCTCTAGCTTGTCTCTTATCTTAAAACACTTAATTTAACTTAAGTATCAGGGCAGCTATGCTAGAGTTGCTCTAGCACCCCTAATCCTAACTTTCTTTTCATCTTGTAGAATAGACTCACACAAAGTGTGCTTCATTTGCCTAAACCAATTTTTAGTATCAACAATAACTACCTACTATTATTTGTAAGTCATTCTCATATTTCATCCTTATCTCTACTATCTTACTTTCTATCTAATTACTTTGGGTAGTTTCTTTATTAACTTCTCTTAGCTTCTCTTCATTACTTTAGTTTATTACATATTATTTAGGTTTCAAAATTTAGCACTTTTTATTTTCAATGCAAACCCTTAACATTTTAAAAAGCTAATTGATTATGTAATATTTGCAAAAGTTTTCAAATAAATCTTCTATTAGTTTGTCGTTAACTTTTCCACTAACATGATATTAGTCCATAAGAAAAGTACAAATTTAATACTGAACCTTTTTTACATCTTTTGCTCGAGTCCTAAATGTTTCAATATTTCTATTTGAGTTATTAATGTTAGCAAGAGTTTTCAAATAAATCTTTCATTAGTTTGTCATTAACTTTTTCATTAACCATAGTAGGTAACACTTTTTTATTGATCTACATATTTTTATTAAATAATTAATATAATAAATAATTAAAAATTAACAAAATAATAAAGATAATAATAATTTTTTAATATTTTAAAAAATAAATAAATAAAAAATGAAAAATCAAATAATAAAGATATATCTACATATATAACATAATAAATTTATATAAATGTATATTTATTATAATTTCAATAAAACAAATTATTTTTTTAATTATAAAATAAAAAAGAGAGAAAAATATAGAAATATAAAAAAGGAATTTGTTCCAACTACCCTCTAGCCTTGTGATACCTAAAATACCAAAAGGAAGTGGAAGGTCACAATCTACGTACTAAAGCTTCGTTTAGTTCATCTTTCTTCCATCTTATTGGTGTCTTATTGAATCTTGTATTTTGCAAGAATAAAAAAAAAAAAAATTGACATATTATTCCATATATACCCTTCTTGTAAAATTAAATACTAAACAAATTCCATTAAAGTTGAATTTATTTATCTTTTATTTTATTTATATTTACAAAAATACTAATTAAAATAACCATTTTCAATGCATATAATATATTTTTAAAAGATTATCTTTTAAAAGTATGTGATTTTTATTTTTCAATTTTGAAACCCCAATCACTATCTTCATCATAATTATAAAACAGAAATATGTAAGATAGTTTTCTACACACCAGATCTCATACAGATACTGATCGAATATAAATAAAATACACAAAAAAAGACTATTCAAATAAGACCTAAAGTAGGTTGAATTGACCCGTTACCACTTAAAAAAATGTGAGTAAACTCGATTGGGTTTCAACTAGTGTGAGTAAGTACCTATAACTAAGTATTTGAAAAAAAAAAAATAGAGTTAAACTCGATTAGGTTTCCACCTAGTTGAAACTAAATCAAGTTTTACTCTTATTCCTCCCTTTTTATATTAAATTTAAGGGGTAGGTGACCATTTACCCTCTAAGGAGTTTGCTCAACGCCCCCTTAGGAAGGTAGGTAACCACCTACGACCAGTTATAGGTTGATTTAACTCACTTTAGTATGTAGGTCACGACCAATCATATTCTTTTGATTATTTTGACTACCAGTTTGTCTTCAGGTAACTAGAAAGATTTTTTTTTCCAATTTTTTTTAATTTGATAATTTTAAAATTTTTTATTTTATTGAAATTATAATAAATGCGCACATATATACATTTATTATGTTATATTATATTATAGGAAAAAGTACAAAAAAATCCTTAACGTTTCACATTTTTACGAATCGGTCTTTAACATTTCATTTAATCCATTTTAATCCCCGACCTTTTCAAATCATATCAAATAAGTATTTTCGTTAAACTCTATTAAATTTTTCGTTATTGTGGATACATGTTAACATATAATTGGTCCATGTAAGTATAAAAAAATCCATAACGTTTACTTATATATACGAATTAGTCCTTAACATTTTCATTTAGTCCATTTTAGTCTTTAATGTATCCATATATAACAGAAAAACTAAAGAAGGAACTTTTTTATAAATTTGTTAAAATGTTAAGAACTAAAATGGACTAAATGAAAAGTGAATGATTAATTTGTAAAAACGTTAAATGTTAGGGTCATTTTTGTACTTCTCCATATATTATATTATATTATATATGTATATATCTTTGTTATTTGATGTTGCATATCTTTATATTTTTTTTCATTTTTTTCATTTTCCCAATTTCATTATAATAATTATTTAATAAAAATAGATGGATGAATTAGAAAATGCTACGTACCATAGTTAACGAAAAAGTTAACGGTGAACTAACAAAGGACTTATTTGAAAATCTTTGCAAATGTTAAGGATTCAAATAGAAAATTTAAAACATTTAAGACTCGAACACGAAATGTATAAAAGGTTAAGTTTCAAATTGTACTTTTTTTATAGATCAATTAGAAAGAATTACATGTCATGTTAATGAAAAAGTTAAGGACAAACTAAAGAAGGACTTGTTTAAAAATTTTTGCAAACATTAAGAACTTAAATAGAAATTTTGAAATGTTTATAACTCAAATAGAAAATATGTAAAATGTTGAGTTTTAAACTTATACTTTTCCCTAAATTATATAAGATCAACATGCTTTGCATGTCCTTGCCAATTTATCCTTTCATTTCACTTAATTTTTTTTTTTAATTTCCACATGCATTGCGAGTGCTCCCTTAATATTTTGATTAATTGCAAAGACAAAGAGAAAAGAAAAAAATTTCAAAGAAATCTCATATATCAGTTTTACCCATTTATATCAAAATAATATTAAGTTTTACAAAATTAAATGAAGAAAAATAGAACACCAAATGGTCAATGAATTACATTTTAATAAATAATCAGTGTGATTCATTACATACATTTTGTATAATTATTTATATATGTTTGTATATATATATATATGAATTTATTTACATTGCCTTCAATTCCAATTATAAGCTATTCTTCTCATATACAATTCCATGCCGTATGTTTGCTAAATGTAATTCTATGTATATGTTACTAGCAAATATATGCAATTACATATATATATATATATATATGCGTGTGTGTACATACATACATATATATATATATATATATTAGAATATAATAGTTATGCTTCATATATTATATGTTATAGATGTAATCTATAGTTATAAATATATGACTATGTAGATAATATGTAACATGTAACTAATGATTTATTAATAATATATTATATATATAAATATATATAACATGTTGAAATATACATAAAAATTACTACGTCAAATATTGGAAATATAGTACCAAAACGTGACATATCTTGACCATAATAGTTGTAGTTTGTGCCATATACACACATAATATTTATTCTTTATAATGTGATTATATACATCTATGTTGATCATGAGTTATATTATATGTATTAACAAATAACGTACTCATAGTTTTGAGTGTAAAGATAATTATATATAAAATCTATAATATCAAAGCAACTGACATTTTTCTTGGTATTTCTTCTTTTCGCATAATTTACAAGAAATAATTATATGTAAATTTAAATTGTTAAATACATTAATTTATATTTTGATTAAAATAAGATATAATATGTATTTTATTCCCTCATCCACTAATGCAATAAACTGCAAAAGATGCAAAAAGGAAAAATTGACCCTACATTATCTTTCTCATTCATGATTTTTGACAATAATTTCGGTGTGATTAGGTTATGATTGATTTAATCGTTGGATTTTTGAAGATTTTTTTTAGCATAACACCAAAAATAGTAACGCGGCAACTAAAAAAAGCCACTCTCTTCAATGATACAAATAAAATATAAATGCTTAGGTAGGAAAAAGGGAAAAACAACTCTACGTGATCATCTCATTCATGATTTTATGAAATGGGAGTGAAATTTCTACCGTTGAATCATTGCTATTTGATTTTGGTTATGATCGATATAATCATTGGATTTCTGAATTTTTTCCTTTTTTCAGTATGATACTAATATTTATTAAACTTATAAAGACACCTAAAATAGCTACGTGGCAATTAAAAAAAAGACATTCTTATTAATAATATAGATAAAACATAAATGCTTAGTGTATACACATTTTTGATGATAAATAAAACTAAAATTCAAAATAAATTAGTGTTGAGCAATGGCTAACATCTTAAATGAGGGCGTGGTATACTAATCCTTGCTATCACCGCTTCATAAACCTTAATTAGCCATATAAAGAACATGGAAAGATAAATTATGGCATTGGCATATTAAGATCATAGGTGAAGTGAGTTTCTTCATATAGGAGCAGCTATCTTTAGAGAAGTTTTAAAATAACTACATATTTCAAATATTTCTTTCCGCGTATTAGACATTCAATAAAATTAAACATTAAGCAAATATTATAAAGAGGTATGACATAAAAAATGGGGTTTCCCACTTTAATAATCAAGATAGTTGACACCACCAAACAAATATTTTGTTTAAGTCATATAACCCTCAAAGCGCCCACAAAACTTGAACGGTATCAACCCTCCATCTATTGGTGAGTCCTACATACCTGATTCCCTGGGTCAAGAGTTGAAGAATCCCATGGTTAACTGTACAAACAAAAGCAGAGATACAAAGACTCTCTCGATTTCGTGCATCAGAATAGTCGAATGTTATAAATCCTACAAACAGAAAATATATGGGCGAAAGACAATCAAAGGTCTCAGAATGGAAGAAACTGGAGCAAGTTATCATGCTGCCAAATATTTAATAGAATGAGATGCCATAAACGATCTTCCGCCTATTCTGCTTTTCAAATGTGGCCACAATATCATCAATAGAATCCTCCCAAGACTCAGCTGCATCTATCTGTTAATCAAATTACCATCACAGCATATCAGTAAACCCACGTGAAGAGAGCTACTCCTCTACCAATAGTTTTATCTGGAAAAAGAAGAAGTCCAAACCTCTCGACACAAATCTAAAGCAAGCTGAGCCCCTGTAGCTGCCTCCTCATGGTTGTCTTTGACCTCCAAGTTAATTATTAATACGGTTTTCATCAAAGTTTGATCTCGATTGTTGAGATCTGCAATATCATCACATAATGTCAGAATAGTTAAAGACAACTTGTTAGGGTAAGAAGTAAGATCAGAGAAAACTTGGAGCATATCTTAAAACACACAACACAATATTTCTTCCACACCACCGGGTAACTGCAAAACGTCAAAATATCTATCCTAGTATAATTTCAGTCAGACCAAGTAATTAATTTCATCAAACATCAAAATTAGCATTGATTAAGATCAAGTAGAGTGAAAGCGATAATGAGACAAAAAAAAATAGTCATCCTGATAGCTTCAATGGCTATGATATCAAAGCCACATTCAACGGCTTCTGATACTTCACCAGCTAACTCATTGACAATTGAAATTCATTTTGGATATGGCAAGGCAAGCAAGTTCTAGACCATTGCCAAAGCATTTTCCTCAGTATTTAGAGTCATAAAGGACCCAAACAGTAATAGCTTAGTACAAGACAGAAAGAGCCAGACCTTCGCACTGCACCTTTAAATAATGAAAGGGGTGGCTTACAATGAAAGCCCATATATTAGTAACAAATACAATCTCACAATCTAACCTCAGCATTTCAACAAGGATTTCTGCATCCCTTGTTTTAATCTTCCATTTGTTTTTTACTTTTTGGGTAAGTATTTATGTGCGTTGCATTCATATGAGGAAGAATTTACTAAAAACTTCTTTTATATGGCTAGGTAGAAACTAGTCCATCTGTAATATTTGAAACCATCATCATTAATCTAGCTAGTTCCCCAAGTAATTTATAAATATCTGCAGCCTGATAACTAAATTTGTATGCTAGTATGACTTAATGTTTCTAGTATGTTGCCATATTTGGTAATTGATCAACTTGTATTTGATGTGACTATTATATTCCAAAGGAAATAGCAGCCAAATGTTAACAATCTCAAAGAGATGCATAGAATATACAGAAAGATTATCCTGAATAAAACATGTAGGCATCCTAGAACATCAACACTTAAAAATTTGTTCTGTACCAAAATAGCCCAGCTAACATTTTCCAGGTTGATCATGTTTTCCAAGCCTTCTATTTTTCCCTTTCCTCCAAATAGTATTGACTCTAGCTGCTATTCACAACTTCCGCTGGATTGATATTATTGCTTTAGAGTGAACTGAGGAAGCAGGCCATCTTAGGAGAAAAACTGAAGAGGAAGTGGTGCATTTTCAGGGTTAAAAAGTGGAGTACATGGTAAACATTAGTTTCATGATTTGACATGGCTTGAGAAAACAAAACAAGTGTTGTGGAGCTAAAGGCAGATTCCTTAGTCCCTTTATGAGCATGACATAGCCATGATGCTCAATTTTTCTTAGGACAGGGTCATTTCAGAAGGTACCATCTGATTTGATTGAAAGTTATTTGCAGTAATCTGGATGTCACGTTACATAGATATCCTCTCAATAAGGTCCAAGGGATGGTAGATACCGGTTGAGACATAGTCCGAAGTATCACAAAGGGGAGACCCCACCTAGGTCTATTATCACAAGTTAAGGCTAACATGAAAACGACTCAGCCAACTCTAGAGTAGATGGAAGGGAATTCGATATAACAAATATTAGGCCTTTTTGGTGAAAGTATATTCACATTAACCAAATCCCAGTCCTCATATTATACTGGCAATACTATAGATTTTTCTCTTTTGTGGACTTCTTCCAAAACACCAGATTTGGCAATCTCAAACATTTCTCTTCCTTAAGAGTGCACGATTGATCCAAAGGATTTTGGCCTCTGTTCTGCCCTCATCACTCCCTGCTCAGAGAAACCTCCTCATTATCTGTTTTATGTCCTTTGTGGCCTTCTTAGGTAAAGGGTAAATGGAGCCCAGGACACTTGATAGAAAATGGCAAAAATCTATAGCAGTTAAAGCATCTGGCACGACATAACCACTTGGTGGTCTAGTGACTACCTGGAGGTAATCATATCCACTAGTTCCATGCAATTAAACCTTCCTAATTCAGATGGTATGAGTGAAACACAAACATCTCATGGGTATTTTTTCTCATAATAAACTTCTTCACGCATTCTACAAGACACAAGGCTTGATTATTACATCTATTTGATGGAAAACTTGGCTAAATATTACATTCGTGACTCTGATTATCACATACATGTTAACCATAAGCAGCCACTATTAAAGTACATAACACTGTCCAATCTTTGTAAGCAATTCGCAAAGTGCTCCTCACATCAATTCAAAACAATAACAAAATAATGCAGAAAGCAAAACATCATAACGAGCAATTCTGCTCAGGCATTTTATCAAACAAGATGAGCACTTTAAGCCTTTCAGGCAATATAAACAAGACAGTGGTGTTTCAGGTAACATTTAGTTATGATATTACTTGCTCAGGCAACGTATGAAAATCCTTAAGATATTCAATAAAGATATGTACATTTAAGATTGCAAACCTTCAATGACCATGTCGAAAACCTTTTCTTCAAACGTCAAAACAACATCGAAGATGCCGTCGGAGGCATTGTCTTGCCAGCGCTGTGGTGCCGTCTTGACTGACATGTTCCTCTTCAACATTGGCAAAATCCCATTACGCTTGTACCTAAACAACCCCGGATTGGAAAGGCCAAGTGTGAAATCTCTGTTCTAGCAAAAACCAAAACTAAATCGAAAAACTACAGATAACATACAGTTCAGGATCTTTGCGACGGAGATCGTCGAACATGAGCTTGTAAGGAGTGCCGAAGTCGTAGACATTAGGTTCCCTAAGAGAGGGTCCTGGGAGTTTGACGTGGGCCCCTGTTCCGTAGGAAGACACCTCGAACCCTTCTCTCTTGAGGATCGCGTGCGCCTCCATGCTCCTGTTTTGGTTCGATGAGCACACCATGGCATATCGGAGTTTCATTTCGAATCTAACTCAAAGCTCAAGCCACGCAAACACGCGACGATACCAAAATCTGCAGTTTTTGGTCTCTCCTCACTCTCAGTACCTGCTATACTATTCCCATTGTCTTTTATTCCCGACGCTAGGGAAAAAGTTTTAATGTCGATTAGTAATATATAATTATATTTTTTACATATTAAGATTTTACCAATATTTATAAGCTACTGTTAAGACACGAAGTCTTTCTCCTGCTTTTGTAAGCTAAGCTTGAGGGCAGGGACAGTGAATAGATGGTCCATGTATCATCCTGTGCCTAACTAATCTTTACGTGTCGAGTCCAGTTTGCCTACGTGTCAGAAGCCTACATGCACGTTCTGCTCATTTATTCACATAGTACATATATACTTATAAATGAGTTCCATAGTTTTTGGTATATATATAATTTTGAGTTATGATTTTCTCTTAAATATTTATTTATGTATATCATATTATTATTAATTATGTATTAAAATGTTAATTTAGCAAATTGTTACATTTTTGAAAAAATTAAATAAGGAAAAAAAAAATTAATGTTATTATGGATTAGCATGTTAAATTTAATTACGCATTTAACCGTGCATATTAATATTACAATACTAGCAACGGTTGTGGTAGCAGTTAGCTAAAGCGATGACGATGTTGGTATTAGTAGTAGTGGAGGTCACAATAGTAACACCAACGATGGTTATGGAGGTTGTGTTAAGAGTGGCACTACAGCTTAAGCAATCATAGTAGTAGCAATGGTTAGTAGGGGTGTTGATAGTACCAGTGTCGCAGTGATAATGGTGGTAGGGGGATAGTAATGGTCGGTGCTAATGATGGCCAATGGTCGATGTCAGTGATGGCCAATGGTGTATGTGGCGATGGAAGTGGAAGTAGTTGGTGGTGGTCGATGGCCAATGGTTACTAGTGGCGGCAATGATCGAGGATAGTGGATAATGGTGGCTGATGTTAGGGTGGTGTTTGGTGGTAGTGGTCAATGGTGGTGACGGTGTTCCTTATGGCAATAGTGGTTAAGGGTAGTAAGTGAAGGTGATAGTAGTTGTTAGTTGTTAGTTGTTCATGATGATAGTGGCGATCAGTGGTAACGATGGTTAAAGGTTGTAGGCGATGGTTGTTAGTGGCAACAGTAAAAGTTAATAGGACTAATAGTGGTAGATGGTAGTTGGTGGTTATCCATGGTGGTGGTAGTGGTTGTGTACATAAGTAGTGATGGTGTTGATTGATAACGGCAATGATCAGTGGTGGTGTCAGTGATTCATAATTATTTGTGTTAACGACGATGGTCAGCAGCGGAAGGGGTGGTTGGGTGGCAATGATCGCAAGTAATGGCAGTAGTGGTGGTGGTCAGCGATGGAGGTGATGGTCTATGGTGTCGATGGTGGTGGTAAATGGTGATGTTAGTGTTACACGATGATAGTGTTGGTGATTGGTGGTGGTGGTGGTAGTGGTTTGAATGGCTGTATATAGTAATAATAGTGGTGTTGATTATTGGTGGCCATGGAACGTGGTCAGTGGTGGTAATTGGTGATAGTGTCGATGTTCCATAGTAGCAGTATTGGTGGCTGATGATGGTGATTCAAGTGGTTGTGGTAGAGGCAGTAGTAGGAGGTAGTAGCACCGGTGATTGTCGTTAAATATGTATGAGGTTATTTTTTAAGAAAAATAGATTAATTGATACAAATATAATGATATTTTACTAAGTAATATAAATCTTATTCATATAATACAAAATATATGTAGCATATTTAATATATGTTTTATACATGAGAATTGATATGTGACAATGCAATTAATGAAATTATAAGAAGAAAGAAAAGAACCGAAAATCAAAATCCAAAAGCTACGCAATGAATTAGAACAAGGATAAGGACACTTTATTCGAAATTTTTTTTTTCCTTTACAAGTGACTGACATGATGTTTGACAAAAACCTAAAAAGGAAAATAAAAACCCCAAATTTCTCTAAATGGTATATGTAGCGAAGTCAATGATTGACTCTATCCTTAGTCATTGTTAAGGGGAGGTTGTTGTTATGGAGGTGGAAAGACAGCTAACTAATTGGTAGTATTCCTATTAGTGCTGCTATATTTCATTAATATGTTGGCCTTGTTGCTGCTACTTCCTCTCTAAGCTCTTGGAGATCAAATTTGCACCTCCTCGTCATTTCATACATCTCCTATTCCTTAGTAGACCTAGCAATATCCTTCTCATATATTTCATTAGTATACTGGTACATCTGTTGCATGCTAAAAGGAACATTTGATCTAAGGACCTCTTGATGATCGTATACTTCTTCATGTCCTTTCTTGCCTTACTGACCATGCCAATAGAGGAGTACGTCAATAGGAAGCTCATCATCTCCTTATTGTTGATGGTGTGCTTGTTGTTGTTATTGTTGCCCTTATTCAAACCTATAACACTAATTTGTCTTTTCATTCCTCTTGATGTGTGGCTTTTACTTCAACATATCTAGTTTGAAATGACTTTGCTCTATTGCTTGCGTAGCCATTCGAATTAATTCCTTTAGATGTAAGCACGTGTGAGAAGATGCGCTTGTATTTCAGTTGACTGTCCTTCTATGCGTGTATTGGCATAATGCAACAACAGATGATGGCTCTTATATCGAATCATCTTCCGTAGAGGATGGAATTGATAAACCACAAATCTTCTTATGAAAAAAATGAAGTGTTGGCATATTGGGTGATAGAGTTGGTAATTATATGATGGAGAAACGGCATCATGATGGATAGATCACTAGATTTCAAGTGCCTAAGATGTTTGGTAGTATTCTCCCCTTAAAATATGGGTAACTCGAATATTCGAACGAAAGCTCCTACAATGTCCCATTTTCTAAACTTAAAGATCTCGCCGTCGAAAGAAAGCTACAACAATTCATTTACGTATTCCGGATGAACCGTCAAAATCCAACTAAACCTATAAGTGGAGATATACCCATCATCGATATCCGTCATGTTTCATAGCTTGTCGTCATCACCTTTATAAACCAATTTGGTTGTTACATTCAAATAAAATATGCAAACCAAGTTAGAATATATGTCATTATCTAAGTCCAATAACCGCTGGAAGCTTGCCTATTGAAGCAACTCTTAGAAGTT
Source organism: Lumnitzera racemosa (assembly GCA_024138005.1). Classification (NCBI taxonomy): domain Eukaryota; kingdom Viridiplantae; phylum Streptophyta; class Magnoliopsida; order Myrtales; family Combretaceae; genus Lumnitzera; species Lumnitzera racemosa. Next base: position 103,110,970 of record JAMXBC010000002.1, on the reverse strand, counting down.
GCTAACATCAAACAACTCATCCTAGTCATACGATCGTGTGACCAAAAAGTTTTGATAGCAAAAATCATGATTGAACCGATCACCCATTTCGTTCATTACAAGGTGTTCACCATCAAATGCGTGGGTGTCAATTAGAGCTAGTAGAGGAGGTGTGGGAGAACGGGATCTAGCACACTTTTTCCTAGACTTACTTTGGCATTTGCTTTTCTTAGATTGTATACAAGAGGAGGATTCCATGGTAATTGGCTTTGGAAGGGATTCAGTAACTTAGAAAGCGAAATGGAGGATTTTGGAACGTTAGCACAGTTATTATTGGATGCGAGAATGTTATGAGTAGAGAATAGCTTTATATAGCCATTCTTTGAGCCACAACATTGGTATGTTAGGTCGTAACAAATGGATGTTAGGCAACAATATGCCTCACATACCCACTTTTTAGCCAACGTAGGTACATTGTAGCCCAAACTAGTCAAAAAAAATTTCAACTTTAGGGCAACAACATCTCCTTGTTGTCCCCAAAGTGGGTACATTGTAACCCTAACGTTGAATTTTTTTTTAGATACTATTTTAGGCCACAACGTACTAATGTTGTGACTTACGTAAGTACATTGTAGCCCTAATATGGGAAATTATTTTTCCTTTACGCTACGACATACCCACATTGGTGGCAACATGGGGACATTACCCCTGCAATGATGACCTATTGTTCAAGTCAAGACACATGTTGAGTTCAATGTCAAAATAGGGTCTAATTGAAGCCAATCTATAGCGAGACTATTCCTATAAATACCCTCACATTGCTAATTGAGAAATTCGATTTCTCTATATCCATTTGTTATTGCCTTATTGGCGCAATCACATTACTCTCTTTATTTCTCATTTTTTGGGGTCTAGTATGTGTACACAAATGCAAATCATGACTACACATATTGTCCCTGTTTCAAGCTCTAGTTTATTACTATTAACTAATTAATTTTTTTACATATTTCCATGTCTAGATATCACAAGAAAAGCACCATTTGGAAAACTTTCATTGAAATACAAGGGTAAAATGTTACAAAATGTCTTACATGCAATGAGGTCACTTTTCATGACATTTGTAGTTACACCAATCCAGAGGAGAAAAATTAATAATAGTGTAGTTGATGCAAGAATGGAACGCTGTGTCTATTGTAAGATCATTGAATAATGAGGAGACGGATAACAACGAGCTCAACTCAAGGTGGTTGACTAGGTCATTTTGAACTTTTGATATAGAAATAGAATTTAGTAGATACAAACGAGCGAAAATTTTAGTCTTATGCAAGCTAGCAATGTTAGCACGTAATGTTAAGCTTCTCACCTAAAAATTTTCTCTTAGGTCAAAAAGCAACATGGGGACATTAGATCCATCATTCTTATATTGGTTGTGGCAGCATCTCCTTTCCTTAGGCTTATAAATACGAGCTACACTATAATGTTGGCCACATTCCTCCCAGCACTCCCTCTATTTCATTTCCTAAGTTTAGTGAAATTTTTAGCCCCTCTAATCTTTACTCTCCAAAGTCTTGTCTTTGTTTATGTACACTTAACAATGCAACGAAGTGAAAGTGGAAATCCTTATGACAACTTGTCAATAATCAATGAATATAACGATTCATGGATCTTCAATCAAGGGAATCCAAGTTAGGGGTACACACATTTGTTGAATACAGTCAGATAACTGATCCTAGGTTATCTACCTTCTACCGCTCCTACTGCTACCCATGCTAATCTAGTTGGAGACATTTCTCCGCCTGTAATGCAATGACTACCTTCAATAGCTAGTGGGAATGTGTATGTGTCCTTTGGATTGTCTTCCATTAGTGAAAGTGAATTTACGTCTTTAGTTAGTATAGATATCAATTGTAAATAATTAACCGAACATATTGTAATTATATTTGTCTTGTTATGGCTCAGAAGATTACGCAAAAGACCCTTCATAAAGCCAACTATAGAGGGGGATCATTAAACAATATTGGTTTTATTGCAATTGAAGGTTCATCCAAAAGATGGAGGAATTAGACAAGCAACGTTTGGAATTATTTTGTTATATAGCTAAGGAAGATGCTGCTACGTATATGACATGGAACAAATCTTTATCTGGAAAGTCCAAGTCGAGAATAGGCCACCTTACCCGTCATTTAAAGATGCATTAGAAGAAAAACAAACCATTAGTTAGAGTTCCAAATGCTCAATTGATAGGAACTTCTTTAGGTATCGAGGAAAGTAATGCACCATTTGTATTCAATTAGGAGGAGGCATAAGAAACTCTCATTTAGATGTTGGCAACCATCGCCATATTGTTCCATGCAACAGGCCATGAAGACATTAGAGAATGGGCATCAGGCTCATTGCAGCCAGAATATAAGTATGCAAAGTGATAAATCTTATGAAATGAAATGATGGAATTGTTCTTATGTAAACGTAAATAGTTAAAGGTGCAGCTACATAGTCTTGAATTCGGGTAATAAGAATCTAAATCTTTCCTCTAAAATTATTTGGATTACTATTGTTATGGAATTCTTGTTGTTCTTATTGCCATTTATATTGTTGTAGAACGTTTCTTTTACATCGGACATATGGAAGCTACCACTCAAAAACATTGACGACAGTTATATATGTATCATAGCACATTAGATTGATGAAAATTGGGTAGTGTAGAAGTAGATCATTATGTTTATGCTATTCTCGAAAACTCACATGGGTCCACCAATCGCATCCAATATCTTTGACACCATTCGAACATACAAAATTCGTAAGTTGTTCAGTATCACCTTTGTTAATGCATTTGCAAACACAGTAACAATACAACCATTAAAATAGCAACTTAACTTAATTTACGAAGGGAAGCTTTTCCATGTCCATTATGTGCCGCATTCTACATCTTGCAATGTAAGACGGTATGAATGCTTTTGAGATTGCAGATCACCTTATCAAGATCCATTTTGTAATAAATTGTATTTGTTACAGCAAACAGAAACACTTGGAGTATACCGATTGCTGCCGGAATGAAAACTATAAGTTATTCATCCTACCACGTAACATCATCACATGATGGAATTCCACACATGAGATGTTAGACAAATTGTTGAAGGTTAGCAATTTGCATTATGTAAAATTATGATTACATTCATTTGGATCTAATGTTTATTTAGAGATATAATTTATTCTTACCTTATGGTAATACTTTATACTGAATATTTCATTAATTGGTAATATAGGTCTGGAAAGCCTTGACCACTTTTTACAACTCCTACATCCATCATAAAGTAAACCAAGAGCCTAAGCTTAGCCAAATTTACATAGCGGATTGGAAGAAAACAAGCAAGTTGTGTAAGTTGTTACGTGCATTCATCCAACTAAGAATAATTCTATCAAGCTGCTATTATCTTACTAGCAATGCTATACTCCTAAATCTCGTCGATATTGTTTAGACATCCACAAACTTTATAGATGAGTTGTTGCTCTTTCCTATTGTTGTAGTAATGAAGGCTAAATTGCTTGCGTACTTTTGCCCCTTTCCTCTCCTGTTTTATGTTGCCACAATGCTGGATTTACGTTACAAGTTTCACGATACTAATAATTTACTAAAGGAATTTTACCAAAATGTTAGTGTGGAAGATGCTACAATTGAAGCTGCAAGACTCAACACGGAAGCTGAGAGCGCACTTAAATCCTTATTCCTCTATCATAAGGGTAGAACATAGCCTTCATCTCAATCATCTCAATCCAATGCTTAGACTAGTAGTTCTAATGCTATGTTTACAAAGAGGAGCAAGTAGATTGCTTAGATAAGTCGGAGTTTAAGGACTACTAGCAACATTACCAGTGAAACTTTCAGTGAACTATTAGTTTACCAAGTCTGACACTTGCAGGAAGATAAGGCTAATGTGGATGTCCTTGAGTAGTGGACAACAAAATCACACATGATGCCTATCTTATCAATTGTTGTAAGGGATGTTTGGAGGGCTCTAGTTACGACGATGTCATCTGAATCGGCTTTTAGCTATGGCGGTTGAATCCATGGCCCTCATCATTTCCAGCTTAAGGTTGAAACCGTCAAAGTCATTATATACCTCAAAGACTAGAGGGATGCCCAAAAGAGGAGAGAAGGGGGTATGGAATCAATTTTTTACTATAAGGAAGACAATGAAGCTACATAGTCGTTTTAAGCAACGAAAAGGGTAGAGGAGATGCAATGGATTGATGATGATGACGATGAGTACTAATTGGAATACATTTTATTCCATTCCATGGTAAATATTAGTTTTGCTAGATTGCTGTATATATACATTACTGGAGGTTTCAAGTTTTAGGTACTTCGGTTCAATTACTTGGTATTAAATTAATATGTTTTAAATATTATTTAAAAACCTATCTCAAAGTACAATAGTACATCAAAAGATTAATTACATTGTTTCCTACAGGAAAAGGCATTGGCTATTAGATTCAACATGAAGATATATTGGACCTTGAGGTGAACAAGTAGGGTTTTCATCGAAGCATAGTGATAGGTGCAATGTTCTAACATATTGATTCTTTGACTGATTTTCTCATTTGTACTTCCTTAAATTTGATCTACATCTTCTAACAATTAAATTTGTATTTATGCCCATCTATTTATCATATTAAGTCTCTATCTCCCTACATCAAGGATGTGTTTAACTTTAAGCCCGTCTAATGAACTTATCCAAGTCTTAGTATACCTACTTTAAGTCAGGTTTGTATGATTTATGTTGCTTTGATCTAACGACCTAATTTCATATAATATTTAGCTACTTTGATTCAGGAATGTAGTGTCACTTAAATTAATTTAAAATAGATCTACTTAATTAAATTAAGTGTAGTAATTTATTAAACCATTCATTTATATCTTACTCTAACTCAACTTGCTTATTCAAATTAAAATAAGTAAATTAGTTTATAGGGATCAAAGACCAATCACACGCTCTCGAACTCGAAGGCTTTCTCAAATGTTTTCCCACGCTATTCGAGGTGAGTTAAGCATTGAGGAACAGTGCATACCCTAATCCAATCTGCCAAGCTACTTTGCTTTATACACTATCTAAGAAGCTGCCGAGGTGACTAGCTGACACATTGAGCCTAATCCACCATACACTATTCCAAGCCTCAAATTAGGATGTAGCCCTCACCAATGCCGAGGTTGAGCTGACAATAGTTAGGAGCCGATCATTCGAGGCCACCCTTCAAATGAGTTGCCCCTAAATCAACCCCACTCCAGTCCTAACTACCTGAGCTACTAAACTTTAAACGCCAACTTAAGCTGATTGGGATCCATCCCTCCTTGGCTAACAATGTCATCAAGACCATAGGCTGAGTAAAACGTACGTGCATTATCCTCTTCTAACATTTGTATGATCCTTTCTAACAGTGGATATCTCTTTCCATAATTACATTATTACCCCTATAAATTATTTCCCCTTTTCCATGTAAGTAGAAATCTTTTCCTATAATTTCCTGTAACCTAAGACTTACCCTAATTTGGTACTATAAATACTTGCAAATTGTAATAGTCGTATCATCATTATACGAAGAATACACTGATCTTTCTGACTCTCTTGAGCTAAGCATCCTTTTTGCTTACACTTGAGCTACTCTTATCTAGCCCATCGAGTATAGACTAGTGGCGAGGGCCCTCCAACCATACTTGTGTGTCATATCAAGTATGACCAGAGGTTGTATGAGGCATTCGTGTGTCATATCCATCATTGGTACACAGGAACCCCTGTTCATTCTCGATTATCATTTACTTTTCGAGTCATCTTGCGATTTAGACCTACCCTTTGGTTACATATGATATTAGGTTCGTATATTCATCTACAGAATTTATATCATCTTGGTATCAAAGTCTGGCTACGTTCGAAGCTAGATTCTATTACTGTATTTTTTGAGTGGTTTGTTATTGTTTCGTATGTTAAAAGTTCTACTATTGACGTAAGAGTTTGATATTTGGGAAGTATTGAGTGAAAATTCTATGCTCTATTTCCCCCTATTTCCAATACACAAAAACAAAGTGTAGTTGAGTGTTTGTTTGTTATATAGTTGTCGTGGTGTTAGAAGTATTGGTTATTGATCTATTGTCATTGTTCACGGATGAAACTTCAATTGGTAATTTAGACATGAATTTTGTAGGGTAACCGATAATGTTAGATTCAAGTGTTTAAGGAATTTTGCGAAACCAAGAAAGTAGTACTTGACAAGGCCAAGGGCAAGAAGGAAGCTTTACAGCTTAATCGGTGGGTGACCGCTTGGATAGGGTTATCGACTTGGTATCCAATTTGGTGACCATTATCTAGGAAGATAGATAAGTAGCTAAAAATAACCTTTACTAGAGGACGTGAGCAACAAGAGCGAGGCAATAGTTAGTTTAGCTGAGTTAATGCCCCAACTCGACCACCCCAAGCTGAAGGAATGGGTAAGGATGCCAAACAAAGGCTAGCCCTTGAAGAAATTAAGGAAGAAGACGAAAGAAATGATGAGGCAGAAAAATACTATGAGCCTAAAGAAAGAAATGTATGACTTCTTAGAGTTAAAGGGTTGAAGATGTGCATTCTAAGTTTTTGTAGGAGTAGTGATGCTAAGGTCTACCTAAATTGAGTGGATGGGATTAAAAAGCAGTTTGAATGTCACGACACACCCAACAATGCAAAGGTTAGACTTATTGTGTTGGAGTTCACTGGTTATGTCGCCTTATGGTAGAAGAACTTATAAGCCACCCGAAGAAGAGAAGGAGAATGAGAGATTAGGAGTTGGGATGAAATGAAGAAGGTTATGCATAGAAGGTTTATGCTAAGCTATTATTTGTGGGATGCCTTCAAAAGACTATAGGAGTTGAGGTAAGGAGGGTCGAGTGTAGACACTTACGTTAAGGAATTCCAAATGTTAATGATCAGATGTGAAGTTATGGAGCTAGAGGATCGAACTATATCTCGATTCATTAGAAGACTAAAGTATGAGATTAGGGATATACTAGAAACCCTGGATATTAAAATGCTTGATGACATAGTTTAAGCTGTCTAGAGGATAGAAAGGCACTCGGTAGGAAGGTTTTGATCACCCATCAACTGACCTAGCAGTAGCCAATCTATTTTGAGCAAACCCATGAGAAACAAAACCAAGTAAGGTTGCTAATATTTGACCTGCTTAAATTATCCGAGCAGAGGAAAAGGAACCCTTAAGGAAGTTTGAGAAGGGCCAGAGTTCAAGGAGGAAGACGGGTGAGATCAAGTATTTCAAATGCCAAAGCTTTGGATACATGGCCGCTTAGTATCTAAAATGAAGAACCATGGTAATCCGAGGCTAGATATTGACTATTGAAATGGATAGCATTAATGAAGAAGTAAAGGAGCTGAAAGAAGACGAATAGGCTAAGCTATCCAAGGAGGAAGTTATCTACAGTGAGGAAGGTAACTTTATGATGACTACTCTAGTGTTGAGAAGGATAATGAGTGTCAATCTTGTGCCCAAAAATAAATAGAGGGAAAATCTCTTCCATATCGAATGTAAGGTGAATGAGTCCTTATGTGCATTAATTGTTGATAGTGGGAGTTACATCCATGTAGCCTTTAGATTTATCGTCTAACAATTAAAATTGCTCACCAAGCCCTACCTAAAGCCTTATAAGCTTCATTGGCTCAGTGATAAGGGAGCCTTACAGGTGAACAAATAAGTGTCCATGCCAATCTACATTGGTAGTTAGTGAGATGAAGTACTCTGTGATATGTTGCCCATGAATGTGTTCCACATTCTACTTGGATGACCATAGATGTTTAACTAAGCAGTTATATATAATGGAAGAAGGAATATATGTTATGTGGAGCATGAAGGCAGGAGAATGAAATTAAGTCCTATGACTACCTAGTAAGTGAAGGTCATGCAGTCCCAACTTAGTCGAACCCTAAAGAAGGAGGCTTTGGTATTGACCCAAGCCTAACTAAAGAGAGAATTGGAGCTTAAAGGACTAACTTATCTATTAATCTAAAGGATCTTGGAGATGAGGTCTAAGGAGATGGAGCATTCCCTTGAGGTGAAAACATTACTAGAAGAGTTCATCAACCTATTCCCAGATGAGTTACCGAAAGGTCTACCTCTCATCTAAGGCATTGAACATGCAATTGACTTACAACTAGGAGTTGCACTGTCAAATAAGCCTGCCTATAGGTTGAATCTTGAACAGGCCGCCGAGATATAAAAGTAAGTAAATGAGCTAATGAAGAAGGGATATGTGCGTGAGTCCCTTAGCCCCTATGATGTTCCGACCTTATTAGTGCCAAAGAAAGATGGTTCTTAGAGGATGTATGTGGATAGCTGAGTGATCAATTGAATCACCATCAAGTACAAGTATCCCATACTTAAGTTTAATGACATGCTAGATGAAATAAGCGGAGCAAGAATATTCTCCAAGATTAACCTTAAATTTGGATACCATCAGATTCGAATGCATGAGGGTGATAAGTGAAAGACTACATTCAAGACATGACATGGTTTATATGAATGACTTATAATGCCATTTGGATCATCTAATGCATTGAGCACATTAATGTGCCTGACAAATCATATGCTTTGAGAATTAATAGGAAAGTTTGTCATAGTTTATTTTGATGATATTCTGATATATAGCCCTGACTTAGAGACTCACTAATTCGAGGTGATCTTCTTAGGATTTGTTGTAAGTGGAGGTAGCATCTAAGTTGATGATGAGAAAATAGGAGCAATCATAGAATGGCCTATGTTAACCTGTTCTATAAACGTGAGAAGTTTCCACAGCCTGTAATAGGAATTAGCCTCCGACTATCTCTAAGTCGAAGCTGACCAATCCTAAGTCGAAGTCGAACTGATAATAAAAGTTTAAGAGAAAGAAAGGGAGATGCTCGACACCAAGTTTGTTGTCTGCTGAGAAGCCGAGAGACTACAGGACCGAAGACTTGAGGCTAAAGATCATTCGGTATGGCATCAAGAGACTAGTATCGATTAATTCTAGCATTCGGCAATCATGGGATGATCTTTCTAGTGTCTTAGCCAAGTACTGCAAGACTTCAAAAGCTTCTCCTTGAGCTCAGACATCTAACTACCAACCCCACCTAGTTCGGATCCTGCTGCTTCCAGGATAGGTCGAGTGACTACATGCCAACTTATATTAAATACACAGTTTTGTATTCTTGTACATGTTTTTTTTTTTTTTATGGACCCAATTCTTTAAGGTTTAAAACCTTGTACATTATTTACATTTTTACCATTAGGGTTTAGGACTTGCTATAAATAGCAACATTTGTAATCATAAAAAAAGACAAGAGAAATATATACAAACGAAGATAATCATATTTTACGGTAAAATTTTCCTCTTTGAGCAAGGTCATACTTGAGCTCTTCGAGCTTGTTTATACTGAATTATTGAGTTTTTATTGGACTCTTTAATTTTTCTCGTATTCTTATCAATCTTGTTCTTAAGATTATGGTGAACCCTTTATTTGAGCGAGTTATTAAGTCACATCTAACCTCTCATTTGAATCTCAAGTAACATTTAGTATTCCTGAGTCATATCGAACCCTATTTCGAGCTCAACCTCTTACCGTGTTTGTATCTTAGTGCGTGATATCCATACACATTCATACTCAAAACCCCCTGCTCTCGTCTCACTTGAACCTGGATTACATCATCTTCCTTCCAAGATCCGCTGCCTATGATACACATTATATTGGTATCAAAGCTTTAGGGAGACACGTATGCTAGTGGTCTTTAAAGTTTGATTCGTAGTTTGAACATTTCTAATAATTGTCGTTTCGTAGTTAGTATGTTGTTCATGTTTTTAGTAGTAGTGATATTGTGCTACAATTGAATCCAGTGACATTAGTTTTGGTAGTTGATTATAGTTGTTGTGGAAGTGTTTATCAATAGTGGTAGCTGCAAAAGCTAAGTAGAGGTTGTTTCTAGCTTACTGTAATTGTGTTTTGTTTGTTCAATTTTCTAGAAAATGACTGTACGGACAAGAATGTCGGAAGATAATGTCAACAACATTGGTGATAGTCCTTGCGAAAGCTTGAGGAGACGTGTTGATAACTTGGAATATCAGACTCAGAATCTCACTAACTCTATCTAAGAACTTATTGGTTTAATTAGAGGCTACAGACATGATAACTGAGAAGAAAGAAGAGAACAAATACCTACCAGCAAAAGTGCTTCCAATGAACTTAACAACAATGAACGACAGTTTAGAAGAGCTGTCAAGCTATGAAGAAGAGAAAATCGATCTGTGCCAAGAAGAAGAAATGAAAGGAGTGTTGACTCTGAAGCAAATTAAGAAGCCCGAAGAAGAGAGCTGAGGTCGAGAAGAGATTAGGCCGAATAGAGCTCTAACAGAAGTGGCCAATCTGAGGTGAATCGACCAACTCAAAATGCAAGGGATGAACCTCGAGCACTTAGCCGAGCACTTAATAACATTAAGCTTAAACTGCCAACCTTCCATGAAGTTATCGACCTGAAGAGTTCCTTAATTAGGTTCCCCAAGTCGAGAATTTGTTCGAGTGCTACAAGTGTGATGATCAAACAAAGGTTAAGTTGGCTTCATTATCCTTTATTGAATATGCAAGGCTTTGGTGGGATAAGTTAGTTGCCAAGCGAGATGTTGAAGGAGAAGAACCAATCAAGACTTGGAAGCTCATGAAACGTCTGATGAATCGGTACTTTGTGTCAACTTACTTTAAACGAGAGATGCTCCATGCCTTCCAACACCTAAGGCAAGGTCAAAACATTGTTGAAGAATACTTACAAGAGTTTGAGACCATGATAACAAAATGTAAGATTGTTAAGCCACAAGACCGTACTTTTGCTAGGTTCCTAAGTGGACTTAGAGATGACATTATCGACATAGTTGAACTCTTGTCATTCAATTCATTGGATGACCTAATCAATTTAGCATTAAGGGTGGAGAGACGGAAGAGAAGAAGAAGGCATCAAAAGCCAACTAGCTAAACTCAATAAGGCAACCCTAAGCCTAAGAGGTATGCTAAGAGAAAAGGATTAAAGAAAAAGATAGAGAAAGGCGAGCTTAACCGACTAGCTCATGCCGAGAAAAAAAAGGCACCCGGCAATAAGGCTTAAGAAGTAAAGTGCTTCAAATGTTTAAGGTACAGACAAATTACGTCCTAATGCCCGAATAAAAAGGTCATGGTCTTGAAAGGCAAAGGACCTAATACTCAAGTAGAGAGTCAGAGTGATAAGAGTTCGGAGGACTAGTTGATAGAAGAAGATGCCTATGCCGAGGATTTGGATGAACTCTTAGCTATGGCGACGTGAGCCGACCTGAAGGTAAATCTCGAACAAAGGGAAAATTTATTTCATATGTAGTATCTGGTGAATAGGAAGACTTATTCCCTAGTTGTTGATAAGGGAAGCTGTACCAACATCATTTCTGCTAAGTTAGTAGAAAAGATGAAATTATTGACCTGCCTGCATCCCCATCCTTATGGATTGAAGTGGTTTGATGATAAGGCTATGGTCCATATGCATAAGAAAGCTTAAATAGCATTCAAGGTAGGACAATATAAGGATGAGATTAACTTTGATGTGGTGCCTATGTGTCAGGGTTCCTTGTTGTAACATACTTGTACTAGTAAGGGGCCATTCTTTTGTACATATTGTAACATAAGGAGGGAATTTTTTTTTTTTGTAGTTATGGGCCTTATTATTATTAGAAATTTTTACTTTTAGAAAGTGGTACCATTTTATTAGTTTTAACGTCTCTTCCTACCAGGTTAAAAAATGTCTATAAAGCTCTTTACGGGGGTGTGAGTACTCTTCTGGATTGAAGCTCTTACTTACCACATTAGTTTATCACGAGCGACGGCACCTGTTACATATATTGTACCCTCGTGCACGCATATTGTAGCCTTATATTACTGTCAGAATTAATAAAAGTATGTTATTCATTTTTCCATTTATGCCTGTATCCCTTATATTCTGTTAGCTTTTTTCCTTGGTTGTGTTGCTTATAGGTTTAGACCTTGTTGGTTTTCCATTGTGTGCGAATTGAGCTTGCTTACTACTGTAGAAGTAGGACAATAAGCACATCAAGGTCTATTTGTGTGCTAAAGAAAGTCTTGGACCATGACAGTTGATATCAAAGCCTAGTTATTCCAATGAGAACGACCATGACACAACAAGAGGAAGTGAGCAAGAGGCTAGATTGCTTAGAGGAAATCCTTAAGGGATTATCCAAGAGGATCGATGATTTGGTTGCACTATTGGTAAGAGTGGTTGAAGTTAAGGCCAATCATTAGGAGATGAATGCTATAATGACCGAGATGACTGAGAATTTTGGTATGATAGTACAAACACTCAGAAGGGAAATGTACGCAACAATCGATGAGGCAAGACAACACTTAAAGACTCAAGTGGAAGACTTGAGAAGACAAGTTATTGCTCATGCCTCAATCGAGACTATTGAAGAGTTGAGGGTATAAGTAACCATTTTGACTTAGGATATGGGAAATGCTCTTGCCCCTTCCCCCGTACGTGTTCCTGTTCATGCAGGACATCTAAAGATGCTTAAGCCCAAGGCATTCATTAGCGTAAGGGACGCTAAGTTGTTAGAGAACTTTCTATTTGATATGGAGTAGTAATTTGTCACTGTGGGGACAAATGATGAGAAAGCAAAGGTCACTATGGCTACAATGTACTTAACTAAGGATGCTAAACTATGGTAGCACACTAAATATGAGGATATCCAAAATGGTAATGCTTACGTAGATACGTGGGTTGAGTTGAGGCTAAGTTACGAACTTAGTTTTTACTAAAGAATGTTGAGTACATTGCCAAAAGAAGCTGAGGGAACTTCGATAAGGTGATGACATTAGAAAGTATGCCTGTGAGTTCTTGACATTGATGTTGGACATCAAGAGCATGGCTGAAGATGATATGCTATTCCATTTCTTGGAAGGATTGAAGCCTTATGTTAGGAATGAGTTGCAGAGGAAACGAGTTATCAACTTAGCTACAACATAGGCAGCGGTTGAGTGCTTGACTAGCTACACTCATGACAATAAAGAGAAGAATGTGTCTACAGGAAATGAGGGTAGAAAGTCAGTCAAGTCGAGCAAACCCAAGAGTGGAGGAGCCCTAAGTTCAAGTAGTAGTAGTAGTAATATTGGAGGGAGTCAAAGGAAATCCTATAACTGTCACCAGTCCGAAAAGAATGGGGTAACCAATGGAGGTAAGAAGCCTTCATTCTTTCGTTTCCTATGTAATGGCCTATATAAAGTAGCTAAATATCCACATAAGGTGGCACTCAATGCTATGGTATGAAAAGTAGAAAGTGCTTGCCAATATGATGAGTCGGGGAGTGATGGGGAGGATCAACATCGAATGGGCACATTATACATGTTGTCGGCTGTTGGAAAGAGTTCCTTAGTTTGATATAAGCCTAAGACCAACAATGAGTTGATGTATGTCCAGTTGAACATCAACGGCAAGAATACCAGTGCAATGGTAGACTTCGGTGCTACACATAACTTCATTATGTAACTGAGGTGGAAAGGTTGGGGATAATGCTTGTTGGGGATACTAGCCAAATTAAAGCTGTTAACTCCAAGGCTTATCCTGTTCGAAGAGTTACAAAAGGAGTGAAAGTGAGGGTTGGAGATTGGAGTGGAAATCTTAACTTCACAGTTGTTCCATTAGACGACTTCAGCATGGTCCTTGGAATAGATTTGTTGAGACAGGCTAGGGTTGCTCCTATGCTTGTAGTAAATTACTTGCTATTCATAGGTGAAAAGCCTTGCTGTATAATAGTTCAGAGGAACAGGACAAATAATAATGGTAAGGAAGAGAAGAATATTGGGGCTATGATATTATCAGCGCTCTAACTGAAAAAAGGGCTTAAACATCAAGAGCTAACTTTCTCGGTTGTCCTTACAGAGAAAGAGAAAGTAGGAAAGATGGGGATATCGAGGGTAATAAAGAGTGTCCTAAAGGAGTATGATTATGTGATGCCTGATAAGCTCCTAAAGGAATTACCTCCCAAACGGTCAATGGACCATGAGATTAAGTTGATTCCTAGTGCCAAACCACTCACTAGAGCTCCTTATAGAATGTTGCCTCTTGAACTTACCAAATTGAAGAAGAAATTGGATGAGATATTAGAGGCAGGCTTCATTCGACCCTCAAAAGCACCATACGAGGCTTGTATTCTATTTCAAAAGAAGCAGGGTGGGAGTTTGAGATTATGTATTGATTATCGGGCTCTAAACAAGCTGATGATGAAGAATCATTACCTAATTTTGCTAATTGCTAATCTGTTTGATCAACTGAGTGAGGCTAAGTATTTTACAAAGCTGGATCTTCGCTCAAGGTATCATTAGGTTCGCATTGCTAAGGGTAATGAGCCTAAAACAATGTGTGTAACTCGGTATGATGCTTATGAGTTCTTGGTGATGCCCTTCAGTCCCACTAATACTCCTGCAACATTTTGTACCTTAATAAATAATGTATTTCATGAATATCTTGATAAATTTGTAGTTGTCTATCTAGACGACATTGTTGTGTATAGTAGGACATTGTAGGACCATGTGAAGCACTTAAGAATGGTTTTTAAGAAGCTACAGGAGAATCATTTGTATGTAAAGTGTGAGAAATGTGCCTTTGCATAGAAGCGCATTAACTTCCTGGGTCATGTTGTTAAAGAAGGATGGATCTGAATAGATATGGCTAAGGTGGCAGCAATTAGGTAATGACTAATGCCTAAGAGTGTAACGGAGTTGTGGTCCTTCCTTGGACTTGCAAATTACTACAGAAGATCCATTAAGGGATATTCCCGTTAAGTCGTACCCCTTACAGATCTATTAAAGAAGGACCAAGCATGGTCATGGGATGAGATATGTCAAAGTGTCTTTAAGGAGTTGAAGTGTGTAGTGATAGAGGAGTCAATCCTCACACTTCTTAACATTTCTAAGCCTTTTGAAGTTCATACGGATGCCTCAAACATTACATTAGGGGGAGTATTGATGCAAGAGGTTCATTTAGTTGCATACGAGAGTAAGAAGTTAAATCGAACAGGGTATAGGTACTCAGCCCAAGAGAAGGAGTTACTTGCAATTATTCACTGTCTAAGGACCTAGAAACACTATTTGCTAGGATCTAAGTTTCTAGTGAAGATAGACAATTCTATTGCCAACCATATATTGACTCAGTCGAAGCCTTCAGCTAAGCAAGCAGGATGGCAAGAGTTTCTTGCAGAGTTTAATATGGAGATTGAGTACCGCAGTAGGCGAACTAATT
This sequence comes from Lumnitzera racemosa, assembly GCA_024138005.1. Lineage (NCBI taxonomy): Eukaryota > Viridiplantae > Streptophyta > Magnoliopsida > Myrtales > Combretaceae > Lumnitzera > Lumnitzera racemosa. The sequence goes on along the minus strand of JAMXBC010000002.1, from coordinate 103,095,658 downwards.
AGGTAACAGATGCTTTAAGTAGGTGAACCGATTTAACATCCTTGGTACAGATTGCACACTAATCGGTGAGTCAAATCTCAACTTCAATTCAAGAGTAGATCAAGTAGCATATAAGTCAAGACCTGTAGGCTAAAAATCTTAAGCAGTTGATTAAAGAAGGGAAGACTCGCAGATTTTAGGTAGAAGGCGACCTCATTTACACAAAGGGGCATCGGTTGTATGTCCTGAAGGTAGGCAGCTTGAGAAGGGCATTCATGAGAGAGTGCTATGGTACTCTGTGGATTGGACATCCCAGCTGGCAGACGACACTGAGCTTGTTGAAGCAGGGCTATTATTGGCCGGATATGAAGGAGGATGTGATGATTTATACGAAGACTTGCTTAACTTGTCAGCAGGACAAAGTTGAGAGATTGAAGGTAGCAGGCCTATTGGAGCCACAACCTGTGCCATCTTGCCCATGTGAGAGTGTCTCCATAGACTTTATCACTTCCCTACCAAAAGTGAGGGAGCACTCATCCATTTTTATTATTGTTGACAAGTTCTCTAAGTATGCCACCTCATTCTTACCACAGAGTTCAAGCATAGAAGAGATAGCCCAGCTTTTCTTTAAACGTGTGGTGAAATTCTGGGGTATGCCCCAAAATATTATGAGTGATAAGAACGCCAGGTTTATAGGGAAATTTTGGATAGAGTTATTCCAACTCCTAGGTTTCGAGCTAAATATGACCTCCAGCTACCATCTGTAAAGTGACGGGCAAACAAAAAGATTCAATGGTTTGCTGGAGGAATACCTCGGCACTTTGTCAATGCCAACCAAAAGAATTGGGTTGACTTGCTAGATATCGCCCAGTTCTATTTCAACATCCAGTAGAGCTCTTCCTCCAACAAAAGCCCTATAGAGATTATTATGAGTCAGTAACCTCTATTACCCTACACAGTGGTAGCACCATATACCGGGAGATGCTCAAGAGCTTATCAGTTCACCAGGGATTGGAAGTAGAGTTCAGAAGTAGCAAAAGCGTACCTTGAAAAGGCTTCTAAGAGAATGAAGAAATGAGCAAATCAAAATTGCCGACCTATAGAGTTCAATGTTGGAGATCAAGTCCTCATAAAGCTTCTTCTAGAATAAGTCAGATCATTGAGGAACAAGGATCGAAGATTAATCCAAGAGTACATTAGTCTAGTTCCTATCATCTCGAAGATTGGAAGAATAGCCTACATGGTCGAGCCTCCTGCATAGTTAAAGGTCCATCCAATTTTTCATGTTAGCGTCTTGAAGCCACATTATCCAGACATGGAAGACCCATCTCGTAATGTGTCTAAGCGATAACACATTAAGATCAAGTTCAACCTAAGTTAAGCTATGGAAGACATCCTTGCAAAGCGAAAAGTTAAAGATCCTACCATTGGAGAAGAATAGAAAGAATATTTGGTCAAGTGGAGAGATCGAGGAGAAGAAGATACTAACTAGGAGACTGAAGAAGATTTGAAGCCCTTATCCAAGAGAAAGTTAGCCTTGCTAGCCAAAAGACCTCCACCACCAGATCCAAGCTCCAGTACATATTGTCGAGGATGTCAATAGAATTAAGTAGGGGAGGATGTCAAGGTCCCTTTTCGTAACATACTCGTACTAGTAAGGGGCAATTCTTTTGTACATCTTGTAACATAAGGAGGATTTTTTTTTTTTTTTTTGTAGTTATGGGTTTTATTATTATTAGAAATTTTCACTTTTAGAAAGTAGTGCTATTTCACTAGTTTTAATGTCTCCTTCTGCTAGGCTTAAAAATGTCGGTAAAGTTCTTTATAAGGGTGTGAGTACTCTTTTGGATTGAAGTTCTTACTTACCACATTAGTTGATCATGATCGATGGCACCTGTTACATACATTGTATCCCTGTACACATGCATTGTAGTCTTATATTACTGTCAGAATTAATAAAAGTGTACTATTCATTTTCCATCCGTACCTATGTCCCTTATATTATGTTGGCTTTTTTCCTTAGTTGTGTTGCTTATAGGTTTAAACCTTGTTGGTCAGCGTTGCGTGCGAATTAAGCTTGCATGGTCTATTTGTGTGCCAAAGAAAACCCCAAACCATGACACTATGAATGCCGCAAATTTACTTCTTGGCTTACCATAGGAGTATGATTGAAAAGTCATCTATAACGGTTTCCTCAACAATTACACTACTCGGAAGGATAGGAAGAGCTATTTCCAGACTCATAAGTGTTGAGGAAATCTAGAGACACCCGGCACCTATGGTGAAGTGAAAGGGGAAGAGAAGTTTGTTTGGCATCTTAGCCTGTACTCAATGTTTAACATCAAGGATAACTTCCTTTTGGACCTGCGTTGATAATAGGAATGAGACTTCGACTATCTCTAAGCCAAAGCCGACTAATCTTAAGCTAAGGCTAAACTAATAACAGAAGGTCGAGGGGAAGAAAAGGAGATGCTTGATGCTCAATGCTAAGTCTATCATCTGCCAATAGGCCAAGAGACCATAAGACCAAGGACTTAAGGCCAAAGACCACTTGGCACGACATGGAGAGACTAGTGCCAACTAATTCTAGTACTCGATAATTATGGGCTAACCTTTTTGGTATCTCGACTAAACACTGCGAGACTTCAAAAGCTCCTCCTCATACTTGGACATCTAACTATCAACCCTGCCCAGTTTAGATCTTACTCCTTTCAAGACAGGTTGAGTGACTACATGCCGACTTTTATTAAACATACAGTTTTGTATTCTTGTACATGTTTTCTTTTATTTATGGGCCCAATTCTTTAGGGTTTAAAACCTTGTACATTATTTATAGTTTTGCCATTAAGGTTTAGGACTTGTTATAAATAGCAACATTTGTAATCATAAAAAAGAGACAAGAGAAATATATACAAACAAAGACAATCAAATTTTTACAATGAAACTTTCCTCTTTCAAGCAAGATCACACTTAAGCTCATCAAGCTTGTTTTTACCAGATTATTGAGTGTTGATTAGACTCTTTAATCATTCTCATGTTCTTATCAATCTTGTTCTTAAGGTTGTGGTAAACCCTTCATTTGAGTGAGTTAGTGAGTTGCATCTAACCTCTCATTTGAATCTCGAGTGACATTTAGTGTTTGTGAGTCATATCGAACCCTATTTCAAGCTCAACTTCTAACTGTATTATGTCTTGGTGCGTGATATCTATACACATTCACACTCAAAACCCCTTGTTCTCATTCTTTATTTCCCTTTCTCACTCAAACCTAGATTGCATCATCTTCCTTCCAAGATCCATTGTCCATGATACGCATCAACCTAACATTGTTCTATCATAAATTTACAAAGAATTTCAGTACATTTGCAGCCCTACATATTGAATTGTCAAAGAAGAGAGTTGAATTCAAATGGGGAGAGAAGGAGCAGAGGAGTTTTGAGGAAGTAAAGGAGAGGCCGACTACAGTTCCTATCTTAGCATTGCTAAGCTTTGATGGAGTGTTTAAAGTAGAGTGTGATGTGTCCCGACTAGGCATAGGTGTTATACTGATGCAAGAAGGGCGATCTATTGCTTACTTTAGTGAGAAATTTCGATAAGCTACACTCAACTATTCTATTTATGATAAGGAGTTTTACTCCTTAATCCGAGTCTTAACGGTATGGTAATACTATCTGCTGCCTAAGGAATTTATGATCTACACTAATTATGAATCCTTAAGATATTTGAAGAGCCAACTTAAGTTATCTTAGAGACAAACCAAATGGGACGAGTTCATAAAGGGCTTTTCTTATGTTGTAGAATACAAGAATGAAAGGAATCGTATAGTGGCTGACGCCTATCGAGACAACATTCTCTCTTGACCGAGTTGTAGACTAAGCTACTTGGTTTTTCAACCATAAAGAATTTGTATGTTGAGGATCCACACTTCAATCTTATCTATGCTCGTCGTGAGGAAGGATGGATACTGAACGACTATCATAGGAAAGATGGATACTTATTCAAGAAGATAAGGTTATGTATCTCGACCTGTTCCACAAGAAAACTGCTAGTGTATGAGGCGCATGGAAGAGGATTGATAGGACACTTTGGCCAATACCGCACCCATGAGGTATTATCCTTAAGATTCTTTTGGTCGAAAATGATAAGAGATGTATAGTCCTTATTAGAAAAGTGTGCGACTTGCCAAAAGGCAAAGAACCAAGCGGAGTAAGGACATTATCTACTCTTTCCCATCCTAACCAAACCGTGGTTTGAGCTAAGTATGGACTTCATGTTAAGATTACCGAGGATATCCTAAGGGAAGGACTCTATCATGATAGTTGTGGATCGATTTAGCAAGATGACACATTTCATACCTTGTTTCAAAATTAACGACACTTTGACTATGATAAGATTTAAGGTATCGACCCCACCAAATAATGAAGCCCAACTCATCCATTCTTCGCCTAGGCCTATCATTTGGTCATTTATTTCTACTTACGTTATTTAGATTTCCTTTTTATTATGTTTTTCCTAAATTACCTCCATGTTTATTTTTTATTTACGAGAATGCCACTAGGGCATCCTTTTTAGTATTTTGCTGCTATGTATAAATAAAACACTTTTATAGGGTTTTAGCCACACTTTGACATTTTAATAAAAAACCCTTAAGACTTTTCTTTTGGAAAACTCTCTTCTTTCCGCTCTTATCAATCCCTTTAGTAAGGAATGTGGCGAGCAACCCTATTACTTGGACTGATGCGTCACATCCGACGAGTCTTAGGTTGTGTTGGATCTTATTAATGCGTCATATCTAACTAGATAGCTCATGGATTTGCTAAAACCCCTCATTTTATTTTCTTTTCTTGTTCATTGTAGTATCTCTCTGTATGTTCGACCATGGAGATGCATCGGCTTTGATAGTATCAGAGCACAATTCTGATGAGGGAGCATGTTATTACGTAAAGTTTTTGTTCATGTACTATTAATGGCTGCTGTGTTTTGTCGTAGCTACCATAATGAATATAATGGAGTTACTATTTTGTATCTGAGATAATACTGATTCGTTGGTTTTATTATGCTACAAAGAGTGTATTTACCAGAGAATTAAGATTTGAGGATATGACTCTACATTGTAGTGTTTCTTTCAATTAGAAAAGAAAGTGTTGAAGGATGTATAAAAGCCTTTGTTTGGGTTTCGCAAACTTTACAATAGGTATATTTGCTATGTTGTGACAGATACATGAAGACCATGACTTAAGGTTTTGAAATTGTGAGTAGTCTTGAGAGTTACAAGGGTTTAGGCCCAAGCACTCAAATATTACAATAGGTATTGCTGATGGGAGTTACTATTGTCATACTATGGCTTCATTGTCTCCAATGCTACTACTCTCGTAGGTTAAGAGTAAGTTGTGAAGTAGGTAGTTGGCACTCGAATTGATGATCAAAGTTCATATTTGAAAGGATGGTTTGGTATTTATTGCTACGGCAACAGTAGCGGAGGCCGACAAAGGTGCTATGGCTAATGTCAAGAGTTACTGTACATTGAACAGTAGTGTACAGTAGTGTGTAATGGTGATTCTGGTTGTGGCGTTGCTATGCAAGTTGCTACTAACTTTTGCGATTAGGGTTTTTATGTAGCTACAGCAAATCTTTGTTGCGAATAGCGGCAAGTGGTAAATCGTATGTATGTAAGTATGTGGGTTTTAGTCTAGTAGTCGTCAAAGTTGAGTAAGTTTGCTATTAGTGTATTGTTGTGGCAGTGCTACTCTATTTTTGGTTGAAAACTGCTAAAGTCCATAGCTGTAACTGATAAAGTGAAGTAGCCGAAGTAGTGTAAAGAAGTGCTAATGCTAAGTGTGTTATTTTATTTAAATTGTAGCTAAACTGAGATAATGTCCAAGCCCGAGCTATTCAATTCTAAGGGTTGAAGTGAATTACGGCATTGATAAGACCGAGCTGTTTTGTATCATCATCGTACTACTATTGCTAAGCTCTAAGCAGGGGTCTAAGCCTCTTCGAAATTTGCAATTAGTAGTTGAACATAGTAGGTGTTTTTGAAGTGCTGAATTGCTAATCTGAGTCACCAAGTTGCTGAGGAAATCCTTATTTGCTAACTTGAATGAACGGTTGGGTCATCTAGTCCAAACTATCGAAGTGAACTATTTCGAGCTGAATCAGGTTCCTAGCTATTGTACAATTGACAAGTGAAGCACTATCCAAGCTATTTTGTGTATACACCGAGCCATTGAAATAGAGGTGAGGTGATCTGTTAATTCACCGTTGAGCTAGTTTAACTCCTTATTTACTAAGTTGAATTGCAGCTGTTGTTCAACCCTTATCATAAGTATATTGTGCTACTGTCTATAGAATTACATGTTTTACATGATGAGCTAAAGTACAGTAACAATCTGCATTCTAAGTTGCTGAGCTGAGTTAAGCTACTGTTGTATGTATTATACTATTGCATCTACTAAATTGTAGACTCAAGGAGTTGAAACTTATGTGTGACTAAGCTTTTGCAACTCCTAAAGCTGTCAAGCAACGGTAAAGAGATTATACATGTGTAAGGAAAGGATCCTGCAATTATTCTTATCCAAGTACAACTGTGCCTTGTGTCTAAGCATATTGTATATGTGTTCAAGGTCTGAAGTTAGCAAAGAAGCATCCATTTTTATGCTACTAAATTTACGACATGCTGTACTATCCATTCTCTACAAGTATTGAATCAAATCATCTATCAAAACTATAGATGTATGTACTTGCCCTGTTATCCTCCACAATTTGCTAAATAAGTTCCCCTTTGTTTTAAACCCGCTAAACTTGAAGATTCGAGCTATCGTACTCTTAAGGAATTTGCTGAACCGAGGAAAATACTAAACTCGAGCTTCCTTGTGAAGTTTGAAGTGTATCCGAGCTTATTGTAAGAGTATTCAATTGCCGAATTGAATTTGGTCATAATAGTAGCGTGTGAACTGTTATGGATTGCAGTTACAAAACTACCAAGCTGTGATTAATGCCATTGCCAAGGTGATTTATTCAAGTTGTCTCTGAACTAACGTATGGCAATTCTAGTATCCATCAAAGATTATAAATTGTGGTGCCAATAATCATTCAAGCTCATATTTTACCTTGTGGCAATGGAGAAATTTTACATAAAGGGGAGACTTAAACGAGGTATTATATTAATTCGGGTTAGTTGCTACCCATGAATTTTATCTCAAAGATTGTTATTAGAAGATTGGGTTATAAAACTATCGACCACTCAAATCCGTATAATTTTGTTTATAATGATGAAGTGATTCGAGTGACGAAACACACAATAATAGCCTTCTCCATTGAAAAATTTCTCGATGAAGTTTTATTTGATGTTGCCAACATTGGAGATTGTTACATATGTTTCAATTCTTTATAGAAGATGAGCCATAACTTAAGTTACATACCTTTGAAGAATACTTATTCCTTCTATGATAAAAAAAAAAAAGTTATGCTCCACCCTATCTCCTTAGCTAATCTTGAAGATGATTTAAGGATTGTTAAGACATCGGTAGAGAGATGGAGGGTTGAAAAGAAAATCCCTGTAGAGGCCATCAAGGAGGAAGAAGAAGTCGATGAAGGGATTATTACACTATCTATGGTGACTGAAGAGGAACCTAGTTGTGAGGAAGTGGATGAGGTAATGACTGCTGGAAATGAGGTTGAGAAGCAGTTTGAGCTTCTACATATTCAGACTCCTTAACCTCATGCTATGCATGAACTTAAAGTTGTGCTATTCCCTTTGATTGATAGCTACTGGAATTATTTTGGGATAACTGACAGGGTACATGATGAGTGAAAAGAGCATCAGACTATGTTTACTTAGATCATTAAGCTGAATTGTTATAGTTTGCTTTTATTTCACTCTTACAAATTTGTTTTTAATCCAGGTAAAAGTTGGAGTAACCTCTTATCAAGTTTCGAGTTGAAACTTTTTCAAGAAGGGGATGATGATAGGATTTGAGGTGCTGACCCTACTATATATTGAAGCCCAACTCGTCAATTCTTCACATGGGCCTATCATTTGGTCATTTATTTCTGCTTACATTATTTAGATTTTCTTTTTATTGTATTTTTTCTACATTATCCTCATGTTTATTTTGTATTTACAGGAATACCACTAGGGCATCCTTTTTAGTATTTTGCCCTTATATATAAATAGAGCATATGTATAAGGTTTTAGCCAAATTTTGACATGTTAATGAAAAACTCTTAAGACATTTCTCTTGGAAAACTCTCCTCTTCTTGCTCTTATTAATCCCTTTAGTAATGATTGTGGTGAGCAACTCTATTACTCGAATCGGTGTGTTACATACGACGAGTCTTAGGCCATGTTGGATCTTGTAGGTGCATTATATCCAGCTAGATAGCTTACGAATTTGCTAAAACCCCCATTTTATTTTATTTTCTTATTCGTTGTAGTACCTCTCCATGTGTTCAACCCTGGAGACATATCAAGCTATCTCTTTTCTTTTCTTGTAGGAAGTAATCAAGCTTTATGATATGCCTAAAACCATTGTTTCAAACAAAGATCTTAAGTTCATGAGCTACTTTTTGAGGACACTATGGAGACAAATAAGAGCCAAGTTATCGTACAAGACGTCCTATCATCCATAGATCAATGGACAGATCAAGGTTGTCGATAGAATTGTTGAAACTTTACTACGAGTTACTGTCAGACAAAACATAACCGATTGGGATCTATGTCTGCCAACCATTGAGTTCGCCTACAATAGGACTGCCCATAGTATAACAAACATGTCTTTATTTGAGGTCGCCTATAGGTTCAACCCCGAGCTCCCGATGGACCAAGCACCCCAACCATGACTTGATGATGATTAGCCAGTTGTGGAAAGAGTTGAGGCCATTAAAGCCATGTACCAAAAGATTATAAAGTAGTTGAGTTGAGCTAATACTAAGCTTGAAAAGCAAAGTCGAGGACGGAGGAAGAGAAAGTTTCAATCAGGTGATTTGGTCTGAATACATCTTAGTAAGGAACGATTCCCAAACTTAAGGAAAAGCAAGTTGTCTCCCAAAGTTGATGGACCTTTTAATGTACTTGAAAAGATCAATCATAATACCTACAGGATTAAACTACCTGAAGGATATGGAGTCTCGGACTCCTTTAACATTATTGATCTCCAACCTTACACTCCCGAGGACAAGCAACCTGGAGGAGAACCAGATTTAATCCCGAATATCAAAAAACCCGGAAAGAATGATAAGGGTCAAGGATCGATCATGCGCTCTTGAACCCAAAGGCTTTCTCATATTGTTCGCTGAGCTGTTCGAGGTGACTTAAGTGTTAAGTAACAGTGCATGCCCTAATCTAATCTGCTAAGCTACTTTGCTTTCTATACGATCCAAGAAATTGCCGAGGTGATCGGCTAATGTGTTGAGCCTACTCCGTTACATACCATTCTAAGCCTCGAATCAGGATGCAGCCCTCATCGGTTCTGAGGTCGAGCTGACAATAGTTAGGAGCTAATCATCCAAGGCTGACCTTTAAATGAGTTATCCCTAAATCGACCCCGCTCCAATCCTAGTTGCCCAAGCTATCGAACTTCAGCTATCAACCTAAGTTGATCGGGATTGTCCCTCTTCGGCCAACAGTATCATGAAGACCACAGATTGAGTAAAACATGCATACGCTGTCCTTTTTTGACATCCATACGGTCCTTTCTGACAGTAGATATTCTCATTGCATGATTACATTATTCCCCCTGTAAATTATTTCCCCTTTTTCCTAACTAATAGAAATTCTTTTCTGTTATAACCTAAGACTTACTTTAATTAAGTACTATAAATACTTGCAAATTATAATAGTCGTATCGTCATCATACGAAGAATACACTGTTCTTTCTCGCTCTCTCAGGCTAAGCATCCTTTTTGCTTACACTTAAGCTACTTTTATCTAGTCTATTGAACATGAACTAGTGGAGAGTGCCATCTAACCATACTTGTGCATCATATCAAGTATGACCAAAGCTCATGTGAGGTGTTGATGTGTCTTATCCATTGTCAATGCACGGGACCCCTGCTTATCCTCAACTACCATTTACTTTTTGAGTCATCTCGTAACCTGGACCAATCCCCTTGGTTACACTTGATATTGGGTTTGTGTATTCATCTACAAAATCCGTATTATTGGTTAAATGAAATTGTATAAAGAAATTACAATAATTATTATATTTTTTGTTTATTTAATATAATATTTAAAATTAAAAGTTAGGTACATGTTATACTTACTGTATAATATAATTTTAGTAAAAAGAAAAAGGCAACTGATTAAATAGATAAATGATTACATCAAATAAACTTTTTGTAAATTTAATATAATATGTAAAATTAAAAATTACGTACGAGATATACTAACTGTTATAATTACAATAAGAAAAACCAACCGATTAACGTGTTAAACAAATAAATTAATACATTAGATATACTACTAAATTAAAAATATTTAAAATATCATTTTTATTTACATTTCAAAAAAAAAAAGAAGGCCCAACGTGTTACTCCCGTGCTTTCATGCGCGTGGTTGGGTAGCTTACCTAGTGTGCCCGTACTTGTACACTCGAACCTAAGCCTAAGCCCAAGCCTACTTATACTCATGCCTGTGCATCCCATATAGCAGCCCCAATCGTGCTCATGCTTGTGTGCCTAGCCCATTTATCATCCTTACTTGAGAATAATAGAAGTAGCCAGACATGGGCATGATTCTTAGTCTGATCGAACTTATCATGAATTAATGGGCTACAGGTTTAGAAAATGGTTAGATCAGGAATGTCTGTCGTAGAGCTATCTTATGACACTAGAATCGCTAGGTTTTATAGGTTTAAATCACACTTCCTGGATCGATCGACTGAAACATACATGTTTTTAGTTTTTGATGATTTTTTTATATATTTAAGAGTGTATAAGTAATGTAAATTAATAACTAGTTAGTTGTGCTCTCTTATTCAAATATATAAATATATTGGAAACTAAATTTGATACGATAATTACTCTTAGCTAAAATAATAAAGAAAGAAAAACAAAAGGTTAATGAAATGTAAAAATTGTTGGTATTTCGTAATGTTGACATCTTCCATATATTATAAATTTTTACAAATTTCAAAATAACCATAACTATGAGAGTGAGTCAAGATCTCGACAAATTCTAATGTGAGAACAAATTGCCTGATCACCTAGTCAACATAGCTCTTGAAAAGGAGCAATAGATAGATAAATTATTGGTCTATTTGTTACACTTCGGAGCCATAGAGTCGCAACAGTTCCATTGTGTAAATCATTTTACGATAGTAACTGACCTCATAGTATCTACCATAGATATGATCTACACAAGACGTTAACTACTCCTCGCTTTGAAGTAAACAGTTCAATTAAGTGTTTAGCTAAAGTTACAGTAATTATCAAGAACTTTTAGGTCAACATACATAATTATATGTACATTCCATAGATCTTCCCAAGAAATTCTATATTAACATAACAGTCCATTAATTTACATAACAACTATCAGTCTTTCATTCTTATGCTATTAAGGAGACTTTAACTATACATTCACTACTAAGCGAATTGATCCTCATACCCCAGGTTTCAAAAGAACTAACCTTTAGATATTTGTAGGATGGCATAATACTCAAAGTATTCAAAAGTCAGGACCTACAAAAAGATCTATATGAGTATGAGCAATTACAGCTCAGTAAGTTGAATTGGAGACTCATAAATGTATATAAATATAAACAAGATTATCAAGCAATTATTTTTATGCAATGCAATAAGCAAGTGTCATTACACAACGTAGTTTGGTCTTTCGTAAAATCAGAGAAATTTCACCTGCTCTAATCCAGATTGAGGAGTTTTCATGTTATGCGACAGCTCAAAACCAAACCCAGGTTTATGTAATGGAGACATTACTCCTCCTAAGACTATCCTTCGAACTAATGCCCTCATCCTTACCGTAACTTCTTCTCCTGTCACTTAGTTCGGCTAAGGATGAGGAAAAGATCAATTTGCTATCAATTTGCTATCCAGCACTATCTTTATTGAAGATGTCGATGTTTGGTAGGATAATCCTAATGATCCCCTAAAGGGTTGCAATGCATGACAATTTAAGGCATTAAAGTCAAATAAGATTCAATACCATTTAGGGTGTTTAGATAATTTCACACCAATCCAGTCATAATACACAATCAATCACAACACAAATTTCAACACGAATTCAGATACTCAAACACATGCATCAATTACTTATAATCACAATCATACACAATCCTAAGTCTCCGAGTACCATAAAATAGTACTTCAATATGTTAAAGTAATAACCCAACTTACATAGAATTCTTGATCGCCCAATCACTTAATTGCAGGTCGATTCATCTCTTAGTATTCTATAATACAAATACGTCTTTTTAGTACTTATACTTTGATGATACATATTCTAAGTTATAATTTAACTCATTTCTCCATGTATACCTATTATATACTAATGATTCGTTTTACCTTATTTCAGGGTTCGGTTTCTAAATTAGATTCCAGTTTTGATTTTACATCGTCTTTAACTACGAGGAATCCTAAATATGCTCAAATCATAATGTAAAATTAATCACATTAAGCTTCAGTATTCTAATATCATATTGGGTCTTAATTTGATGTTCTAAACTATTCAGTACACTTTAATCCTAATTAAGGTATTGGATTTACTCTCGATGTAAGAAAATCTTACATTTTTTATGCAATTACTTAAAATTAAATTTTGTTTCATATTTATTATGTACTAATTATTATTATTATATTATCCAAATAAACCTATTTTTTCATATTTATTAAATTTCCAATTCTACATATTCCTAATTTCCTACAATTACTACATAATTCTTATATTAATTACACTTAACACTCCAAAGATTAGGATTAGGTTTTCACATCAAAGATTAACATCCTTAAATATCTAATTATCATATAAATCAGTAATTAATCACTTAATCGCCTAATTAACCTAAAATTACCCAAATTTTCCATCATTTTAGGGCTAAAAAAATTACTTAAAAATTTTAAAAATTAAATTAAAAAAAAGGCTTCATAAAAATTTGTTTTATATCACTTAAGCATTCTATAAAAAAAAAAAATATTGAGCTCCATACTGCACTCCTAAGCCTATTTATTTCTAATTCTAATCATACTTAGTTTTGCTTAATTTTTTAAGAACCTTATATCTATAGACGTAATTAAACTTAATCACTATTTTTTTTTCTAAATCTATATACAATAAAACCTTAGAATAATAAATTTCATAATTTTCTAGGCAAAATAAATCATTTTTAAAAATTGTACAAAATCGGAGCAGATATAAGACTCACCCGATTCGATGGCTTTTGGGCCTCCAACACCAGTTCAGGTGTGTTGGCCGGTCCAAGCAGTGGGTCTAGAGTAAGGTGGTAGTGGTGGCTCGACTCCAGGTGTTGGTAGTAGCTCGGTTCACAAGTCCCTACTGCATAAATTTACTTAAAAAAATTTTAAACCTTAATTTTTTTCTCCAAATTTCAGTGCTCTAAATATTTTCTAACTTCTAACTGTCCAAATGAGTTCTTTAATTTTTCTTGCTATTTATAGAGCTTTGTAATAATTATTATGCATTTAATTGGATAAAACATTGCTCAAATCTCTTCAATTTTGCCTTTTGTGTTACTTGTTTTTTATTGGTTAATTTTTCTTCTTCAATTCCTAACCTACTATAACCAAATCCAAGTTATTCCCTATTCCTCTAATTTTTTATTAATTATTTAATAATTTTATTTAATTATTTAATAATTTTTTAGCTAATTTAAGTAATTTCACGTATTTTTATCTACACATAAATACTTATGGGGTACATGTGAACATTCCTAATTATTATTTAAGTCATTCTATGATTTTTAGTATACATACAATATATCTCTAGTAATTTATTAGTTATAAAATCGCCTTTTTTACCTTTTCGATATTTAGCAACTATTATACCTAAAATTTGAAAATTTTATAGTTTCTTATTTTATTACTTATTTTCTCAAAATTCAGGTTTATGAGGTTATTTTTACTAATATTTCTATCTATAATTTATAATTTAGGTTTGATCGGATTCTTTAATCGATCGCCCTAAACTTTGTGTACTAAATTCGATCATACGGTCACTTGGTTTAACTTTAAGGCTTATACTATCTATCTTAATTGATCTACTTATTTTAACAGCACATATTACTTGTCCTATGTATGATACCCCTAATGGAGGGTCTTGTTAAAAGTGGTGGTTTACTTAATTTTTTTCCCTTAAAAGGATACAAATCATTAAACAAATATTGTTACACTTCACATAACAACTTTTTTTTCTTTTATTTTTTATTCAATTTGGCTCCATTGTTAACGAGCTCGAACTCTTCTAATATATGGTGATTCAAAGGGAGCCTTAAATAACATAACTTGCCACTGAAATGTCCTTAATTCTCTATGTGTCAAAATTATACAAATTAGTCCATTTAAGTTGATTCTTTTCTTATTCTTGTGCAATGGATCCATTTCACATACTTCTAATTATTTTTATATTGATTTTAACTAAATTTACTAAAAAATGCATAAGTATAGGCTTTTAGTAGAGTACAATACGTAATTTAGCAGATTATCGAGTATAAGCACTCACATTAAACCTTAGCTTTCTAAAAATTTAGACCAATTATGGAACTTATTTTAGGTGAAATCCATAGTTTGTGTATAAATAAGGCAAGTTTAATGCTGTACACTAGAAATTAACAAAATTACTCATTAAATAATAAGTCATGTTGATTAGCGACAATCAATCTACAATTACTTTCTAAACTTGCTTTGGTGCAATATAAGACTTGCTACTATTAACTCAGTTACCTATGTCTTTAAGTCCCTAAGATGTGGTAGTTGATACAAATTAGGGCATTAAACTCATAATCTTTGTAGTTGTTGATGCCTTATTATGTGACAGTAAGATTGCATCTGAGGTGATAATAAAAGCATGAAAATTTGTTTGAAGGATGAAAAATAATAGTAAAAGATAAGGAATGGATAGCAGAAGCTACATGCGAAAAGAGAGACAATAAAGAAAATGTAAATAAGGTGAAAATGAAATTTTAATATTGTTTAAAAGTAAAAAATAATACTTATTTTTTATTTTCAAATAAGAAGTGGTTTGATTTAGGTTCAAGCGATTTAATTCAATTCAATTCAATTCGACCTCTTAAACCAAAATGCAAACCGTTTGAACCTCATTTGAATCGAACCACAAATCAAACCAAAATATAAAAAAATTGCATTTTATGATTTAATCCAATTCGGTTTGGATTTTGGTTTTATTTGATTTGATCAATAACCCTAGAAAAAAACCTACTGCATTCTTATCGAGTTAGATTAGATGACAAACTGTACATTATGCACATGTATCCTCATAAAAGTATCTAGTCAGTTGTTATCATCACTTAAACTTTCACATGCTTATGTAAATTTTCCTTGATTCATTTCAACTTATAGGAACAGTAAGAGAATGGTGAGAAAAAGATTCCTTAAAAGTAAGATGTTATATATATATATTACTTATCACGCCTCAAATATGAGAAGTTGTAATAGTCTTGCTATGTAAATTAATTTGAAATAGAAGCTAACCTCATAGCTATTACTGTAGATATAGTTCACACAAAATGTATACGACTCAACCAGCTTGAAGCATCTAGTTTAATACTTGTCTATAATCAAACCTGTAATATAGCTTTTCAAAATACTTGTTTACGATGACCTGTTGTTCGATAATAGAAAGAGGAAGATTTACTAATTCCCTTTCACTCATAATCTTTCCTTGAATCCTCGAGGCAAGGATTTACAATACGACAATACTTATGCAACATTTTTACACATAGAGTTATAATTTACATTAAAAATTTATAAAAACCATAAGTCTTTAAAGTCTATCTACAATAAGATAGGAAACTAGTGGGCGTCCTAGTGAATTCTCAATTAGTTTCCTCAAAACCAAAAAGAAAATATCAAAAACCCAAATTCAATGGATTCTTCTTTCCTCACTTTCCCAACTAATTGTACACTAACTTAGGGGTAGTGATATCTAAATATCTTGAATTCTTACTTATCACCTACAAAAGAATTTATAAGGATGTAAGCACAATTACCTTAGTAAATGGGACAGAGTAAAAAAAGTACCATATAATTATAAATAAGGTTATTAATTATAATGAAATGCAATGCAATACAATCGATCACTTGAAACATTATAAGATTAGAGAAATTGCATCTGCTCTAACCTGGATTGAGGAGTTTATCGTAACTCAAAATTAGGCCACACTTAAGCTTATACAATGGACAATATACTCCTTCCATAACCACTTTCAAATCATGGCCCACACTCTTGCTACAACCTCCTTGCCTATCACTTAATTTGACTAAAAATGGGAAAAAGGTTATTTCAGCTATCCTCATTAAATGGAGTCGATATTTGGTCTTACAATTTTAATCATTCCACTAATGATTGTTATGCATGTCCAGTTATGTTAACGGTCAAATCACTATTAATTCCATTTAGGGATAGCCAAAGAAGTTTACACCATACAAAACTATGTAATCATGCAAAATAGTATGCTAAGAAGTTTAACTCCTTTCACAACTAGAATACCAACCATATACATGGCATGCATATAATTAACTATTTATAACCACAAATAGAAGTACTTTTAAGCCTCTAGATACTTTGATATGATATCTCAACAAGTGGTAAAGCTACAATCTTAACTTACCTATCCTAATGCTCACTACGAAAGACTTATATCGTTGATACTTTGCCCATTAAGAGATCCTATATATACAAAACCTAGATTTAGTTTTTATAAAAGTTATAAAAACATTAAAGTTTTACCTACTCTTCATTATAAAGTTATATATATAAATATATATACATTTAAAGTATATTATTATTTTTTTATATAATGTAGTTTTATTATATAAGTTATATTAAGGTATTAAGTATCGATAATATATATAGTTATATTATTACTTATGATATATCATTTTAATCAGTTAATTTACGTTTCAATTACGATAAGTTATCATAGTTTCATAATATTGTAGGAATATATGCTATTTTACCTAAGGTTGTTCGATTTTAATAAAAATAGTATCATTAGATTCATACAAACCTAACAATACGTATTATGGGTTCTATTTCGAGAGATAACTTCTGAAGGATATTTTTAGTTTCTAATACACCTATACGCTCCTATAATAAGTATTATCATATTATACTCATTTTATGTAAATGGATTATATTTTATAAAATTTACTATTGTAGCTTAATAATATATGTAATATCTAACCCTAATATTTATATATCATAACTTGATCATATAATTATCACTAAATAAGTTAAAAATTCATTTTCACCAGACTTGACCAGCATGTACATGTCTAAGTTATGTTTCAATATTTGTTACGTTTTAGCTTATTATTACTCAAAACATACCTCGGTTGATAAATTAAGTCATTTACTAAATAAATTCGTAATAAATAGCTTGAGTCATTAAATAATTTCTTGAAAATTTCTATAAACTCCTAAAAATATAGGGAATTCAATCAGTATATGGTTTCATGCTACTAAATTTATTGCCTATATACACATAATTACCTTTTTACTCCTAAATTATATTTAGTTAAGCAAATATTATCATTTTTATACAAAATTACTTTCAATATATGCTAACATTATTATGAATCACCAGAAGTTAGTAGACATTCATTCCATCAATTAATTTTACAAAAAATCTATTTATTGCATAATTTCACCCTATTTTTAGCTATTTTTAAGTTAAAAATTACAATAAAGATTAAATATACTTAAATTAAAAATTTGGCTACATAGCAATTAACTACATGTCATATGTATTTTGTATAAAAATTTTGAGCTATAAGCAACATTATTTAATACATTTATTTTGAATTTCAAATTTCGGATAAATAGTAACTTATTTAAGTAAATATATAAAATATTCAAAATAAAAAAAATAAAAATATAACATAAAAGTATATCTAAAATAATCTAGCAAAACAATTTTCCATAATTTTTTGGATTTATTTGATATTTTCTAAAATTTAATGAAAAACAGGGTAAAAAATTTGATAACCTGTTCATCGAAGCTCTAGTAACTAACGACAAATGAGTGGTTGTCGATAGTGGTAGGTGCTAGTGGCTCTACTTGGTTGTGGAAGGGTTTCACAACAAGTCACTAGATGGTTGGGGAACAAGCTTGGCTTCAACCTTTACTCTATATTTCCTTTGTGTAATTTACTTCCTAAATGTGTGAAATGGAGTTAAGATTCTTAGATATAATGTTTTTAGCTTGCTAAGATTTTTCCCTTAAAGATAAAGTAATTTTTTCCATTTTTTATCCATATACTCTTTTGAGAATATTGAGCAAGAGGTGTGAATTTACTAATTTCCCTACATTTTTATTCATCATCAATCCTCTTCTAGAATTGCCATGGTGAAATATGGACATTTCTAAGTTATTTTGATTAATTTAAGTAATATTTTAGCATATTTTAAATATAATATATTAATATTTAATAATTTTGTTAATAAACGTGTATATATCCTATGTAATTAATACATATAATGTGTAAACATACTCATATAATTATGTTTCTAGCATGTCTTTATTTTTAAGTTATATTTCTTATTTATTTTTATGAGTTTATCACATATTATATATAATTTATAGGTATAATTATTATATATATTGAATATATTTATAAGAATACGTATATATTTATACAGTACATTATGCTATATTATTTTCTTTGATAACTTAATTAACTTATCTTTAAGTCTTTATCGTACTTCGAACTTAATTTTAGGGGTTTCAACGAGTTTTACGTTATATATATACTTTTAAGACTAAAATTAGGATGTTGATTTATTATTTTTACAATCTAATTTCATTGGATCATTTCAATTAATTTTTCTATCTTAACCGTAAAATTTAAGTTCAATCGAAAATATTTTTCCAAAAGTTCTAAATTTAAGTACGATTGCCCTAAATACAATTTTAAATTCTCACATTACTCGTTTATAGATAAAATCAAATAAAAATTAACATTTGATCGTTATTTATTGTATATGTTAAAGATATTTTCATGTATCAAATTCTTATTTATTCCTATATATGATATAATAATTCACATAGCGTATCATTTTTAACATATATATTTTTTTCTTTTAGTTTATTGACTGTGATTTAGATGCCTGGAATAAAAAGATCAAGTGGGTTGAAAAAGCCAAATCCAATTAGCAAATTACGTCCCACTAAATAACCCTTAACGAGCCTTTCTCCACTCTCTTCACCTGCAAAAAGCAACACAACTCCAACGGCTAGTTCTGTTCCCGCCATTAAATAAACCAACGAACCCAAAACCCCTTCACATTCTGCAACACCACATCCATGGGTTTAAAAGGCACAACAATCTCAGAACCTTTCAATTTCCTCAATACCCCAACTTAACAACACATCCATAGAAAAACAAACCAAATTCGTACCTTTCATTTCCGGCTTCGGATCCTCTCCATTTTCATCTCCTCAGACAACCCTAGTTACTATGACCAAGATTAACGCCTTCCGCCGCTTCCTCCTCCCTTGTTTCTCCCCTGCCTCCATTTCCTGCCCCGCTGTGCCCAACCCTACCACCAAGAAACGGACAAGCACCTCACTCCGAGACGATGCTGCCCGCAAATCCCATATCCAAGAACCCCATCAAGAAGAAGAACCTTCCTCCCCTGAAAGCAGCATTGATTTAATCCCCGCGGCACCACCTCGCCACTCCAGAACTATGGTCATTGGGACCATCTTTGGCCCCCGACGTGGGCATGTCTGGTTCTGCATCCAACACAACCGCCTCTCCACGAAACCTTTTCTCCTTCTTGAGCTTTCCATGCCAGTCAATCAACTAGTCAACGAGATGCGATCCAATGAGCTCGTCAGGATCGCCCTTGAATGCACTGCAGACACCGCTGTAGGGCTAGGTTCTTGTCCTCTAAGATCAATCCCTATGTGGAAGCTCTCTTGCAATGGACGAAAAGATGGGTTTGCAATCAAGAGAAAGGCTGGGGAGCATAACCGTTTGATGCTGAAGACGATGCAGTCTATGACGGTGGGAGCGGGCGTGATTCCGTCAGGGTTTGGATCGGAGAATTCAGAGGAGATTATGTACGTGAGGGCTAATTATGAACACGTCATCGCCAGTGCCGATATGGAGTCTTTCCATTTAATTAATCCGGATGATTGCCCTGGCCAAGAACTTAGTGTGTTCTTGATAAGGTCTAGGTAAATTATGGAAATATTAAATTTCGAACATGAGTTTCTTCCTATAAGCCAAGATGAGTTCTGTAAATATTCAGCGAAGGGACAAGAACAGCTCTTATAAAATCCGGAAATACGATGGTTTGAAAAACAGGGCTCCCTGTTTTTCCCATTTGTGTTTGTTTAAATCTTGATTTGGTTCGAATGGAGTAAAAAACACAGCGTTTCTTACCGGCCCAGGGGGCCTTTTTTTTTTTTTTTTTGTATTCATAATATTTCTGAGTTTTTCTTACAAACTAGACATTCGAGAAAGATATGTAGATTTTGGCTTTGCTTTCGTCGAATTCATATGGAAAGAGTTGTAAATAGATTGTTTGTTTTCCTTTTACAGACATGGTCTTAGGTATTTAGGGATTTGTTTTTCCTTAATTTTTATATATATTTTTTGCTTTTTGCAATAGAATTTAAGGTATTATTAACCCAATAACATTTACTTAGGTGAATGGTTGTAAATGTTACAAGAAAAGCAATGAAATCATAAAGTTTTCTCCTATGTTGTTTTCACGTATGTGGTGGAAATCCAAGATAACTGTTTTGTTTATTTCACTAAAAGATTAACCACATTCTTGGTGTGGAGTCCTGTAGTTGTGGACCACCCAATTTGGCTTCGAAGTCAAAGACAAGCAAATAAATCATTAAATTGGCAAAAAACAAGGTTTTCAAAAATTTCTCCATTAAGATTTGGTTCATAAATTCTCGTACAGTCGACAATACCAACTTACGTGTATATCTGAGATATCCCGGCCACAGGGAATTGAGTTCTTCCAATGTAACCTTCTGTTAACACCCATCAAATGCTTGTGAGCGCATGACGTTAAGACTAGATATTTTTGCACATCTGTTCTGATTTTAACAGGTTAAGATGCATCCAAACTTTGACGTTCGGGTGGAACTATTATATAATAATCAATGGCCCTATTCATTTCGGCAATTTAATTTTGCGCTATGCCTTGCACTATAAACATTAGTTCCAGGGTGTTGAACTTCTAGTCCAAATTGAATTCGGTCATCTCGTTGTGGCGGAGATGTTGGAGGGAAGAGCGGTGGTGCGTGAAACCGATATGCCAGAGGGGATTCAGGCTCATGTGATGGAGTTGGCTTCCCAGGCTTTGGATCTCCATGAAGTCTCCGAGTTTCAATCCATTGCTCGTTACATCGAACAGGTCTCTTCTGATTGAGTTGTTTTATAGACTTACAGAATATATATTTGCGTTTTCATTTTTAGTTTTGGTTTGTATTGATTTATTTGTTTTTTGCATCCATAAATGTAAATATACTTTCTTTAGCACCCGCGTTAAGGCACGCAATTAAGAATGAGATGCGCATTTTTGTCGGTGAAAATGATTGATGTTTATGTGAAATTTTGGGGAGTTACGAATAAGTCCATTTACTTAAACATCGGTATAGAGAGCAGGAGCATTGGTACTCAATATATGTCTAAAAATTAGAATTCTTAAAGGAAGAAATTATGAAAGGAAAAGGGATGAAATTCAATTTTTTATTTTATTTTATTGTTATTATAGCATCTATATTGTCAAAAGGATGTTTTAATTGTTAATTGTAAAAGAGATGTGTTTGTTTTGAATCGGCTTTCTAGATCCATCCACTTAATTGGTATGCTGGCAATTACATCTAGTGTAGTGAGATTTTTGTATTTATTTAAATAGAATGAATATTTATTTTTCAAGGGAAAAAAAGTACTTCATAATTAAATTTCCTTCTCCAAATGGAATAAGATGGAGATTATTGTCACAGATTGCCATTAAGAGCATGAAAGCTGTAATAAGTGACTTGTAAGAGCATGAAAGCTGTAATAAGTGACTTTTATATTATTTAGTTGGTTAAAAATACAAGTAAAGAATAGAATTGTAATAAAAATCAAATTACTAAATTGCCCTTTCTCTTTCTTCCTCCTCTAGTACATTGGAAAACTTCTAAACCCTAAGATGCAAGCTACTTTCTCTCCCCAAGACTTAAACTTTCTTCTTTTTTTCTTCCAACTACAAATTCAAGAAGCCAAAGGGTAGTGATAGTGAGTACAAATCCAAGTGACCGAAAAATTGGTGATAGTGAAATGTAAAATGATCGATGAGTGTTCATTTGACTCTAAACCTTACCAAGACTAGTTGCCTCATTGAATGATATGCTTTCGCTTTTTGTGACATTGGGTTGGAGTTTGGCGAAGAGAGAGAAAGATAGAAAGAGAAGATGATCATGGGGTAGATTTGCTTATGATTAGGGAAAAAGAGAAGATCAACATGGAAGAAAGGGGAAAAGGAGAAGATCAATTTGTGCTAATAGTGGTGGTGGTGTTCATGGGGTAGTGAGGATGATAGAGTAGAAGAGAGAGAGCCGAAGTGTTTTATTTAGGAAAAAGAAAATTATGAGATGAGGAATTCTTGTTACATGATTTGAAGGAACGGGGATTCCTAAAAATTCTTATTTTAGGGCTTAAAATACAACTAAACAATATAATAGGGAATATAGGAGGAATAAAATACCCATTCTCCTAAAGTAAACATACTATATGAGTATCAAGTGAGTTATAAACCTTTTCGTAGCTTGACATGATTTATATGAACATGCTACTTGATAATGCTACATTAGACAGATAAAACACTTTTCATTACATCCTAGAAAATATCAATATTAAGTTGCTACTTTTAGAGTATGTTTAAAAAGAAAAAAACTATGAGAAATTTTCTATTTTGATAATTGAACTCTTAGATTAATTTAATACCATAAACCAGATGCTTAGATAAGCCTCATGACCCAAGAGTTGGCCTAATTACTAAGAGATGTTTTAGCGAGATTTAAGGGTCTTTAGACCAATCAATTGTTCTTTATCTTTCTAATTGTCTTATGCGTGCATATAATCCTTTTGATAAGTCTTCTATCTTCATAAGCCTTGACAATGGGTTAGGCTAAACCCATCTATTATTAAAAGCGCTCGGTAGATATAAGAGAATTAAAGAGGCTTCATTTCGTCCATTGAATGTCAAAAGCAATCCAACAGATATTATTAATAGCTCATCTCATCTATTAATCTCTAAAATCATCCAACACTTAAGATCAAACATCAAACTTTATAACAAAGAGCCCCCTCCTCATTTGAGAAGATTTAAAGCATTGTGAAGGTTTCTAGAAAACATCGACACTCTATTTAAATCATTTTAAGAAAGATCAAAATAACAAATCAATCAAGAATAGATAAAGAATGTTAAAAAATTCTAGGAAACAATCCTCCACTACATGCATGCATCTAAATATTGAGTTTGTTTATTCCTTCTCTTGTGCATCCTTTCACATATCACCAGCTTAAGGTTTCTTAAGGTCATTAGATATGCAACTTGTACATGATTAACTAACTTTAACAAACCTCACTCCACAACTTATGGGTTATCAGCCCTTAAAATAATTAAACAAATATATTAAAATTAAAAAAAAAAACCTTTATATGAGCAAAACATGGCTTAGAACTCATAAGTATGTTGCCATAAATTAGATTGAAATTATATGATTTTGATTTTTCAGATATATTATAGATAATGAGTAAGGATAAACAAATGAAGAATTAAATAATTTAGAACAAAAAAATAATTATAAATATGAATCTTTGTATTAGTATTTACATATTCGCATAATTTATAAGGAAAATTGACATATATGTGTTAGTGTGCTTGTTAAGAGAATAAAAGTTTTCTATACTCCATAACTAATCTTAGGAGATGTGAAAACTTAAAGTTCTTGATCTTTAAGTTCACATGACACTCATTAATAATCAATTCCTTTATAAGTTTGTAGAACTTTTGGCAACGTATATCATTTCAACAAAAAGAATTATTTCTAAGAGCAATTCGATAAATGGAACATTTTATAGTATTGACTATACAATGTAATTCAAGGTTTTGCATATCGAGAAATAATTTCAATAAATAATATATGTCATGTATTATATATATAATATATAAATACTAATAAGATGATATATAAAATATGTATAAATTATGAATGGCAATTGATTTAAAAATTAATACTTTTATTGTTATTTATATCAATATTTTATTAATATTTATATTTTAAATATATATATAACATATGATATGCAATACTTAATCAATCGCTTTCCCTTTCATATTTATATCAATTGTTCCTATTATATTGTTTTAAGGCTACTCCCACTAATATATATATTCATATGTTTGTTCCATCTAATTAAGTGAATGATAATGACTGGTGTGAATATCATTGAGATATATTTTTATAGATTTATCACAAAATTTTGCAATGTTTCCTCTTTTGCAAAGTTATATCACATAAATTGTTACATCAGTTATTCAAAGTATGGATGGAACCTGTACCTTCAAAAGGGCAGAGGTTTGACGAAGCATATGTACCAGCATGGCATTGTGTGGTGTGGAAGGACTTCGGTTCCTCCATCACTCATTTGTCTGGGAGTTTCATATTCTTCCACGTGGACATGATGGAGTTTCTCATCTTCAACGACGGAAAGGACTTCACTCAGACAAAGGAAGGGGCAATTGGTGTATCTCCAAAGAGATAAAACCGATTACTGTGAAAACTGTTGTGCTTGATTCTGTTGAGATGTATTTTCGAACTATAAAATATGTATAACAGTGTTCTCATTAAACTAAATCCTAGGTGCTTATACAAGGATACATGTTTGACATTATTGCCCATCCATCCATTTGGCTTATTTTTTTGAAACCGGATTTAACCCACAACATAATCACAATTATGACTAACCAAGCAATATATAACCACTAGATAGTGTCGAATGAGATGCTATAGCAATTTTTGATAATCTCGATGGTCCATGTGGAGAAAATGTAACGACAGTCACGGTCGGTTTGATACGCTATGTGCCAAAATGAAATATTATCGGATACCAAAATAAATAAATGAAAAAGTTTAAACACTCGTATAGAGTTATCATCTGTCTTCCCACGTTTGTATATTGTTGAATAGCGAGATACGAGAAAACATCGACTCTAACAATCCCCAAAATTCATATTAATTTTAGCATTAAGCTTTAGTTTTTATTTATTTTTTCCGCACCTCAGCTTTTTGAAACATAATAAGTTATTGCTTCCTCTTAGCCCAGTATCTAAAATTGCCCACATGATCTATTAGGCCAGCTATCCTCCTCGTTTGGCCCGCGTTCCTGGCGTTTTTTTTTATGCATTATTGAACATTCCTTGGTCTGAGAACGTTCCACCGACAAGGAATGATAAAAGCTTCTTCTTCTTCTTTTTTTTCATTTATTTAAATTCTAACACTTATCATGTAAATATAATTTTTATATTTTTTTTCAAAAATATAATATTTATAAATTTATTAAAAAAGAAAACTTTGGTGAAGCATTTAGCAATAAAGTATAAAGTTTATTAGAAAAAAGAGTTTCTTTAAGAAACTAACGTGAGATTATAAGAAATCTTATAATTTTAAACATGGTCTCCACTCCTCGTTCTTTGGCCCGCGTTCACAAGGTGAAGCAATGTTTCGTGCATTTGTTGTGCATTATTGAACATTCCTTGGTCAGAGAAGGTTAAAAATAAAAATTACTTTTAAAAAAGGGAATTTTATTGAAGAATCTAGTATAAAGAATAAAGTTCATTAGAAAAAAAAAAAGGAGTTCCTTAAGAAACTGATTTTATAATTTCAGAGTTCTTTGAAGGATAAACATGGTCTTTGAGCATTTAAAAAAGACGTGTGACTCACATGTCCATAAAAATTAAGGGTTCATACTGCAGTCTTTTGTCACCTCTAACTTGCTCTTAACAGTCCCAACTCCATAGTCATGTCACCTCGTTATTTTATAGACCTTCAATGCACGTTTTTCGACGGTTGAATTAATCCTGGCATTCAAAATTAGATGGTCGTCAAAAGTTGGTTAACGGTGACATTTATTTGCTTATGGAGTTTTGCAGAGTTGAGGCGTCAAATTAGAAAATTTTGTAGATTAAACACCAAAATGAAAAATAAAAAAAGAAAATAAAATTGGAAGTTGGACTTTGGAGCATGTGAAATTTATTTGGTTGTATTACTTTGTAAACATTTAATATATGAGTAGTGATACTGCCTTATCTACTTTATACATTATAGTATCTTTTAACATTAGCAATATTACCATGTACATACATGTAATCTGAATAAATTAAATAAATTTTGAGTCCTTGCACATTGAGGACTTTACACCAATATAAAAAATGTGCAATCCTAATTTTTTTGACGATAATCGAAAAAACAAATTACAGAATATTGGTATAATTATAACTAGAGTTAGACTTATAAGACAGTTAATTTCGAATCATGAAATGGCTCATTAGACCGCTGAATTAACTATTGAACTACCGGATTGGTAGGCAACTGAATTTCCATTAAATAAGCTGTTTATGATGAATTGCTAACCTCATGACCTATCACCTGAGCCTGACTAAGAGACTTACAAGAACTTGTTAAGAGGACTCAAGCATCTTAGCTTGACCTTGACGAGCTTTAGTAATAGGAAGATAATCTACTAAACTCTTTGAGTGCTCAGTTTGAACATACTTTGCTCTACTCGGTTCACTATCTAGATGCCAACTTACTAAGTACTAAAGTTGATGGCCTTGTAGACAAAGCTCTCTTATCCCATCTACCAAGCTATGACCTCATTTGATTACCTTGACAAGCTTTAATATAGCTTAGCATCAACAATCCTAACATTAGCTCAGTTTAATCATAATATCTCAAGATTCCAAAACGTGAATCAATTGACAGGCTGCTACCTATCTTTACTTTTCCGATATTTATACTATATTCGTTTGTTGCTTTTGTCATATTTTCCCATTTTTGTTTATATTAGGAATCCTCTTCATATTTTATCCTTTATGTAATTTCCATTATTGTATTGTTTGTTGCCCTAAAGAACCCTAAGGAACTTACTATAAATAGTCCTCATTTATAGCTACAGACAACTTAATCAATTTTGAGAACCTAAATATTCCCTCATTTGTCCCATTCTTACGATATACTCTCTTTAAGTAACAACCTTTACACTCTTATCTAATCTTATTGAATAGTTTGAGATTAGTAGTGAATGGATCTTAATACTGCCTTATGTGTCATATTAAGCAAAGTACTAAGTTGTGTCATGTCCATTGGTACATCGTATCTGACGAGTAGCTTCACAAAAACTACTGTGTTTTGCCATCTTCATCTCCTGTTTTTTCGATATTTCGAATGATCCATTAAATATCCTCTCTTTGGTAAGCCTTGACAATTAACTCAGCTCTTAAGCACATCAATTTAGTCTAATGGTTCAAGGTCGAGCCAATACCAAAAATTAAAATATATATATAAATAATATATAATATACTATATCTATTATCAAAATAAGTATATAGTATGTATAATATATAATAATTAATATACTATATATATTATAATATAGATATATACTATATATAATATAACATCATATATTTACGCTTATAGAGTCTAAATAAATTATTTTGAAATTGAAAAAATTTGAACTAAAAACAAAATTTTTTATTGACAAGCAATGTCATAAAGTTTTAAATTTAGTTAAAAAAATAGATGAAAAATTCATAAATTATTTATAATAATTAAAGAAATTTAGAAAAAGAAAAAAAAAAAACACAGTTCAAAAGTCATCTAACCAGCCCTTAAACTGTTGGTTCAAGTGACTTGGCTTAGGCCTAACCTCTTAAGGATTGAGCTTGGTTCATTCTCTTATTAACTCGTGAATTAGTGGTTTAAAGTCGCTTTGGGCTAGGTTGGCCTAAATAAACGCTTTTAGCTAGAATGAACATAAGAAAAACAAAAGGTCAATATCACAATTTATACCTTAATTTTACCACTTTTTATAATTATACATCTGAAATTTTAACTTATTTAATTATATATCCAATTGAAAATTTAGTTATCATGATTTACATTTTAGTTAATTCCAATTTATATCTTAGTCTATTTGCTATGATTAACTAGTGAGATGGCTATCTAAAGTCTTAGAGGGTTTACCCAATCTCTTATAGCTGATTTTAAGCTATCCTTATGAAATAGTAAGTTGTGATTAACTTAAAAAATATAGATCATATGACCAATTAGTAGCTGTCTTTGATTGTCTACAACCTTACGAAAATTGCACGGACCCCAGCTAGGGGCAGCCATCTTTTTAGCAGATAGTATCGACTAAACTAATGGTATGAGTTGGAGCTAATTAAGTATAAACTGTGATAATTAAATTTTTAATTGAAAGAATAATTGGATAAATTAAAAATTTAAAAATATAATTATAAAAGGTGATAAAATTGAGATATAAACTATGATATTTTCTCAAAACTAAACAAAATAAAAAAGGGCTGAGCCGATTTATGGGTTAAGCAACAATGATACCGAATCGATTAGTCTATTGATTCGGAGGAACCAACACGGAAACTGCGAGCCCGTAATCGGTCGCATTTCATCTTTCTAGCAAATCAAGAAATGCTGTCTCGACCAGTTCATATGGGGTCTAGGCCCCACGCCGGTTGCCACTATCTAATCTAGCATCTTCTAGTAAAACTCTTTTACGCATTCTCTATAGAGTACAGATACTTCATACATAAAGTTGGCTTTAGTTTGAGATCCCTAAAATTTTTATTTATGACCAGTCCAAAAAGATGCATCCAATTGATTCTAAGAAATATTTTCAAGAAATTACAAAAATATGACCTATATTTCTATGTTTTTACAATTTATTTATTTTATATTTTTGTTGTGTTGCCCTCCTTGGAAAGCAGAGATTAGACCTCAAGTAAGTAGAATAGCATATGATACGTACTTATCCTTGACAGGATTCTATTGGAGGGAATGTTTGTTTTGCATGTTGTTTTTACTTGAAATAAATGATTATTAAACGAGAAATAACACTGGTCATGGATTTATAAAAAGACAAAATATACGCCATAACGCAATTGTACTTTTTATAATTTTCCTAAATACTTTGACCGTTTTTAGCTATTATGTTAAATGCACCATATATTTATATATAATACTCATTAGTAAATAATAAACGTTTGGTTACAAGGACTAAATATAATAAGTACAAGAATGCTTAAACAATAGAAGCTTATTATACTATATTTGATTTACACAGTATTACATATAAAATTTATATTAAAAAATTAATTATTTATATTAGAAAATAAATAATTTTTTGTAATATTTAATAAAAATAATATTAATTAACTCAATATTATAATATAAAAAGTTATTTTTAAGAATGTAAAATATTTTTGTTTTTGTCTACCTAATTTTATTTTTATATTATAGTATAGAAGAAATAAAATTTGGGTATTTTATTCAGTTTATTAACTCAATTTTTATCTAGTTACAAAAAAAAATTAAAAATCAAATATGGAATAAAATTTTTGTTTAGTCCAACTCATAAAAATTGTATAATCAAATGTTATCTAAGGGTATAAGAAAACGTTACAACGAATAAAAGTGTTGTAAATTAAGTTAGAAGTAGTTTTAAGTATTTGAAATATATTTGCTATAATGTTTCATTCTTCCAAAATTGCATTTTTCATCGTTTCTTATTCCCTTAATTTTTCTTTGCAAATAAGATTTTTATATTTAGAAGCCTGTTGGTTTCTTTACCTTAAATTGAAACTAGATATTTCCCTTTCCGTGCACTATTCAATAAGCGGCTTCTTGTCCAAGTCTCCCTCTTTCGCAAGGCTATTAGCATCTTGACTTGTATCCAAATATAGATATATATATATATATATATCATGATTAATTTCTATTATTAATGCCTATATATGGTTAAGTCATTTTCTTATTCTCTTTCACAACTTATCGCTTTTGATGAGGCTAGCCAAGTGGAGTTTTTTTTTTTTTTTTGCTTGTCAAAAGGTTAAGGAATAGAGAGGGACCTAACCTATGTATAATAGTCCAATAGAGCTCTCCCATTATGGGCTAACTATTGGTCAAGGCCTCCATGAAACCGTCCAACTATGTCTTTTCAATAGGATGTAAATGGGCTTAACATATAAATATATCAAATAAATAATTTAATCGAATAACATATCTTATTAAATTATAATTATTCAATCTTAATTCTAAACATTTAATAGAAGCCTAACAGACTGAAAATTTTTCCAACATTCTCCTTCTTAAGCAACATTAATTATAATCACAAATTAACAAACTTAAATGTGTCTACAATCAACTCCAATATAATTTGAGAGTATACCTTAAATATAATCTAGTTTAACAAGAATCACAAATATTGAACCATATGGGTCATTATGCTCCTGTAGTCATAGGACCTTCTATGATCACAAATATTAAGATTACTGTCAACATGGATTAAGACGTAGTAGTATAGCAAGTAATAATATCACAAACGATCCAAACGCATGCTATTACTTGTTAGTCTTGCACATATGATTTCTCAATAATACACATGCTTTAACAAAAAGCCACAATAAGAAATCAAAAAATGCTTAAAAGCATATTTTTCATGTCTTAAAAATAACAAATAAAACATACAATCACATATATATATATATATATCTGTCTATCACAAATGAGATATATCACAATCACATATGCTTGTCCTTAGAGAAAATCACAAATTCTCAAAAGTATCATCAATATATAATTTGACGAAATTAAAAGCATACTTATGAAAAGTACCAAATGCAACAAACATAAAGTAGAAACATAAAAAAACAAAAAACAAAAAAATAATTGAAAAACCTTAAAATGCTTATGTTCATAGCATGTCTTTAGAATATAATAGGTCTTGTTGGATCCATCAATAACATGTTTTGACGATAACAAACACCAAAAGTTCAAAAACAAAAGTATTGAGTATGGATAGTAAAAATAGGAACTTAGAAGTAAGGTTAAAAGATATACTTTATTAATAGAGCTCGAAGTTTAGAACAATTAGAAGCATAGTGAAAAGCTTTATTCGATAAAAGAAGAGTTAGTAGATTTTTGAAAAGACAGAGAGTTAGAAACACACTTAAAAGCTTCACTAGGTAATATTGAGGTAAGTAGAAAAGAGGGATTAGACAAGGCTTAGAAGCAAATTTAGAAGAAGTCGCAACAAATATAAGGACTACTCAAAAGGGTTTAAACAAACTTAGAAATAGACTTAAAAGCAATTTTGATGGACACAGAAGCTGTTTAGAAGCATTCAGAAGAACTAGAAGTAGACTTAAAAGCAATCTAAAAATACATATTTTATCTAACCTTATTTTGCTGGTTAAGACCCAGCTCCACTAGTTAAGTGTATTTAGGTAATACATTTGACACATTCCACTATTCAAGGAGGATTGTTTTACAATTTTTTGTGAGGAATGTTAGCACATAGAGAGATAATGTTTGAAGTGTTTCACTGATATGGAAGCTTATTTTTTGAAGCCATGAAGATTTTATTCAATTGAACTTATCCAAGCTTAAGAATGAAAGTCTACTATATTTGAGTAATTTGAATTACAAATTTTTTGAAAGTATCTGAACAACCAACTTGATATTTTAAAGATAAAGATCTTGTAATATGTAGTTATTCAAGATTACAAGTAGGGATGAGGATTATCTAATGACTAAGAAATTTACTAGTTAAAGCATTCAAAATTTTAAAAGAAGAAGATTTTGAGCAAATTGGAAGAGACTTGGATACAACTATGAAATACAACAAAACAATCTATTACACCAAGCACTCAAGATATCATTCTTAAACTAACTTGATATTTTGCAAATTGTTTATGAATTCTTTATTCAAAAACTTAGGAGGCTATAGTTGTTTTCCATCAAGAATTTGCTTTGTGTGTTGTGATTAAGAAAGAGTAGACTGTTACACCTTGAAGTAGCGAAGTTACAATAGTCCTGTTGTATAAACCAACTTATGATAGTAACTAATATCATAATCCTTATCATAGATACGATTTACATAAAGCGTCTACGATTCCTCGTTTTGAAGTAAATAGTTTATTCATAATTATAGATAAAATTTATAAATATAACTAGAAACTTTAAGTCATATTTACATAAAAATACTTATACTGTCTTACATTGCTAGGAAATATTTACATGACATGGTAGTTTGATAAGTAAATATTACAAGACCATTACATAAACTTAAGGGTTAAGAATAAAACTCTAAAGGACTTGATTGTTTAGTTAGTTTGATACTCACTCCCCTAAGGTACTTAAAAAATAAAAAATAAAAAACCTTAGGATAATTATAATACGGCATCACAGTCAATATCTGTAAGAAAATCTATAAGGACATGAGTAATTAATAGCTCAATAAATCGGGATAAAGACTTAAGAATGCATAACAAACATAAATAAGGTTTTCAAACAATTAATTAAATGCAATGTAATCACACAAATGCCATCACACAACGTGGTCCATTCTATTGTGAATTCAAAGTAATTTCACCTGCTCTAATCCGGGTTAAAGAGTTTCAATATTTATGCAACAACGCATAACTAAACTTAAATTTGTGCAATAGAGACACCACTCCTCTCTTGACTACTTTCGAATCATTGTCCTCATCCTTACCGCAACCTCCTCTCTTGTCATTTAGTTTGGCTAAGGATGAAGAAATGACCATTATGCTATCCAATGCTATCGGTTTTGAAGGTATTGGTATTTGGTTGGAGAATCCTAACAGTCCTCTAAGGAGTTGCAATACATGTCTAATTTATATATTTACGTCGCCTATGATTAAGTTCTATTAAGGTGACCAAATAATCTCACACCACTCAATTCACAACAAATACCAAAACATAACGTCAATTTTCACCAAGTAATTAGAGATACATAAGCACATGCACATATAACTACCTATAAGCATAATCACATACAATCTAAGCCTTCGAGTATTTTAATAAAGTAATCCAAAATACAACGATGTATTAAATCCAACTTAACTGAAATCCTTAGTTCACTCACTTAACTTACTCTAGGTTAACTTATCTCCGCATATCTTATAATATAAATACTCTGCTTATATTTTTATGACATATAGGCTTTAAATTATGTTTTAACTTAATTTTCCAAATATATATATATATGTGTGTGTGTGTGTGTATTGCTTATTACTGATCTATTCTAGGTTAGTTCTTAAATCAGTTTCTGAATTCGTTTTCGATTTAGATTCTAATTTAGTTTTTTATTGTAGATGCTATACGTGAACCCCAAGAACTCTTTCCAAACCATAATGTAAAATTAATCACATTATATTCAAGTATCCTAAATATTTCATTTGGCTCCTAATCAATATTCTAGTGCATATGACATACTCTAATCCTAATTTAACTATCGAATTTACTTTCGATATGAAAAAAAAATTACATTTTTTATATAATTACCTAAATTTAAGTTCTATATTAGATTTATTGTATTTTTCTACTATTATTATATTATCAATTTTAACCTAATATTTTTTACTTATTACATTTCCAATTTCACATATTATTAATTTACATATATTCACTACATAATACACATACTAATCACATGTAACACTCTAAATACTACAAATATTATACTACATCAAATATTAACATCTTAAAACACCTAATTACATACTAAGTCAATAATTATACATTTAATCACTAATTTAGCCCAAAATCACTATTTATTTATATGATTTAAAGGCCTAAAAATTAATTAAAATTTTTAAAAATTAATTTCTAAAAAATTTATACTTAGCACTATTTTACATGCTTTAAATAGCCTAAAAAAAAATTTAAGCTTAAAACTATACTATTAATATTCTTTATTTCTAAATCGAAAACATGCTTGGGTTTGGGATTTCTTAAGCACTTTATATTTCTAGATATAAATTCATCAAACTAATGAATTTTTTTTTTCTAAATGTACATACATAAAAACATCAAAATACTAAATTTCATAATTTTCTAAATACATTTAATAATTTAACAAAATAGGGTTGGAAATTTGACTCACTTGTCTGATCAGCTTTAGGTAACTAGGGGTAACTCTATGTATGTCGATAAGGTTGGGCAGTGGTGGTATGGTGTGATAGTGGTGGTTATTTGATTTCAGGTGACCGTTGGTTGTGAGTTCTCTCCCTAAGCCCCAATTGCACACTAATTTTGCTAATTTTTCTAAATATACTTAACTCTCACTTTTGAATTTCTCTCTATCTTCCTTGGATGATAATCTGATCAGAATGAATTGTGGTAGGTAGTTTCTGATTTTATAGAGGAGTTTAAGGCTTGCTTTTGGTTTTTCGAGGGCCAAGTATTTTTTTATCTTCTTTTAATTTACTTTTAATTTGGTTCAATTTGATTGGTTAATTTTTTTCCTACTTAATCCTAGCATGCTACAACCCATTTCTAGACATTTGCTAACTTTGTAACATTTTTATTGACAAGCTAGAAATAGACCATAGTAGTTCTGTTTAGCTAGAAATAAGCTTGAAGGCAGAGTTGTATTGATTGCAACCGTATGGCTATATTTGTACTATTTCTTTTATTATTAAAAAATAGTGAAATGATTTATGTGAAAGACCTAATCTTTAGAAACTAAAGTTGGAAGAGTGGATATATTCATAAGGAAAAACTTTTATAAATTCTGTGTCTAATATTCTTGAATTCTCTCTCCTTTATTTGGTTGCTTGTCTATTTAATTACACATTTCTCATTTAATCTCTAAGCTATTTATATTAATAATCGAAAGGGGTTGTTTTTATTTTGAAAAGAGTTTTAAATCTTCTTTAATAATCAATTTAGCCCCCTCTTGATTGCTTATAAGGGACCAGCAAGTCTTAAACCCTAGTTAATGAATCAACATGCATATCTTTAGTATCAATATGTTTAAAACAACAAAAGAAGAATTTGTACCCACTGACATTGTGTTGAGCTTGAATTTTTTATTTTCTTTATTTTCATTTGATTTGATTTCTCATTTTCTGATTAATACTAAATTTTAACCCATTCAGTATTAATCACCAACTAGAGAAAATGGGAAGTTTTGGTTTTTTAATTAAAAACTTTTGGAGTCATCACTTGATCGGAGTAAAAAAAAAAAGAGAAATTTTAATCAATTAGGTGGATTGACTTCAATTAGGTGGATTGACTACAATTTAACTACTAGTCTTTTATTTCAATTTGATAAAAACCAAAATGTCTCGAATTTAGGGACTAACCTATTAAACTATAATGGGTACCACTTATTAACTTTTCGAAATTAGATTTTATTTTTTGAAATATTTTTAAGAAAAATAAAAAACAAAAGAAAATAAAAAAAAACCTAAGTATCTATTAGATTTTAAGGTCGCCCTAAAGGTGCATATGTACCCATTAGTTAGGATCAGACAACCGTAGTTCTTTTTGAAAACTTTTGTATGCTAACTCTTTTTAACTTCTAAAAACCGATCAAGTTTACATTTTTATCAATTTAATTTATTAAAAAAAATCTAAAGGTTCCTAATTCTCGAGTGTTTACAAAAAACTCTTTAAAATGTCCTAATTTTTTATTAATTTTTATTTCTAAAAAATAATTTTTCTAGATGATAATAATTCTAAAAAAATTAACACTAAAAAAAAATTTCTTAAGCTACATATATTTCTTCCCTTTTATATTTTGAAACGAATACCTAATCAAATCAAGAGGAGTGAATAAATAAATATAAACGAATATAATAATAATAATAATAATAATAATAATAATAATAATAATAATAATAATAATAATAATAATAATAATAATAATAATAATAATAATAATAATAATAATAAATTAAAAATTGGTGTAGAATCGAACCTACTTTAGTGTTCGGCTGTGTAGTGAAGGATAATGGTGTTGGCATTATTTACCTGCTGACCGTGCATAGGTTCATGTGTAATGAGTAGTGACCAGTTTGCATATGTAGTGTGGACTGTGTGCAGTTTATTGGTGAATTGTGTTCAGCAACACGACAGTAAGGCATGCATATGTGATCATGTGAAGTGGCGTATGTGGCATGGACCATCTATAGAGCAAGCGAGAGTGGTGTGGCTGATTGTGTTTAATAGCATGACAGTGCGTATGCTTGGATGTGTAGTATTGTGGACAACAATGAAGTGATCGGTTAGTGGCAGCAGTGTGGACAGCAGTACCTATGTGCAATCGAAGTGCTGCAGTAGTAGGTGGACAGGTGGTTACTACTGTAGGAGTTAGTTGAAGTTATGCTACTACTACTAATCTGTGAGTGTATTCGGTTGGACATTAGACTCATAACATTGGTTGGAGTTATGTCTAGACTGAGATGGTTGATTGTGTTTGCGTGTATTGTTGGACGAAGAAGATGGGCATGCTTGTGCTGTGGTGTATGTGCTTTGTGTTACGCCCTGAAGTGGCAAAGTTGTAACAGCCCTACCGTGTAAACCATTCTAAAATAGAAGTTGGCCTTACAACCGTTATCCTAGACTTAATCTACACAAGGCGTCCACAACTAACCCTCTTTGAAGCAAACAGTTTGTAATTTAAATAAATTATTTACCTAAAAAAGTGAGAAAATATATATATACACTAAAATTCAGTTATTACAATTAACGTTTACAATATTTCACCATAATATATTTCCTAGTTATTACATTATTCAGAAATGAAAAATTATAAAATAAAAGCTTAGACCTTAAAAATATATGTTTGTTCTTCAATTGTTTTTCTTCACTCCCCAGGATCCGGCAGTTGTTAACTTCAAAGTAGTTGTATACCGCTTCTTAGCCAGCACCTACACGACGTCTATAGGGATGTAAGCAACCACAGCTCAATAAGTTAGGATGGAGGACTTTAAACTATACCATAAACATAACAAGATTATCAATCAACTTATTAGGTACAATGCATATTTAAGCAAATGCCATTGTACGACATTGTTTAGCCTGTTGTGAGATTAGAGAAATTGTGCTCGCTCTAATCCGGGTTAAGGAGTTGCCATTAATACAACAGCTTACTACCAAACCTAAGCTTGTGCGATGGAGACACCACTCCTCCCGTAACTGCATTCGAATCATTGACTTTACTCTCGTCGCAACTACCTCTCTTGTCACTTAGTTTAACTAAGGATGAAGAAGGGACCATTATGTAATCTTGCGCTATCCCTTTCGAAGAAGTTGGTATTTGGCCGGAGAATCCTAGGTTTCCCCTAATGGGTTACTATACAAGTTTGATTATGATTATAGGTCATATATTTGATTAGGTCCAGTTTAGGGTGATCAATCATTTCGTATAAATCATACAATATAAGCCAAAACAACAAACAGAATCATAGCATCACTTATAATCAAGCACATGTACACTACCAACTATCTAACAAGCACAACTAAGCATAATCTCAAGCCTCCAAAATACAGCAATATATTAATCTCAACTTACCTAGACTCCTCGCTCACTCACTCGAGGTCCAACTCGCTCAGGCCATTGCCGATCATCCTTATAACACAAACGTGGTTTCAGTTTTTCATATAGCTATTATAAGTTGGTTTTATCCTATAATGCTTATTGTTTTGTTTTGTTTAAGATTTAATATATCCAGTTATCTAGGTTCTCAAATCTTTTACAATTACTCTAGGTTTGAGGTTAAGTTCGGGTTCAGTTTTCGCATCAATTTTTAAATTAGGTTCTAGTTTGATTTCTAAGTACTGTTTTATATCTGAATCCTAGAAATTCGTTTCAACTTATAATGTGAAATTAAAGTACTATTTTATACTCAAACCCTAGACATTCGTTTCAACTTATAATGTGAAATTAATCACATTACTTCCAGATATCCTAAATACTATCATCACTCCTAGTCAGTATTTTATTCCATCCGGTACACTTAAATCCTTATTAGTGTACATAATTTACTTCTAATGTGAGAAATTTTTACATTTTTCATATAATTACATAAATTTAAGTTTTCTATCAAATTTATTATATATCCTTCTTCTTTTTTTATAATATCAATTTTTATTCTAATATCTATAAGCCCCAAAACTAACAATTCGAGGTTTCGATCGGTTGAAAGACCCGATCGAGCCTAAATTATAAAGTAAAGCTAGAAATATTAGTAAACTGATCTCGTAAGTTTGAATTTAAGAAAATAAGTAATAAAATAGGAGACTATAAAATTTTCAAATTTTAAGTATATAACTCATTATTTATCGAAAATACGTAAAATGCATTCCGGTACTTAACGAATCACTAAAAATAAATTATATGTATACTAAAAATTATAAAATAACCTAAATAATATTTAAAAATATTTATTTGTAATATATATGAATTTACATGTAAGTATAAATACGCGTAATTACTTAAAATACGCGAAATGTGCTAAAATAATATTAAATACTTAAAGAAAATTCATAATTAATTAAGAAAAAATCAAGAAAAATCAGGAATGATCCAAATCAGGTCGTAACAAGTCAGGATCTGCAAAATAAAAATTATCCAATTAAAATTAAATAACACAAAAGCCAAAAATCAAGGAAATTGGGTAAAGTTATGTCTAATTAATGCATAATAATTACAAAAATCATCTATAAATAAGGGAAAAATTTCTAGAACTCATTTGGACAGTTTAACATTAGATAAAAATAGAGAGACTCGAAAATTTGACAGAAAATTCAAAAAAAAAAGGAAAGGAAAATTGTGCAATTAAGGTCACAAAGTATAACTCAGACCCGACGAGCAGCTGGGAGTAGATGACCGCCACCACCATATGGTTCTGGCAACGCTTAGGTGGGCCGACACACCTATGGCCACGACGGTGGCCGGAGCCACCCAAATTAGTGAGTTCGATTTCCAACCCGATTTTGTGTAATTTTGAAAAAAAGTAAATATTCTTATAAAATTATGAAACTTGTTATTCTGGAATATTTTTGTATTTAGTTTTTAGGAAAAATATTATTTTGATAAAAATATTTCCTGTAATATATGATCCTTAAGAAATGGTGCAAAACTGAGCATGTTTCGGTTTAAAAATAAATAACCTTAGGAGTGTAGTTTTGAGTCCAAAATTTTTGTGTGGACCACTTAGATGATATATAATAGTGCTATGAAGCCCATTTTCAAAAATTAATTTTCTAAATTTTTAGATAATTTTTAGGCCTTAAAATAAGGCATAAAATGGGTAATTTAGGGTTAATGAAGTAATTAGATGGTTAATTATTGATTTAGTGAATAAGTATATGTTTTATGATGTTGAAATCTGATGGAGTATGATACTTGTAGCATTTAGGGTGTTAGATGTAATTATAAGGTTAATTATGTAGTAAATGAGTAATAGGGAAAAATAGTAAATTTTAAGTTAATTTTGGAAATTAGGGTAATTAGGAGTAAAATCTGATTTAGGATGAATTTAGAAATTTAGAAATGATAATTAGTGTTTAGAGACGATAATTAGAGTGATAGAAATATTAGAAGTGTATTATATACATAAAAGATAATAATACATAATATGTAATTATTAGTTAATAATAAATAGAAAATATTACAATAAAAATTAATATTTTCATAATAATAAAAATGTACAATAAATATGATACGAAACTTGAATTGATTTAATTATATGAAAAATGTAAAATTTTCTTACATTAGGAATGAATATGGTACACTAATACAGATTTAAGTGTACCGGGTAAAATAATTACCGATTAAGGGTAATGATGGTGTTTAGGAGATCGGGAAGTAATGTGATTAATTTCACTTTATAGGTTGAAACAAATTTCTAAGATTTGAGTCTAAAACACTACTTAGAAATCGAACTAAAACCTAATTTAGAAATCGATGCGAAAATCGAACCCCGAACCTAGAATAATTGTAAAAGACTTAAAGCCTAGATAATTAGGCATATTAAACCCTAAACAAAACATAACAATAAGCGTTATAGGATAAAATGAACCTATAATAGTTATATGAAAAACTGAAACCGCGTTTGCGTTATAGGGATGATCGACGATGGCCTGAGCAAATCGGACCTCGAGTGAGTGAGCGAGGAGTCGAGGTAAGTTGGGATTAATACGATGCTGTATTTTGGAGGCTTAAGATTATGCTTGGTTATGCTTGTTAGATAGTTGGATGTGTGCATGTGCTTGATTATGGATGATGTCATGATTCTGTTTGTTGTTCTGGCATGTATTGAATTATTTGTATGAAATAATTGATCACCCTAAACTGGACTTAATCAAATATACGACCAGTAATCATAATCGGACATGCATGGTAACCCGTTAGGGGAACTTAAGACTTTCCGGCCAAATACCGATCCCTTTAAAAAGGATAGTGCAGGATTGCAATCAGACTCTTCTTCATCCTTAACAGAACTAAATGACAGGAGAGGAGGTTGCGGCGAGCGTGAAATCAGTAATTCGAAGGTAGTCGCGGGAGGAATGAGGTCTTCATTGCACAAGCCTGGGTTTGGTCGCGAGCTGTTGCATTAATGGCAACTCCTCAATTCGGATTAGAGCGGGCGCAATTTCTTTAATCTCACGACGGGCCGGATAACGTCGTACGATGGAATTTGCTTGCACATGCATTGCACCTAATAAGTTGATTAAAAATCTTGCTATGTTTGTAGTATAGTTTTAAGTCCTCCATCCTAACTTACTGAGCTGTGGTTGCTCAAATCCCTATAAACGTTATGTAGGTGCTGGCTAAGAAGCGACAAACAACTACTCTGAAACTAGCAACTGCTGGATCCTGGAGAGTGAGGAAAAACATTGAAGAATCAACACACATGTTATTACTTTTCATTTCTGAATAATGTAATAACTGAATTATAGTGAATATATATACATTTCCTCACCTTCTTAGGTAAATGATTTATTTAAATTACAAACTGTTTACTTCAAAGCAGGTTAGTCGTAGACGCCTTGTATAGATCAGGTCTAAGATAGCGGTTGTAAGGCCAAATTCTATCTTAGGATGGTTTACACGGCGGGGCTGTTACGACTCTGCCACTTCGGGGCGCGACAATATCTTTTATTTATTATATTTCTAATAATTGTATATTATGTACTATTACTTATTATGTATATAATACACATCTAATATTTTTATCATTCTAATTACCATCTCCCAACATCAGTTATCATTTCAAAATATCTAAATTCATACTAAATCAGATTTTACACTTAATTACCTTAATTTACAAAATTAACTTAAAATTTATTATTTTCCCCATTACTTATTTACTACATAATTAACCTAATAATTACATCTGACATCCTAAATGCTACAAGTATCATACTTCATTAGTTTTCAACATCCTAAAACATATAATTATTCACTAAATCAGTAATTAACTATTTAATTACTTAATTGACCCTAAATTACCCATTTTAAGCCTCATTTTAAGGCATAAAAATTATCTAAAAACTTTAAAAATTAATTTTTGAAAAAGGGCTTCATAGCACTGTTCTATATCATCTAAGTAGTCTATAAAAAAATTTTGGGCTTAAAACTACACTTCTAAGGTCATTTATTTCTAAACGAAACATGCTCGGTTTTGCATAATTTCTTAAGCACCATATATCATGGGATATATTTTCATCAAAATAATATTTTTCCTAAAAAC
Source organism: Lumnitzera racemosa (assembly GCA_024138005.1). Taxonomy (NCBI): domain Eukaryota; kingdom Viridiplantae; phylum Streptophyta; class Magnoliopsida; order Myrtales; family Combretaceae; genus Lumnitzera; species Lumnitzera racemosa. Next base: position 103,053,639 of record JAMXBC010000002.1, on the reverse strand, counting down.
TAAATATAAAAATATTTCAGAATAACAAAATTCATAATTTTCTAAGAATATTTATTATTTTTATAAAATTACACAAAATTGGACTGAAAATTGAACTCATCGATTTAAGAGTTCGTTAAGTGACATAACGTTCCTTAGGATATAGTTGTCCCGAGGCAAAAACGGTGTCTCTTTGGTCTTTGTGACAAAGTTTTGCTTAAACCTCACCACAAAGAGGGGCAGCTGTAGACACCTAATTTTTGCTCCTTTGAAATTTTAATTTTAATTTTTACTTTTACAAAAGGGGTCCTAATTTAAAAAAATAATAAAAATTATTAAGTGATGAAAATGCTAAAAAAAAAAATGAGAAAAGAGAAATTATTATAAAGGGTTTTGTAGATTTTAGGAAGTAGCTTATATTAGGAACAAATAGTTTTAGTTTTAGTTTATTTAAATTTTTTTTTTTAGGGAATTGAATAATTTAAGTATAGTTTAATTGTATTGAATGTCAAGGTGCAGACCAACGGCTTAACGGATAAGTATCGAAGTATTTGAGTTGGATTTAATTTAAGATCTTAGGGTCGCAGTCAGAAAAAAAAAAAAAAAGACAACAATAAAAAACAGGAGGCTGAACTCCATCTTGATACAACAGTCACGGACGCTTCAATTGCTCATCTCTAAGCAGCAGCAAGAACAGCACAACTCCGGTCACACACACACATCTGCAGTTCGCTATCCACGTCCATGTGTCACCATTGTCCACGCATGACCGAACACCAATCCTTGCTAAACACGAACACCACACAGCTTCACGCCCATAACAACATTACGACCTAATCAGTCCATGATCACCGCCTAAACGCAATACAGTGGCTTCGATCTGCAAATCATAGCAATTCCGATATCCTCACTCCACGTCACAGCAGCCCAAGACATAAAGCTAAACACTCACACGCTGTACTGATCTACACGATAACATAACATGCCTGGACAATCCTCCATCAACATCAACCTCCCTAACATTGAATAGCAGTAGCGAACGCGATACTCCTGCACATGAGCACACCACGCCAAGCTACACGTCCTACAGCCAAACGCCATTGAAGAACATGCATGTCCATAACAATACGCGGCCAACGCTGCTGCATTCACGGTTCAACAATCCAGGCTTCATCGCCTACCACTCCAATCACGTCCAAGCCACCACAACGGTAAATCCACTACTGCAAACATCCGATTGATCCAACGCTGCTCCAAACGACAATACGCACATGTCATAACTGGGTATCATCAGGTTCAGTTTCTGTTTAAGTTTTTTTTTTCTTTATTATTATTATTTATGATTTATTATTATCATACTATATTAGTGCTTTTGGGATTTTTGCAGTTTAACATGCTGTGTTGTATATATGTATATATGTGTATTTCTTAATTTTGAGATATTTCTTTTAGCATTAGCTTTAATATGGATTAAGTATATTATGATAATATAGAGATATGTAGACCTTAGAATATTGTTCTTTTTTATTTATTTATTTTCATTATATGCCTTATTACATTATCTATTAGTGATATAATATATGAACATGTTAGTTTAGGAGTTTTAGTATTAGTATAAGTGCATTATATAGGAATTAATAAGATTAGTTTTGCAGGGTTTCCTCACATAGAAAACTATTTTATCCCTTTTTTGCTTAGGTATATTTTTAGCATTATGATTTCAGGATTTTCTTACTTAGAAATTTATTTTAGAAATAAAAATAATAAAAATCCCGTTTTAAAAAAAATAGGATTTTTAGAGAGTTTTCATAAAATAGAATAAAAGACTTAGTGAATTAGGACTCTTTTAGAGTTCTCTTTGAAAAGCTAAATTGACAGTAACGTAAACTCAGTCAGTTTTCAAAATTAAAGTCAATCAACATACTAAAGATTTTTCGAAAGAACTACGATCGTCTGATCCCAGCTAGCAGGTATGTAGGCACCTTCGGGGCGACGATAAAATCTGTAGAAACTTAAGTTATTTTTTTTCTTTTGATTTTATTTATTTATTTATTTTAAATATTAGAAAAATAATCCTAATTTCGGTAAATAGATAGTGGTACCCATTAAGGGTTTAATAAGTTAGCCCTCGAACTTGGAACCTTCTGGTTCTTCTTTTAAAATTGAAATCAAAGACCAGTAGCCAAATCATAATCAGTCCATCTAATTGGTTACGGTTTCTTTTTCTTTGCTCGACTTCGGTCGGGTGGCAACTTTAAAAATTATTTTCAGTAAAAAATTGGAATTTCTCAATTTCTTTAGTTGAGGATTAATATTAAATGGGTTGGGGTTTAGTATTAATCAGGAAATAAGAAATTAATTTTAAATAAAAGAAATCGAAAAATAAGGCTCGATAGTTACCCTTAAATTGTTATTAATAGGGTAAGTACAGATTGGTTTTATCCTTCTCTCCTAATCAATGACCCTAACCTCCGAATTGCTCCATTATGGAATGGTTTTTTATAGGGTTTACATTTGAAAGGACTCTAAATCGGTTCAACGAGGTTAACAAAGAATAATTGTGTTTAGGATTTGAAAATGAATGCCTAACTTCATTTTGATCTATGTATCAAATTCAAAATAGACTTCCTTTAAGGAACGAGTCTAAAAATTCCTCACCCTTATGTCACTCAACTCTCAAAGTGTTTAAGGGTTAGTGTATAGGATATAGCTCACCTTTTTTCATTCTAAACTTTTTTAAAGTAAGTTACCAATTCCTTAAATAGGGATTAACTGACCTTAGGGTAATGACTGACCTTACTCGCTAATTCTTTGGAGCATACCTTAGTTGTGAAACAATAACTTTCACTTAATTTGAGTTTAAAATAAAAATTTGACAACCAAATGCCCCATAGATTTCGCGTTCCCACTTAAATTGGCCCAGGTTCATAGGTCTTAATGCCCCTTAGCTTCCATATGTGATTCCAAGCTTAGTTTCTTAGAGTTCAAATGGACTGACATTGAGAACTTTTTAAGCGGAAGGGACTAATGAATTGCCCCTTTTGTTTGTACTAGAGATTAAGCTCAAGATAGTATTTCGCGGTCTCATATTTTAACTTGGTTCATGGTTGGACATGATGGACTAGGAGTTTTGAGTTAGTTAAATGATCTTGATGAGTTGGGAGTTCATGTTTGGTCGGTTGCCTTCTCGGGCCAAGTGGCTGTGTTTAGGTTAGCAGCCTTAATGGGCTAAGTGGTTTATGTTTATCCCAATTCCCATAAGGATTTGTAACCATTAGCAACTTTCTCTTTTTCTTCTCCTTCTTCTTCCTTTTGAAAGAGAGAGAGAGAAAAATTAGGGCTTTTATGTTATAGAGACTGAGTGATCAAATTATAAATGGAGGATTGCTTTCTTAAGATTCTATATACAGGCCTAAAAAATTTATTTTCCTATAAAACAATACTATTGAAGGTCTGTTTACAAAAGAGGAACTCTAAATAACAAAGAGTAAAAGACTAAATAGAGAAAATATCTAAATCCTGTTTATTTTAAATGAGAAAGGCTATTTACAAAGTACTAATCTATCCAAAAGAATGAATATTTATAGCCGGTAGAATATTAGGTAAAATGGTAATTACCTAAAATTATTTTACAGGTTTGATTCTTTTTTGTTTTGTTTTTTTTTTTATTTTTATTTTTATTTACTTTGCAAGGGTTGGGCTCAACAGGTGTAGGCCCAAACAAAAAATTATAAATTCAAGCTCTCATAGATGTATTAAGACCCATACTAAGGTAATATTCACTTGGGTCTTCTATAGGGACAAGATAGTCCCAATCTTATTCCTAATAAATCCTTACTTATCTGAAGTAAAAAGTCGAAACCACATCTAGCGTAATCTTTAAGGCCAATGAGGTAGGTAGACATAGATCTCTTTAAAAGCCCTATAACCTAATCTATCCACTCCTATCTAAAAAATTAAAATTATAATCAAAGCCTATCCAAAACTTTATATGGGATGGTTGTTAAAATGACAAGTCAAAAATACGTTTTTATAAGTTTATAATTTTATAATGTTTTCTTAGTTAAAATGGATAAATAAGGTTATAAAATTTCTTATACGATTCTATAAGTTTATGATTTTACCAATTTTGTACGATTTTATGCATTTAAATGAACAGTAAAATTGCGATTTTTACAACTATGTATGGAATTATTGCAGGATAATTACAGGGAAATATTATAACGGACAACTGCCCTTATCAATCTAGGTTTACCACATTATGGGTTGTCGCAAATTTTTTTGAAAAAGGTTTTCATGTATGTAAAGAGTAGATTCTAAAGGTCCTTAAGTTTTGCGACCACAATGTTTCTTAAAGTAATGGTTCTGTGGTCATATTTGAACTTGAGTATAGTAGCTTAATTGACCCCAAAAGGTGGTTACCCTACAACATCCAAAGTTTATATAATAGCCACCCTCCTAAGGTCTTCAATTGGCCTGGTTCTAACTGTATCTACCATGCATTTATGATGCGAAAAATAAAATAGAAAACTAGAACCCCTAAATGACCTCCCCTAAATGAGTTACAACAAACGTTTCAATATAAAAAATAAAATAAATAAGAAATAATTTACTCAAGTATTTTTTTATATATTTTTTTGAAAAATAATCTTAATTTTAGTAAAATTTTAGTGCCTAGCCCTCTTGATAGTGTCTTCATTGGATTCGTCAAACTATTGAGCTTGAATTTTTTATTTTCTTTATTTTCATTTGTTTTGATTTCCCATTTTTCTGACTAATACTAAACCTTAATCCATTTAGTATTAATCCTCAACTAGAAAAATTAGGAAATTTCAGTTTTTTAATTAAAAACTTTTAGAGTCACCACTTGACCGAAGTTGAGAAAAAAAAAAGAAATCATAATCAATTGGATGGATTAACTACGATTTAGCTACTAGTCTTTGATTTTAATTTGATAAAAACTAGAGGGTTATAAATTTGGGAGCTAACTTACTAAGCCCTAATGGGTACCACTTATTAATTTTCTGAAATTAGATTTTACTTTTCAAAATTGTCCTTTATAAATATTTTTAAGAAAAATAAAAAAATCTAGGTTTGTGCAGATTTTAATATTATGCTGACGGTATCTACATATCCACTAATTTGAATCAGATGACTGTCATTTTTTCGAAAACTTTAGTGTGTTAGTTCTTTTTAATTTTTGAAAATCGATCGAATTTACATTTTGATCAATTTAATTTATTAAAAAAATCTAAAGGTTCCAAAGTCTCGAGTGCTTACAAAAAAAATCTCTAAAATGTCCTAATTTTTTGTTAATTATTATTTCTAAAAAATAATTTTTCTAGATGATAATAATTCTAAAAAACCTAACAATAAAAAAAATTCCTAAGCTACATATATTTCTTCCTTTTTATATTTTAAAGCAACCACCTAATCAAATCAAGATGAGTGAATAAATAAATATAAAAGAATATAATAATAATAATAACATAATATTATAATAATATATATAAAATAAAATTTGGTGCGAAACTGAACCTACTTTAGTGTTCGGTTGTGCAGTAAAGGACAGTGACGTCAGTGTTGTTCCCCTACTAACTGTGTGTAGGTTCGTGTGTGACGAGTAGTGAGCAGTTAGCGTACATGGCATGGACCATGTGCGGCGTGTTGGTGAATCGTGTTCAACGATACAGTAATGAGGCATGTGTGTACGATCGAGTGAAGTGGCGTATGTAGCGTGGACTGTATGTAAAGTGAGTGAAGAGTGGCATGGTTGATTGTGTTCTATAACATGATAGTGCGTGTGCTTAGACGTGTAGCATTGCGGACAGTAGTAAAGTAATCGGTAGGTAATAATGGCATGGATATTAGTGCGTGTATATTGATTGTATATGTAGTCATAGTGCTATAGCAGGGGGTAGACACGTAGTTGCTACCGTAGGAGTCAGTTGAAGTTGTGTCACTACTGCTGATCTGTGGGTGTATTTAACTGGACAGTAGATGTGCAGCGTTGATCGTAGTTACATCTGGACTGAGATGGCTAATTGTGTCTGCATGTACTATTGGATGAAGAGGATGGGCGTGCTCGTGCTATGGCGTCTGTGTTCTGCAGTTTGTGTTTAGGGCTGTGGAGTGTAGTAGTATATGAGTTGAGCAACTACGGCTATCGCTGTGCATGTTTGGTGGATGTTGGATAGTGTCTACATGCAATGAGCACCTATGAAGTGTATGAGCATGTTGGGTGAGAGTTGCTACGGAGGACCATGGCTGATCGAAGATTCAAGCGAGGATGAGGACGGTAGGGCCGATTGTGTAATTGTAATGGCATTATGGATGTGGCCACGATAAGATTGATTGGTGTACTCGTGTTTTTGGGAAAGGATAGATGGCTGGTGGGGCTGATTGTGAGGGTCGGAGAGTTGGGGAAATAGAAAATTGGTTGCTTTTTGCTAAAGGGTAATTGTCCTTCTTTCTTTGTAGTGCGAATGATATATATAAAATTCGAAAAACAAATATATCTAAAATAGATTTGAATTCCGTAAACTCAACCCATTTTCGTAAATGAAAGAAAGAAAAATAAAAAACATATATGTATGTAGTGATATTCGAACTCATGACCTTAAGTTAAGCTAATATCAATGGTCAATTGTTTATTTGTTAAGCCATTGATCTATATCTTGATATTTAGTATAAATAAATTGTACTTAAATTACATGACTCTCTAAAATAAAGTTATTTGAACCAAGCTTAAACCAAATCGATCAACTTTAAACCATTTTTCTTTCTAAAAATCTATTTTCTTAAAAAATCTTTGTAATTTTCCTTTTTATTCATTTTTTTTGTATTTTTATAAATTTTCAATTTATTTATTATATTTTTATTTTTGAATTAGGACCCTTTCTTTTAAAAAAGAAAAATAAGAGGTGTAATAACCTCATTGTATTTTGCTTCATATTACAAGATTCATCATATATAATATTATTAACCTTGAACTCCAAAATTTAACGTATGTAGATTAAATAATTCTACTACTACGTGTAGGATAATAGAATCACCCCTTAAAATGTTTTGAATAGCCAATAAAGTAACAACAAATAGACTTGGAATTAGCGGCTTTCTTAGATGGATTATAAATCATCACCTTAGCTAGACAACTCTAAACACCAAAATGATTTAAACCAAGTTTCTTGTTGGCCTGTAATTAATAGGTCTATATTTGATAGCTTGCCCTATCATATCCCTCATTATAACATTAAGGTCTAGTTATGTCTCTTAGCAACACCATTTTGTTTAAGACTCTTGAGCATATTATATTAGACAAAAATCCATTCTTTTATAAATATTTAGCTAAGGGATCCATATGCCACCCTTATCACCATGTTTATCATAATATTCACCACTATGATTAGAATTTATAGTTTTAAGGACTTTTCTTAACTGTATTTCAACTATAAGCATAAGTAGAAAAGTCATCACGAAAAATATTAAATTATTTATCATCACATAGTGCAGGAAAATAAATAAGGCCCATCAATGTTAATGTAAATTATCTCAAAAAATCTGAAATATGATTGGCACCTTATTTTTAATCTTGGTTGGTATATTTCTAATGCAATTAACTCAAGTTTGCATATTACTAAAATAAAGAGAAGGAAGAATTCTTGTTTTAATTAATCTTTCAACTTTTTTTTTAAAGATGTGACCTGATCATTTATATCATAACATCAAAGAATTTTCTTTAAAAAGAAAGACCTTTTAGAAACAACATTCTTGAAATCAAAGAGGTATATTCAACATTATTGGTTAGACACATCATTTATATTCCATTGTTCAAAATATTATGAAAAATAACTTGAGAATTTAAGAACAATTCAACTTTTCTACTACCAAAATCAAAAGAATATTTGTTTTGTCTAGGGGTGAGCGAGTATATGATGGATAGGTATGGAGCTGTACCAGTACCATACCTTACCTTGTAAGTATAGGTTCCTAAACTTTGCTATCGTATCCTATTCTATTGTACCCTGAAACCACCTTATATCTTGTAAATTGTATAAGGTATACTATAAAACCTGTAAATCTTTTTTTTTTCTTATAAATTTCAATTTGTCTAATTTCTACTTATTTTTATTTCCTTCCAATTTTTTTTTTCATTTATTTTTCTTTTTTATCATTTTCTTCACCAATCATTATTATACAAACATATTAGTTTTACTGAAATTTCAATCTCAACTTTAAATACTAAATAAATAATTGTAAATTGGACTCATTTAGAGGGCCGAGTTATTTTGGAAATAAGAATATTCATAGATTATAAATTACAATCCCTCAAATCATAGTCAACATCCATAATGATGCTTCGTACATTACAATTATAAATCCTAATCTTTCGACTAAATCTTTTTCAAACCACAAACTCTAATCTTGGATAAGGAAAAAAAGTACAAATGCTAATCTTAAATAAATCTTAACTTAACTAATGTTATATAAATTTATGATGAGATATTTTTCAAACCTAATTCAAAGAAATTATTGTATCAAAAGAAAATAAGTTAATAAAAATACCTTATTTAGGTAGCTTTATACAGATTCTTTCTTTTTTTAACTTTAGTAGAGTTGGACATAGTAAGTGAAGAAGATGAAGTGAAAAGAAAATTTAATAAATAAAAGTTTAAGGAAGAAGAGACTAATGAGAGGACATCAGATTTAGTCTAGCATTTCTCATGAGTTACATTTTGTTATTTTTTTTTAAATCCATACAAATGAAATGGTATTCATTTTTATTTATTATTATTATTATTATTATAAGGTAGGTACAAGGTACCATAGAACCTATACCCTATATATTTCATATTATACCTACTTTGTAGGTATAAGTTTCAAAAAATTATTACTTAAAATCTATCTTGTGACTTTAAATACCTACCCGAAACTTACTTGATCGAGCAAGGTTTGGATGGGTACCTTGTGCAATAAAGTTATTAGCTTACCTCTAATTTTGTCTACCAATGAGATTAAAATTGAATTTCAACCAAAAGTTGTTATATAAAATAAAGACGAGCTGAAAACCAGGCTTTAAATTCAAGAAAATAGTTCCAACGAACATTAGCTTCAACTTTATTTCCTATTCATAATTTGGCTTCATGTTTGCTTGGTTTCCTTTTTCTTATGAACCCTTGTAAACTCTACAAATTTAGCCTTTTGGAGTCAAAGTTGAACTTAAACGTTGCTAGCTATTTCCTTAAGCTTGATAACACCAAAGAAATTCAAACTGATAAAAAATTCCAAATTGAAAACTCTAAACCTTAAATTCATCTAACTACAAATCAAAATCAATCAAGAGCCCTAAAGCCAAAACCTAAACCTTAAAAGACACAAGACCCTAAATTAAATTCTAAACAAAAAGAAAACCCGAAAAGAGTAAATTTAACTCGAAGTACATCAAATTACGTAAATTGAATGCTAAACAATTACAAATATTCTAGTGATAATAATTAGCTAAATTAAACCAATTAAAGTAATAAATTAATATCACTATTTTACCTTTATATACATGAAAGTAGCACATACATGTATATATGTGTTTAATATAATTTTCAATAGTGTACTTTAAAATATATGATATAACTAATAATGTTGAATGATTAAATTTAATCCAATTAAATATTAAATTAAAAAAATTACATATTTTGACCCAAAATATACTTACAATGCCATGTATATACATGTTACGTATAATCTTCTTTGTACATTATATTTACAATAGATGATATACATAATTTCTCGTGTACACAAAACTATACAACATGCAGTATGTTTTACTAGTGTATTTTACCAAATATAACGTCAGCTTGACACGCCCAAATAGTCTAATTTAATTAGTTAATTTACCTAATCTTATCTACTATGTAGCCACCTAAAAACCTATAATATAATATCCTATATTTAGCCACTTATCAAGAGAAAATGAAAATAATAAATAACAAGGAAAAAAGAGAATAAAATAATAAATAAAAATAAAACTATTTTAAGATATTTTAAATATAGAAGTTAGTATTCATATATGATACAAAGTCTAACACAAAAATCGAAACTAAAAAATATTAAGTTTCTAGTAGTAAATGACTAATTAAAACTAGAATAAATGTTAATAGATTAAAAGGAAAAGAATGAAGTAACAATATGAAAATAATAAAAATAATAAAAGTTCTTTATGTTTTATGTCATATAATTTATTTTAAGTTCAGTAGTAAAATTTCGTTTAAAGAGTATATAAAAATAATTTTGCGGAGTATATGAATTGTACATGTAAATAAAACCAAATCTTGTAAAAATATTTAGATTTGATATGACAAGTCAAAAAGATAGAAAATCCTACTTTGTTCACATAAGACTAACAACAATCCGTCCATTCACTCTCAGCCATCGACGTATCACCATTTGATATATTGTGCTAATATAATTGCTTATAAGAAAGATGATAAGACAATGATTACACCACATAGGACTGGTATTTCTTCTTCTTCTTCTTTTTAAATTTTTCTTTCTTTTTTTTTTTTTAGAAAGTTAAGCTCAAATCCTTTATTTTCTCTAACACATTCTTCATGATTTTCCACTTTCTCTACAAACTAAACCTACTTTTAAACACTACTCTAAAGCTATTATCACTTTAACACCTCCCCATGGTAGAGCTGTAACCCGATTGTTGGGAAAACACCATCAAAGTAGGTTAATCACACTAGGCTTTTTTTTTTTTTACTTAGCAAAAATTTTAATCTTTTAATGTATCTTAACCCAACCAATTTAGACTATAATAATTTCCATCTGCAACCACCACTCAACATACGACTGCCACAATGGTGTTTTAGGCATAGAGAACTATTAGATTTGGCCATCAAAACGACCAAACTCAAATCATGAAGTAAGAAATTGGACCCGAAAATCAATATTCTCCTTTTCATTTTTGCACACATATGTTTTTAATTAAAGTTTCGATTTTTATAGAAAAATCTTATACAAAATTGCATGTAATGAAAGATAATACTATTAAAATGCATCTCAAACAACTTTATCAAGAGGATACACTAGAAAATGCTTGAAATGTTATATTAAAATCACAAAATTATATGTATATTTCTACTATAGTTTTGGTTGGGTAAGCTACTTTGATGCTTGATTCAACCACAATTTAAGCTCGTTTTTAAGAACATTTTGCATAACAAAAAAGATCTTTTGGAGTAGTCTCTTGAAGTAGCATTCATTTTCAGTTTAGACAAGGAATCAAGCTTGAAAAGCCATATCAAATTCGAGGGATAGTATCTAGGTATATTGCAACATTAAATTTTAATAATGTTGCTCATAGGTGAATATATGTATCAGCGTAGAAAATATATATATGTATGTACGTATTATGTACATATAGATATTTAGTATACACATAGATATGTTTATAACTATAAACAATAATAATAATGTAACAACAATATAGATTTGTGCACTTATATTAAAAAAAATTATTATTAAAAACACATGCATATATGTGCTTGCTTTATTATATTACCACTACGAGTTTTTCTTTGCTAATTTACATGAGAACTATATGTATGCATTATAACCTTATGATCGGTTTGTTATATATACGTGTCATAAAATGCATGGACCTTAAAATAGTGACTACAATGTCTTCATTAATATTTGAACAAGTTTTCTTTGGTGGAAAATCGTAACTTATATGACATATATCCATAATAATAATGATTTGATTACAAAGTAACAGTGTATCAATACTATACTACCAAATACTGATCTTAGCTTATATGGTATGAAGTTGTGTATTATGAATCAACTTCATATGTCGATGAATATATTTCATTAGAAAGTTAGTAAATAAAACTTGATAAATTTTTAAATTAGATCTATGTTGTAGTCATGGAAATCATGCTACTATGTCAAAGAAAGAGAGAGAGAGAGAGTAAAGTAGAAGATGGTGCAACAACTTCACTTACAAGGCAAAAGTGGTTTGAAAGCTTCATTGAAATTTAGAAGCTAAAGTAGTGGCTAAATTAAGAGAAATAGAAAGTAGAATAAAAGGGTATAAGGTATTATAAGCCTCTTTTGCTACGAGCTAAATTTGAAAAAGAATAAATTAAAGCACAAATAACAATATAAGTCATGTAATAACTGAATAGATGTTTAAATAAGAATTTGGAAAAAATTAGTAACAAATATGAAATAATTAGTATTGAACAAACAATTTCACCTAAAAGTATGATTGGACACTATCACACCAACTTTAAATTCCCTTCCTCCATACCCCCTCCCCCCCCAACAATCCAATTGAAATTAAGTAAGATCTAAATAAAATTTCCAAAATATTTCATAGGTAGGGACTAGGTGAATTACGATAGACATCTAACTTATTCAATAGCATAGTTTTCTAAAATACTCACTAAGTCTTATTATCTCTTTAGGTGATTTAGTTACTGAACTTGGAATATTCTAAGGACTATGCTAAGTAATCACTTCTTCTAAGGTGAGAGAGTTCTAATAATCTGCTATCTACTTGTGCTTGAAATTACTTATTGATTTGTTAGTTGTTATAGATTGTTTGTTGAATGACTATTTGCTTTATATGCTATGATCTGTATGGCAACCTCATTAAATTAGTAAATCTAAATATTTAACTAAAATAACTAGTTATGTTTATTGCATGTCTATGACTGAACTAGTATACTAGTGAAAAGGGCTACCTTTGTCAATTTTGGAAATGGAATAATAAAAGTATTTTGGAAATGTTGTTCTAGGCTTGAAAAGATTTTTGTATAACTTTAGTACATGCTTGTAAAGACCGTCAATGATATTTTTTATTGTTGAGGCAGACTTAATAGAGTATCTCCAATCGATTGATAACGAGAAAACTTAAATAGTTTAGCCCGTAAGGCTTTATACTTGATTTACTGATGTTGTACCTATGGGGCCTTATACTTGATTTATTGATGTTAAGCCCATAGGTCTTAGATTTAATATATTGAAAGTGGATGACCCTAGTTAGGATTCACCTGACTTGATTTGTATGGAATTCTTTTATTGACTAAGGTAATAATTGAGTTATGTCTGAAGGGATGGTGCCTTTACATAGCCTTTTGCTGGTAAAATGAGGTATCCTAAGTAGGCAAATAAAAGGGAGAATTGATGTGAAGATGACATAAATTTACACTTTCTATGTTTTTAAAGCTCCATGGATGTGTTGCTTATATTCATTGTATATGCATTCATATCATGTATAGATAAACTTGCATGAATGATAATAATGCTTAATAACTTGAACAGTAGTGACGAGGAATAAACTCATTGAGCTATGATTTGCTCATTCCTCTATAGTTTTTTTTTTTTCTATTTTTCAAGTAGCCTTAAGTTGGGATTGGGATAAAAACCAAGCGCATAGTGCAAGTATTGAGATATGTATTAGAAAGTTGGAAATAGCAGGTAGAGTGCATGGTTAATTTTTGAGCTTTGATTTGCTTGTTCCTCTATAACTTTTTTTTGTATGTAGCCTTAAGTTAAGATTGGGATAAGAACCGAGTATGGAGTGCAAGTATTGAGATATGTAGGAGAAAGTTAGAATTAGAAGATAAAATGGATAGTCAATTTGGAACCTTGAATGTAATGACCACTCTTTTATTTAGATTATGTAACTTTGGTAAGTTAAATCAATTTTAGAAATTTACTACCTAATCTTATTATTTGGTAAGAAACACCAACTATTTATGATTTTTGTGGACTATGATCTATTGAATATCCATAGTTATTTATACTTTATGATAAATTAATAAAATTGAAAATCGTAGCCATATTGATTAATTAGATAGAGTCTTACAACTTTTGACTTGTACTGCGGTTTTGGTATCATAAGTGCACACGTGATATGGAGATTTTAGATAATCCTATTAGACTCCCTTTAAGGTCTTGACAACCCATTTTCTTTATCCTCTTTCTTAAGGTAAGATGCAAATTTAATGCACTCATTTTCTCTTATGACCATTTTCTTATAGGGGGAAAAAAAAAGGCACTGAATATCTTTCTTGTATAGCTTTAGAACCTCTACATGAGTAATTTGGTCACTATTTTTCTTCGTTTTGTATTTATAAACTTTATTAACAGTGTAATCGAAAGATTTTCTCTTGTTAGTTTTTCCCTTTTGGAAATTTTCTTTAGATTGGGAAACAAGAATGATGCTCTTACTTTTTTCTTTCTTTAATTTCTTCTCCCCAACAACACATTTAGAAATAATGTTATTAATACTCTAAGTCAAATTGAAGATATTATAGGTAGTTTTAATTTTACTAAAATCAACTAGTAAATAATTAACTACATGACTAATTATGAATTTAGTAAAAAAAAATTTGAGTTTCATTGAATGTTTACCATTTTGAGTATATATTCTCTAACTCCTTCGACCATTTTAGACTTCATACCTATTAGTTCACTAAATGAGTTCCTTACCTCTGCATATGTTTGGTACATATTACTGACAATAGCAAAAAACTCTTTGGCATTATTGGTTTTGAGTAAGCTACTGATGAGGTGCTTAGATTTAAGTCATTTCATGGCTACAAGACTTAGTCTATTAGATCTTTCTTACTTAGTATATGATTCTTTTTATTCCTTACAACTCTCATTAGTAAGTTAAGCAAGCTCATTCTCGCATAAGACTAGGTGAATATCCATAACTCCCAAAGCAAAGTTCATCTCTTGTTTCCATTTTTTGTAATTAATAGCATTTAAATTCTCAATGATAGCAATATTTATTTATTTTTCCTGTTACTCTAAAATTAACTATAAATCATAATAAGAATATAACAACTTAATAAATTAAGCAAATAATTAATTTTCCTATAGAGAAAAACTTTAATTGCTTAATTATTTCAAAAGTATGATGCATCACTTACAACCCCCTTTAGGAGGAGTATAACATGCATTAGGATTTCTCAATGCTTGAAGCCAACTAATGATATATACAACTTTTTGGAAAATTCTCCATTGGGAGATAAATTTTCTAAGCTCATATTACTCTATATAATGCTCCATTCCATTCTGAAAATTAAAATATATAATTGCCCCCTTTAAGCAGGTAAATATATATAATAATTTTAGGATAAAAAGCCATTATATATATCATAAGATAATTATATAAATTTAAATGAGTAGACCATTTTGGTGATATCTATTCAAATCAACGTATAAAATTATCCATAAAACAAAATTTACCCAAATTACCATAGTACATTTAATCACATATATGCACTTAAAATATAATTACACATGGTGTCGTTATACACATATGTACCCTTAAGTTTAATTTCATTGTTATCACAAATCGAGATTCTCACATTATATTTGTCTAATTCTATAATTTTAGATCATGAGCAAAAAGCACATATTGAAACAAAACCATAGACAAAACCACATTGAAACAAAATCATATATCTTTCAAAATCGTGGTAACTTACCAAAACTTAGATTTGAAAGGTGTGAATAAAAGGAAAACTAAAAGAAAAACCATATGCCTTTCACTTATAATCAAGTAAATGATTGACAACAAGCCATTAATTATGGGTACTATAGTATTTACCTAGTATCTTTACTCTCTTATAGCAATGTCTCTCTTATCCTTTAAATATTACCAAATCACATGGACATAAGAGCTTAAAATCAAGTTTCTTAAATTGGGATATTTGAAATAATAACTAATTACAAAAAAAAAAAAATAATTACAATCTTAAAATAAAGAGCAACAAATAGATGAGTATACACATAATCACATGGCTACAACTTTAATAGATTTATAAGCAATTCATGAGGTAAAAGCATACTCAATTAAAATAATTAGGGTTTTAAATTCATATAAGTTAAGGATACCACATGTAAGAAATTTTCTAAATTACATATATATTTATTTAGAACACAATATTGTAGATAATAATTATTTTATGTGTACGTGTATTTGTTGCATCCATGCTTAACTTCTAGTGTTAATGCATGTGTATGGCTAAATCTTTTTCTCTTTCTCCTTCACAATTGACTACTTTTCATGGGCTAGCCAATTAAGGTTTTTTTTCTAGTCAAAAGGTAAGGAATAAAGATGGGACCTAACCTATTTATAATAATTCAAAAGAGCTCTCCCATCACGAGATAATTATTGGGCCCAAAGCATGTATTAAATTGTCTAACTATATTTTTTAGCTAAGTATAAATGGACCTAACATATAAATGGATCAAATAAATAATTTAGCTTTAAAAATATATCTCATCAAATTATGATTGTTCAACCTTAATTCTAAACAATAAATGTAAGCCCAATAAATTGAAAATTTTTTCCAACATCCAAATGTACGTCTACTGGTGGGGGAAAACTTTTATTTGAATAGAATCAACAATTGACTAATTAAAGCTCTATATCCTTCTTATAGAAATTTCAAGCTAGAGATAATTAGATTTTCACTACCTTGGGTTTGTAGACACCGTAAATTTTTCTTTCCAATCTACATATGATTGAGAATCTCTACATTTCACTTCGTAAGGACTACCTCAAGTTTAATCTAAGATAATAGTGATTGTTTTGAAACTTTATCCTAATATTGCAAATATCCCTTTTTAAATTGATCCTGAATACACTTTAATTTATCAAGTTAGAGTATAAAAGGTTGATTACTTGGATATGTAAGTGATATGCAAATAATAATAAGTAAATGTAAATAACATAAAATTAAAGAGTATAAGGGTGAGAGAAAATAAGTTAAAATGTATAGAGACTTCCTTTTGTGTGTTAATCAACGTTACCATATATTAAAATTACTTGTTTGTGCTCAAGTAAATTGAGTCGTTGTAATTTATCTAACTTTTCATACATTTGCAAATCATATACTATTAAAAAGCTCATAATTATATCATAATTTTTGAAATGCATTACTTATAAACCTCCTTTAGGTAACAATGTAACATGCATTAGGATCTCTTTATATCAAGCAAACTAAAGAATTGCAATTTAGAGACAAAAAGGTTGTAATAAGGAATAGCGAATGAGACAATAGTGTTAATGTGCATGTATGGTTAAGTCCTCTCATTCTCCTTCACAATTAATGGCTTTTGATGGAACTAACAAATCATAGTTTGTTTCTTGTAGGGGTCTTATTCTATTTATAATAATCTAATAGGACCCTTCTATCACGGACTAATCATTAGGTAGAAGACTTATACTAAATCGTTCAACTACATTTTTCAATAAAGTGTAAATAAGCTTAATACATAAATGGATTAAATGAATAATTTAGTACAAATAACATATTTCATCAAACTATAATTATTCAACTTTAATTCTAAATAATTAACGAAAGCCCAAAAGATTGAAAATTTTTCCAACATCTAAACTGGTGCAGGAAACTTTTATTTGAATATTTAATAACCAAATTATCAATTAATCTATTAGAGCTCTATATCCCTCTAACCAAAATTTCAAGCTAAGGATAATTGGATTTTCACTACCTTGGGTTTGCAACCGCTATAAATTTTTCTCCACAATATACATATGGCTCATTTCACTACATAGGGCTTATCTCGTGTTTAGTCTAGGATAATAACGATTGTTTTAAAAATTTAGCTCAACTTTGCAAATATCTCTTTTTAAATTGATCTTGAATATACTTAAATTTATCAAGTTAGAGTATAGAAGATTGATTGCTTGGATATGTAAGTGATATGCAAATAATAATAAGTAACTATAAATAGTATAAAATTAAAGAGTATAAGAGTCAGAGAAAATAAGTCAAAATGTATGGAGACTCCCTTTTGTGTGTTAATCTTTTCTATCGACATTACCATCCATTAAAATTACTTATTTGTGAATGAGTAAATTGAGTCCATTTACCTAACTTTTCATATATTTACAAATCATATACTACTAAAAAACTCATGATTACATTATAGTTTTTTGAAAAAGGTCTATTAGTAAGCATCTCGAAATTGGTCAATCTCGTAAAAATTAAAAAAAAAAATACTATCAAACCGAAGACTAGATTTAAAATTTTATTTAGAACGACCGATTTGGAGATAAAAACATAGCATTATTTGCGGACTGCAATGTAAATCATCAATATTTTGGAGAAATGAAGCCTGCAAATTTGAATATCATTTGACAACAATCACATGTGTTTAAATTTTCAAGACATGCTATTTTCTTATATATATATATATATATATAGGTTTTATTTTATTATTATCATCCTTAATTTTCGTTATTTTATCAAAATATTTTCAATGTTTTATAACGGTGGTTATAAAAAAGTTACTGACTTGTCCCACTTCTGAAAATTTTAGTAGGTACTAAAACAAAAAAAATAAAATTTAGTCACCACAATTAAAATAATCGTAAAAGTTAGGGCATTTCCATAATTATGTTTACGTTTTTAAAATGTCTATTATGACATAAATATTGATTTGTCCCGTAAAACGAAAATAATAATAATAATAATGGGATACCACAATTGGAAAAAAAAAATGAAAGTCCATGCACTTATGTTTGCTGTTATCGGCAAATCAAATAAATAAAGCTTTCATTATATGGTTCTTATGTAGTATGTTGGGACAGGTGACAGATTTGCAGATCAAATTTCTTCTTTTGAAGTAGTGCCCGGCCACATCCGTGTCTCCACTAATGACCATGCTGTTAGTGAAAAAGATATGACGCATATCCCACTTTTTTTTTTTTTTTCCTTATACATGATGAAATGTAATTAAAGATAAGAAAATTTGGAAGCCAAGAAACTTTATTTCTTTATGATAGGAGGCAGGACTAGTGCCTAATATTTGAAGGTTATGGTTAACTAGAGGAGAAAATTCCCAAGAAAGATATATATTGAATAATAAGTGGTCGTCCTTTTTTTTTTTTTTTTTACTAAAGATTAGGAATGGTTTTCCTAAATCTCTGTTATATTTTCCATATGCAATTAATCACAACCATTGGTTATAGGCTATTCATTTTTTTTTTCACCTATTATCATCATATTACAATTTAGGAGAAGAGAGAACGGCTATAGACCATCAATTGATTCCACAAACTCTTATAGAAAAAAAAAAGAAAAAAAGAAAAAGAAGAAGAAGAAGAAGAGAGAAAATAAAGGAAAATGAATCTTGTTTCTGTAATTATATCTACTATTTCAAAAGCTACCTATATTCACAAATCATGATATTGAAAATATTAATATTTTAAAATTATAATGATTAAAAGATTAGAAAGCATTCCGCAAATGTTTTCATGATAATAATGCATCATAAGATAGTTTATGATCGGATATAATAGGAGGAGATATGATAAGATAGCTTATTAGAGCAAAAGAAGGTTAGACATGGAAAACTTATTCAGTGATTAGGTTTTCTAATATGGATATTACTTGCCCTACTAACGCATTTTTAGATTTTCCAGAATTAAAAAAAAAGAAGGAAAAGAATCATTTAAACATTCTATATGAAGACATTTTCTATGTAGAGATTATGTGCAGTGTATGCAACATCAAATGCAAATTAGACCGTATAAGTAAATGTTTTTAAACCCGGGTTAAATTGTACGGTCTAATTTTGTTCGATCTAATCTAGCTAGGAAACCAGTTTGGTGTAACTCTGATTTATCCCTTTTGATCAAGCTTGATTCATCCTTATAACCCGTAATCATTCCACATGTTTCGATCTACCACCTAGGGCTGATCTAACAACTCTAGTGTAAGATGATAATTTCCAATGCGTGTGAGGATAATTTAAGCACCGAACTATGTTTTCAAAAAACTTATGTGTAGAAAATTCAAGACGAAGTAAAAATAAGTACATAACAGAAGGGAAGGAAAAAAGAAGTATTAGGCAAGCAGGCAAGTAAAGCACGATTATATCCACAGCTTTTGGATTCAAAGTACCTAGTAGTTTTATCGTAGCAACATTAGTAGATATGTACTGGGAGAGGAATTGAAGTTTGAAAAAGAGAAACCCTAAGCATTGCTAGCAAGGAATAGATAATCTGCATTCCGAGGGTTAGACGGATTATTATGTAAAGAGATAATGATAATCTAAACCTCAGGATGCAGATTACCCAATCCTCACACAATGATGAAATTTAGGATGATACAAAAGGAAGAGCTTGAGGAAGGATGAAGCATGAAAGTGGTTATTTATATTGGTTGGTCCAAATCAAAGCGAATATGCATATTCCTTTTAGGGATGATTGCAAACGTACCTATTAAAATATTGGTTAGGTGTAAATTAATTCTCTTAACTTATCGAAACCAAAATATGTTTTTTTCTTTTCCTTTAAAAAAAAATTCCCATAACTTTTGAAAAATATGTATATAACCTCTAAATTATTATTAAAACCCTAAAATCATTGCTAAAATTGCTCTATGTAATGAAGATTTGAAGCTCTAGCTAGCAACAATTCAAGGTATTTGTGTATAAATTTTAAAAGTCGTATAAAGATAGATTCATATTTTCAAAGTTTATGAGATTTATTTGCACTTTACTAACAAGAGGGTATATTTATGATTTGCCCTATTCTTTTAAGTAGGGGCTATTATTGCCTAAATTAAAGGATGCTGATGCATTTAGCATATATAAAGACGTAGATAAATATATATATGATAAGGTGCTCTTAACCAAGAATCTGTCCATGATTCTGTTCTTTTCCAACCAATGATAGGGAGGGTACTTATATCCTTTCGGTAGATAATGATGTTTCTGTCTTGACTGCTTTCTAAGGCGAAAAGGAAGAAGCCTTCCCTTACTTATAACGTCTATATATTCTTTAACTTAATAAAATGAAAAGAAAACATCTAACTATACGGCTCTTTGATTAGTTCCATGAATGGAATTTAAATTTCGTAGTACCTTTCGTGAGAATATAATGGGATGGCGTATGGAGTTTGCAGATAAAAACATATTCAATTTGATTGCTCGAAATCATAATCATAGTAAAGAAATTAATTATGTAACAAAAAAAGTTAGGAATAAGTGGAGTCATATTTTTGAAGAAACATATCTCCAAACTTAAGTTACATTCAAAAAAGCACTTAAACATAGGTCACTCTTTTGTAATTATTTTCAATATATATCATATCATAATTAGAGTTATGCGAATAAATTAAACAGATCAATCAGTTCCGACCCGTATTAGCTCATAAGTTAAACAAGTCAACCTTTATGCTCGCTTAATAAGTAACCTAGGATTTTAGACCCAACTCACTCCGCTGGTGAATTAAGTGGGTCCGCCTCCTCACTTGCAATATACAATTCATCTATCCAATTTAATGAATTAGTGGACTAATACACCAAATTTGCTATGACCTTTTTTAATACAAAATTTAATATTCTAAATACACCATGTTATTTTTTCAATTGAAATTTTATGAAAATAATATTTACATATACGAAAGAAAAAAAAAATAATATTCTCATTTAAAAAATTCTATCAATTTCATTATGTCAATTCCATGATTTACAAATACAATATACGTATGCAAGAAAGACATTAAAGCCCATTCCTTTATTCTCTTTATCTTAATTTAAAGTTTTGTTTAAAAACAAGTTAGAGTTCCCTTTTTGTATATTTTTATTTTTTGGGCTTGCGAACCAACTTTCCTCATAAAGAGTTGGCTTACTTTAATCAATGAGTGAAAAGGGAAAGGCTAGTAACTTGATTTTTAAACGGGTTAAAAATTTTAATTTTAATAGATCTAATCCGTATTTTTTTTGGATGAAAAGATCGACACGTGTGACCGCTCCACTTACTTAGCTGAAAATTCATACATACCTTCATCTCATCCGTAGCATTCTATTCCATAGGGTTAGCCAAGACCATGCTTACACGTATTGGAAACATTATCAAGAACAAAACTATATTATAATAATCGGGTTGGTTCTGATGGATTAAGTGGTGAGATTAAAGCTTGTTACTATGTCCGAACAGTGAGAATCCACAGCTTTTGCTCTTGCGGGATGATTTATGATTCTATCCCACCCAAAAAGGAAAAGAGAATAAGCAAAAAAAAAAACCCTTTCTGATATGTCCGTGGTTTACAGTCCCTGTCATTTTTTGCTTTTATATGTGGAACTATATTCTATTCTTACAATAGTCGAAGTTGTACTAGATTAACGAGAATTGCCATCTAAAGCTTGAAACATACCGGTCATTCCTTTTAAGAAATATGTATCACAGTACAAATTCCTATGATCATGCTTTTGATATTATTGGAAGTGATGTGAGGGCGTGTGTGGAGCTAAGAAGATGACATGTCCTTTCATAATAAACATTTGGAAATCAATAATTGTTTATCATGAAATTATAGAAAACACATTTTATATACTCAAATATCGATTATACTTTATGCCGTGGAATTGTTAAAAAATAATAGAATCAAGCAAAAAGAAATATAAAGAGAAAGAAAGGAGAAAATGAAAATAAATAATTATATGTTGGAGACCCTTATATGGAGAAAAAAAAAATCACTTAGCCAAGAAAAGTGGCAAAATTCACTAAAATAATTAAATGTTACATCAACTGTGTTTCTTTGAAACTATAAAGATGAAAAACCTTACTAAGGATAACTAGATGCAGTATATTTAAGCCCTTAGGTCGTAAATGGGTATATAATAGAAAATAGAAAAAAAATAGGAAACAAATACGTGTTGTATGAATAGTGGTTGTCGAATGCTAGGAGTGGTAGATCAACTGCCAAAGGATGAATTTCAAGTTTACTCAACTTCCAATAAGTCGTTCTTTCTGCTAAAACCCGTGCTAATAGGATGTCAAAGAACATCCAAATGTTTCTCACACTAGGTCTATTCATCTCAAAAAAGCCTTGGATCAAATTGGATAAAGAATTAAGTTCAACGCGTAATGCCATAATACTTACGAATGCAAAAACTTCAAGCATCACTTTATTAAATGTCGCTTTGTTTTGTCTATTGGTGTAGTTGTTTCTTAGTGGTCATTTATCCTAATATTGCTCTAACCCAAATACACTTAACTTAGGACCTTTGATAAACTCCTAGCCATTATACCAAAAACATCTTGATGATTAGAGTTTCATTACTTTTTATTTAGTGAGTATCACATTCTAACCCAATATAGAATTGATATCCTCGTTATTTCATTATATAGGTCTACAACCACTATCAAATAGGGACTCTACCCTTTTGGGTAATGAATAACTCCAATACCACTCTATAACAACTTGACCAAAATTTCTTCCATCAAGATATTATTTGCTTTAGCATTGAATCCCGTATGATTTTATCTACTAATGTACCTACTTCTTCAGAGGTCATTCATCCTGAGATTACTTAAAACTAACCATATTTAATTTTGGAGTTTTGATGAACTTCAAGCCATTACACAAAAAGATGTCTTAATAATTAAAGTTTTATCACCTTTTGTTTAAGAGGTATTACATCACTCACCAAATCCAAGTAATAGTTAAACTTGGTATGGATAAACTCTTCATTAACATATATGTCAAGCTGTTGAGAGTCGCTTATCTTTGCATTTGAATCTCAATCTTAGCAATAGCATCAATGATGAACTAATTTCTCATATCAATATTTTTAGTTTGCTCGTCATGCATAATATTCTTGCTAAAATGTATGGCACTCTAATTGTTGCATAAATGACAATGTCATCACGACCCCTTATGAGCATAGAAATGAGTTCTCCTCTGCTAATTCACCAATTCTATGAGGTTGACCTCTATAATAGATAATTCAACGATACATTATAAAAAAAATTTCAGCTGATAGCATAACCATATTTGGTGAAAACATACCCCATGAGAGATTGTTTACAAGCCACGTCCCTTGTAGGATTAGAAATCACAAAGCTAACAATCTCTATTAAGTTCTTGCAACTCTAACCAAACTCCAAAAGTACCTATTGGTGTGACACGATGGTTAGAAGACACATAATAATAGAAATGTGAGCCCTTGACAAGGTCTTAATATAGCTTGAATGGGTCCTTCAAAAACTATTTAAAAAATGTAGATAAGTTAAGGTAGGTTTAAGGTAGGTAAAGTGTCAAACAAATGTAAGCCACTTGAATGGATGTTATGCACTACATAAGCACATACGACCAACTACCTATCGATTGTGATTCATTAGTCTAAATGGAAAGGCTGTTTACTGCACAAACCTTGCATAAGGGTTTGATATGAGTTAAGGTTAGGCTTCTTAACTAAAGAGATGAGAGAAAAACTTTGGAATTTTCATTAACAAAACGAAGACAACTGATTCAACAAATGTTATCACAAGGTTTTTTTACCTAGAAACTAGGGTTATGATGCAACGTTTGAAGTTACTAAAAAGGATAAAAAAGCATATTATAGCAATGCTATAAGAATGAAAGGTGAAATTCATAAACATCTAAAAAGGAATACTCATTGTCAAGTAGTATTACTATGGATCATAGGACATGTGGCTTCAAGAAGAGGTTAAGAGACGCAGGCGCAACAGACTTTGAGGCAATAAGATAAGGTCGACAACTTTTGGTTCTTTGAGTAGCTCGAAGCCCATACTTCGACAAGCTAGGAATTATGGAGAATGGTTTGTAAAATAGGTCGAAATAATTGGTTTTAAGCTTTTGGGTAGCTCGGCTTGACCTTGTTTTGATAAGACAATACTCCATGCACTTTGACAGCTTAAGTACAGATAGGTCGCTTTGCAAAGTAGGTCGGCTTCCTCAAAACTTGGTTAACAATTAAGGATCCAATAGGTCAATTTAGTTATACCTCTTGCTTGGGATCGTATTGGAGGTGGGGGTCCAAAAAGCTAATTCCTATCATTCCCTTTAGGTTGTTTAGGATTTAAGATCAAATCCTTAGAGTTCTCTATTGAGATGTCTTCCTTGTATACATATGGGCTCAGGTAAATGTTAAAGAAATCAGAAACTCCATACCATCCAAGGAGCTCAAGCTTATAGGCATTGTCTTTAATCTTCTATGGCACTCTGAAAGGTCCTTTAGCTTGCAATGATAGCTTGCTTTTCCTCTTGTTTGGAAACCTTTCTTTACTAAGATGTAGCCATACAAGATCTCCTAGTCAGAATAGCTTCTTCTCCCTTTATCCCTGTCTTCTTTATGCTAGTTTCTCAACTGCTCAAGTCAATTGCTCAATGACTCTTTAGTAGATTTGATGAAGGGTTTTAGCTTGGTCCTTTGCTTCTAGATCCTATATCACTTCGTTCAGATATAGGTACTGGTATATGATCAATGGGTAGCTATGGGTTGAAGCCATAAACAACTTCAAATAAGGTGTTATCAGTTGAGCTATGAATGGATCAGTTATAAGCAAATTCCGCATTAAGTAGACAATTATCACAATTGACTTGATTTCTTCCAAATGTAGCTTGAAGTCAAGATCCCAATGTTCTATTTATCATGCTTTGAAGTGGCAGAGTTATAACAATCCCATCGTACAAACCATTTAAAGATAGAAGTTGACCTTACAACTACTATTTTAGACTTGATTTACATAATGTGTCCACGACTAATCCACTTTGAAGTAAATAGTTCATAAATTAAATATGTTAATTACTTACTAAAATATTAAGAATACATACTAAGATTTAAATAACTTGAATAATGTTTACAAGGGTCAGTGACCTAATCTTACTATACTTAAGTAATATACAAATTGATATTAAAAGATTTAAAGGTAAGGCCCAAACTTCAAGAGTGTAATTTGATCCTCAGTTTTATATCCTTAGTCCCTAAGATCTAGCAATTTGATAGCTTCAAGGCAATTATAAGGTCGTTTCCTAGCTATTACTTATAATAACATCTATAAGGATATGAGTAACCAACTGCTCAGTAAGTTGGGACGAAGACTTAAAACTGCATATCAAGTATAAACAAAGTTATCAAGTAGTTATTTAAGTGCAATGTAATAAACAAATGTCATCGCATGACGTTATTCAATCTGTTGTAAGATTAGAGAAATTACACCCGCTTTAATCTAAGTTGAGGAGTTTAGCATACATTTCAATCACTCACGACCAAACCCAAGCTTGTGTAATAGAGAAACTGCTTCTGTCATGACTATCTTCAAACTATTACCTTTACCCTTATCAAGATCTATTTCAATTTCCTTAATTTAACTTATATTAAACTCAACTCACTTAATATAGATTACTCAACATAAAATTAAGGAAAAATATTTCATGGAAAAAAAAAATTAAATTAGAGTCATCAATCAGTTCAATTGGTAAAAAAAAAGAAATTAGAGTTTCCGGGTAGGAAAACTCTAATTTAGCTACTAATCTATGGATTTTCTTAAATATAATTTTATAAAATTAACAAAAAAAAAACTAAGTTCAAGAATTAACCTATTAAGACTGAATTACGATGTAAAAATAAAAAATAAATTAATGGGCTTTATTTTTATAAGTTTCTAAAAAAAACTAAGATATGTAAGGATATGCAAAATATAATTAAAATGAATTTTTATTATGAATATTTTAGTACAAGGAATTTTTTTTTTTTTTTACATTTGTATATGGTTACCCTAAAAGTACCTACATACCCACTAGTTAAGATCAAACTAACATAATTCTTTTAGAAAAACTTTAGTAAGTGGATTATTTTTAGATTTGAAAATCGAGCTAGATTTACATTTATTTAACCATTTATTATTTAAAAAAAAACTAGAAAATCTAAGTTTACAAATCTATTTTAAAAAACCAATTAACTAACTAAATCTTTTCGAAAACTCCGATTAATAATTTTTTATAATCTTTTATTTTTTTAAAATCACTATGTGTTAAAAAATATCTTTCCTAAATTATATATGTAAGATATGCTAAGATACGGATCTCGAAAAAAAGATGCGCGATTTATTAAAAATGCAAATTTGGCTAAAAAATGCAATTTAACTAACTTATCAAAAAATTTGACAATTATCTAAAAAAATATAGTGAACAATAGGACAATTAGAAAAATATAACAAACAAACCTGCACTAAAGAAAACCTAATTAGTAAATAATTAATTAACTAATAAAAATAAATAAATAATTAAATAAAGAAAATAATTTTTATTACCTAAACTAGTCAAGTTGTATGTGATCGACGTATTTATGTTGAAAATATCGTGATCACCTAGACTACATTTGCGTGCCTAGTGCATGTACCGATTGTACACAGTAGTAGTCGTGTATGATCGCGGGTGTGTTATGTGTCAAATTATGTGTATCTGTGAGTGTTTGTACATCATATTACATATGTCCGTGAGTGTTTGTGCGCCAGATTGCGTGTGTATGTTGTGTTCGATTGTGTAATAATGTGTATGTATAGGTGATCCTATCAGGCAATGTTATGTATGTAGATGATTGTGTCAAGTAATGTCGTATTGTTGTGAGTGTCAATGTCGAGTAGAGTATGTTATGTGTTATGTGTATCGAGTAGAGTGCATCATGTGCGTCG
This sequence comes from Lumnitzera racemosa, assembly GCA_024138005.1. Classification (NCBI taxonomy): domain Eukaryota; kingdom Viridiplantae; phylum Streptophyta; class Magnoliopsida; order Myrtales; family Combretaceae; genus Lumnitzera; species Lumnitzera racemosa. Next base: position 103,026,158 of record JAMXBC010000002.1, on the reverse strand, counting down.
GTGAGAGTGTGAACATATGTGTTATGTTAGGTGTGATCAAGGGGACTGCTGTATGTTAGTATAGTAGGTTAGGGGCTGCTGTGTGTTAGTGCAGTGGGTTAGGGGCTACTGTATGTTTATGTTTGTGTCAGGGGCTGCTATGTGTTTATGTGTGTGTATGTCAGCAGTAGACGTACGGCTGTATGCGAGTGTGGCTGTATCAGGTGTAGCAGTGTGCGGTCAGTGAGTATGGTGTATATGAGTAAATAATGTGTGCTACGGATTTGGCTATGCATGGGTAATTGTGTGTAAATTGTATATGCTGTAAGACGTGAGTGCAAGTGCTCTTGTAGGTGACAATCGAAAGTGCCGCAAACGAATGTGTTTGTGTTTTAGGGTTGGTCGTAAGTGAGGGATAATTGTTTTGTGTGTTGGGGATTGTGAAAGTGTTTTAAACTTCACCGCTAAATTCCTATTTATAATACCCATAACTAAATCTTTCAAATCTTTTTTGGATACAAATTTGATCTTAACAAACCTAGATACGAAAGATACGGTAATGAATCCTAAATATGGAAGATACAATTTAGATTATTTGAAGATTTAACTTGGTTTTTAGAAACCCTATTTTAATTTGGGCTTTCTATTTTTCAAGCTCAACTTAGTCCAACTTGATTTGACCTAATAACCTACTTAATAAATCCTATGTCTATTTTAGCCCCAATATAAATTAGATAAAAATCTACTATACATCGGACTAAACTAAAATATATTTCATGAAGCCCGATCTTTTTTAACAACTTGGATTTCATTAAATTGAACACACACCATTATTCGATTTGACTTAAAACAACTTGACTCTTTATTTTTATTATTTTTTCAATTTTCATTATTTATTATTATTATTATTATTATTATTATTATTATTATTATTATTATTATTATTATTATTATTATTATTATTATTATTATTATTCTTTAACCTGGCTTAATAAGAATACTAAAATAAAATGGTAAAAATGAGGTGTTTACAGCTGCTCTTCTAAAACTTCACTACAAAAACAGTAGAGATACCCATTTTTACTCAATTTTATCTTAAATTAACAGAATGAGGATTACTAACTTGAATAGTCAACTAAGTTTTGTTTCATTTTAAAGAGGGATATTAACTTGAAATGTTGATGTAAAGAATAATGGCTTGTCTTAGAAAAATGGCAACACAAAGGAACAAGAAGTCCGTCTTGAAAGGACAACATAAAGAAACAGGAAATCCATCTTTAAAGGACAGCACAAAGGAATAAGAAACCTGTCTTAAAAGACTGAGGTAAAGAAACTAGAGTGCCTATCTTAAAGAGATAGGGCTAAAGATTTAGGGTAATTAGGAGGCCTGTCTTGAAAGGACGAGGCAAAAAAGAGGCCGTCTTGAAAGAATAAGACAAAAGGTTTGGAGGCCTATCTTGAAATGATAGGGCAAAAAAATTGGGTGCTTATCTTGAAAGGAAATGGCTAGAGATTTAGGATGTTTATCTTGGAAAGAATAGGGCTAGGAATTAGGGTACTTATCTTAGAAAAATGGGGTTAAAGAATTAAGGGTGCTTATCTTGAAAGGATAGGATAAAACCACTAAAGGTCAATTAACTTATTTTGGTTTGGCAAACTATTCAAAGATGATAGATTTCTTCAAGATTTCAAAAAAACTTCTTAATTCTCCTAAATATCTCTTTCAAGGACTTTTAGGATCATTTTACTTAGGATGAAGAATTTCGTAGACGATAATCAATCGGCATATTTCATGTTGACTCGTAATATTCACTCATTCAGATAATAGAATACTACTAAAGCATTTCCTCAAAATTGTGCTTACTTGCTTCTTTTTCTTTTCATTTTTCATTTTTTTTTCATGATTAAAACCTTTCACTGAGGAGTCTTTTTTAGCTGTACCATGCTCATGCCTTAATTTTGCTTTTGTCATCATAGGGTCTCGATTTCCACCTCTCTATGATTTTTGAAAAATAAATCTCTTTTAAAAAAAAAAAACTAGATTAAATCATTAAGAACATTCTATTTTAATTTATTCAGTGACTCAAATTCATTGGTAAATGTTTGTTCTTTAAGTGTATGAAGCTGAGAAATATGGCATATAAGGATTTATTGGTGAAGTGTTTGTCAGTAAATGACCATCCAAATTCAAGAACATTCATGAATATCAACTTTACTTATAAACAATGAAAGATTAACCATAAACAATTCTCAAGAAAAATTGGAATCTTTATTGAACTCAGCTTTCATGGATAATATAATTTAACAGCATTTGAATTTGTAGGTTCCATTAATTCTAAACCATTCGTTTCCGTCAACACTAATGCACCTCTCAATAATACCTTTTTTTTTACCATATAAGGGCCTTCATAATTTGAAGCAAATTTATCCCTAGGGTCTTTTACATTCGACAATACTTTGTTCAACATCAAATCTCTTTCCTTGAAGTACCTTGGGCACACTTTCTTGTTAAAGGCTCAGATCATCCGCTGTTGGTAACATTAATCATGACATATCACAGCAAGCCTCCTTTCACCTAGGAGGTTCAAATGCTCCATTCATTTCTTCACCCATTTTACTTCATCGAGCTAAATTTCTGTTGACACTTGAATGAAGGTATTTCTACTTCCAAAATAGTAGCACCATTTTAGTTCCATATACCAATGAATAAGGTGTTGCACCTGTAAAAGTTTTGATCAAGGTTTTATAAGCCATGAGAGAAAAGGTAAGCATCTCATGCCAATTTCTATAGCGACTTCAACTACCCCATTCATATGAGGTCAATATGGAGTTGATTTTCTGTGGTTGATCTTCTATTGGCTACATACTTCATCCGTCAACTTATTCAAATTTAACCCATTGTTTGTAATAATAGAGTCAGGTGCACCGTATCTTGCAATGATGTCTCTTTTCAGAAATCTGACTACCTTTCCTTTAGTTGCCGTAGCATACAATGCTGCTTCCACCCACTTGGTAAAATAATCAATCGTAACTAGAATGAATCTATGCTTGTTTGAAGCTGTTAGCGAAATTGGACTGATCATATCTATCCCCCACATTGAGAAAGGCTAAGGAGCCGACAACATATGTAATTCTTGTGGATGAGTGTTGATTTTGTTAGCATATACTTGACATAGGTAACAATGCCTTACGTGTCTAATACAATCTAATTCCATTGCCATCCAAAAATATCCCATCCTCATGATTTTCCTGGCTAACATGTACCCATTCATATGAGGACCACGAACTCTCTCGTGTACTTCTTTCATTAATTTCTCGGATTTTTCATCTACATACCTCAGCAATGTTGTATCCAATGATTTTTTGTACAACATAACTCCACTTAACAGGAAATGAGAAGCCAATCTCCTTAAAGCTTTTCTATCTTTTCTATCAACTTCATTCAAAAACTTACTCGTTTGAAGTAACTTTTTCATATCATGATACCAGGGCTTCTCCAGTTTCTTCTCTTCAATGGTCAGACAAAAAGCCAGTCTTTCCTCTACCTTAATCTTCAGGGGTTGAATTTCTATCCCATCTGTGACTTTCACTATTGACGCTAACGTGGCTAATGCATCAGCAAATTGATTTTATGTTCTTAGAATGTAAGTGAATAAAATTTCTTGGAATCTTTCAATTAGCCTTCCTAAATGTTCGTAATAAGATATCAACTTCTCGTCTTTCATCTTATATTCTCCTAGGATTTGGAGAATTATAAGATAGGAATCTCCATACACTTTAAGCCTTTGTATTCCCATGTCTAACACCATTTTAAGCCCCAAAATGCAAGTTTCATATTCTGCTATATTGTTTGTATATGGAAATGCTAACCTTGCTACCATAGGGAAATGATTACCCTCAAGTGATAACAATATTGCTCCTATCCCACATCCACCACATTCGCTACTCCATTAAAATACATTCCCCATTCCGATTTCTCACCACTCAATTCATTCGCCACCATCACATTTTCTTTGGGAAACGAAGCTTCCAAACCATCATCTTCATCTTCTAATGAGTATTTTGCCAATTTATTGGCCACTACCTGCCTTTTTACTGAACTTTGACTTATATACTTGATATCAAACTTAAAGAGTAGCATCTACCACTTCAATGTTTTCCTAATCAATGCCGGATTTTTTGCTAAATACCTCAACAGGTCATGTTTTGTTAATAACTTTACTAAGTAATAGAGAGTATACTGTTTGAGCCTGTACATCACCCATACTAAGGCACAATACGTTCTTTCCACTTCTGAGTATTTTTGTTCGCCTTTTGTAAACTTCTTGCTCAGATAATATATAAGATGCTCTTTTTTGCATATTTCATCTTCCTGCCCCAGCATATATCCCATCGATTTAGGAAGGATCGTTAAGTAGAGAATTAATGGCCGTCCTAGTATAAGAGTAACCAATACCGGAGGACTCATGAGATAATCCTTGATTTCAGCAAATGCTTGCTCACACTCTTTGTCCCATTTTGTCGTTGCATTCTTCCTCTAAAGTTTGAATAATAGCTTGCATTTATTGGTTAGTTACAATACAAACCGAGCAATGTAATTCAACCTCCCCAACAGTCCCCATACTTCCTTTACAGTCTTTGGTATAGGCATGTTTACGATTGCCTTGACTTTCTCTGGGTCTACTTTGATTCCTCTTTTACTGATTATAAAACCCAACAATTTGCTAGAAGTTACTTCAAAGGTGCACTTTTTTGGATTTAGCTTCAATTAAAACTTCCTCAACCGCTTGAATAGTTTACGCAAAACATTAACATGATTCTTACCCTTCTTAGATTTGACAATCATATCGTCTACATAAACTTTAATTTCCTAACGCATCATGTCATGAAACAGAGCTACCACAACACGTTAATAAGTTGCCCCAGTATTCTTCTACCCAAAATGTTTCCTAAGCGGTAACAAAGGTAGTTTTGATTTTATCTTTTTCTACCATCTTAATATGATTATATCCAAAGAAACCATCCATAAATGAGAAAAGATGATTTCCAACCGTGTTGTCCACCAATATGTCAATGTATGGTAAAGGGAAGTTATCCTTAATTGTCACTTGGTTTAAATTACGAAAGTCTACACATACCCTAACTTTTCCATTTTTCTTCAATACTGGCACCACATTGGCTATCCATTCAAGGTAATCCGATACTTCTATGAACCAGACTTCTAGTAATTTCTTCACTTCCTCTTTTATTTTAAGAAGTATATCTGGCCTAAACCACCTAAGGTTTTGTCTTTTAGGTTTAATATCTTCTCTGGTCGGCAACTTATGAATTACAATTAACGAATCTAAACCGAGCATGTCCTCATAGGACCAGGGGAATATGTCTAGGTATTCTGATAATAAACATGACAACTCCTGTTTTTGATCATCTGCCAGATTACCCCCAACTTTTAAGTTTTGCGGATTCTCTTCTATCTTCAAGTTAATCATAACTATTGGTTCATCAATAATCACTCTCCCCTATTCAAGTTGACGCCAACTCTCTTGTATTTTCCTTAGAGTCTTAATATTATCTTCGACGTCTAACCTAATAGGACCAAAGGTGATATTAGTACTTTCATCATTTACATGTATGAGATATCCATCATGTTCATCATTTTTATTGGATCTGACAATTAAGGAAAAGGCAAAAGGATAACAAGTAAATAATGAATAATTAAAAGAAAGGAACTAATTATATTGAATGAATTCAAATTGTTTGAAAGAAAAGGGCCTAACTAATTGAATTAATTATGAAATCGGAGGCTCCTAATTGACCTAATATTGCTTTTCTAAAGAGACCTATTAACAAGAACGAAAAACTAGTTACATAAGGAAATTTGGACGCTAATATCTTTCCCTTCATCTGAACTGACGCTACATTGTTGAGCTAAAGCCTTGAATAAACTGGCTACTTTGGGTTCTTGAACATAAGCTAGTACTGGGAATGTCTAATAGATGTTTAGAAAATCCATATGAGAATGATACAAGTGATCTCCTCTCTTCCCTCTGGTTTTGGCCTTCATTTCTTAGATTTCTTTTTCAATAGGCTCATATCTGAGCCTAAATGTTCCAATCTACTACTTAGATTGTTTTGAGTGACCCCATACCCCCCTATCTTGACACTTTAACCATGCTAACCTTATCAAAAATCTGCAATTCTAGTTCCTCTAATTCTTCACTCCCAATATACGGAATAACCATCTCTTTGTAAATCTCGTAGTTTTGTACCCTAAGAATAGTAACCAATTGCCAGTCGACTATGAATTTTACCTTCTGATGTAGACTGGATGGAATTGCCCCTGCTGAGTGAATCTATGGCCATCCTAATAGAAGATTGAAAGTTCGAGGTATATACAAGACTTGAAATGGAATAGTGAACATTTGTGAACTGATCTCGACCTACAACCCAATTTCTCTAAGTATCTCTCTCTTTGATCCATTAAAAGCCCTTACTGAAATCGAGCTAGGCTTCATCTCAACCGAATCTACTCTAAGAAAATTTAGTATCGCCAGTAGACACATATTTAGTGAAGACCTATTATCAATCGGTACCTAAGCAACCACTTTCCTTGAACATTTGACCATTATGAAAAGGGGCTTTATGTGCCGGTCTCCTTCCTCGCCTAGCTCATTTAGTGAGAATGAAATCTAATCCATCACAAATATTAAATTAATGGCCAATCCCAACTTCTCAATGGAAATCTCTTCAAGCACTTTGACATCTTTCAGAATTTTGATTAAAGTTTCTCGGTAAGAATCTAATGACAATAGTAATCCCATTAGGGAGATCTAAGCGAGTACTTTAGCTAACTGATCCATAATCTTGCACTCATTAGCTTTCATTATCTTTTTGGAAACACTCTAATCTTTCTCATCCATATCTTCAAAGATCCTTCGAGAAGCCTCATCCTTCGAGAAGCCTCTTCCTTCCTCTTGGCCTCTTTGTTCTAGTCATAGACTCATCCTAAGCATGTAAGCCTATCAACCATAAGTAATGAGGACTGATTTACCGTTTGGAACTCTAGAGGGGCTACTTTGTAATTTTTCGGAGCTATGAGGACATTAAAAGCTATTTTCTTAGGCTTACCCAATTCTTTAACCTTCTCAGTCTTCCTATAGTACTAAAAAACCAAAGGTTTAAGCCCACCTCCAATCTTTCCAACCATCTCAACTGTCTTCTTAGCTTCTGCAATAAGCTTGTCATCTTCTTCAAATTCGTGACCCCATCCAGTGCGTGGTTTGTCAACATATATGGTGGGTGAACCAGCGTAATCGACTAAATACTCAAACTTTCCTAACAACTCTCCCAAGGTGTCGACCATTAGATCTTAGGCTTCATACCTTTCTCTAAGCTTCTTCTAAGTACATCACTTTCATGGTTTTGAAACTGTCATAGCCATAATGTCAGCTTTCTTTATCTTCCCATCCTTTAGCAATTGATATATTGCTAATCTAATCCAAGTTCTATCTTTGAGATTCACATTTTACAAGTGTCTAACTTGCCTCAAATTCCAAGTTACCTCTTCAATGGTGATGGGGAGACTATCTAGATCAACTTCTGGTTTAGACACTTCAGCGATGATCATGTTAATTGAGTGTCCATGATCCAGTAAAGGATTATTACCCACATTAGGAGCAAGAATCTAAATGAAGTCCAATTACAACAACTTAGCATCGATAAGATCCTAGATCTTATGTTTGAGTCTCTAGCACTGGTTCGTAGAATGCCTTACTTACCCTAGATGATAATTACAATGGAGCTCCAAGTTGGAGCTCCAAGTTGTAGTCTCTCAATCTTTATCCCTCCTTTGGTATTTCAAATGTCAAAAGATTCTCCTCCCTTAGTCATGTAAGAACCTGGCTTAGAGGAATAGGGATATGAGTAAACTGTCTCCTTTGTAGGCGGTTATTCTAACTCGCGGTTATTCTAACTCAGATTCGGTGAGGGATTAGATCCTCCTATCATAGCTACCAGTGCTACAAGTCTGATAAGGTTGTCGATATTGACAACGCTTACAATAGCTTCTTTGGCTTTGTTGAAAAATCTTGTGGGAGGCATCTTCTTCTCAACTGCTTCAGGATTGGGAAGCCTTCTAATAGTAATAGCTTCCTCAATTTAGTACCCTAAGGCTACAATCTCTACAAAGTTAGAGGCAGGGTGTCTTACTAGATGTTAGTAGTATAGGCTTCCAAGAGTATTGATAAAGGAAAAGGCTAGATCCTTTTCTATTAGGGGTGGAGTCATCCTAGCTACCATGCCCTTCCATCTTTGAGCATACTCCTTAAAGCTTTCGTTAACCTTCTTTCATAGATTATTCAAATCCAACATGGATAGGGCTACTTCGATATTGAACTTATACTGGTTGTGGAATGCTCGGGCTAACTTATCCCATGTATCGATCTTGTTCAAATCCAGTTGAGCATACCAAGTTAAGGTCAACCCAATCAAGCTATCTTGAAAGGTTTAGACCATCACCTTGTCATACTTCATGTATTTTCCCGTCTTTTTTATGTACAATCTAATGTGGAGCTTCAGGCAACTGATTCCATCGTATTTCTTGAATTTCAAAATTTTAAACTTTTCTGGGAAATCATCATCTTCATACATCAGTAAATTGATCATTCCCATCTACTCAAGCCCGTTAACCATTTCTAGAGCTTTCATTTTCTTGATCAACTTTTGCATAAACTTTTTTCCATCTTTCGGTGTTTTTCTTTAATCTCCTTCCTCCATATCTTAGCATTTTGGATTGATTTTGCATCTTCTAATTTAGGGGAAGGGGTTGCTTCTGCATTTCGATTCGAGTTGACTTGAGACCTTTGTATGTCATTAAGAATTCCAACAGCCTAAGTGAGAGCCTGGATTTGTTCGGCCATCTTATTCATGTTTTCTTCTAGGGTTACGTCTCTCGGGTCAGGCTCAGTTTAACTGACATTTCTAGGACCCTAAGTTGACATTCTTGCCTTTGAACAAGTCAATATTGGGCTTCTAACTAAGTCTATTTGCTTAGACAGTATCTTCAAAATCCTACAAAGACATGAGTTTTAGACATTTTTGTGAACTAAAATTTTGTTGTTTTTTTTTTTTTGTTATTTTTCATCACTTAATGAAACTTTCAAAGGGAAGAAATAAAAAAATGAGCAAAAGATTGTGCAATTGATAAAGGTTTTCATTTAATAAAGCTATAAATTTATTAATAATCATAAATCAAACCTATACAACAAATTAAAAGAAAAGGAAAAAAAAAACTCCTAACTAATCTTTCTAAAAACTCAAATCTTATATCTATAAGAGCCGACGGATCTAGCTCGAATGAGCTTCATCAACTTCTCTCATAAGCCTTTGGATTGTAACATGCCTTTCTTGAATCTTACTCCTCAAGAATTGATTTTCTTCCAACAACCTCTCATTCTCCATTTTTAATTCTTCAATGATTCTTTTGCATTCTTAAAACTAGGCTTCAACTCTGGCCCATATGGTATCTCGATAGGTGAAAGGTATTCTGGCTCTAACTTATGTCTGAATACATCTGGCGCTTCATATCGTATCTTTCCTGTCTTCTCCAATTGATCATAGATGAACTGCTTGGTAGCCTAGTATTCTCTGACTTTACCCCTCAAAGTTCCCACATTGACTACCTTCTTGACTTCCCTCTGTTCCCACAGCTTCATGAGTTCTGTTAGTCATTGAATCAAAGTAGCAGTGGGAAAATAAGGATCTTGATAATTCAATGTAACATCTTCTAAGGATTCTCTGTATGCTATCTCTTGCAGGGGACCCAGCTGTCAGGTGACACAAGCTGGGAAATACCCTATATAACCTATAATCTCAATGAGAGGAACCCCTACATAATCAATGCACCTTAGGATGGCTCGAGTGTAGCTGCTCTACCTAGTTGTCTACATAAAATCCATTGCCTACATCTTACTTATAATTGATACCCATCCTTTAAACTAAGCTTCTTCTAGTACCTTAAGGTAACGGGCAAAGTCGTCTATTGGATTTATGTTTTTAGTCAGAGACGCTATAAGAAGGTTCCCTCCATATCCTTATGTATGATTGAGAAACCGTATAATAAAAATTGTACGGTTAGTCATGATGTACCCATGTCCCTGCTTCCTTAAGTGGGTGAGTATCTTGAATTACTCTCCCAATAATGCTGGTATATAGGATTGACCAGCTAAGAATTGGGTTATTAATTCAACCACCCTATAATAAACTTGATAGTATTTTTTAAGAAATAGCACTGTCCCAAATACTATTATGATAAAAGTATTTACCCTATTCTAAACCTACGATTCATATCCTCCATAAAAGATTTAATAAGCATTTGGGATTAAAAACCATTCTACTGGCCTTAAGATACTGAAACATTTCTTACCTTCTAAAGCTAAGAACGATGCTAGGGTTACCATTTTGACTCCCAATAAAGTCATGAAGGCTTTCTCAAGCTGGACTTTGAGATTTGGGACGGTTATGCCTACTTCGAGAGGCAAAGCACTAAGTAATTGCGAATATCCTTCTAAAGTGGGCATCAATACATGTGGGCCAAACTTGAAAACTGTAGACTTTGGATCCCAATAATGGATAAGGGCTTGAATTAAAGGTTAGTGGAACTGGACCCATATGAGGGATATGACCGGCCCAATCTTCTTACGAATGTGATCTTGCTTAGTGGGTAGGAGCTAATTTAACCAATCTTTCAATATAGCCTTAGGGAAAGAGTACTTATTCAACTAGACCTCATGAATAGGCTCGAGATTGACACTACCTTGACTTTTCATATCTATATTACATAAAACATGAAATGATGCAATTATTTATAACGAGACCACTAAATTTATAATAAAGTTGGATATGATATTAATAATTTTGCAATTTCTTCAAAGTTTTTAAAAAAAAAATTACGTAGCCTTTTATTTACTAAGAGACGATAAAAATAAAACAGAAGAAATAAAAATAATCACATAAAAGCAAGAATTAGTAAAAAGAAAAAAAAAAGTCAAAGATATAAAGAAAATGCAGTATGCTACTACACATGCATGTAATGCAATAGGGGTCAATAATTAATAAATTATAAGAATTATTATGAACCTAGGGTTAAAGAATACCATTATATATAAGTGGATTCAAAATGAAGCTTATGAATACTTATATATAAGAGTTACTGATTTCTTAATTCCCCCTCTTTTTTGAAAAAGAACAATAAACCAACTGTAAATTAATCAGGCTTTTCCTATAATTTAAAAAATGACTACCCTTTTTTCAAAAAGAATGATGCAAGAGGGTAGGATCTATGGGTCTCAAGCTCTGTAGCTTCCTGTAGCTTCAAGGAATTTTAGAAAAAAACCTAGTAGGCTACATCGAAGCCTAAGTGAGCTCACATATCACTTTCAGGTGGGGGTAAAGACCCTAGCGACCTAAAGGTTAGACAATGGCAACCGGCCCTAAGTTCTTAAAGTGGTCTAGGTCTGACCACATCTAAATATGTAAATGATTATTAAAGTAAAACCTCCTAAATCCCAATACAGGTCATTGGGCCAGTTTTTTTTTTTTTAAGCCTACATCATTAAAGACCAATTAGTACAACTATAATACAATAAAATAAAAATAATACAAAAATCCCATCAATTAATTTTTAATTTTTACATGGCTAGCCCACCAGACTTCCCTAGTGGAGTCACTAATTCTATCAAACCCTATTGCAATTTCCTTAATTTAGCTTATATTAAGCTTAGCTTACTTAATATAAATTACTTGATATAAAATTAAGGAAAAATATTTCGTAGAAAAAAAAAATTAAATTGGAGTTACCAACCAGCTCAATTGGTAAAAAAAATGAAAATAGGGTTTTTGGGTGGAAAAACCCTAATTTAGCTATTAATTTGAGAATTTTCTTAAAAATAATTTAAGAAAATTAATAAAAAAAAAAAAACTAAATTCCGATGTTAACCTATTAAGACTAAGTTACCCTGCACAAAAAAAAAAGAAAAAGAAATTAATGGGCTTTATTTTTATAATTTTCTAAAAAATGTGAAGATATGTAAAGATATAAAAAATATAATTAAAACGAATTTATTATTATTTTTTATTATGTGTGTCAGTAGTAGAAGTGCAGCTGTGTGTGAGTATGGGCAATGTGGGCATGTCGGGTGCAGCAGCATGCGGTTCATAAGTGTAGCATATGTGAGTAAACAATGTGTGCTGCAAATTTGGCTATGCGTAGGCGATTGTGTGTAAATTGTGTATGCTATGAGACGTAAGTGTAAGTGCTCTTGTAGGTAACAATAGAGAGTACAACAGACGAATGTGTTGGTGTTTTGGGGTTGGTTGTGAGTGAAGGATAATTGTTTTGTATGTTAGGGATTGTGAAAATGTTTTAAACTTCACTACTGAATTCCTATTTATAATACCTTCAACTGAATCTTTTGGATCTTTTTTATATATAGATTTGATATCAACAAACCCTAGATACAAAAGATACAATAACGAATCCCAGATACAATAACGAATCCCAGATACAAAAGATATGATTTAGATTATTTGAAGATTCAACCTAGTTTTAGAAACCCTATTTAATTGGGGCTTTCTATTTTTTAGGCCTAACTCAGTCCAACTTGATTTAGCCCAATAACCTACTTAATAAATCCTAAGTCTATTTTAGCTTAATATAAATTAGATAAAAATTTACTATCTATTGGACTGGACTAAAATATATTTCATGAAGCCTGATCATTTTGAAGGAGTTAGAATTCATTAAATTAAACATATATTACTATCTGATTCAACCTCAAACGATTCGACTCAACACGACTGGACTCGATATGACTTGACTCGATATGAGTCGACTCTTTATTATTTTTTTTTCAATTTTCTTTTATTTTTATTTTTTATTATTGTTATTATTATATATTTTTCTTTTCTTCTTTCTTCTTTTTTCTTTAGCCTAACTCAATAAAAATACTAAAATAAAATGGCAAAAATGAGATGTTTACAATTTTTATTGCGACCTCCTCTCCTATTATTTAGTTCAATTATGAATGAAAAAAAAAACTGTTATGTTATCCAACGCAATCCCTTTCTAAGGGAACGGTATTTGGTCAGAGAACCCTAAATGCTTTCCGTAATGGGTTGCAATGCATGTTCAATTTAGATTTATAAGTTATATATTTAATTAAGTCCAATTTAAGGCATTTGATTATTCATACAAAACAAATAATTGCAATCTAGAGCATCAAATTGGAATTATACAATCAAACCTAGAAACACTCTCATATATGTATGTACATAATTAAACTATCTAACAAATATAATTAAGTATAACCTCGAGCCTTCGAGTACTACAAAATAGTACTCCAAAATATAATAATGTATCAATTTCAAACCTACCTAAACTTTCTACTTGCTCACTTATGGTGCAACTGACAATAAGTCATTGTCGATAGTCTCTATAATACGAATGTTGTTTTAGTTCTCATATCACAACCATAAATAGATTTTATTATGTAATTTAGATTATTATCTTTAGTTTAAGGTTTAACTATATTTAGTTATTCAAATCTAGGTTTCTTTGGATTACTCCTCTTATTCAGCCAAGTTTTGAATTTACTTCTTACGCTAATTGTGATTCAACCTCCGAATTAGGTTTCAGTTTACCTTTTGATTACCCTCTGTTTGTAAGTTTTTTAAATGCTTTTTAACCTTTTTCTTATGGTTTATTTGGTGAATATAACTTTTGGTTTAGGTTTTTGACTTATTCTTTAATATATTTCTATTAGCCATGATTCTGGTTTTGCTTTTGAATTGGATTTTGATTTAGGAATTGTCCACATTTTAACATAACCACTCATAAATATGTGTATGTGTATGTGTAAGCTTTAAATCATTAGTTTTAATTTAAAACTATAATTTTACTTAATTACTCAAGTTCTATATCACCAATGACCAAGCTAATTCTAAACTAGTTTCTGAATTAGTTCTTGAATTAGCTTCCAATTCAGTTTCTGATTACCGATTTTATATGTAAACTCTAAAAATTCCTTCCAAACTAAAATGTGAAATTCATCTCACTATACTTAGATCTCCTAAATCCTTGTTTTAGCTTCTAATCAGTATTTCAGTCGGTTGATTAGTACAATACTCTATCTTCCTTATTTAACTATCGAATTTGCTCTTAATGTGAGAATAATCCACATTTTTCATATAATTACCTAAATATTCATTCTATATCATATTTATTTTATATTATTATTATAATAATAATATTATCAATTTTGACCTAATATTTTCTATCCATTTAATTCCTATATGCACATACTATGTATTATTACAAAATCTATAATTATATCACCTGTCTAACACTTCTAACACTTTATATACCATTTTTCGTCACCAAATAACATATTATGATGTCTAATTATATCCCAAATCATAATTTATACTCAATTAACCTTAAATTACATGATTAACTTAAATGTGCCCTTTTTACCAATTATTCATTTATACATATTCATGACATATTATGCATAATACATACAACTAATACCTCAAACTTCACAAATACTATCCTACATCAGCAACTAACATCCAAAGATATGTAATTACATACTAAATTAAAATTTCCAACAAATTAACATTACATTACTAAATGAAACCCATAAATTGCCTTCTATACATGATTTTAGGGCCAATGATTTTTAGAAAATTAATTTTTTAGAAAATCTCTTTATTACACTGCCATATATATCTTAAATAGTGTAAAAAAAAATTGAGGTTAAATTACATTATTAAGGTTATTTAAATCGAAATCGAAATCTAGCTCTAATTTAGTGATTTCTTAAGGATAATATATCTCGGAGCCTAATTTTATCAAATTAATAATTTTTTCCCTAAATCTATATACTAAAATATCCTAGAATACTAAATTTTATAATTTTCCATAATTATTTGATATTTTTAATAAATAAAAAAATTGGAAGGGAAATTAAAATTAACTGGCATTGCTAGCTTCAGCCACCATAATCTTGTTGGCATAACTAGGTGTGGGGTCCATTATGTGGTGATCTATCTGGTTTCGTCCTAGGTGTTAGCTGGGCATAGGTTCTCTTATAATGCTCTATTTACATTATATTTTGCTAAATTATGGTAAAAATACTCTCCCTTCTATTCTTATTCTCTCTAATTTTTATTTTTTTTTTTAACTCTTAAGTGACCAAAATGAATTATAGAAGAGAGTTTTTGAATTTATAGATGAGTTTTAGCATTTTGTTAAATTATTTTGTTGCTAAGTATCCTTACTTTTCTATTCTTCCACTTTCTATTTAACTTATATTATTGGTTGATTTTCTTTCTTTTATTTGCAGCTTGCCATACCTCTTATGTAGACAATTCTACACTTTCCAACATTTTTCTTTAATTAATTAACATTATTTTAACATATTTTAGGTATTTCATGTAATTTCGGGTATATTTACTAACACGTAAATACATATATGGTAGAAATAAATACTCATAAATATTATTTAAGTTATTTTATAATTTTTACTATGTATATAATTTATTTCTATTAATTCGTTAATTATTAATAAATCAATTTTACGTGTTTTTGATAAATAACAAGTAATATACATATAACTTAATATTATAATATTTAATTATTTGATTATTTATTTACCTAATTCCACACTTATAGAATCACTATTACTAATATTTTCAACTTTATCGTAAAATTTGCGTTTAATCGAACAACTTACCTGATTGCCCTAACTTTACGTATTAAGCCTTGAACACTTGACTGCGGGGCTTACATTTTTTACAACCTCTGTCAAACCATTTAGTTTGTAGATGGCATGATGTATTGAACAACAACTTAGTCTTCAGTCATTGCCATATGGTCTTCCAAAAATGAATTAAGAACTTTGGGTCTTTGTTAAACACTATACTTCGGGACACTCCATGACTCTTCACGATCTCTTGCTGAAAACAAAAATGAAATAGCCGAAATATCATTAATTTTGTGGCAAGGCACAAAACATGACATCTTGCTGCAAGGCACAAAACATGCCATCTTGCTAAACCTATTAACCACAACCATTGCAGTGTTGTTCCCTCATACCATTTTGAGAAAGGCAAAAGCAAAATCCATACCCAAGTTAACCCATGGTTTGGTCAGTACAGGTAAAAGCATGGCTTTTCCTTATACAACTTATCTCTTAACCTCTTTGCAAGGTACGCATCTCTTAACAATTCGATGAACATCTCGCAACATTCAAGGCCAATAAAACCTGGACTTCAATAACTCATGTGTTCTTCTTCCTCCAAAATGTCCTAATAATCCTCTACTATGGTTTCTCTAATGAAGAACTTTCGTATTGAATAGGTTGGCACACATAGTTTTTTAGTGTGAAAAAGATATCCTTCTTCTACAAAGTAGTCATCCAACATCCTTCCTTTAATACAATTGGCATAGATTGGACCAAAATGTAGGTCTAGGAAATATTGCTCCTTACTGCTCACAAATCCCAACAATCTTGTTTAGAGCTCGGAAAACATCATATGCTATTTAGATAAGGCATCTACAACCATATTTTCTTTCCCTTGCATGTACTTAATCACAAGTGAAAATCCCTCTCGAAACTCAATCCATTTAATTTGTTGCTTGGATAGCTTTGTTTGACTCTTCAAATATCTTAAGGTTTGGTGATCAAAGTACACAACGAACTCTTTTGGTAATAAGTAGTGTTTCCATATTTGTAAAGCTTAGATAAGCGCACGCAACTACTTTTCATACATTAAATAGTTCAAAGTTGATCTTTTTAGTTTCTTGCAGAAATAGGCAATAGGTCGACAATTTTACATGAGCATTATTCCAATACAAATGCTAGATGTATCACATTCTAACTCAAAAACCTTGCTAAAATTGGGTAAAGATAGTATTAGGATTGAAGTCAACCTCCTTTTGTCCTCCTTACTTCCCCATTGAAATTCAACATTCTTCTTAGCAGGCTTGGTAAAGGGCATGTGATACGCCTTTAGGGTTGAACACACGGAGAAGTACCATAACGAGTAGACCAAAAATAAATAGGGAAAAAGCTAGCAAAGTTTGAGAAGCTACTAAATGGATATGATGCACCACTCAATCCTATTCGGCTTATAATTGGTCGAATATGACATACCAGTTAGAATTGAAGGGTTACTTACTACTACTCCTTACCAAAGGCAACAAATAAGAGTTGAAAGATAATGAGAACAATAAGTTACTCAATGTGAATAATTCTGTATTGATTAGTTGATTCTTGCATATAAGAAAGTGGGGGTTTATATTCTCTTCCATGGGGGTTTATATTCCCTTCCACTAAGGTTACTTTACATATATGAAAAGATAAAAGGGTATTCTACAACTAGGTTACACAAGACATACTAAAAAGGATAAAAGGACAAAGAATATTTAGTGTTGAAAAGTGAAGAATCCTTCTAAAAAGATCTATGATAGAAAGTAAGGAACAAAAAAAAATGTTGGCAATTAAGAGCTGACCTGATTTGGATTAGGTTGGGGACCAATTAATTCTTCTAAAAAGAAGTCAGCTCGATTCAGGGTTAGATGCCTATGGTCAGATAGAAAGCTTGCCTCAGATAGGAAGCTTGCCTCAGCTATTCTTAGGCTGTCTTCTATGATAAAGCATTTCTAACGAACAAGGGTGGATTTAACTTAAGGAAGGATCTAATAGTTAGGTTGGTAGGGGAACAATTCTGGATAGGAATCCCCATCTCGGCTATGTCCTAAAGTTAGTATCCTCCAAGCAAGTCCTTTAGCTCAACTACTCGTAATCAGTCCAATGGGTTAATTCCTATTGGCATGGCAATAGAACTAAAGTTGTCAATGAACCTACAATAGAAAAGATGCTAAACCATGGAAGCTTCATCTATTGGTACATAAGGTTGGGGTAGGCTATTCTACGATAGCTCAAACCTTCTCCTCATCTACACTTAAGCCTCTACCATTAACAATATATGTAAGAATTGCTACCTCTTCTTAGTAGAAACAATATTATCAAATTCCCAAACAGCTTCTCAACTTGTTGTACTTCAAAGACAAGTTGTAGATTATTTACATAACTCGACAGATGGGACTGTATACTAAGATGTCATCAAAATGAACTACCGCAAACTTCCCTATCTAATTCCTCAGCACGTAGTTCATCAGCCTCATAAATGTTCTTAGGGCATTAGATAAACTAAATGCCATAATAAGCCGCTCATGTAATACATGCCTTGTCTTGAAGTAGTTTTCCATTCATCTTCTTCTCACATATGTATATGACCAAACTTTAATTTAATCTAGAAAAATATTCTTACACCATGTAATTTATCTAACATATTGTCTAATCTATGGATCGATTAGTTGTACTTAATTATGATTTTATTAACAGCTCAACCGTTTACACATATCCTCCAACTTCTGTCCTTTTTGGGAACTAATAGTACAAGAACAGCACATGGACTTAAACTTTCTCTAACATACCTTCTATTAGTAAGCTTATTTACTACCTTCTGCAGCTCAACATATTGTTCGAGATTGATTTGATAGGCCAATTAATTTAGCAAAGAGGCTCTTGACTATAAGTCAATACCATGCTCTATTCTCCACACTGGCAACTCTTTTGGCAATAGATGAATAAACTCATTTAGCAACTTCTTAACCTCTATTTGCAATTCAATTTGCTCCTTCAATTCCATTAGTCTTTGAATCAATAACAAGATTTGCTCATCTAACCTCATAGCTTATAAGCTCAAATTGACCCATAATTAGGGCTTTCTTAGATTGGCAACTTAGCTTAGTCTGCATATTATTGACATGGCCTGATGTCATTAGAATAAGGGGTTAGCCATCTTTCTCAAACATGAAAGTATTTTTATAGCCATTATGCATAACTCTCCTATCGAACAACCAAGGTCAACCAAGCAAAATACGTGAAGTATACATAAGCAACACATTACACAATATCTCATCCTTATAGCCCCCAACAGAAATAAGCAACAACACTTAGCATGATATATGCAATGATCCTTTCTCATTCAACCTATTGACAGTTACCCTTCGTCCTAAGACTCCAAAGGCCCAAGCCCACTTAAGAGCTTGACCAGTACAGCCTAACACCTCCTCCTTGATACAAATGAGAGTGGGTTCGGCATATGCCCCAACTCTATCTACTTAGCTCAGGTCCAACCCCAAGCACTCTGAGAGTCTTCCACTACGGCCTCAAGCTATGCCCTCTAGCGACATAAAAAAGAGCTTAGTCCTTGCTCAAGATTGTCTTCAAGGAGTGTGCCGCCTGATGTGACCAGGCTTGTCCTCCTCTCCTTACCTTTGTCTCTCTCCTCATTAAAATGACGAATGACTACTCGATACACAAGCCCACTAAACTAACCACTAAGCTAAGGCAACTACCCTCTACCAATAGGACATGTCCATCCCTAAAGCCTTTACCAACTAGCAAAAAGGTAGAAGTCTTTTCACATACTGATAGCACCACGTCTTTCGATTTTGCACTAGCTAACACCTTCTAGCCATACAAAAGTAACTAGTGTTTTTGTTATTAAAAAATATTTTTGACTATTGACGAGAAATTTAGTCCCTTTAACTTATAAATAGTAACGGAGCCACCAAGTAAGGGGATCTCTCTTAGATTTAGAGACCTTGGTACTTCTTAGGAACTCTTGTTTACTTTCAAATACTCTCCCTGCTAACTTGAGCATCAGAAGACCCTCATTGGTTATGCCATAGGAGGCTTTTTAAAAGTTCACCACCACATACAACTAACAAACCATTAGAGTTCACCTAAGAGTATTACCCGTAATATCTACCATCACCATAGCCAACATAACTTGTATGGCTTAGGATTTAAAGAGGTCGGCAATTGTAATTACTCGACTAAACTCATGGATGCAACATTCGTACAACTATCACTATCAATGTACATAACTAATCTCTTACCTTGCATATAGTATGGAATAAATCCTTACATTATTCATTTTCTTTATTAGGCTCCAAACTCATAACTCGGCAAACAACCAATCCTAACATGTCGACTTCTTTTAGATAAATGTTATCTCTCGTAATTTCTACCTTTACTCCATCTTCTACTTCTTCCATAACTTTACTAACTTCTTCATCAGTACAATATACTTTAAAGGTTGGAACATCACCTTTAATCACCATAGTTCATTGGTTTGGATATGGGGTGATCGTATGTCTAAAGCCTTTACATTTAAAGCACTTTATTTCACTAATCTTCCATCCTAAGGTCTGTCCCTTTTCAAATTCTTTCTCTTTCCCCCTTTACTCTATTCTTACTCGTTTTACATGGGACATATGTCCTTCTTTCTTGCTCAACACTGCGTCACTAAGCTTCTTACTACTCCCTTTGACAAATCGGGCTAATTGAACAAGTCAGGAAGGTTGAGTTCTATAAGGTCGACTTCTTCTCTATCTTTCAATATGTTGAGTGCCTTAATAGCTTTCCCGAGGGTGTAAAAGATTTTTACCTCAACAACGTCTCTAAGTTCATATCTTAGATCATTAATAAATCTTAAAACAATTCAGGCCTCAGGCTCATTTACTTCACATCTGATCATCAGCATTTTGAATTCTTGTACATACTCATCAACAAATCAGTTCTCTTATCTCAACTCCTGTAACTTTGCAAAAGTATCTTGATATTATGAATTAGGAATTAATCTTCCTCTTATGACATTTTTCATTTCTTCCCATATTCTTATACCCTACCCTCCATCTCTTCTTCATATTACATGCAACTTCTTCCACCACATATAGGCATATCTAGTGAAATCTAGGACGGTAAGTCTAACCTATCCTCCTTAGCATAATGATAGCATTTGAGTAGCTTTTCCACTTGGTCCTCCCAATCTAAGTACTCATTGGCTCTACCACTCCCTGAGAAGCTTAGAATTTGAACTCTCACATTATCAAAGCTTTTGAGAGCACGAACAATACATTCTTCTTCACAATAACCTTCATCAAACTCTTCATCAACTTCTCCAACATCACTTAAATCGATCCTTCGACAAGTAAGACAATCTACTCTTCCTTGAATTTTTTGAATAGGATGTTCAGCTCTATTAGGTCAGCTTAGATATCCACCACCTTCGGGTACTTGATCTAGTCTTTCATCAACCTCATAAAACTCTTCATCATCACTCTCTTATTCTTTCACTACCTCCATCCTCTTATTGGCTCTTTGCTTAGCTCCTTTAATTCGAACATTGCAAGTTAAGTAAACTCTTCTGCATTAGACTTAATCATTAGGCTGTTACACTAATATTCAGCTCGAAGTTTCTTTGGAGTTTCATCAATTGCATAACCATTAGTTCAATGAGCTCTTTCAACGCGAGCTACGTTTTCTCATTGCATCACAACTAACATATTCTCTAAAAGTTTAGAAAGTTAGTTTATCCATTCATCTATGGTTCTTGGGGTTTGCTCTACATGACAGCCTCTTCCTAGAGCATTACTCTCATTCTCTCTAACCATTGCATTAATGCTAAGGCCAGCCATCTCTTCTTCAACACATTAAAACAACACTACACTCGATACCCAATATTTCACAACTACTATTTCAACAGCAAAACAGTACATAGTACAACAACTATTATTCTTCCCTAATAATCACCACCACCACAACAATAAAATAAATAATCACACACAAAACATACATACCTAACAACAAAAATTTCATTTCTAACTACTACTTTATTTCAATAATTCCTTGCTTTGTTTCAAGAGACGAAAACATAGCACAATAGAATACTTACTCCAATGACAAAAACTTCAACTACCTGTGACTCAAACCTCCAATAGCATATAACACTGCTTCAATAAGCATACTTTACTAAAGAATTCTTAGCCCTACTCAAAACCTTGAACTTTAATACCTATAAAAGGTGTGGTACGACAGTTAGAACATACATAAAAATAGAAATGTGTGCCCTTGATAAGGTTTTATTGTAACATGAATGGGTCTTTTGAGAACTATTAAAGAAATGTAGATAGGATAAGGTAGGTTTAAGGTAAGTAAAGTATCTAAGCAAACATGAGTGACTCAAATGAATGTTACACACTACTCAAGCACACATGACTAACCATCTATTAAATGTGACTTACCGATCCAAATGGAAGAGTTGCTTGCCGTATAAGTCTTGCTAAAAGGTTTGATATAAGCTAAAGTTAGGATTCTTAACTGAAGAGATGAGAGAACAACTCTGGAATTCTTATTAATAAAGGTAATACAACTAATTCAACAAATGTTATCATAGGGTATTTATACCTAACTAATCTAAAGTTACAATGCAATGTTCGAAATTACTAAAAAGGGTGAAAACTACATTACAGTAATGTTACAAGAATGAAAGAAGAAATTCATAAACGTCCAAAAAAGGAATATTCATTCTCAAATAGTACTACTGTAGGTCATGGGAGACGTGGCTTCAAGAGAGAGGTTAAGAGATGAAGCACGTAACAAACTCTAAAGCAATAGAATAAGGTTGGTAGCTTCCGGTTCTTTGAGTAGGTTAAAGCTTGTAATTTAGCAAGCTAGGACTTGTAAGGAGGAGTTTATAGAATAGGTGGGCATAATTGGTATTGAGCTTCTAGGTAACTCAACTTGACCTTGTTCTAATAGGACAATACTCTATGCGCTTTGACAACTTACACATATAGACTGTTTAACTCTACAAATTAGGTTGGTTCCCTTAACACTTGATAGACAATTAAGTATTCAGTAGGTCAAGTCGGTCATACCTCTTGCTTGGGATCATGCGAGGGCTCTTAAAGGCTTATTCCTATCACCTATCATGACGCAATATCTTTCTTGGAGACATGTATTAAACTAGTACACAACATTAATAACATATGCCATGCCTTAGTGACTATGGGTCATAACATATATAAGATTGCTAATTGCATTGGAGTACAAGATATCTAACATGTACATTACCTCATCATTTCTCTATGGCTATGTAACTACTAATAACCTAAAATGTATAACAAGTGGACATTAACTGGTTTTGCATGTTGAATCTTCTAAGACCCTTTGAATGTACCTACTATTTCGCAAGAACAATCGATATTGATGTTTATATTTTGAATCTTTATATGCGAAATCTTCTTTGTTGCAAATAAATCCTTATCTTAAGTTTGGTCTTCAAATAATTTATCTAAGACAAATCCTTTGTTGTAGTAAATGTATCATCAACACAAAGTTGAAAACAAATGATGGAGCCAACACCATTAATGTAGATCCATGGATGGACACATGGATGCCAATAATCACGTAAATGGGTCCAAACCTCGAGGCGGTTTGAAAGGTAAATGGAAGTTAAGCTCATGCAAAAGTGAATAGATATTATGCACCACTTACCTCACATGAACCTAAGAAGGCTACTCAATATGATGCATGAATAACTCCTTAGGGTCACTCACCATTAACATTACTCAAGGGTTATATAAGAGTAGACTTAGATTTGGTTAGCTACAGCTCATGTAAGAACAAAGATGAAGTAAACAAGAGTGAATATCAATTAGCTAATTTCATCTAGTTTGAAATGAGCATATATACATCCCATTTAGGGGAACTCTTAAGTTAACTATGTTTACCAAAAAGATTGTATGTTAAAATTAGTATACAATGTGTGGACAAAGGTAAAAATGGCAATAACTAAGGAAGTATACTCATACAACACAATAAAATGTCAAGAGGAGCAAAGGATGCGTGTTAATCTATGGATGGCAGACTTTAAAGTGGTGAACTAGTTCCTAGATGGAGGAAAGTTATAGGTCAGCTCAATAATTAGGTCAGCAACCCAAGTAGATAGCTTAAAAACATTGTAACCAAACTAAGGGTGTTGATTGTTGAGCTAATCTTGATTAGATTAGTATGTGGACAATCCCTTTCTACTTGAGAGATAATATAGAGTAAGCAAAAGCCCATGTACCCAAGCAGGTCGGTTTTCTAGAGGAGCTTAGCTTCTTTTGTGGAAGGTTGTTGGCAAAGAGTTCAACGAACCATGGTTGCTAATCCTTGAGTTGTAAAATGGGTGAATGGTCTTCGAACCTGATCCCTATCAAACACGCTTCCACAATTACACACAATCATCATACTCACTTTGCTTAAAGCTGGTGATACTAAAAAAAAAAAAAAAAAAAAAATCAAAATTCTTATACTGCTATCTTGGAAACAACTTAACTCCATATAAGGATTTCTTTGATAAACATGCTTGGTCTTCTCTACCCTAAATTACAAATTCCTCTAGTGTCTATGCATAAATTTGCTCATGTACCATGTAGAAATGCTACCTTGACTTCCAGTTACTCTAACTCATAATTATGTTAGCTACCGCTAAGAGGAAAGCTCAAATGAAAATAAAAAATGTAGACCTTATCTATTAGTTGTACTTTATATTTGGCATGTTCTACATTGGAAGCTTCCTTTTTCTCTTTAGACAACAAGTTTGTTTACTAGCTCTTAGGTTCCATTCTTATGAAGAGCTTATATCTCTTTATCTATTGTAACTAATCATTTATCCATGTCATGGATAGTTATCACTCTAAAAATGAAGTATTACCTACTAACTCAATTTGATAACAAACTTTAAGGTCATAAGCAACCATGCTATAATCATTTTAGTATGGGTAAGTTTAATTAGACTTTTATGTTTTCCTCTAATTATATAAGATTAATGTAATGCCTCAATAGGTGTATTATAACAACTTCCTTTGTCTAGCTTTCAAACTTACTAAAATTCCTATTTTGTCTCTAATTATATAAGACTAATGTAGTGCCGTAGTAGGTGTATTAGTAACTTCCTCTGTATGGTTTTTAAAGTTACTACTAAATTCAAACTCTAGCTTCTTTGGAACATTCTCCTCCTTAGCAAAAAAAACAAAAAAGTAGCTCCTTTCTTAAGTGTAATAAATTAAATGCATCATACATAATGAACCTAATCTTTTTTCTTTTCATTATAGTGCAATCTAGCCTTTAACACCTCATTGATAACCTAAAAAGATGCATTTTATAGACCTAGACTCTAACTTTTCATTATCAACATGTGTGTAAGCATAACAAATAACATGCTTAGATAATAATATTGAAGGGTGATAGGGATTAAGAACCATATGGCTCAATTACTTAACCAAGAACCAAAAAAATTATAAAATCTAGTTCAACAAGTTTTAAATAGTGTACCTTATGAGGATGAATAACAAGTTAGAGGACTTTGGAGTTCATTTTAAGACATGTAGAGATAAAGTCTTGTTTATAATAGGGAACTTAGCCACTATTATGGAAAGGAAGAGCTTGGAAAGTGGTAGGCCAGAAGGTGGAGGAAGCAGTATGAGAACAGAAACTATAGGAGTTGGTTCTATTCAAACCATGATGTATCCAAGGGATCAAAATACCATGACAAACTAGTTTCAAGACTAATTGACTAGTTTATGTGCACAAAACACTCGTCGTGACAGGGCAAAAGACCATTTTAAGATCATTCAACTAGTTCATAATAAGATGGCCTAAGTTTTAAACTATATTTATGTTTTGTTTCTATCATCATTAGACCTATATTTTTATTTTAATTACAGTTTTACTCTCTATTAGCCCTAGAAACATGATTAAAAGATTGTAAATAGACTTTTATCATGATGATTGAATAGATTTCACCTTTCTTAAGAGTTTTAACGCTTTACCTTTGTTCTTATCAATTTAACTAAATAAATTGTGGTGAGCAAACCATTCATCTCATTTGTGTGTAATATCAAGTGAATGAGTGTGGTTCGGTTCTCATTAGTACATGATATCCTATGAGTAGTTGTCCATATCCTTCTTTATTATTTTAATCACAAAAACACAAAAGATTGCATCTTTATTGAGAGTAGGTTGTAAGATCATTGGATTGATAGTATAATGGTGGTTATCAACTTTGCGCATATCATCCTTTGGTATTAGAGTTGAGTTTCGCGAGGGAGCAACTGTAGTGTGTACATGGTGGCATGTGTGAAGCATTGGACAAGTAGTATGTGCCAGAGTAGTTACTTTTGATTTGTAGTGGTGATTAGGGTTTTTAATTTGTCATCATAAAAGATTTGACTTTTGTTTTAACAATACGTCAAAGAAGGGCATTCATGGTGGAGTTAGAGGAGGTCATAGCCAAAAAAGAGGTGTTAATGATGATAACATATCTATTTAAGAGACACAGGGAGAAATAACCACAACATTGCAAAACACAAATGTCGTGCTAGATGCTCTTAAGGTCAATCAAGGAACTACATGTAAGTTTGTGCCACGAGTAAAGGAAGATCTTGTTGAGATGATAAAGGCAAGAGGAGGAATCAATAGGCTAGAGGTATGCAATCTATCAAGATATAGATTCTACTATTTGAAGGAGGGGATTCTATAAATACTTATTATGACTGGGAACATAAAGGTATAAAATTTTTTTAGTGTTATCATTGATACTAACTACTAGATTTGACCTAATAGCCTAAGACTAGGAGCATTCCATAGTAAGCGAGAACCACTAACAAGCTCGGCCCACAAGACTAAGCATCCACCACCCAAGCAATCAATAGACAACTCTATTAGGAAGATTGCGACCTTTATTGAATTTGGAGCTTACATCATATGACCACTCCTAGTTGACTCTCTCCTGTTCAATCTATCACACAACCTAGCTTAAAAACCATGAACTATAGGTCACCCTAACTATAGAGCTAATGTCATAGCAAGCCCCAAATAACCTTGCTACTTCAAAGATATGACTCTTCATCAAGCTACTCCTTACTTGTATAACATTCACATCACATTTAACGTAATGTAACAACTAAGTGGCTCAATCTATACTAACTAAGCATGGCTTTATCATACAGCACCATACAATAGTTAGAAGGTTAAGACAAACATAAGGCTTAATAGTAATCATTTCCTTTGACAATGTTAAGGAGCCTAATCAACTCCCCCAATTCCCAAGGCCATGTAGGTAAAGGCATGCCCTATAAGTTCTCCCATTTAAATCCTTAAGAGATAAGTCAAATTCTTAAGCCATTAACTAAGTTCAAGTAATAAAAGTAGTCACATGCTCTCGCACTTTCCAAATTGAGTTTAAGCTTTATTCTTCCTCTCACTAACTTAAATATTGGAGTGAACATGCTAGACAATTCCTCAGTGTAATGACTCACCCCCTATTTGTTTTGTAGAAAGTTTTCTCAACCATTTAGGCCTACCTAACAAGGCCCACTTTGCGCCGAGAGGCTTAGAGACTCTACTGTTTAAAAATCTAAGGAGACAGATATGATTACAGTGAGAAACCAAAGTGAGGTTAGCGGGCCTTAAATTTTCTGATTATGATACATTGTGATGGAAAAAGCTTATTGCTAAACGTAGGCAAAGACATGAAGAGAATTTGAAAATTGGGCAGCTATGAAGCAGTTTATGCAAGAGCAATCTGTTCCTGAGCATTAAAACAAAAAGTGCATATGAAATTGCAGGCATTGAGGCAAGGGGGCATGAGCATGGATGAATACATAAAGGAGTTTGAGATGCTCACTCTCCATTGTGAGCTGGTGGAACCAAAAGAGTAGACTATTGCCAGCTTTATTATGGGGCTTAAATATGAGATTGCCGAGGTTATGGAGTTACAGAAGCTGGGATGATATTCAGTATGCACAGAAGATAGAGAGATAGAGGCAAAGGAGACGATATCGTAACCCTATGATATCTTCTAAATCTAGGGGCTCTGGTCGGGTTGAAGTAGGGAATAACAGAAGCATTGTTAGATAGAATATTGTTGGAAAAGATGATAGGAGAGTGGAACTAAGGGGCGATATCAAAGTTAGAGCTCCTGTCAATTCTAATGTTTGGGGAGCAAATGAGTTAACCTGCGAAAGGAGAGTTAGCCAGATAAAATATTTTAAATGCTTGAGTTATGGCATGTGGTGGGCCAGTGCCCTAATCACAGAGTGATTTTTCTGAGTGATGGCCGAGTGGAAAGTGAGAATGAAGAGGTAGAATTAGAAGGTGATGCCGGGGAGACTCTCAGGCGGTCGCATGCATGTTTCAGCGACTAAAGCTTCCCACTACATTTCATCCTAAGCCATATTATAAACTAAGGTCAATGTGAAGGATTCATTCCGTTAAGAAGCTCGACATATGTCTCGGAAGAGAGTTTGACACCTGGATTCAGCCAAAAATAATCTAAAACATTGTCGCATCATTAAATTGTTAAAATCGGCCACAAGGAAGACCGTAGGCCGTCCGTGCATGGTATAAATTGGTGTAAGCAAGAAGCAAGTCGCAGAAGCCGAAAATCAGATAAATTCGAACATTAAAGAACAATACCATTCTGAAAGAATGATTTAGATCCTTCAGGAGGAATTGATTCCATTTGCAACTGTAGTAGAAAGCGAGCATTCATGTCGGATATTATTTTTTCGATTATTCGTCTGTAAAAGGTCCGTAGACGTAATATTGCCACGCATTTTAGAACCTATTTTCATGTTTGGAGACATTTATTATTATCCTTTTTTTTTTCTTGGAATATTTAACTCACTATATGGGTACTACTTTTGATTGAATTATGCTCCACATTAGATTTTGTCTTTCTGGTACCTCTTCTTGCCTTTTTATTGTTTTCATCATCCTTTGATAGTAATTTTGCTTGAGAGTGCATGGCCTTATCTTTTATTTTATCTTATAATATTTTCATTGCTAAGTGCTCCTAGTGTGAGAAAATCCTAATTGTCAAGTTTTTTCTTTTTTTTTTTTTTAAACTATCACATTATTACTATTAAAACAAAAGAATTGAATATGGTTATAATATTCTTGCATTGATTGTCTAAGTTTAG
Source organism: Lumnitzera racemosa (assembly GCA_024138005.1). NCBI lineage: Eukaryota > Viridiplantae > Streptophyta > Magnoliopsida > Myrtales > Combretaceae > Lumnitzera > Lumnitzera racemosa. The sequence continues at coordinate 102,997,228 of JAMXBC010000002.1, read as the reverse complement.
AAAAGAAAATTTTTCATCTTTCTAAAATTTATTACCGAAATGTTCTTTTTTTTTTCTGTTTTACTATTAATAAGTTTGACATTTCCTATTGTTATTTGTAAGTTTCTGTTTTATTTATATTCGCGAGATAATTTCTTTAATTTTGACTAAATTTTTGTTCCTAAATACTTCATTTTCTTATACGTAATATTGACAACAAAGTTGGGGTTTGAAATTTTGCAGAGATTCTCCCATTTCATTTCATTTCTTTTCTTTCCTTTTTTAAATATTGTTCTTTACAAACTTAGAAGATTAGGAACGACAAAATGGGATTACATATTTTTGTAAAACCGATTCTTTTTCTTTTTTTTTTCCTAATTCAATTTCACCAAATATATTGACAAACTAAGCTCTATATTGTCAAGTTCTCGTAAACTAGTAAGATACAAACAATATCGTCAAATTTAAGTTAAATGGTCGATTTAAATGTATAAAAAGATTAAAAATTAAATATGTGAAACCTTTAAAATTGAATCAGACTAACTTTATAATCGGGTTAGATGGAACCGAGTTAGATTATAGGAATTAATTTGAATTTGATAATATTAATATAAGTTAGTCTTTTAATAGGATAGATTAGATACGTTGTAATCACCGAAAAAAGAAAAAAAAAAGGTTTCATTTGACATTCGCCTTCACTTCCGAAATTATAGCTAAGCAAATGCACCTATCGGTAGGATTATATTTACTTTAATCTCTTAAGTCTGATTAATATCCTTCTGATGTCTTTCCATCAATGTTCACCTTAGCACCCTTACACCATTGATAATAAAAATGGAGCCGTTTCACACATCATTAATATATATATATATATTTTTTTTTTCTGTTATATGTTGCATACGATGATTTCATTCCAAAGATTGGTTACGATAATCTAATTTAGTGAGATTTTCACAATATTGTAACATACTGCTAAAAGATGCACATAATACCTTTTGAGAAAATATTAGTTGGACAAGTACTTTCAAAAGTATATAAATAAATAACAAAATTATCCATGAAACATGGCCTAAGCAGATTATATTATCATTTATATGGATTTATTTGCTTCTCAAAGAAGTATAATGAAACAGTGGTAAGTTTGATGCACAGGATCATACCTTAAATGGAATTACAATTTGAAGTTCGGATTTCTTTTCCTGCATTTGAATGTGATCTAAAAGTTTTGGTTCGCCCATTTTTCTTTAAAGAAAAAATAAATAAAACAAAAAGTGGTGGTGGGGCCGCTCACCACCCCTCACTAGTAGATCGAGCAATTAAAGTTTGGATTTTTGTGGCTACTCCGGACACCGCCTAGCCCTATGGTGGCTGAAAAACCTTTTTTTTTTTAATTTGTATATTTTCTTTTTTAAAAAAAATTTACAATTTTTTAGTAATTTTCATTAATTTAATTAATATATAGTTATAAAATATATTAGTGGAGTCCTATTGAAAATATTCAACATTTTTTTATTGATTTTCTTGAATTCGTTTTATTTTTATTATTTTAGTTAATTAATATATATTTTTATAATATTCAAATATGATTATTCTCCATGTCAACTCCAATAGGCAAAAACATAGGTGTAAATGTAGGATTTTGAAAAAGTGATGTATCAATATAGCTTAGAAAGTTAATAGAGATGGTGAATATAATTTATCCTACATTATATATATATATATATATATATATTATGCTACTTATATGACATAGGTATCATATATTATATATATACAATATATAAACATTATAGATTACTTTTTTTTTATTATATAACATTTGTTTTGTATACCATAATATATTACGTAGCATGTATTATGCAGTATTGTACTGTATTACATGTATATATTATACATGCATATTACATTGAATATATGTATACTATGTTGCGGATGGTGCCAAAATCATATACTAAAATATCATATATGATATGTTTATAGTATGATTAGATATCATATATATAATGTTAGTATAGTACATTATAAACTAGGACAAATATTATGTTGTATATTCATTATGTCAAGTACATATATATCAAATTTCGTTATAGCATGTTATATAATACACATTATTTTTTACAATATATAGCACATAAATATTATGGTAAATTACAAAAAAAAATTGACCATATACCGGTTTTTTTAAGTTATTTGTGTTTTTTTTTAAAAAAAAAAAAAGAGGTGACCTATATTATTTATTTTTTCACTAAATAGAGATATGAGCATGTTTTGAAATTTAACTAGTCCACAAAAAATAAAATAAATAAATAAATAATATTACTAAATATACATATTCATATAATTTAGTAAAAAAAAGTGCAAGAAAATAAAAAAAGATTACAAGCCAACAACCACAAGGGGGATCCCCACCCCAAAAGGAGGCTACGGCCTGCAAGCCATCCCTCAATATTAGGGTGGCCCAAAAAGTGCCAAATATCTTGTAGGTAGTAGGTAGATTGCAAAATCCATGAATGACAGCAGATGGATCACCTTCGGTAGAAAAAATAAAAGAACAAAGAAAAAAATCAACGAGAAACCTAATAGGTTAAAGCCAAGTGTGGAGACTCATATTGACTACTTTAAAATTATATCAATTATGGTAAACCATTAAATTTATGTGTGTTACTAGCATTTCGTCGATTTAGGTAAAAGCACAAAATACATCAATTAAGGTAAATCATTAAATTTACAAGTGTTTACTAGCATTTCATCAACTGAGGTAGAAGCATTTCGTTTTGATGAAGTTATCATAAATTAATATATCATGAAAATCATAACCTGCAGTCAACTCTTATTGATTACTTTAAAAATATATCAAATATGGTAAGTGGTACATTATGAAAATCACAATTGCCACAAATTTCTACCAAGTGTGCTCTTGTATCTTTCAATATGGTAAATTATAATCGTTATACCGCGGTTTCCACACAAACAAAATTACCAACTTCTGTGCGGGTTGAATAATCATAGTTGACATTTATTTACATTCACAAGAATATATAGGAAGTTAAATTTCTAAAGAGAAATTAAAACCGAGACATTCCTAATTACCCCAAGAGACCCAAATCCACAGACTTCCACACCTCTCTCTCGCAAGGCTAGTCAATCAACACATATATAGGCATAGGCTTATCTTCCAATCATAGGACTAACACACCAATGAAAATGCAGAATAGAGTGACCACCAGTTTATTGCCGGATTCAAGAATAACATCAAGCAAGCCATTTTCTACTGCAATTCTAACTCCTTCGCAAACTGAAACCTCTGTTTCTTGTACGGAAGTAGACTCGACCACTCGTCCTTTTTTATTTTATTTTTTTAATTTTCTCCTTCCTTGGGCAGTTTCATTTTTCTCCTTTCCTTGTTCAACAATTGCAGGTACTAACAATTCCTTCTAAATATTTGTACAATATTCCATCACGTAATATTATATCTTACATTGAAAAATTATATTATACATTAGATACCATAAGAATGTATATATTATATTTCAAACTACTTTAAAATTAAATAATTTTTTTTTCTTTTACATTATATTAGCAGTTACAAACGTATCTAATACGTAGAATCAAACTACCATAGTTTTAAAATAATTTTTATTTTTTTTAGAAAACCTTTAATATGTTATTCAATTTTTATATTTGAAAAAAAAATGTCAAATTGATGTAATTAACCATTTTAATTCTTTAAAAAATATCCTACAATAAAAAGTAATTTTTATTCCAACATTTTCAATTTTTAAAATAGTAAAATATCACTAACTTCTAGATTTAAGAAAAGGCCGACTAGGGTTATTTTGTTAAAATAAATTTATTTATTCTAAGTATCAAATACTTAAAATACTTAAAATAGAAAGGTGAAAATTTTAAAAATACTAATTGATTGAAAATTTTATGAAAAGTTTATCTCTTATATTTTTCCTCTTTAAACTGAGTCAAATTGGTACGTTGAATCGCCAGTCCACTCCTCGGATCACTAACCCTCTAATTCAGGTAGATCACTCCCTTTGACCCGCATGGACCTACTATGACCGGCAGGTCTAAACACGGATCAGACCTGGTCAAGCCAAGTCCGGGCTGGTTCGTTAAACCAGCAGGCCGGATCTGATCTGGTTTACAGGTCAGACCTAAGCCCCTTCCTCAGGTCTATATAAAAGGAGCAGCAACAGATGCAATTTGTCCAAACCAATGATGGGACCGACTTCCTGGACGTACACCATGTGCCTGATCTTTCACTTAAATATGCAGCATCATTTAGTTAGATTCAGAGTTCTCTGATGTGGGTGGAGACCATCGGTTTTCAGCAGCAATCCACCCTCCAGTTGCTTTCTTGGAAAGCAATCCAACTCAATAATGAACCCATCCAACCATTGTTCGATACAATTACATGAGAAATGCCAAAGTGAAAACGACCTTCCTTTGAACATAATTATTTATATTGCACATATTAGACTCAAACAGTCCGATCATCCATCCAGTATGGTCTGTCTGTCAGAGAGATCCTGCCTGTCACTCCAAACTAGATGGCGTCTTACCCGTTCACATTTGAAGAGCAAGTTAGTTGAAGAGAACTATACATTCATGGGAAATGAACATTCAGTTCAATCAAACATGACCACCAACAAGGCAAGTAATTAAAGGGTAAAGCAAAACTAGTACCATTGTTGTTCTCAAATGTCCTTGAATTCATTCCCTAATAAACTACCATTAAGCCTCACAACAGCAACAGTTATGCACACAAAAATCAAACTCATCATGGTGATAATGGCAAAATTTACCACCATGGTGTTACATCGCAAATAAACTAAAAGAAAGCAGGGGAAAAAAAAGAATCTCTATAAGATCGTTTCATATCATTTTAGTAACTAAAGCCTTCCGAATCATCTGTTCCTACTAAAAGCCTATCACTACCTTTCTTGGTAGGAAGCCTGTTACTACCGTATAAGCCTGGTGGACACAAAATTTACTGATAACAAAAAGGTGGGCTAGGAATTGGATGAAATGTGCGATAGAAACCTCTTAAGTGTATCATAGGTCATGAAGACAATCCCAACACCTGGGACAACCTTGTAGTATTCAGGAAGTATTCCTCGGTACAAACCACGGAAGCCTTCCAAACGAATTATGTGTCCGAATGTGCCAATTAGACCAGAATTATATATACGAGCTCGGCCACCAGCCCCTTCAAGTTGCATCCTTCGTCTCACAAGGTCCACCGGGAATGTTGCTAGTTAAAAAAAAAATGGAAGACTATAAGTAACCAAAATACTATTAAAATAGGATGTTGCTAAATTGGGCACAGAATCCAAGGAGGTTAACAAACAGGATATATTTACAGCATAATTTAACATACAAAAACTCTTTTAACTCTCAAAACTTGAAAGCTTAACGCAAGATGATTTGATCAGCTTCCATGGGAATCAACTAGTACATACATGGATTCTAAGACCTAGTTCAAACTAAAATTATTCCTCCAACAAAGAGCTTGCACCAGTTCTCTATTAAATTATCAAAGCAATTCTTTCCCAGCCAGACATATCCAGATCAAACCATGTTTAAGAATATTCAAGCAAGGTACCAAGTCCAGACTAAAATCAAAATCAACCTGTTGATGAAGCAATGCCTGAAAGACTGCCGCATGCCAGACTAACCATGGCAGTTGAATCATTGGGCCTATGTAGAGATAATAGGGAAAAAAATATCAACAAGGCGACATGAAAGAAAGGTGTTAATGCATCTTGGCCTTTTTCCTTCAATAATTACATCTTGGCCTCAATCTATGCAGCTGGAAAGAAAAAGAAATTTTACCTGTGAGACTGCCAAAATGATCTTAAGCTTTCATAAACAGAAAAACTTATTGCTATACTGGGTCCAACACCCTGCATAATTTTAAGATCACAATTAAAACTAACAATTCAAAATAAGCTAATGCTATGTACAAAAAACAGAAGAAAATTCAGACATGGAGTAAAGGCATACCAATAATGTCGTGCCAAGTCCTTTGTACAAACCCAGAAAACCTTCATCTCTACAAATGGTTTGGAGTGCATGACAGATACCTCTGTAATAGATTACACTTCGCTGCAGATTTCGCACAGAGAAGAGTATGTCAAGTTAAAGTCCCATAAGCAAAACAAAAGCTACCCAAAAACATCATTTAGCACTTGAAACATATATCAAAACCTAATGGTAACAATTGATTCCCATTACATTTTCCCCTGGAAACTCCAAAGAGAAGAGATTTCCTTACATGCAAAAAGTTACCTGGGCTGCAAGTCGTGTCCTAACAAGATCCAGGGGATAAGTTGCAGATGCAGCTGTTATTCCAGCCAATCCCCCACCTACAAAGTGGATACAAGGGTTTGTACACAAACTCCCTTTATGATCATCCCCAATAACCGATTGTAAAATCTGCCAGAATATTAAAGATTTTAAGACAGTATATTATCAGATAGGTCCCCAGATATGGTTCATCTCAACATATAGAAAACGCAAAGTACAATGGAACTGACACTTTTGTAGCGTTCATAGGCATAAAAGTTAACTGACGTATAAGGAAGCCGATGGGCAATAGTAACCAGATTGCCTTTCCAAAAGGCTCGAAAACCTTCTTCATTAATAATACGTGAAGCCTCGTGCCATATGCTAGCCTTTTTCAAAGCTGCAACATCATTTTGCATGCCTTGCACCTTGAAACAACAAGGTAAAACACATGTGTCAATTCAATTCAATTAAACTGCACAAGAGTCTATTATGTGAAAAATAAATAAGTAAATAAATAGAAGCCCTCCATTCCACTCTCATCCAGTACAAAACAATCCGGGTTTATGTTTGGCTCCACATGCTAAATACATCAAAGAATAGGGATAGAAAGGCATAAGATACAATGACATCTGGCATGATGGGAGGTCAACCTGAAATTATCTAAATGCTATAGTTAATGTAAAAGCTAGCAGGTAGTAGCTTTGAGCAATTAAGAAAATTCCATGATAATCTGCCAACCCTTCAAAACGGGTTGTACTTTCATTTGCTCTCATTTTGTTAATATTCCTTTATGACCTGCATTCCGAATGGGAAAGATTACATATCAAAAGGTAAACATTTGATAGATGACGAAAGATTTTAGTAGCATAAAAAGGAGATAAATGTGGCTATTATAATTACATTACATACTACTATATGGCATACACCATCTTATCATCTACTTTCATACTTGATATATCACATCAGCAACATACATCACAGGTCACGCTTTCAATAACGTTCATCTACGTTTTACACTCCTATTTCCTTTCTCGTCCATTCAGATTCATGGCCCTAGTCGATCAATAATTACGAAAAACTAAAAAAAAAAAAAATAGAAGTAGAAAAGAAACGAAAACTAAACAAAACTTGATCACCAACACAATACAGATATTTACAAATGAAAGTGCACGCCGGTAGCAGAAAAGTCAAAAAGATAATAGAAGTACTAGTACTAGACACCATTTCAACATAGTAAAACCGCAACAAGCAAATCAAAGTGGCCCAACTCGAAGAGCTTCTTCCCCAACGATTCACCAATTTCATATTTCAATCGTGCTCGTGCAATTCTCAAAAACTTTTAATAAAGGAAACAAGGGAAAGAAGAAATAAAAAAAGAGTACCTGAAACAGAATGGTGAGACGAGCAAGAGGAGCGGTGCAAGTTTTGCTAAGAGCACCAGCAATACCACCAGCCAGTAACTGGTTGATAGTCCCAATCTGTGACTGCTGGTTCAAGTTCAAACCTTGCGGCAACAACTTCCTCGACCCACCTTCGACACCTCCACCATGGCTTGAATTAAGAGCCCTCTGACTTCCTTCTACCACAACACCCACTCTAGCATCCATGTTCATGCTCATCTTCAATATAGGTATCTTATGTACATCGATTTTGGGATACCAGGAAATGAATCATGGGATTGTAGCAGTAGTAGTAGGCGTAACACCGTGATTTGGGGAGATTAAGAAATATTCTTCGGAGATTCCTTGTTTTGTCTTGTTTTGGGAGCAGAGCAGGGCAAAACTCTAGACCTAGTAGAGGAAAGAAAACCCCAAACTTAGGTTTAGGGAAAAGGAGGTATGGGGACAGCCGTAGAAGATTTTTTCTATTTCTTTTCCTCCTTTTCCAAATGAAGTTCGAACTCTGAAGAAAAGTGTGGACACGGTCCGCAGATGGTTTTGGCCGGTTAGTTTACATAATTTGTGGCACGTGATTTTGTGGATAATCAGAAATCATACCAACGTGATCGACGGCGAAGGATAGCAAGCCTCAAAAAAGGGCCATCGCGAGCCAATAAAATTAGGATTTTTTTTATGGACGGTTTATATTTTTTATCGGATTAATACTTCATTTTATTATATGATTAATTTAATATTTATTAAATTTAAACTATTAATTTAATTATGTTTTCAACCATTTAAATTTAATAAATAATAAATGAACACCGAAATGAAGAGCTAAATCGATTCCATCAAAATAGTGGATAGAACAATAAAAGTTCCCGTAAAATTAAGACATATATTAATAACAAAAAGTCATATTAATAGTGTATAATTTATGACATATAAATATTATTGAAATCTTTCTTGAGTATTATTAAATTACAATAGGAAATCTTCCTATTTTTCTTTTCATTTATCTATTATTGTTGTTGCTAAATATTATATTGCAATTTCAAAAGATGAGCAATTCGAACTTAATTTATCCAAATAAAAGACCAACATTCATACCATTATATCATGTTTGGAATGAAGAAATGGTTTAGAACGGATTAGAATGAAATAATGATTGGAATAAAAAATACTTTTTTATATTTGGAAATGGTTACAAAATGAAATAAAATGGAATGATGTTGAATGCTTAAATAATATTGTTTATCAAAAATACTTATAATTATTATATGCTAGAATTTCTTTAAAAGTTAGAAAAGTAATTTTAATTAATCATCATTAATGAAGTAAAAATAAATCACAATTTTATCTCTTCAAAGAAGAAATCAAATCCTCCTTTAAAGTCGAAATTGTCAATTACATTATTTCACAATTCTGGTTTGAAAATATACTTTTGAACATGATGAATGGAAATGAAAATCGAAATCGTGATTTCATTTTAGTTTGTTCTCACAATGTGATATTAGAAAAACGACTTAGCTTTTTTATTTACTCGAATTGTTATATTATAATTATGCCATTTACTATTTATAGATTTACAATAATACTATTTCTTTCCTTATACTTTTAATTCTTATATTTAATGTAATTAAACTTTATAATTACTTTTATTTAATATTTTAAATACTCAATGCATTCGGTAGTATGCTTTATTTAGACATTTAAAAGAACATACTGCATGTCTTCTATACTAATATAATGAGAATCCTCTTTTTTCATATAATACTTAAATTTTACTAAGCTAACAATACTATTATAAACATCGTACTTCTTTACAAAATTCTTGTTGTCCTTTTTTCATTTATGAATTGTGCCCTATATATATATATAGGAAATTTTTTAGAAAAATAATTATGTAATAGCTACAGAAAAAAAAATATCCTTATTTTTAATGGCTTAACAATAATAAAACTTTTAAACAATTAATTAATTAAAAAATATGACAAAGAATGGAATTATATGCATATAGATATAATCCAAGTAAGAGCTAAACCTCTTACTAAGTTAGAATTAGATACTTCAGTTTTCATGGTCGTATTGAATGCAAGAGAACTTGAATATGAAAGGTTAATTCATGCTATTACTAAAAACTAGTCCTAGTAGTGGTTTGATACAATTTGAATGTTATCCAAATATTACCCTTAGTCTTTAGAGATAAGACCATAATGAACTTTATAATCCTTCAAATTAAAACACATAATTATAAAATGTTAAAAGAGTTTTACCGATGGCTATAATTTATAGAATATATTTCAAATTAATGAAAACTGCTTTTGGATTTAAATCTTATAAAATTGATAAAAAAAAAGTTCAAACGCTTTTAATCTAAATAGACTTAACCAAAGCTAATGTTTCAGTACCTAGATTGATATAATGGAATCAGGTTAATTTGCCTGAAAAATGGGAAGTAAATAACTTTCTTCCAAAATAGCCAGTTTATAATACTAAACCTTCTAATGTAATCTAACATCTTGAAAGTAAGGTAACAATTCAATTCGCTATAAGATCTTTAGATCATCTTAAAAGATCTTTAGAAATAAGGTCAATGCCATTTTTATCTAAAAGAACATTAGATCTACCTCCTCCTATTATTGCTTTCATCAATTAATGTTCAACTCAATGATCAAACTAATGTCCAAAATAATCCTCCATTTAGTAGAATAGTTAATAGTAGGCCAGGCATAACTAGACCAGTTTAGTATCTTAACAATGAACTAGATTATGAAGAACCGCCTACTTCCGTTTTAGGAGATCCAAACCTTAATATCATATAAATACCTTTCGATCCGGATAGAGTTAGTCTGAATAAAGAATTCAATTCACCAAAGAATGAAAAATTTAGGAAAATGGTTTCTTAATACTTTCAATGATGTTACAAAACAAATAAAAGATAAATATTATGATTTATGTATAAAAATAGCTTTCAAACATATTTCGTTGAATGGTTTGAAGAATATTATTTAAAACCTAGAGAAATTAATATTATAAATAAATGTTTTAAATGGCAATTAAGTGATGGATAGATCATAAAATCTAATCATCCATTACTTAATAATATAAAATTTATACATAAAAATACTGAAACAAAACTTTTACCTTTTAAAAATGCAACAAAAAATGAAGGTACATGAATTAAAAAGATAATAGACCAAAATATTATGCAAATCAACATTTATACATAATAAAAAAACAATTAGACAGAATGGAAAATGTTATAAATAATGAGATAAATAAAAATTACGAAAAAATTCAAACCAATAAAAATGTACCATTATTCAAACTCTTCGAAATGACTAAAAATCCAAGTAATGAATTTTTAAAAGCCATAGAAAAAATAAAAAAATGTTAAAAAATAAAATAATCAAAGAAGATGTTACAATAAAACCAATTTATATTTTAAAGACGGAAATACCAATTAACTCTTCAAAATTAAGGGTATTATTATAAACAATACACCTTTTGAAAAAATTAATATTCTTAATAAAACACATAATGACTTAGAAAATGATTTAATTACAAATGCCTCTTTAAAAGGCTTAAAGATAAATGAATTTGATGAAGAAATTAATCAAAACAATTGAAAAGAACCTAAAAAATTATATTATCAAAGAGTTATGCCTTTAGATATAATTTTTTAAGAGAAAAATAATAATTTCCAAAATAAATATTTTGTAGAATTCACCTATGAATGAAATATAGATGGAGCTTTAAAACAAAAGATTTTTAATGTTCTTAATCAAATAATAATGTTTTCAAAAACTAACAAAATTGTTCCAAATGCTACTATTTACCAAGCAGCACTCTTTTTAATTTCTAGTTTTACTAAATAATTAAAAGGTTGATAGGATAATTATCTTACAGAGGAATAAAGAATAAATATTTAAACCTCATATAAAACTAATGAAAATTGTGTTAAAATTTTTTATGAAAATGATTAACCAATCCAAAATATAGTTAACACTTTAATTTTTTTAATTAATCAATACTTTATAGGAGATTCTTCTTACATTAGAGATGAAACCATAGATCTTCTATCCAATATGAAATGTAGATCTCTAAGAAAATTTCATCAATATAAAGACATTTTCTTCCAAAGAGTTCTTCTTAAAAATTATTGTAATTAACCTTTTTGGAAAGAAAAGTTTATAGTTAATTTACCTAAACTTATAGAAGAATAAGTTAAGAATAAAATCAGAGAGAAAAACAATAACAAAATTCCTTATGATATCGTGCATAAATTTGTTCCAATTTCATAAAAATAAGATGTTAATTTCTCATATGATAATTCAAAAAAGAGCAACACATGAACGCCAAAGTTTTAGTAATTTCTATGTACAAAATGATCCATCTTTTGTTCATAAAATGACCCAAAAAAAAATAGTAGATGTTCACAATGCTTAGATAAAAAACCAAAAAGGAATTTTAAGAAGAAATTTCTTAAAACTCTTGAAAATAAGCTAATTAATAAAAAATATGAAAAAAATCTTATAAAAATTTAAGATGTTATAAATGTAGAAAGATTAATCATATAACAAAATTCCGTAAGATCAACAAATTAAATCTTGATGAAGAAACAATGGAAAGTATCCTATAAATTTTTGAAGAAAATGAATCTTCTACCTCTAACAAATATTATGATGTAGGAATCCAAGTTAATGATATTAAATTAACTTCTTCTGAAGAAGATAATGAGCTAAATGTTTTAATAAATAAAAAAGAAGAAATTCTTTGAAAAATAGATCAATTATCTAATGACAATGAAAATTTAAAATATTTAAAAAATGTTAATAAAAATGTTCTTTCACTTATACATAATTTACCATATAATCTTAAAGAAATCTTCGAAAGAGGTAAAAAACCATAGAAAAAATTTGTCTTTATAAACGATCTTCATAATGAAATAAATGATAAAAAACAAGAAATAAAAGAATTAAAATTAATGCAATTAAAATTACAAAAGGATTTTCTTAAAATAAAAAAAAAAGAATGATTATTTAATAAAATTCTAATAATGAAGAAGGAACTTCAAACAATGATGTCCAAAAAAATTCTGAAAATGATTTTGACTATCTTCTACAACTTGTAGAGATAACAACAAGAAAATATATTATTAATGTTACAATCAAAATTAATAATGAATTTATTTTAGAAACCACTACATTATTTGATACTAGTGTTAATTTGAATTGTATTAGAGAAGAGTTAATACCCACAAAATATTTTGAAAAAACAACTCAATCTCTGAGTTCTGTATTTTGTAATAAATTGCAAATTAATTTCAAATTATCCAATATTGAAGTTATAAAAAGGCAAAGCTTCATCTAAAATTGCTTTGGTTCTTGTTAAGAATTTAAAGCAAAATGTTATTTTAAGAATACTTTTTATTAATTTGATCCAACCTTTTTTTTTTTTTGTAAACAATAAGGGTATTAAGACATATTATTTGAAAAAGAAAATTATTTTTAATTTTGTCTCAAAACCAAAAACTTAATATTAAAATGAATTAAAAAAAAATCAATTTCAGAGTTAAATTGTTTAACTAAATGCAAAGAAAAATATTTAATGTTTTTAAAAAATGATCTTAAGTTCAAGAAAATTGAAACTCAATTTTTAAATGAAAATTTGAAAAAAAGAATTTTTGATTTAGAATTACAAATAAAAAATTCAATATGTTCAACTTTATCAAATACTTTTTAGAAACGTAAATCACATATTGTTGATATGAAAATGATTTTAATGAAAAAAATCTTAACAAAGGGTAAACCTTTTTAAATGAATAACGAAGTTATAAGCCATTATAAAAATGAAATTGATGATCTACTTAACAAAAACTTAATTGGCAAGAGCAAATCTCCTTAAAGTTTCTCTACATTTTATGTTAACAAAAATGTCAAAATTGAAAGAAGAATACTAAGATTAATAACAAATTATAAACCTCTAATCAATACTTTAAAATGAATTAGGTATCTAATACTTAATAAAAAAGATTTGCTCAATGGACTGCATAATGCGAAAATAAAATATTCTCGATATTCGATATTAAATATGGATTTTGGCAAATTTAGATTAAAGAAAACAATAGGTATAAAACTGCATTTACTGTCTCTTTTAGTCAATATGAATATAATGGAATGAAATGCCTTTCGAATTAAAAAATATTCTCTTTGAATTTCAAAAGATTATGAATGAAATTTTTAATGATTATTTAAATTTCATAATAGTATACATTGATGATGTCTTAATATTCTCTTCTAATTTAGACTAACATTTTAAGCATAATAAAACTTTCATCAATATTGTAAAAAAAAAAAAAAAGGTTTAGCAATGTCATCATCTAAGATTTCTTTTTTCCAAACTAAAATTAGATTCTTAAGGTATCACATATGTAATGGTACAATAATCCCAATTCAAAGATCAATAGAATTTGCATCTAAATTTCCTAATAAAATTAAAAATAAAAATTAACTTCAACAATTTTTAAGAAATTTAAATTATGTTATGGATTTTTTTTTTTCAAATCTCAATATTGTATGTAAACCTTTATCAGAGACTAAAAAAGAATTCTCCTCAATGGATAGAACATCATACTAATGTGGTGATGCAAGTGAAAGAAAAAATTAAAGAAATCCATATTTTCATATTGCGGATCCATCTCTTTTCAAAATAGTAGAAATTGATGCATTTGATATTGGATTCGGTAGAATTCTTAAACAAAAACAAAATGATAATGAATATATTGTTCAATTTATTTCCAAACACTAAAATGAATGTCAAAAGAATTACTCTACAATCAAGAAAGAAATTTTAGTAATTATATTAACAATTTCTAAATTTCAAGGGAAATTGTTAAACAAAAATTTCTTTTAAGAAGTGATTACAAAGTTGCAAAAAATGTTTTATAAAATGATGTTCAAAATATTGCTTCAAAACAAAATTTTGCCAGATGGCAAGACATTTTATTTGCTTTTTATTTTGAAATAAAGCATGTCAATGGTATCCAATTCTCTCCCTAACTTTTATACTCGTGAATTCTTACAAGAAGATACCTTTCAAAAAGGACAAGGGGAAGGATTCCCTAACTCACAAAAAAGGTTTAACCAATGTCCATTCATAACTTAATGCTACTAAAACCTAAAATGCACCATTAATCATTAAAAATGAATCATCATCTTTAATGATCTATGAAAATGAACCATCTCCAATGTCTTCTCAAACAAAACACCCCAATAATGAAATTTTTTCACCGTAGAGGTCCAAATATCTCCAGAATTTTTTAAAGCAATAACAACTACTCTATAACAACTAATGGACCCAATGATACAATTAATGATATCTTTAATGACTCCAAACACTCAACAAGTAAAAGAAGCAATTCCACTTAAAAAAATGTGCAACTAAAATGTTCAGATCACTAAGGTGACATCTTCTTCTAAGAAGCTTTCAGTCCCATAAAAATCAAAATTTTTTACCAAATGAATTTTCAAATATATCTTTTTAGTAGAAAAATGGTGTTTCTGAAAAAGATCCTTATGATTATGCAAAAATAATAAAAAATCACTGAAAATTTGACTTTTATGCTATATGATTTTTACAAAACAATTGATTTTTATGAGAGAGTTTTAAGTGAGACTGAATCAGTTTCATTTAAATATTTTGAAACCAATAGGATAATAAGTTATTTGAAATTTATAAGGTCATTAACTTTATTGAATGGTCTAGCCATCCTACAATGCTAATTAAATTCCAAATGCAACCAATGAGTCCACAACCAAACTATAAGCTTATTTATAATTATTATGATTATAAGTAAGCATGGTGGAATGGGTTTTTTTCCAAATGAAGCTAAAGAGATCATACACTTGCTTGATTTTCTTTTAAAAATGTTCTTCAAAAAACCTTTTCTACTGGTTTGCAAACTAGTGGGATGAATTTTAAGCCACCAATGAAATAATTCATAAACAAATATGCCCTAACAAATCATGAACAATATTTCAAAAAGAATATATTATATTTAATGCAATTAGAATTTCTTGAGTAATGACATATTTTATAAGTATAAAATAGACAATTAATCCAAAACTACCATTTTAATTAGAAAATATAAAGTTAAATGGTGAGATGGATTTAAAATGTAAAATAAAGTTAAAGATGATGTTATCCTAAATTAGATAAAAAATGACAAATGTTCAATAATTCTAACATATGTTTCAACTCCTTCAACTCCTTTTTTTCCATGATAAAGCATTTTTAATGTCTTTAATGATACATGTTAGTTCTTCAGAACGAATGAAAGAACTATTTAAGAAAGCATTGGTATGTTTGAATAAATAAATTGGAAGATCAACTTCAGAATCTGATTCTCATCATAGTAACAATACAAATGAAGATGATTCTTATGAAATAGATTTAAGTGATTCATAAATAGTAAACAATGTATTTTGAATGTAATTTTAACAAATTTCGCATTGTATTATATTAAGTAAAAATACTCTTTTATGTATATTATAGTGCATAATAACATCGGAACTCTTTTCTAAATAAATGATTCTCTTTTCCTAACTTTCGTGATAGGACATGATTTTTCTTCCTCTTCTTTCTATTTTCTCCTTCTTTACGTTCACATTGCCTCTCCATCTTCTCCTCTCTTGACCTTCCAACTTTTCATCCTTTTTCTTCTTTCTTTTCTGATGTAGATATCTTTTCTTTAATTTTCCACAATTGAGAAGTAATCTTATGCTTTAATATTAAGGTATTTAGATACCTTATATGTTTCTTTTTTCATACTTAATGATCCAAATGTAATACTCTTATATTAATAAAATCATATTTTATTTCTTCTTATGTTTTCTTTCTTTCTTATTTTATAGTTGGAATCTCCATCTTTGAATAAGACTTTTATTTACTTGCTAATGTAGATACCCCACTAGTTTGGCTATATTGCTTACTGTAGTTCTTTTTCTTTAATATTTTTTAATGATGCTTAAAACCCTACTAATCTTGACTATGCCTCTAGGGTGATTTTCTTTAAATATTATTCAGTCTATATACATAATGATATGCATTTAGGTTTAATTTGTCTATGTTTTTATGATTCTCTAATGTCATTATATGCATTTATATTTGATTTGTCTATGTTTTTATGGTTCTCTAATGTCATTTAACTCTTAATGTTATGTCTTTTTTCTATGATATATCTTCCTTCTCCTTCTTCTAATTTCTTTACTTTTATCTACAAGATCCTCCTGGGTGCTGTGTATATATATATATTCCTCTTTTGCTATTTTTTTGAGGTGAGTAATGCGTTACATTGTCATCCGTTATCTATAGAATCTAACAAGCTTATCATTTAATTCTACTGGTAACATTTATGTATAATTTCACATATTTTACAAAATTATATTTCAGTCACTTGTAAATTAACATTCGTATATAATTTCATTTATTGCACATAAGCCATCTTGCCCAACATTGGCGTTAGGCTGAATGTGGGCTTCAACAAATTGATGGACCAAAACAATCAACAAGACGAGGGCTTTCTTCGTCAATTGTATTGAACGTGGGCCTCAACGAGAGTAAAAGTTTTGAAAGCGTTGCAAATGCAGCTTGAATTCTTTCTTGAGACAAGCACGAACATGAGCTTCGTCTTCATTTGTTTATCCCGTTTCGCTGTAATTCTTGCGCCTAAATTAACTTTTGCTTGTATTTTCTGAAACCGAACATTTTTTCCATTAAAAAAAAAAGTACGCAAATATATACATAATCGTAATGTAGAGTTTGGTCAAGATATACAAAATCACACATTATCGACTACCCCTACAAGTTTAAAATTTACTTATCCTCAAACTAAATATATCTTATCAAAAAGCAATCAAGGACAACAGTTACTATACTAATTACATTATTATAAGACAATAATCCACATATCTCGTAGAATCCGTTTGTAGCTCATGGAAATTAGCTCTTCTATCAATTCGCATTTGTAGTGTCTTTAAACTCAATTTCCAGAAACTTTCATTTTCATAATCTACTCAAAATCATATACATTGCACTAGAAACACTAAATACTAATTTTCAACAGCTAATCCATGTACCTTCCCTATCAAAAGTATGCAAATTTATGCAAAAGTGTAATGTAATATTGGATCAAAATACATAAGGTCACAATTTATCATGCTTGTTATATTATATTATTCTATGCTATTTGGTTGTGGTATCACCGTATATGAAATATATATATTGTCATCAGGTTCAGCGCTAATATTCACGTTACTTTCTAGGGCTCAAAATTGGGAAGGTTTCCCACATTTGACACGCAACAACTTTGAAATTGAGAGTTTTGCCCTTGCTTTGACTTAAATATCTAGATGCGGATCTTTTTTCATTTTATCTCCATTTTCAACAACTTACGTTATCAAATTTCTGCTATGATTTGCATTTTGGAGTTCATAAAATAGAACGACGATACTAGACATGTAACGGTGCAGTTAATAGTTGTGCTCCTGGAGTGTCTCAAACTCTTTTTTTTTTTTTTTTTTTCACCCGAAGAGTGGCTTAAACTTTAAGTGAGCATAACTTTTATGTTTCGAGTCCAATTTAATGTCTTTAAACAAAGAATAAAGTAATCCAAATTAATGTCCGGCCAAAAGAAGAAAATCCAGTATAGTGACTAAAATTTCTAAATTTTGTTGTGTGTTTATAATTTTATATCTTGGAATGTATTCATAGATTGAATTTTAAGTATTACTCATGTTTAATCTCTTAAAGCTTAAAATTCAATAGGTAAGCTTCTCTTGATAATATTTTTGTGTAATATAATTTGGTGATAGTATATATCATAGGAGTGGTTTTTACTCGCACTCTTAGTAGTCCAATAGCTGTGTACGATAAAAGACCTACAAAAAGCCTCTTATGGCGTAACTAATAAAAGTTCTTTAATATTTAAGTTAGCGAGGAGAGTGTTAAAGTATAGAATAAGAAGTGAGAGTGCTTAAAAAGAGAAGCTAAGAAGAAAGAAAGTAGAATCCCTTCACTTGGAGCTCCATAGCCTATTTAGATGAAGAAGGATTGACTTGTTAAGCTACGTGATGTTTGAGGATTGGTCCGTATGCAATTTGAGGTGGGGCAAAGCTAGCACGAGAAAGGATAGCTCCTTTTTCTATTGGTTGACAAGCCTTGAGTAAAGAGCCTATCCCATTAGAGTAAACGATCGTCATAGATTGGACCCTTAAGCCATATAGTATGTTGTCATATAGCATTTAATGAGGAGAGAGGAGAGCTGAGCACTGCCTTAAGATGCTTCCTCTAGAATAAACTCTTACCTATAGGCGTAGATTGACTTGGTGGTTGGAGGGATTTTGCTAGGTTACAAATCTAGTCATCGCAAGCTTCTTAAGAGCTCGAAGCTTGGGCTCAGGGGGGGTTCGTCTTTTTCCTCTCTTTTCAATCGAAAGTGAGCTTGGAGCTTGAGATGTGTTTGGGGATAGGTTGAACCCTTGCATGGACGTTTAGAGCGATAAGGCTTTGCTTTCGTTCATGTATGAGCTAATCTATGCACTTGACAAGGAATCGAAGCTTCAAGGGTGAGAGTGTTGCTTGGGGGCCCCAAGTAGGTCTAATGATTTTGACTTAAGCCTTTAGAGCACTTGGCTGAAGGGGGAGCATTAACATAATCATTTTAAGTTAAGAAAAATTTATGGACTATTTTTTCATATTTAAGCAGAAAGTAAAAAAATTTCTTTTCGCTTTAGCCCCTAAAGTTAGAAATAATTACATACTAACCATATATCTGTTATAATTAACATTTTTGCGTATTCTACTAATGTATATGTAGTAGATATATATAGATATTATGATTCAACATCACACCTAAACTAAATGGATGTAATTTGTTTCATTATGGGATCTATATTGGATGGTACTATGGAAGGAAGTACTTTTGTTTTTTGCTTAGAGAGGGAGAATTAAATTTAATTTATCAATATCCCTATCATTAGATTGCAATAGCTTTAGAAGTAAGTAAGAAAGTATAAAAGCTCATAAGATTACCCTTTATTCGTAGTGGAAAGGAAATTATTAAATAAAATAGGCTATGTGAAGGTTTCTTCTAAATCACATAACCTAGCCGATGATTAAGGTGTGAAATACATTTTAAGATGCGCTTAAGTTTGCGGTTCCCAAACGGAACATGATTCGTCTACACCATATTTGTCTATTTGGTTTTTAATGGTTGTTATTGTATAATGTCGATATAAAGCCACTTTACTAGTCACTTTCTCACTTCAATAATTTTATTCCCTTTGATTCTAAGATTCCAAAAGTGTCCTAATCTAATCGAATCATGTTGTCCCTTTAAGATGTCATAATGAATTCTTTGTGCTTATGGGTTCATCAATTCTTAAATCTTCATATGTATGAAATCGAAAAATACAAATGCTATTCATTTATAATGGTTTTCCTTATCTTCGCAAATGGCCAATAATCATTAATCAATAGGGCAATCAACAAGGTTGGTCTACCTTCACACTCAGTTTTTGTGTTCTTGCAGCTTTTGAGTTTTTAATGTAATGAAGTTGCAAGTAGAAAGTTATGGGCCTTATTATATTTAGAAAATTAGAATGAAGAGATGACCTTTCTAGCGTAGAAAACGGTAATTTTAGCTATGCTCTTCTCCCCAGTAAAAAGGAGGAGGAGGTAGTGCAATTACATAGTATATAAATACCTTTCATTTTCAGAACATAGAAAAGTAGGTAACCAGGATTTATTGTTTGCACATAGAAAACTGGGTAATGTGTGTAGGTTTTTTTGATTTGTAAAAGATTGTAAAAATACCCATCTTACCTATCTTCTAATTCCTTTTATTTTATGAAAATTGATTATTGTTCAAGAACACTTGTTAATTAAAAGGATAAAAAAAGAGAGAGTCTTTTTATGAGTTTATAATGATATATCCCAAATCTAATTAATCTTGAAAATCAAAACTCGTAAGATGTATGAGGCTTTGCATACTCAGTAAGGAAAAGCATGCATAACAATACTGATTATGTTGCTTACACAAACTACACCCTAATTCATTGTATGTATGCATTATTCACACATTTTAATCCTCATGAAGCTTTGAAAATACTAAAGTAATAAGTGTATACTAATTTAAGAGTTGGGGATATTGTTTAGACTAAATTTCACTACCTCAAATTAAGTTGTTTATGGCTTAACAAACTAGTGAATGTCTCAACACTACGGGAGTGATGTTTGGCAATAAGAGAGAGTGGCTTTGCCAAGGAGAATACATGATTATCAAGTGACTTGACAAATTATAGATTAGGAAGATGCCTCCGATGCTTAGCAAAAAGGGATGCAAAGGATTAGGGATGTGGATCTATTCTATTTATCTTTTTTTAATTTCCCTCAATTTACAAATCAATAGTTCAAATTATTTAGAATTTTTGAATATTCAAGTGATATCATCACGACATCATCTTCTTTCTTATGATCTCAATTATTAGATTATACATAGCAATATTTTAGAGGACAAAAAAATCAAGGGAAACTAAGGAAAGATAAACTAAGATGATCAATTTCTCGAATTTATGTATGTATCTTATGGATGTGCGAATGCCAAGAAGCTTGATTTAGAGGGTAGCCATAACCAGACACATTCAAAGAATTGTCAAGATACTTAAAACCTATGCTCTAAACGATTAGAAAGGCTTAGTAAAGAATTTTGGATCATAAATAAAAGTATTTTGAGCATTGTAAATGCAACAAGTGACTGCCAAGAAGGGTACATCATTTAAATAAAGTCTCTTGAGATTAGAACTTGATTCTTAATGTAGTTTCGTTCAAATGTTAATCTACTTTATTGAATCGAACTAACAACATTATCATATAAGGTTCAACATATGTCCTTATTTGACTCTTGCAGATTACAATTTCATGTTTTATTTTATTTGCTATCTTACCTTTAATCTTGATGTTAACCTTAATAAAAGGGGATTTAGGATGGATTAACCATCATTAGAAAATTGCAATCAGTTTGTGTCCAATTTCTTCATTTGAGTATTTCTCTTATAAGTGCCTCTTATCATCACTTTATTAAATGTTATACTTAATCGACAACTATCATCTAGACCACGTGTTGCCTACATGCTACTCAACACTAATCGATAAACTTCACCCCTTTTTTTTTTAAAAAAACAAATCATACCTAAAAAATACAAATCAAGAACCAAAAATCAGAATTAAATGAAGGAATGTAGCTATTTTCAAACTTTAAACTTTCAAGAAATTTGCTGAGGACGAAGATAAGGAATAAGAGACTCTAATGCCATTTATGAGAGAAAGAGAGAGGAGAATTGAAGCTTTACATAAAGAAATGGGGGTGAAATGACTTTCTTATTATGTGGTTTTATAGGATGGGTAAGGTGTTTAGCTTTACTCGTATGCTGCTCTGTAGGTGCAAATTTCAAAACTTTACTACTCATACTCTACCTTACAGTTTCCTAGAATCATCTTATACTTTATATCTCGTGTATTGTATACAATACATGATCTTATAAAACTTGTAGATTTTTTTTCTCATATAAATTTCAACATGACTATAATTTTTTCAAACACAAAATAAATGTAATCATTTTTTATTCAAAAGTAATTGCTCACTTTAACAAATTTTTCAATTGACGCTAATAAATAGAGTCATTGAGGATTTCTTACCAATTATTATTATTTTTAAATGGTCATTTAACCATTATTATCGTGAATAGATTTCTACGGTAGCATTATATAAAACATTTTTCATATAAATAAAATATTCATTTTGTAATAATCACATTGTAGAGATATTTAAGAGAATAAACACATTGTCTTAAAAAAAGAATGCATCAAACATCACACTTAACATGAGATTTACAAAGTTTAGTAAAATATGAATAAATGATTTACAAGATTATATAATTTAATAATTATAAATATGATGATAATATAAGATTAAGTAATTAACCATGGAAATATGAAGACATAACATGGAAAGCTAAATAAAGCATGAATTAAACTAAAATATTTTCTTTCTTAAAGTACATGCATCAATAAAATAATTTTCTTACGCTTTAAGAAAATCAAATTTCACTCTAATAATAATACCAAAAATTTTGGCAAAGATAAAACAAAAAACAAAAAATACTATTTTCTTATAGAAAACAAGTAATAACATACCTTGTGGCTTTAGATTGATTTATCATAGAGTTTTTCCAAGTTTAAATATATTATTTTCTTTTGTATTTTCTTTCATATTTTTTAGAAAATACACTAATTTGGTAAAAAAAAAAATATAGATCAAAGAAAAAAAATACACTATAAAATGCTTTCAACTTTCAATTCTTAAGTCCATAAGTAATTTTTATTAATTTATAAATAAAATTGAATTCTATTATAATATTTTTTATTAATCCATTGATCTTGATTCAATTTTAGTTTGACCCTAATTAATCTTCTCGACCCTTAATCGCTTCTCACTCATAAATAAACTTTTTAATCCGAGTTTAATAACATTGGTACTAGGGGTAGGTATGTTGCTATTCAGTTTGGTATGGTTCGCTCTTTTGATCGAACATAACCTAATATAATGGTTTATTTATTTATTTTTGAAATTGAACCTAATCATATGATTTTATTCGTAAATTTTTCGAACTTAATTAAAACTTGTTTGATTTAATTCAAATCACTTATGTCAAATTTTTGCTAAATAATTTTATCTCTAATAACAAATTTTCCCTTTCATTAAAATTTTTTATATTTTTGATTAATTTTTCATATATTTATTATGTATAACTGCACTTATTAAAAATTGCACAAGGTTTTAATAAACGTAACTTAATTAGAAAATGATAAGAGACTTTATTTCAAAGAACAACAACGAAAAATGAGAAGTAGAGCTACTTATCAAAAAGCGATAGAAAGAAGATAAAAAGACACATTAAAGGCGATATGGTTTGGTACGTTATGGTTTATCCCCTCTTATCAAACCAAACTTAATGTGACAATAAGATCATTAAACTTGTGATTTCACTTAAAATCGTTGGAAGGTCTGTAGAATTAGAACATAGAAATGTACGTTTCTATAACTTATATAAAATAACTTTCAAAAAACAATATACATATTTATAGTAGTTATAAAAAACTTAAAATATATTATGAAAATAAAGTAATGAATAAATTAAGTTTTTTTTTTCCATAAAAAAGTTCTTGTTCTATAATCTAACGTTTATGAAATAAGGATAAGCAAGTTTGAAATGAATTTTTGTTTGAAAAAATAATGAATTGATAAAAATCGAATGTATCAATTTATTTTAAATTGTTAATGGTATAAACTTATATATACATATATATATTTATAAAATTTTTTATTGAAGTTAGAACTCATATAAAGGTTACGAATATCAAAGAATGGACTAAGAGAAAGAGAAAGAGAAAGGGAAAGGGAAAAAAATTGGAATAAGATAGGAAAAATGATTTAATATCTTAATAGAGTAGGGGAAAAAAATTGGACTCAGACTTCGTCAGTTTTCTTTTCTTACAGCGGTCCATATACATATAGTGGTCGACAATTGTCACCTAGTACTTCTCAATTCAACACGACTAAGGATGAATCAAAGTCTGGCCTAAAATAATTAAAAAATAAAAAGAGAATTAGAGAAATCAGAATTGTCAAAAATTCGCAGTGATGGATAGCTAATGTTACAAACAATTAGAGCTCTAGTATTGAATCATACCTAATAACATGTTTCAAAAGATAGAATGAATTAAGTGGAAAGAAAAAAAAATGAGAAAGGAAGAAAAATAGAAAAATTATGATTTTTATTTTTTTTTCCTATTCGGATTAGGAGAGAATGAAAGTTAAGAAAAAATCGGCACACAATTTTTATATTATCAAAGTAATATAAATAATTTATAAGTTGGAAGTTTGTTTACGTCTCAAAAGTAAATAAGAAATTTGAATTGAATTCCATCCAGATTCTTTCTAAATTCAGAGAAAAATAATTTTTATAGACAATAAAAGATGAACGTTTTCTTTTGAACTCATTCTTCTACTTTCTTTTCTTTTTCTAAACACGAAAGAAGTGAAGATTATTTTCGAATTTCTTTTCCACCAATTCGTTCCCTCATTCTAGTGTTACCATATAGTATAATACAGTGAGATATATCACTTAAACTTTCCATTAGCTTTTAAAATTCTAGAAGTTAGCTCATATTTAGCTCGGTAGAGCATTCATATCATTAGGGATGTAGGGATCTATCTCCTGCTATACATTATTGCACTACATAAGAGTCAAGAAACAATAATTCAAGTCCAATAATTTTAGCTGAATAATTCCCAAATTTTTCTTTTCCTAGCAAAATGCGATATTGACAAAAAGAAGAACATCATCTAGCATTTGTTATTCGACAAGTGGCTTTTCGTGGAAACTTGCAGCTTTTTTTTTTCTTTCCCCACTCTTTTGGGTGGTCCTTTTTCTTAAAAGAGCTTACCCAATTAAACTTTGGATGTAATAAACAAAACAGACATGGGTGGCTAAAACCAAACCATGTAAACATCAATCAAACATAGAAATCAGCTAATATTTTAAGATTAAGACCATCCGGTTGAAGATTGAAGAAATTCGCTTTCAATGAACGTCGGCACTGTTCCTACGACTACAAAATGCCATAAGCTCCCATGTCTTCACGTGTTAATCAAACGGCACCGGACCAATCTGTTCGATCAACCTGGATATTGAAAAAAATAAATAAATAAAAGAAAAAAGTAAAAAAAAAAAAAATCAGGAGAAAGAGAAAAAGGTTTTGGATTGATCGTCGGCTTTTCATCTAACAGCAGTTTAGATTGACCGTCTTCGGTTGGTTTAAGTCCATCATGGACGGATAGATTTCAGTTGACTAAACCGATAAACGAATTTCGTATTAGTTCACGATCAATGACCGACCCTTCTCTGGGTCGAGGTTAGCCCAATCCTAATGGGTGGATAACTCCCAAAGTTTCTTTTCCATGTTGAATGCGACATCGAAAAAAAAAAATCATTTAACTTTTTGTTAATCAACAACTGGCTTTTCGTGTAAAATTACAACCTTTTTTTTTTCCTCTTTTGTGTGGACTTTTTAATCAAAAAGCTAAACCCAACCAACTTTTGATGCAATAAACACAAAAGACATAGGTAGCCAAAACCAAGCGATATAAACATCAATCAAACACAAATCGGCTAAAAGATAAGATTAAAATCCTCCTGTGAGTATGAACATTCATTAGTATTAATATATGTATATATATATATATATATCGTATATTTTGATATGTGATGGAAAAACACCTATGACGTTTAAATACATGTTAAACAGATTCTTTTTACATAGGATTTTATTAAAAATTATCCATCGCAGGCAAACTTCCTTCTTCTCCCATTGACAATCAAAGAAATTCGTTTTTCGATGAACGTCAGCAATGTTCCCAACGGGTACAAAATGCCATAAGCCCCCATGTCTTTACGTGTTAATAAAATGGGACTGGGACCTCCATTACAAATCCCCAAAAAACCAGAACTCTTTTATGTACTGTACCTGATTCACTTGTGAGTTGAAATTTGAGAGAGAGGACGGTAGACATACCACTTGTACGCATTCATCGCACAGCCGGCAGTACCATCTTACGTCTTACGTTACATTACATCGTAGCTCCTAGTAAGAACAACAGTAGATGGACCCCACATTGATCACTCTCACTCCCAATTTGACTCTCTCTCACTAAAGTCCAATTACTCTCTCTCTCTCTCTCTCTCTCTTTAGTCATCGTCTTCTTCACTCTCTCCCATGGCTCTTCCCTGTTTTTGCTCGCTCTTGCTACTCTCCATCTTCACTAATGTGTTTTTCATTACACGTGCAGACCTCCCGGGCACGTGGGAGATCCTGGTCCCAAATGCCGGAATCGCCTCCATGCACACCTCCGTCACGCGCTTCAACACCGTAGTCCTTTTGGACCGGACCAACATCGGTCCATCTCGCAAGCTCCTCCCAAAGGGCCACTGCCGCCATGACCCAAACGACCCCGTCCTAAAACGCGACTGCTATGCCCACTCCGTCCTTCTCGACATAGCCACCAACCAAATCCGACCGTTGACTATCCTGACCGACACGTGGTGCTCATCGGGACAGTTCCTCCCCGACGGCTCCATTCTCCAAACCGGAGGCGACCTCGACGGTTTCAGGAAGATCCGGAAGTTCGACCCATGTAAGCCCAACGGGTCATGCGACTGGGTGGAACTAAAAGACACCCAACTGTCGAACGGTCGTTGGTATGCGACCAATCAGATTTTGCCGGATGGGTCGGTGATTATTGTCGGTGGCAGAGGCACAAACACCGTGGAATATTTTCCTCCGAGAAAGAACGCTGCCGTCGTGTTCCCCTTTTTAGCCCAAACCGAGGACAATCAAATGGACAACTTGTACCCTTACGTGCACTTGCTTCCCAACGGTAACTTATTCATTTTCGCGAATAACAAGGCTGTTTCGTTTGATTATAAGACCAACAAAGTAGTGAGAGACTATCCAACGTTGGTCGGGGGCCCACGGAATTATCCATCCGCCGGGTCATCCATCATGCTTGCCCTTGAAGGGGATTACTCGACGGCCGTGATTGTAGTATGCGGTGGGGCCCAGTACGGCGCATTTATTGAGAGGAGCACTGACACGCCAGCTCACGGCAGCTGCGGCCGTATCATTGCCACGTCAGCCGACCCGGGATGGGAGTTAGAAGACATGCCATTCGGGCGGCTCATGGGGGACATGGTGCTCTTACCCACGCAGGATGCTTTGATTATAAATGGTGCGCAAGCCGGGTCACAAGGCTTTGAATTGGCGTCCAATCCGTGTCTATACCCAGTTCTTTACCGGCCCGCTCAACCCGTGGGATTACGCTTCATGACCTTGAACCCGACTACTATAGCGCGGATGTACCACTCTACCGCGAATCTATTACCCGATGGGCGGGTGCTGATTGCTGGTAGCAACCCGCACTATTTCTACAAGTTAAATGCGGAGTATCCAACGGAGCTCCGAATAGAAGCGTTTTCGCCGGAGTACTTGTCACCGGATAAGTCGAACCTTCGACCCAAAGTGGAGGAAATACCCGAAACGCTGCGCTATAGGGAAGTATTTAACGTTGACGTTTCGGTTGCATTGCCTGTAGTGGGAATAATTGAAGTGAACTTAAACAGTGCACCTTTTGCAACACATTCATTTTCACAAGGTCAGAGGATGGTCAAATTGGAGGTGACGGCAGCCATACCTGACGTCGACGGTCGTTATAAGATTGCATGTAAGGCACCGCCGAGCGCGGTGGTGGCGCCGCCCGGTTACTACATGGCGTTTGCGGTGAACCAAGGAGTGCCAAGTATTGCCCGTTGGGTCCGTTTGGTGGCGTAGGTTTAATTGATATGGTACTTTTCTTTTTTTTTTTTTTTTTTAATTAAATGTCTTGTATATGACAATGTGTGGGATAGCAAGTGGGGTTAATATAAAAAACAGCAAGTGTGGATAAGACAAAAGGATTGATAAGGAAGAAACCATATTGGCGTGATCGTGTAGCATCATTTATTATTTTACTTTAATACATTCAAGATCAATAAATATGTTATATGCTTTTGCCACATAATGGATGAAGGAATATTTTTGCCACTAACGTGCAACTGGCCAACTGGGTATGCCATTATGCGAGTCATGCCACCCGTTGTTAAAACAGGACTATGCTTGCATTCAGTTACGTTGTGTTCCATGGAGGGAATAACTATTTTAAGGGAAGAAAAATTTGAAAGCACGAGGTTATAACTTGAATATTCTAGGTAGTCATTTTAACACCATTTACTAGTTGGTAATTAAGCCAATAACTTTACAAAACTATTAAAATTAGCATATGTTCACTTGTGATGCATATGTAAAATTTAATTTTCGTATTATAAAGAAAATTTAAGCTTTAACACAGTTACAAAAGCAAATTATATACATGGTAGATGATTTAAAAGAAAAGATTAATAGATAAACAATATGAAAAATATATGTAAAAAAAATTAAGAAATATATAGAATATGTTATTTAAAATCCCATTTGGACATTGAAATTATTAATCAAAATAAAGGACATAAAATTGAAAAGATGATACCGAATTATATCATGAGTAGTTGAAGGAATAAACAATATTAAAGGGAAAAAAACAAGTACTAAAACATAAATGAGATGGGAAAAAACAATATTAAAGAGAAAAAAAACAAGTACTAAAACATAAACACAACATGAGATGTAAACAACCATAAAGTGAAAAACTAAAGCTATTAAATGAAACTATATCATAAATGGATTAAAAATAAAAAAATAAAAAAACTTCAGACACTTCTTTACGAATACGACCTCATTGTATTCACCTGAAGAAGCACCAGATGGATGAGGTGAAGATCTTGTTCAGGATTGAGTTCACCCATTTGGCCATTTCTTTGCTTTCTCTCCTATCTTGATTTCATTTTAATAAACGCAAAAACACATGACTCTTTTCTCCTTGAATTTGAATTAAACATACAAACAAAAACCAAAAGAAGTGTCCCATAGTGTGTTACTTATGAAGCATTGTTGTTAAACTATTTTAATGTATCTAATGTCGACCAACGCATGGTATCACAACTTTCCGGTTTATCTTTTAACTCCCATTTACTTATCATTTTCATGCTTTTTCATCTCATGACTGATCAGATTCAACAAGTTTTATTACCCTAGATTCATTTTTGTAGGCTTTAAGCCTGAGCTTTAGTGGTCCAAACTCATGAAGTATTGTAACGGTGACGAACTATAAAATAAGGATAAAACAATAACGTCCTAAATATTAAAAACATACTTGCAGGAGAAGATTTCTCTCACTAACTGATCTCCAACGGTCGGCTTTATTCCATTATAAATACCAAGTATCTACCCAACGATAAATCTCTTTTCAAACTTTGCATTCTAAGCATGCGTATTAAGTATTTTATTTCATTAAAAGCTCATTGTTGACTTAAGTATTGAAGTTGTTACGTTGAATAACCCCCTAGCATCCCCTCATTATGCATTTTTTTGTAGGCTTAGTATATGCAAACCTTAATTAACTACCGTTAAGAATTGGAAAATGACATTTGGTGTCATTTATGGGAAACAGAAAATTCCTACACCCGAAATCCTAAACATACCAAACACATAATCTACATTAAGCCTTTCTATGTCATGTCTCAACACGAGGAGCAAAGAAATCAACAGTTGGTGAATAATCAACCTAGGGGCAACTAGTCTCTCTTAAGAGCTATGTTAGAAGAATGCTTGGAGCACATGGAGCACTTGGTAGAGTAGTATGTTGAGTAGAACAGGGAGCTTTACGCTCGCCTGGATGAAGTAGAGCGTCGCAACATACAAACTCACCACCCCAAAGCTTTAGATGCCCGCATTGGGTAGGATAACATCCAACAATAGCAACAGAATGGAAGGGATCAGTAACTCAACCCACCGCTGCACTAGCAGCCAACAAGGTCTACAGCTACCTGTGATTGAGTTTTGGCTGGCAACGAACAAGAAGTTGACTCACAGAGAGTTCAAGCTCATTCGGCAACACGACGAGCTCACCCAACAGATGACGCTAACTTAAATGAGTTTCGTGTAATGGTAAGGCAGCTCTCTGAGCAGCAGAGGAGCAAGCCTGTTGGCAACACTAGGCTGGTCGCTAGCAACAAGACCTCCTTCACCAGGGGTGTCTAAGACAAAGTGCTATCCCCCAATAGTAAACTACCCTCCCTGGACCAGTATGATAATACGAGCGACCTTAATGACCATCTCCTCTACTTTCGTACCCTCATGAACCTTCATAGTCGTGGAGATGCCATACTATGCAAAGCTCTCTTAAGCATGCTAAGGAAGGCAATACGTACGTGGTTTAACCATCTCCCTGAAAATTCAATCAGCTCCTTTGATGAGCTGGCTAGGAAGTTCAACCTCCATTTCAGGGCTAATAAGCCCTTTCTAAGGATACATCGTCCTTGTACCTAGTAAGGTAGGGTAAGGGTGAGGGTGAGGGTGAGTCCTTGTACGACTACGTGGCTTAGTTCAATAAAGCCATGGTTGAGATCCCTTAACTGGATGAGGGAGTCATTGTCTATGCCGTACAGCTTGGCATCAAACATTTGAGAGATTTCTTCCTATCACTTGCGAAGAGGAAGTCTAAGACCTTGGTTGACTTTTGGAACAAATCTTAGAAGTACATCGACCAAGAAGATAACATTTTTGCCAAGCGCGATGCTGATCGAGAAAGGTCGGGTAACAAGAAAGATAAAGAGAAATTGTCCATTAAAGATCGCTTCGGCGGAAGGATGCCGAGCAAGTTAGAGGGGCAAAGCTTTGGGAAGAAGAAACGCCGAGTAGAGCGCGACCCTCTCCACCTTCCCATTTATAGCCAGTACATGGTAGACCTATAGCCCAAATCAATTATGAAGTGAAGCATTGAAACTTGCTATAGAGGTTACACAAAAAGTAAGGAAACCCTAGTCATCGAAGCTTTGACAAATACTATTAGTTTCATGATGACCATGACCATACAACTAAAGAGTGCTTCCAGTTGAAGAACTCCGTTGAATACGCTCTCTAACATGGCTTCTTCAATGAATATGTAGCACATCGGAGGAACGACGACCATTTCGACGATGACATTAACAGGACACCACGGAGGCGATGAACCAAAGATGTCCAAGTAGAGTAGAATAACAACCATCGCAATGATTGCACCCCCAATGTCATCATAAATATAATTATGGGGGGCCCATACCTTGGGAGACAGCCTAGCACTAGTAGCTTGGTTAATACCTAATTAGAGGTGCTGGCAGTGAAGGACAAGAGATAAAAGTTAGACACTTTCATCTCCTTCTTTGACGCCGACCTTGAAGGGGTCGATACTCCCTACCAAAATGCCTTAGTGATTGAGGTGAGGATATCAAAATTTAAAGTCTTGAAGATTATGGTGAACACTAGCAACTTTACCGATATACTCTTCCTCTACACATATGATAGGATGAGGAAGAAGCTACCACTACAATCTGATCGGCTTTAACAGTAACACAGTCTGAGCTAAGGGCATCATCACACTAGACATGGTACTTGGTGATGATGACTACATGGCATAACAACCTGTGGAGTTTGTTGTGATCTACTATCCTTCTCTTTATAATGCGCTTTTGGACAGACCAAGCCTAAACGCATTTGAGATGATCATATCCTCCTTGCATTTGAAAGCTAAATTCTCGATGCCCACTTGGGTAGGAGTATACAAGTGTGATCAAAAGCTTTCACGAGAGCTATATGTTATGGCGGCCAAAGTTGATGGCATCTTTACCCTAAAGACGGGCCCACAGGAGAAACCAGCTAAGAGGGCCGAGCCTGGAGAAAAATGGAAGATGTCTTGATCGATGCCTCTCTCGACCAAATTACGAAAGTTGGGATTAGGACACTAGCCAAAATGAAGGATAAAATCATTGCCCTCCTGCGAGCAAATTCAGATAAGTTCGCCTGGTCAGCATTGGATATGCTTGGAATCTCCCTTGACCTAATGACCTAAAGCCTTAACATCGACACCACAACATGGCCTGTCAAACAAAACAAGAGGCATTTTGCCTCAAAACGGTAGGTCGCAATGGAGGAGAAAGTGAGGAAGCTGCTTAAAGCTGGTTTCGTGAGGGAGGAAAAGTACTCAACATGGCTAACGAATGTGGTACTTGTTAAGAAGAACAATGGGAAGTGGCGTATGAGTGTCAATTACATCAATCTCAACAAAGATTGCCCCAAAAGATTGTTTCCCCTTCCCTAGAATCGACTAGCTTGTCAATTCTACATCAGGACATGCCATACTGAACTTTGTGGATACCTTCTTGGGATATAACCAAATCAAAATGGACCTAAAGGATGAAGTCCATACCTCCTTTGTCACCGATTATGACACATATTGCTATACTGTGATGTTATTCAGACTAAAAAACATTGGGGCCACATACCAGCGAATGGTAATGAAATTGTTCAAGCCTCAGATCGGGCACAATATAGAGGTATACGTCGATGACATGATTTTTAAGAGCTAGAAGTTGGTCGATCATTTCAAGGATCTCCAAGAAGCCTTCAACCGAATGCATATGCACAACATGAAGCTGAATCCCCAAAAGTGCGTCTTCAGCTTTAGCTCCGGTAAATTCCTCGGATTTTTGGTCACCTAAAGAGGTATTAAGGTAAACCCCGAGAAGATCACTACCATTAGGGGAATGAAGCCTCTAACATTAGTCTGAGACGTACAAAAGCTCATTGGCATTGTGGCAACCCTAAGCAGATTTATTTCTAAAAGTGCTGATAGATGTGCCTAGTTATTCAAAATCCTCAAAAATCCAAAAGGTTTTGAATGGACTCCGAAGTGCGCAACTACTTTTCAACAGCTCCAAGACTTCCTTACCTATCCACCAGTCCTCTCCAAGCTTGTACCAAGGGAGGACCTGTTCTTGTACCTAGCCATAAGTGACCTGTTACTCTCCTCTATATTAGTCAGAGCAGAAGGAAGAGAACATGGGTCAGTATATTATGTCAGCCACATACTTTATGGGCCCGAGGTTAGGTACATCAAAGTAGAAAAATTTCTCGCTGGCCGTTGTCATCACTGCTTGATGACTAAGGCCTTACGTTTAGGCATACCAGGTGATCATACTGACGGATCAACCATTGTGCACCATGTAGCAGAAGCCTAATGCGTTAAGATGGATGATGAAATACGCGATAGAGTTGAGCATGTACAGAATCCAGTACCAGCCATGAACCTCCTACAAGGCATAAGTACTGGTTGACTTCATGGCAGAGTACACAGGAGAGGATGAAGCACCACCAGGAGGTGATAAACCGCTGTAGACCCACTACGTGGATGGCTTCTCCACCTCGGGGGATGGAGGCATGGGCTTGGTTTCAACTGAACTGCATCAGGTTACCATCTGTTACGCCTTTAAGTTCGGATTTGATTCCAGTAACAATGAATTCAAATATAAGGCGCTTATCGCCGGTCTCAAACTAGCTAAAGAGATTAGTGTGGAGCATTTGTGAATATTCTCGGACTTTATGCTAGTCGTTCAATAGGTCCGAGGCAAATATGAATCCAAAGATGACGCTCTAGTAAGGTACTTCGAGAAAGTGAAGAACCTCCTAGAAGAGTTCCCATTTTGCGACATCATAAAGATCCTTCATCTAGAAAATTCTATGGTAAACTGGCTCTCTGAGTTGGCTTCCACTGGCATACAAAAGCTTGAGATGAAGGAAAGAAAGATCTTCATAGAGTACTTGTCGCAAAAAAGCATAGCTCTAAGCTTGGCTGAAATTTTAGAACCGACCACGGTGGCCCCTGAGCAGAGCTAGATGGATCCCATCCGGAGCTACTTGGAGGAGGGTACGTTGTCGGAGGATAGGAAGGAGTTGAAGAAGCTTTGGTACCATGTTACTAATTACATGTTGATTGGTAGCATCCTATATCGTAGGGGAGTTAGCCTGCCCTTGCTCTAGTGTCTTTGAGAAGCGGAAGGGTTACGCATTATGGAGGAGCTGCATTTTGGAGTATATAGCAATCATATTTAGTCCTAAGCCCTGTATCTTTAGGCACTACGGCTAGGATATTACTGGCTTACCATGGGGCAAGACACAAAGGCTATAGCCCAGAAGTGTCAGAAGTATACCCCAATCAGTCACGCACCCAGCACTGCCTTCCAACCTCTGACGAACCCATGGCAGTCCGCACAATGGGGCATCAATATCTTTGGTGCCCTCCCGAAAGCATCAGGTGGATGACATTCATAATTGTCGTCGTCAACTACTTTACAAAGTAGGTGGAGGCTGAAGCCGTGGCCAAAATCATAGAGAGGAGCGTGGAGTCCTTTGTTAGAAATAACATTCTCTCCTAGTTTGGAGTTCTCCATGCACTAATCTCGGACAACGGTCGATAGTTCGATAATCCCAAGTTCAGGGAGTTTTGCGCGAAGCACTACATAACCCTCTACTTTACCTTGGTTGCCTACCCCCAGTCAAATGGATAGGTGGAGGCGACCAATAGGGTTATTTTAGACAGCTTAAAGAAGCACATCGACCGGTCTCATGGCGCTTAGGTTGGCGAGTTACCCAATATCTTGTGGGGGTACAGGACCATACATTATACTTCAACAGGCGAAATCCCCTTCTGTCTGGCTTTGGGGTTGGAAGCAGTCCTCCTTATTGAACTTGAGCTCCCGAATATCCGAACTCGAAGTTTCGATACTGCCTTGAATGATTTATTGCTGTAGGTAAGTATCAATACAATTGAGGAATTAGAGACCTTGCTGCTGCTTAAGTTACTGCATATTAACATCGAGCCATCCGGTATTATGATCAAAAGGTCCAACAAGGAGTTTAAGGTTAGTGACCTTATGTACCAAAAATTAGAGGCTACTAGTTTACGAGAAGGGCTGGGTAAGCTAGCCCCTAATTAAGAAGACCCGGTCAGAGTTAGGGAGAGACTAAGTAATGGAGCATATAGGCTGGAAAGATTGGATGGTAAGCTTATCCTGATCACATGGAACGCCGATAATCTATGCCTTTATTTTGATTAAAATTTCACCATGTACAGTTTGTTTCAATTGGGTTGAAATAAAAGTGCTTAATTGATTACATACTTCTCTCTCTCTCTCTCCCTTTGTTTTTGCACATGAATAGTCACTTAGGCAAGTTGTAATGCCACTGACCTAACCTCGTTAGGATAACCTCAGCAAAGGAAAACACCCCTTACATTGAGGAACTCCCTAACAAGGTAGGTCGGAGCATTATTGACTTAAACCCTTTAGGGAAACCTCGACAAGGGGAAACACCCCTTACACTAAGAAACTCCTAAACAGGGCAGGTCAAAATTCTATCGACCTGACCCCCTTAGGGTGGCCTTAGCAAGGGGAAACACCCCTTGCACTAACTCCCATGAGCTGGGTAGGTTGGGACACCACTAACTTGACTCCCATAGGGTAACTTTGGCAAGGGTAAACACTTCCTACGTAGAGGAACTCCCCCAACAAAATCGAAACCAAAGGTTAATAAAATTAAAAGAAAGATTGAGATTAGCTAAGGACGTTTGAAAAACATTCATTTATTTCTTGCATGGATGTTTAGTTATGGAGCAAAGGCCGGCACTCTAGTAGCTTTGAAAAGTTTAAAGTATCTATCTGTTTCGAGCACTAATCCATAGTTACTTCAGAGGGCTAGCTTGGAGTAGGAGAAGGGGGGGTGGAGGTGGAGGCTAAGAGATGCGAACCCCCACAATTGGATCTTCCCTAGGGATAGCTTCTAAGGCAGCCTTTAGGTGAGTTGTTAAAGCATGGCTAAATGTAGAGGCGCCCTGCCTTACCTCAACAATAGAAGATGTGTTCACATCTTTGTCGACCTCCTAGGCGGACTCTTTTTCTTACAATAGGGCTTCCCTCTTCTCAATGAAAGTTAGGGGATCTAAGAAGTCAAGAAAGCTCAATTCCAAGTCTAGATAATGGGAGAGCATTTCTCTCCTAGTAAAGTGAGTAGAGTTAGTGGGAAGGTCCTCTAGCTCTTTTAGCTACTCCTTGATGGTTTTGTAGTCGGCGACTGCCTTTCTAGTGGCAGCATTGCTGAGGACCTCCTTACTCTCCATCTTGGAGATGATTTCCTCCATCTTTGAAACTTTACCCTACAGCTTCCTAACCTGTTGCTCCAAAGTGACCTTTAAATCGACTAACTTTAGCAACATAGCCTAAACGCCCTTGCACTTAGACTCCTTTATTGCTAGCTCAATTTCTAGCTTGGCCACGGAAGCCTTCAACTTGACGTTCTCCCTTTCAAGTTAGGCCCTGACTTTGTCCTCCTCATTCAGCTTCTGAGAGAGACGAGCCCTTATCCTTTGCTCATTGTCTAGCCAAGCCTCTAATTTTGTGACCCTCTGGGCCGCTCGCTCCACTTTGCCCCTCTCCTGCTTGGCATACTTGAACCTCACTTGAAGCCTCACCACTTGCACAATAGAGCAGCGCATGCGCTTCTTAGCTTGAGTGAATTTTTTCAAGTACCTCTTACTAGAAGTCTTTCCCTCTGATAAGCACTTCTTTTGCTCATGTAACTCTTCCTGCAACCCTGTTACCTCTTTTTGATTAACATGAGATTTGCTCAGCTTAAGGAGCACTTAGCTGTAGTACTACAAGATGAAAATGACACCCATAAGTTAGTATACTAAACTATAGTACAACATCACAACAACAAGGAAGACCTACCTACCGCATCAGTGTACTCAAGTGGCTCGCAATTTGTATGGGGTTACCTCCGCCCTATTTTGGAGATCCTCTCTAGGACAGCCCAGTCGCCAGGGGTATAAGACCCTATCAAAGCTTGATAGTTGAGGGTCCGGTGTTACAATGGTAGATAGTTAGCATGAACCTCCTACTTTAGCCTTAGGATCTTCCCCTGAGCCTTCTTCGTTTTTGACTCGATCCCCCCACCCACTCTTCAACACCTCATCTTAAGAAGTGTATAACGCTTCTAAGAATGAGTCCAACCCTAGCCCCATCTTTCAAAAGTCATTGAGAACGGCCAAAAAGTCGTCCCCCACATCATCTACACTCTGGTAGGGATAAGCTAGAGGCCACTCATTCAACTTTCCCTTGGCTAAAGGTCCCCTTGCTAGGGGCTTATGCTTCTTCGCCCTTATACCCTGCTTTCTGGTTGCCTTAGGAGCTTTAAGCTTTTCTCTTGCAATTGCAGATCGGGCAGCTACCTCCCTAGTCTTTCCCTTCGCTACCCTTGGAGGCAAAGCACCTGCACATTAGGCCCCTTTGCTTTGGTGTCTTCATCGCCTATAATGATCGGCTCAGATGATTGATAAAAGGCATGCATTGACAAAGCCATGCTCAAAGGCTCCATGTCCATAGGCTCATCATGGATGTCAAGGGGAATTCCCTATGGCATAGACTTCGGTTGTGCTTTGTTAGTTTTGCTTGGCCCCGGTTTACGTCTTATTGCCTTCTCCATTGGTTAGGCTACCTTAGATTGCGCCTGGCACTGGTTCATTAGGTCGTCTATAGACAAACGAGACATTCTTGGGGCTAAACTCTTGCCTACAAGAAGACCGATCTAAATGTTAGAAAAAGAAAACGAAGACAAATCAAAAGAAACTACTACTACCATTTGCAAAATACCGTCGTGACTAATACGACCAAGGAAGTTCTCCCATCTTACAGACGTTGAATGAAGCACCCCAACAATAGCACAACAAGTAAGCGCGTAAGAATGAACCAGTACCTTTAACCTACTTCTTTACTACAGCTTTCTTCATGCTGGGGAAGAGCTCGGAGATTAGGCGCCGAAAATACCTTTCTACTGTCTCCGTAATGTTGATCTCTTAGCTAACTCTCATCTCCATGAAGGCCAATATCTCCTAGACAGCTTCGGTGTGGCTCGGCTTGAGCCTCTTCTCACCTTTAGTACGGACCATTCCGATCTATTGGGTTTGGAAGTTAGCCTCTTTGAGCATCTCCACTACCAAGTATTCGTCTTGCCAGCCTTTAACCAAGTCGATAAGGCAGTAGAATAACTTCTTTCTTGGGCGTGGCTGGAGATAAGGTCAACCCCCAATGCTCTTCTATATGTAGAAGTGGTAGAAGAGTTCGGGACTAGCCCTTATCATTAGGTATTAGTAGAGTGCCTCGAACGCCTTCAACACCCTCCCCTCATTAGAAGGGATGTACGACGAGCTGCAGTAGGGGTAAACGAAAAACTCCCTCTTAAAATGACTTGAGGGGAAGCACTGCCTAAACTCTAAGCACTTATCAAAACCAAGAAGTGCCTCCTCAATAGTAGGGTTATTCGTTTGTCCCTGTGCGACAGCCTAAAATGCCATTCGAGAATCACCCCTATGAGGAAGTTGCTGATGGCCCAGTTGGGGGCAGATTCCTTATTTTTACTTATATGGTGGTCAGGCCCCTTGCCCGTACAAGAAGTGTTAAATAAATCCTTTATGAGGGATAAAGGAATATTCGTGTATACCTCTCTGGGGATGACATTAATGATTTTGGCTCTGTCCAATGCTTCTGCGGCCATCCTCATAGGTTGGTTGAGTTATGCTAGTGACGACACTTCACCCTCCTACACTTGAGGAGGACTACTCCTTGTAGAGTCTGAACTGGAGGTAAGTTGCAGCGAAGAAGAGCTAGCCCCACCTCTATTGGTAGATATGATGGTGATTCTTAAAAGAAAAATTGAAACTTTTGTAGAAGGTTTAAGAATTCGAGCGTAAAGTAGAAATCGCAATGACTAGGCAAGAAGATTATGGAAAAGCACCCTCTTTATGTGATACCCCCATTTATAGGCAAACCGCCTAGGAAGTTGTATAGGCGATTACGGGGATCCGTACAAGCACAAATCTCTTGAAATGTTACATAGTAGGCACATGGAAAGCACATCGATCGAACGGTCAGCTTTAAAAGATGGAAAGCATATAGTTACATACTAGCCTGCTGTAGCTCAGTATGTACGACCTTAATCAACTATCGGTAAGAACTAAGAAATGACATTACTCATGTAGATTACATAAAGAGCTCTACTTCCAAATACCTAAAAAACAATTCGTATGATAATTCACAAATACACCAAATATGTAAAAGTCATCTAAACATATTTCATATAATTTAGATCGTGAAATATTAATGCCATTATCCTTTTTTTTCTATAATTATTTAAAAATGAAATTAGAAAAAAAAAAAACCTTACGCAGAGAATCACAAACATACAAAGGCTAACTACAATGCTAATGAAATTATGAAAGATTAACTAACAAAACTCGCATCTTTCATTATTGACAAAAATTATTCAAAATTAATATAAATCTAAATCATATTAAGTATAAAAAACCAAAATAATAATAATAATAATAATAACAATCACATGCTATATTGTGTTCTCCATTGAATGTGGCATCTGTGCCAACTCCAACAATATTCGATATATTTTAAGCCCTTTTCATCTATGTTTTTTATGTGCTCCAATTGGTATCAATTAGCCTTCAATTATGATGAGAAAATATAGGTGAGCAGTTGCAGAGTGAGTAGGATATGAAGTCTTACCCATATCCTTCCTTTTAGGGTATAGGTTCCCAAACTATTGGAATCGAAATTTATCTTATATTATAGTAAGTTAAGAGTATTTTATAACTGTAATGCCTTGAGACCTTAAATGGGTATTACAACCCACCATATATTCCAGTTAGCCTAGAATATGTTAAGGTTTCTAAGTCTGCCAATTGACAACGTAACAAAAACATATCACCAAATTTTTACATATAAACTACAAATGAGTGGGTAATCACATCCACTTATAATCCCCATAAAACTAGAAATATTCAATAGAGTTCAGAAGCATATTGACTTATAACAAAAAACATAAGGATCCTCAAATATCAAAGAAAAGGAGTTCATCTCTTCAATAAAACAAGACTCTCAACATAACATAATTTTTCAGCAAAACAGATATCAACTTTATACTAATAATCATAATAATAAAGATACTTGATATCATCCTCCTCTTGAATGTCATCAACAAAAGTTTCCTCATAAATAAGGTAATCCTTTAATCCGGTACCTAAAAAAGAAAAGAATCAGATGAAGCTCAGTACGAGTGTACAAAGTACATACGAATGCTAAGTCTAATCATTTCACATGCATAAAATGCAAGTATAATAGAATACTAACAAACAACAATTTAATTATCTTTATATTAAGCCAACAAACAACAAATGGGTCTTCATAATCCTATCACACCTGATCTTTATCCACATACATAGATAGATATAAATATATGTTTTTTTAAGTCTTCTACGCTCAGAGTCTAGAGTCTAGAGTCTAGAAATCTAATATTCTAGTTATGTCATCTCATATGAAAACCTATTAGGAAAACCTTGCACATGATTAGCAGTTGCCCGTTTAAGGATCTATCACCATGGGCCCCTAAAGCAAATAGGTCAAATATAACCAACAGTCATGGTTATTTAGGTCAAATATATATTAATCCAGTTACATTTTAAGTCTTAACACGCAAAACCATACAAATAAACACTACGTACCTAGAATCGCTCTATAATTGAAAATAGGACTCCAGTCTCACAACCTAAAACAAAAGCTCAAACCTTAATTAGGAAAATCAACCACCACAAATCCAAATGAAAAACAAATAATCATATTAGCTTTCAAGCATCCTACGATTAAGTTCCACCTAGAAGTTATCTATGAATTTATAATTTATCTAATTAAGGTCTTGAAAGAAATAATCAAATCAAATAATAAGTCCAAAATAGGAATAGAACGTAATACAATTAAGTAAAAAAATTGATATAACTATATAAGATTACTTATTTATTGTAAATCATAAAGTACGCTTTATATGTTTATATATATAAACATATATATAATTTATCATTTTCTTTTCTCCTTTTCTATGTAATAAATGAAGTTATTTTTCATTAATAGAAAGTCCTCCTTAGTTTGTTAATAGTTAATTGTTGTTTTTTTTTTTCCTTTGTCCTTCTTTTACATATAAAATTACACGCATATAATATAAAATTGGTAAATTCAATGTATTGTATCTTATGTACACATTTATACATATATATATCTATAATATGTACGTAACTATGTGCACATATTTTATACTCATATATTTTCCTTGCCCATATATATATTCAAATTTGTACTTATATATTTCTATATATATTCGTGTTTATACGTACACAAATAGATACATATATATTTTCTAAATTATACATTTCATATGTATATATTTATACAAATTTGTCCATATATATATTTCCAAGTATTTTCATATGTGTTTTCATAACATATATATTTTCACGAATAAAGGTACATATTTATATGTTACATATTTATGTATTAATAT
This sequence comes from Lumnitzera racemosa, assembly GCA_024138005.1. Lineage (NCBI taxonomy): Eukaryota > Viridiplantae > Streptophyta > Magnoliopsida > Myrtales > Combretaceae > Lumnitzera > Lumnitzera racemosa. Next base: position 102,955,487 of record JAMXBC010000002.1, on the reverse strand, counting down.
ATTCATCTATCTATGTTCATATTCATATATATATATATATATATATATATACACACACAATTATATATTCAACGTATATAATTTTTTATTTAATATTTTAATATACACATTCATGCATATTCAACATAAATATTTATGCATATGTAAGATTGCTTCAAATAAAAAGCTCATATACGTAATTGTTATTTTTCACATTATATTTTTTTTATTAAATTACTTAATAATATTCATAAATTATCATATAAATACTTACTAATAGTATAATAGACATAGTCCATGTTTGGACTTGAAAAAATTTAAAATATATAATATTATAAATTATTGTAAATACTTGAAAATATTAAAAAGGCATTTTCGATATTATAATCAGAATCCAATGATGAGCATGCAAGTTAGCACGCAAATAAATAAGTAGTACACGAAGTACGAGGACACAAAATCTAGGCATGCGAGCATAGTAAGCCTAGCATGCAAAAAAAAAAAAAAAAAACATTAACAGGCAAATTTTAACGCAAGAGTAGACATGGGCTACCCAATTACCACCCCTTGGGTCTTCACTTAGATTCACATTCCATCGGAAGCTCAACTTACAAATCTATTAACTAAGGCGGTTCGTGAGCGAAGTAGCACTCTTAGATAGACATTTATATATTTTCTATTGTCAGTTCGATACTCTAGTTTGATAGGCTTTGCAACTGTAATCATCAATAGAACTTTCATTCCTTTGAATATTGTTTCTCTCAATTCATTTTCTTCCATTGTTTTCGAGTTCTTTGGTTCAAGAACATTCAGTAATCAAATCTTTGTACTTGTCATGCTAATTTAAACCTTCACCATTAAATAATAGATATATTCCATAAGATTGTAACTGTTTTTCCTTTCATTACTTTGTGCTGGTCTTGAATGCTAATTCAAGCATGCTCTTTATTACTTGTCGAGGTTTGTTGACAGGCACAGCACTCAAATTAAAATGTTTTAAAACCATCATATTTACTACTTCTGCGACCAACCTGCCATTCGGATGCCTCCATTTCCAATTATTGGAATAAAGAGACATTTAGGTTTACATATATAATCATTTGAGCCCTTTCAGAGCATTATCATCTTTCTTATGATTATTTCTTCTATAAACAAACAGAATCGTGTATTATCTATTGGAGGACATAGAAACAGCACTTGTTTTTCTTTTGAAAATTATTTATTCCACTCATAATAAAACATCTACTTGTTTTCTACGTTTTTTTTCTTTTGCTCCTTCATAAAATTAATCAATAAGTCTGCTAAGCGAACAGCGGCTGTCAGTGAGGATGAAGCTCACTGAGGCCACTTCTCTTCCGCAACTTGACCATGAGACCTCCAGCAATATGAGCAGTCAATGAAGGAACAAAAATCGGTCTCCCATCACTCACCGGTCTGATCTCAAACCGCCTCAATATCGAAGCTACCACATATTTCATCTGAATGAAAGCCATCTCCTTCCCTAGACAAACCCTCGGACCGGCTTGAAAAACAGGATACTTATATGGACTAGGTTTCAATTGAAAATGATCATCTTTTCCTATTGGCTCAACAAACCAACGATTCGGTCTAAATTAAAGCCGCTCCTTTCCCCATAAATCCTCCATCCTCCCCATTCCGTATGGAAAATACGTAACTCTATCTCCCATCTTCACCACGGTCCCATCTGGCAAGACGTCGTCGGCTGCTGCGTGTTTTGAGTCCCTCACAAATACATGCTTTGATGTAATTCATCCCCTTCAATGCCTCAAAGTCTGATAAACTATCTTTACTGCACGCTTCACTGACAGCCATCTCCTCCACATTAGGATGACGCGAGGGCAACCAGAAGAGCCACGCCATCGCAGATGACGTGGTATCTCTTCCTGCCATCATGAAGCTTATCACCATATCGCGAATCATTTCATCTTTCAATCCAGCTTCCAATAGCCCCGACAAGAGATCGCATTTTGATGTCGATGACGTCAAGCCATCATCTCCTTTTGCAAACACTAGCTGTGATGATGAACTCTTACTCTTCTTCCTATCACGGATTATCTCCATTACTGCTTCACGAGCCAGCTGGATGGCTTGTTTTAATTTTCTCTCGGATCCTCGGTTTAGGGCTCGCATCATTTTCCAAATGAGAAATATCTGTGCCATCCCACGCATGTCACAGATCCTAGAGGCCTCATTGAAAGCCATCGTGAGGGCCATGGTGGGGCGCGATGACTTGTCCAGGCTACAGGGGTCAATCCCCAATTACACTTGGCATATTGTGTCCAAAGCAAACCTCCTAAGGACATCCTGGAGGTCAAGAATTCGGTTTTGATCGCCTGCTTTTTCCAATATGGGCAAAAGCCTAGTCTCAATCTCAGTCTGGAGAGTTTTGACGGTGAACTCTCTGAGTGAGCTGGTGCTAAACTCATGGCCTGCTAATTTGCGCTGGATAGTCCATTGTTCCCGGTCCACGTTGAACATTCCGCAGCTAAGGAAATCTTCTAGGATTTCGGAGAAGGGCTTTCCTTTGGGAAAGTTTTGGAAGTTTGTCTTGAGAATGTACTCCACGTTGCTAGGATTTGCGGTCACGATGGTGCGCCCTGCATCAAAGCGGCTCACCACTATGGTCTGTGTTGGTGATGGCGACAAGAGTTCGGTGTACCAGTCAGGAAGCCGAGACTGGTTCTTGTAGAAGGAGATTAGGCAACCGATAAATGGATACGAGGGAGGTAAAGAAGATGATGATGGTTTCTTAACGATTGTATAACGCAGTAATAAGTTTAAGCGCAAGGAAAAGAACCTGAAGAAGAGAAACCCTACAGAAATGAGAAGAAGAAGAAGAAGCATGATAGTCGCCATATCCTCTTGAAGATATCAATGTTTTTGGGGCTCAGATCAGCTGATTGATAGTGGTAACGTTGGATAGCACATGTTTAGTCTTTTTAATGTGATAGTTCCTTATAAATCTCAACTGTATATACTTCTCTCATCCTTCTTCAGCTTGAAAAACGCCACCCTCATTTTTCACATGATTCACATTTCATATAATTCCTTTTAACTTCCATAACGCAAGATGCCACCTATTTTGGTGGTTCTATCATCTATTTTTTTTTTTTTTTTGGTACCAGTTCCTCTATTCCATATTTAATTTACATTTCTTAAAATCTAAATTATTAAATTTATAATTAATTTAATAATTTGACTAAAAAAAATATAAATTAAAGATAAGATAAAAGATTATATTGATCTTATAAATTACATTTATGAAATAGTAGAAAAATCTCACATATTTAGCATGATTAATAGACTTTGAAAGACATCTACAACAAATGTTAATTCCGATTATCAGCTAACTTTTACAAAAGTTTATACATTTCAAAAAGTAACAACCAATACGATGCTTGTGCTTAAATAAAAGCGAAAATATAAACTTATTATATAGATTAATATGATAAAAATACGCATAACATTAAGATATTAAGGTAATCAACAGAAGGAGAATGCTATGCTTGTATTGTAGCGATTGGAGAGTGGTTTCAATCACCAACTGACTTCATCTAACGTTTACTAATATATCCAAAACTAGCACTTATGCGACTGCTCAGATAAAAGCAAAAACATAAATATATTATATAAATCAATATGATAAATAATGCACATAACATTAGTGTAATAAAGTAATCGGTGTATAATGATAGGGATAAATCAATATGATAAATAATGCACATAACATTAGTGTAATAAAGTAATCGGTGTATAATGATAGGGATCGTGGGGGTCTTGAAGGAATGGTTAGGGGGGCTTTTATGAGGATAGTGGATGGTTTTACTTTTAGCTTTAAGCATTTTACAAAAATATGTTCTTACATATAATTTACAGGAATATTTTGGTAAGATAAAACATTAAAAGAAGACTTGAAAATTAAAGACACAAAAAATGGATCCATTCGTTTTAGTATTATATAAGATATTATCCCTCTTTCAAAGCGTAATAACAAGTTTAAATAATTAATAGCAGATCCCTTTAAAATTTTGTTTTTATTTTTTTTTGACAAATTATAAAATTTTCAATTTTAATAATAAACTTTTATAGCCTTTTGAAATTTATGAATTATATAAAACCTTTTCATTTTAGTAATTAATTCTTAAAACTTTTTAAAACCATATATCAAATAATGAAAAATTTTAATAGTTTAAGTGATGATATAAAGTTATTGGTTTTTTAATCACTTTCTGTAATACCACATAATCTCAACCTAATAGCTTTGAAGTAGAATAATATGCACTTACACTACAAGAGTTTTGATTTTTAGTGACTTTTATTTTATATATTTAGTAGCATTTTAGCAACCATTAGTATTTTTAGTGATGGTATAAAACCATTGCGGATACAAGAGTAGCAAAGTAACATTAGTGTTGTTTTTCCTAATGTAGGTATATACAGCGTTATAGTGACAATTTTTAAAAGCAAAGGTATATATATGCTACAATAACATTTATTGAAAGCTATTAAATTATTTATATAGAAGTAACTTAGCATTAAATTATTTATATAGAAGTAACTTAGCATAATATAGGAGCTATTCTAATCCATTACTATTTTTTACATTTAATGTTTGTTTAAAATAGTTACTAATAACGTAAAATAATAATTACTATAATCTACCATTATTTTATTTCTTATGGAAAAAAATTTAAAAGCATATATATGCTTTAAGATTGCTAGTTATATATACTCCTTTTCATCTATAAATAATTTGTATATTACTTATAATAACAACATTTTGGAAACAATTCACCACTAGGGAATTTTATTTCCCATCAAATAAAATATCTAATTTTATGCAAAACAAAGTTTGCATGCATATATAGCTCCTTACACTATTTCATTCTCTAAAATCCAAAGATACATATAAATTACAAAAAGTTTGATATTTGTTTTCATTACAATATTATATACCAATCAATACCTTAGATCATCTGACAAACTATTCTATGACCATAAATCAAGCCAATTTCATCTGTACACTTCTAGCTCCTAGCAAGCTAGCTACATTATATTGCATAATATAAAAACCTTATTTCATAAAAATCCAAAATAGTTTAGTACATGCATTTATTGATGACTATAGTTTAAAGGGGAAATAAAATGGTCACTTACATGTAAGTTTATCCTTTAGTATTCTCAAGTTGGAGACTCATATGTATAACTTGAAAATCAATTTGCGATATTAAGAGTCTCAATTCCATTAGCATTCTCAAGCATTCTCTCCAACTACATTAAAAGTCATATGTTATATCTTAATTTACCTTGTACAGTGGGGTTGCTATAGTTGACGACACATAGAGAGATATCGTTAGGAAGAGACGTGGAGGAAGAATGGGTAAACTCGTTATCTCAAATGTACGTGTGTGATAGTAGATCAAACTTAGTATTCTTAATTGTTCATGATCCAATTGCTTTTTTTTTTTTTTATTCTCTTTGGAGTGATCTCAGTAGGGCTTTGGTATTTTTCTTAAGCTTACCATTATTCTAAATTAAATGAGAAAAGAAGTCCCCTATTTATAAAGCGTGGAGATTAATCTTGTTCATTGAATGGTTTTAAGATAGATGGTTGAAATTGAGTTCCTTTACTGAAGTTTATCCTTTGTAAAAAAAAAAAAGGCATTTTGCTTTATTGATGGTCGGAGTTCCATTTCCAAGGATTGCCTGTACTTTTTTTTTTTTTTTTTGTCATAATGAATTTACGCTCACAAAAGTCCATGTATTACCTCTTGTATTAGATGTTTCGAGATGTTGGGATATGTGAACCCTACTTTAAAAGTGAGTAGTAGAAATGCATCAAGCCTTGTGCTCTGCTATTATGTCCTTACAAGCTCTAGAGAGTAGAAAGTAATAAACTATATCTTCGTGTATTCTTTCCATATCTTCAGTTTAGCATCTTTCTAAATAATATTATTCTCCTATCACAACTGGGAACATAGATTCATTCCAACAAGTATCATCAAATTAGCATAAATTCACTAAATCTTTGAATAGGAATCTTTGATCTTCATCCTTCAAATCTTCCTGGAGTCTATAATTTCCATTCCAAATTCGACTCGTTTGCCTCTGATAGTTTAGTAATGATAAACGAGCACAAGTGAATAAGTAATCCATTAAAGAACTCAAGAATTCAAATTGTTGTACTTCGTATTGAGAAAATCGTCGAGGAACTCCGATGCAAGACATTAAATTCCCATTGCCTAAAGATGATGACGAAGGTAAATGCAGAAGAAAAGCTGAGGAAAAAATCGATGACAGCGATTTCTTCTTTATTTTCTTTTTGTCTACTTTTACGGCATGTAACCTTTTATCCTTTTCAACTTGTAGTATTGATCACCCAACTATCCCTTCTCGTGTCTCTTGTAGGCATACTAGAAGTAGCGGTGGCACTGCTTGATAGTTTCAATAGGCAACTGCAACATACGCATCTGTTAAAGTATTCGAAGACTGAGCAAGAGTGGATCCAACTCCTACAAATCTTTGACAATTATGAAGGCAATAGCAAATTCCAGTAGACAACCATTAGTGATTTCTGATTTCTTCATCGAGTCGAGGTTTCAGTTTCACCTCGCTCAAAAAGGTGCTCATCCTTTCCAATTTCTCTCTTTTTTTTTTGTTATTTTTTTATTTATTTTCATGTATGTATATGTCTACATTATTTTCATCCTTACCACTTCGGATCTTGACTCAAATGTTTATTGCTTTTTGGCAGGTGATACAAGTTTTAAGTTGTCGATGAATTTCCACAAGAACTCCACATGGGCAAACTTTTGATGGTAGCACACGCGCTCACATCATACCCTTCTTACAATAGTGCGAGTAATATATACCAGTTACGAGCTTAGTCTTTTTTTTTTTTTTTTTCCTTAGTAGTATTAACCCCTGTTTTTATCAATTTTTTTTTTCTTTTTTCTCTTTCTTTAGGAGACAACTTTTAAGTGTTACTACCTTTCAATGTTAGGCTTCATTATTTCAATGGCTCTATGGGTAACTTTTAGGTGTTGGCCCACATTCTAAATACCTAAACATTGTTACCGGCTCACGATTAACCTTAAGTTTTATATTGAATCTTGACATCTAATGGACCTTAGTTAGATTTAAGTGTTAGCTTGGATTCCCTATATATAATTATCAATGCATACACTCAATTAATCTTAAGTGTTACATGGGTTCTTGATATTTAGACATTCAATGAGATTGCAATTAATTCTAATGCTATCATGGATTCCTGATCTCATTGCCTTGGAGTCAAGTAGGGAGTCTTGCATCTAAAGGATTCATATGTAACAAGTCACACATCATCAGTTGTTAAGTATTGCTCTTTATAGGATGTGGAGGATAGTTGCTTTAGCTTCACATTCAAGAGCCTTATATAGAAGTTCCAGTGCCATGTGAATTGTTATCATGCTAAGATGTTTGTTGTTTAAAATTGGCATGCCATGATAAAGTATTTTTTTTTCTCCCCCAGTTGATGGTACGTCATAACATGACAAGGTAGTAACTCATGATTCATAGGATACTACCTCATATTATCATGTTAATCCCTTTACACTTGCTTATATACTTCATAGATCACAAAGTGGAGTATGCCATAGAGTTGCTTTAACTCTGTTAACGGCTATGTTAGCTTTGATCAAATGATCAGGATAAGATTGCTTGGATCTCATCATTAGACTAAGTGATGTTATAGCTATTAATCCAATTGTGGGATCGCTCCATTCCATCACAGTTGAGATTGCTTTAACCCTATCATTGAATGAAGTCACATAAAGGCATTATGTTCTCCGTATACTTAGGAGTAGATGCTTCGACAAAGCTAAAATGGCTATGATGAGGTGATTACTTCAATTGTAGATGGATGAGGTCCTTTAACCATGATATCTATGAGATGGCATTACAGATGTTATAGGATCGCTTCAACCCATCATAATAGAGATCACTTTGAACTCATAAATGATGTTACAGAATGGACATTGCACCCATTGTGTGCTCAAGAGCGTATGCTTCCATCGAGTGAATACAATTGCCATGATATGATTGCTTCAATCATTCATGGATGAGGTTACTTTGACCTTGATTTCGTAAAAAGGAATTACAGCTGCCAAGCTTGCTGTAGGATTGCTTCAACCCATTACAGCTGAGGTTGCTTCAATTTCATGAGTAATGTTGTAGAAATGGGCATTACACTCGCCGAGTGCTTAGAAGCCTATGCTTCGACTGAGCGACTATAGCTACTATGATTTGATTACTTCAACCATTCATGGATGAGGTTGCTTTAACCTTAATTCTATGGAAAGGCGCAATGGCTGCTAGGCATGCTGAGGGATCACTTCAACCTATTACAATCGATATCGCTTTGATCTCGTAAGTAATGTCGTAGAAATGAGCATTGCACTCATTACGTGCTCAAGAGCTTATTCTTTTATTGAGTAACTATAGCTACCATGATTTGATAGCTTTAACTATTCATAGATGAGGTTGCTTCGACCTCGACTCTATAAAAAGGCATTACGACTGCCAAGCCTGCTATAGGATCACTTTGATCCCATGATTGAGGAGTACTAGGCAGTAACCCTAAATAAAGTTGTATGTCTAAGGATTGTGGTGGCAATGTTAACTATACCAATGCCAATTTTAGTTTTATAGAGACTATAAATAAGGGATAATAGGTGGCAATATTAGCTACACCTAATGAGGTAGCAACTTTAGCTACGCTAATAAAGGGATTACCTTAGCTTCAAAGGGTCAGGTGATGCTCATAGATTTTTCCTTCATTTAAGCCAATTGTCAAAAGATAAATGCAAACGATCATAACATATGGGTGAAAGAAAAAACATCCCTTTATGAAAAAAGTTGAATTTATTTCTTCCTTCTAGAGGATGAATACAAATGATAAGTAGATTCTGCCTTTATTATGCAATCAATTACTTTTACAAAAGTTTATTTGTTGTCACTATCCTCATTTTCCATCATGCGACTTTCGTTACTGTCACGCCCCGAAGCGGTAGAGTCGTAACAGCCCCCGCCGTGTAAACCGCCCTAAGATAGAAGTTGGCCTTACAACCGCTATCTTAGACCTGATCTACACAAGGCGTCCACGACTAACCCGCTTTGAAGTAGACAATTTGTAATTTAAACAAATCATTTAAGAAAGTGAGAAAAGTTATATATAGTCACTATAATTCAGTTATTACATTAATCAGAAATGAAAAGTAAACCATGTTTTGATTCTTCAATGTTTTTCCTCACTCCCCAGGATCCAGCAGTTGCTAGCTTCAGAGTAGTTGTTGCCGCTTCTTAGCCAGCACCTGCACGATGTCTATAGGGATGTGAGCAACCACAGCTCAGTAAGTTAGGACGGAGGACTTAAAACTATACCATACACACAACAAGGTTTTCAATCACTTATTAGGTGCAATGCATGTGCAAGCAAATGCCATCGCACGACGTTGTCCGGCCCGTCGTGAGATTAGAGAAATTGCGCCCGCTCTAATCCAGGTTGAGGAGTTGCCGTTAATGCAACAGCTCACGACCAAACCCAGGCTTGTGTAATGGAGACCTTGCTCTTCCCGCGACTACCTTCGAACTACTGCCTTCACCCTCGCCGCGACCTCCTCTCCTGTCACTTAGTTCGACTGAGGATGAAGAAGGGACCATTTTGCAATCCTGCGCTATCCCTTCCGAAGGAGTCGGTATTTGGCCGGAGAGTCCTAAGTTCCCCTAACGGGTTGCCATGCATGTCCGATTATGATTACTGGTCGGATATTTAATTAAGTCCAGTTTAGGGTGATCAATCCTTTCATACAAGTCATATAATATGTGCCAGAGCAACAAACAGAATCATAGCATCACGCATAATCAAGCACATGCACACATTCTCTATCTAATAAGCACAACCAAGCATAATCTTAAGCCTCCAAAATATAGCATCGTATTAATCCCAACTTACCTCAACTCCTCGCTCACTCACTCGAGGTCCGATTTGCTCAGGCCATCGCCGATCATCCCTATAACACGAACGTGGTTTTAGTATTGCATATAATATTATAAGTTCATTTTATCCGATAACGCTTATTGTTAGGTTTTGTTTAAGGTTAAATATACCTAATTATTTAGGTATTAAGTCTTTTATAATTATTTTAGGTTTGGGGTTAGGTTCAGGTTCGGTTTTCGCATCGATTTCTAAATTAGGTTTTTAGTTCGATTTCTAAGTAATGTTTTAGATTCCAACCCTCGAAATCCGTTTCAACCCATAATGTGAAATTAATCACATTACTTCCCGATCTCCTAAATACGATTACTACCCCTAGTTCACATTTTATTCCATCCGGTACACTTAAATCCGTATTAGTGTACCGAATTTACTCATGTTGTGAGAAATTTTTACATTTTTCATATAATTACCTAAAATTGAATTTTGTTTCAGATTTGTTATGTTCTAATTTTCATTATATTATTATCTAATTAAACCTAATTTTTCCATATTTATTAATTTTTAATTCTACATATTCTTAATTTTCTACATTTACCACATAACACCTTCATTACTTATACTTAACACTCCATACACTAGGATTAGGTTTCCACATCAGATATTAACATCCCTAAACATCTAATTACTATCTCAATCAGTAATTAACATCCTAATCACCTAATTAACCCTAAATCACCCAATTTTTCCATCATTTTAGGGCTAAAAATTAACTTAAAAATTTATAAAATTAATTTAAAAAAATGGCTTCATAGCACTGTTCTATATCACATGAGAATCCTACAAAAAAAAATTGAGCTCCAAACTACACTCCTAAGGTCATTTATTTCTAAACCGAAATGTGCTCGGTTTTGCATGATTTCTTAAGACCCTATATTACGGGACATGTTTTCATCTAAATAATATTTTTCCTACAAACTACATACAAAAATATCCCAGAATAACAAAATTTATAATTTTATAATTATATTTACTATTTTTACAAAATTTCACAAGAATCGGGCTAGAATTTGGACTCACCGGTTTTTGTGGCTTCGGCCACCGCGGGCCACCATGGCCTTGTCGGCTGGCCTGGGCGCTGCCACCACCGTGTGGTGGTGGTGGCCGTCCACTTCCAGCTCCTCTTCTGGTGTGGGTTCCTTTTAAAACCCTTAACTGCACAGTTTTTCTTATTTTTTTTTATTTTCTGGATTTTCTCTCGAATTTTCGACTCTCCCTAATTTTCTCACTTTCCAAACTGTCCAAATGAGCTCTGTAAATTTTTTCCCTATTTATAGACATTTTTTGTAATTAATATGCATTAATTTGACAAGACTTTGTCCAAATTCCTTAATTTTTGGCTTTTGTGTTGTTCAATTTTTATTGGCTAATTTTTATTTTGCAGCTTTGGACCTGCCACGACCTTATCTTGATTCATCTTATCATCTTCTGATTTTTTTCTTATTTTTCCATAATTATTTTATATTTTTCTTTAATTATTTGCTTAGTTTTCGGCCAATTTTAGTAATTACGCGTATTTTTATCTACACGTAAATACATGTAGGGTACACGTGAACATTCCTAATATTATTTTGGTCATTCTAAAATTTTTAGTATACATATAATCTATCTCTAATAATTTATTGGTTATTATATTACACTTTTTGCCTTTTCGGTAATTAGCAGTTATTATGCTTAAAATTTGAAAATTTTATAGTCTCCTATTTTGCTATTTATTTTCTTAAATTTAAGTTTACGGGGTCATTTTTACTAATATTTCTCTCAATAGTTTATAATTTGAGTGTGATCGGATCTTTTAGCCGATCGCCCTAAACCTTGGGTTCTAAATTCAATCCTACGGTTACTTGGCTGAACTTTGGGGCTTACAGTTACTTTTAACCACTAATTTGCCGCATCGTATTCTCTTTTGGAATATTCATCTCAAATTCTAACAATCGTTGGTAGCATGATTAATAACTCTATGATATTGGTAATATTCGAGACAATTCCTCTCTTATACGATAGGCTCTCTATTTACCCTTGGTAATTTCATATTCCTATCCTCAATCCATTGGTTAAGGATAGCATGCACTTTATTCATTAGGCATGGAAAAGGAAAGACTTTACAGTATTGTCCCTCTTAATCTTTTTGTTTCCCTTATAACTTTCTCCTTACACGACACTCACAGATGGTTACCGCTTCTAGCTAAGGCCACCTCTCTGCTTAGTGATGGAGTTATTATTTCTTCATGTGTTTTCTACTAGTGTGGAGAAGGACTTAAAGGATAAATTCTCGAGATGTATGGCATATTCCGTAAACATCCCTTAAATATAGATCTTAACTAGCTCTTTATCGTCATATATGTCTTGGATGTCTAAGGAATGTTCCTTGAAACGCTCAATAAAATCCATAAGATCCTCTTTTGGATGCTGCCTGATGCATCCTATATCCATAATTGTAACTTGTTCCTAAGTTTCAAATCGTAAGTTTCAAAGAATTTTTCAAGGAACATTTTGCACATTGTTCCCCATGAATCCACATAGCCTAGGGGTAGGTTAACATCTCACGTGTATGACTTTTCAGTGAGTGACTTTGAGAACTCTTTCAACTTCAAATCGTTGTCGAGATTATAGATATTGAGCGTCTCAACAAACTTAAAAAGATGCTCTTTCACACTTCCTTGCTTTCCATTAAATTTGATGAACTTGGGATTGGTATAGTCCTTCAGATAAGAATTATCTACAATCTTCTACAGGCACAAAAACTTCAAATTGAGTATGTTAGTAGAAGGTGCTGCTTGCATCTACCTCATAAACCTCTCCATGTCTTCCTTCATCACATAGGACAAAGCAATAGGTACAGGATTGGCTATTGCTTAGAGCGTAGGTGCAAGGTTGCAGGGTGCAACTATGTTAGTTGTTAGTGGTTGTAGGTTATACCTTGAAGAAGAGGACCTTCTAAGTAGACCCTTGTTTCCATAATCATAGGTATTTGTTGCGCTGGGTTCGGGTGTTGCAGTCTTGTTGCCTTCCTTTACCTATTATAAGGGTTGGGTCAATTTATTGATGTTGTTGCGCGTCTTCTAGGACGATAGCAATAGGAACAGATCTGTAAACTTGTATGCTTGGTGCAAGTATAGCCATCTCGGAAGATACACCAATAGGTGAAACGATAGCGGTAAGTGCCTGTAAGCTCATCCTAGGTAATGCAACAACGTTTGTTGATGAGGTAGTTGCTATAGCTAACGCTAGTAAAGCTATATTAAGTAATGTACTAGTATTTGTAGCAAATGCAGCTATCATGCCTAGCAAGAACTGCATGAAAGTGGTAAAAAGCTGGTTCATCACATGGATATTTTCTTATATTGCACACAATATAGGGGAATCATCGATAGTGGGCGATTGTATAGTTTTGAGTGCTTGTGTAGCCCTATGTACTTGAGCAACACTAGATCTTTGCATAGTTTCAGGTACTTGTACGATTCTAGGTGCTTGTAATTTTCAAAGTGGTTGCATAATTCTCGGTGCTTGTATAGTCGTTAGTACATTGGTATCTTCCGTCACTTGGGTTTGTTCAACCCTCTCATGTTGGTTCCCAAGTTCTTGAACATGAGTATCATTTTCACTCTTCTTACATGTTGGTGCCATTCCGTAAAGTCTCTCTTTCCCTAGTAAAGTTGCCAAATAATATACAATGGGGTCACTATAGCTAATGACATGTGGAGAGATGTCATTAGGAAGAGGCGTGGAAGGAAGAATAGGCAAACTGGTATCTTAAATGTGCACGAGTGACAATTGATTAAACTCAGTGTTTTTTATTGTTCTTGATCAAATTGCTTGTTTGATTCTCTTTGGAGTGATCCCAGCAAAGTTTTGGTGTTTGCCTTAAGCTTACCATTGTTTTGAATTAAATGAGAAGAGAAGCCCCTTATTTATAGAGCTTAGAGATTAATCTTATCTATCAAATGGTTTTAAGATGAACAGTTGAGATTGAGTTCCTTTATTGAAGTTTATCCTTTCTTTAGCTTCCACGGGCTTGGATATGGGCCTAAGTATGCTTAAGGCTTTTGTCAAGTAAAGAAGTCCCATTACCATTATTATTTCGCTTAAATACCAACTTAGCCTCCTCAAGGTCTAATAAGATCAAATGAAGCCCAAATAGGCAAAAAAAATATATATATATATTTTCGAGTATACTTTTCATATACAAGATAACTAAGCAAGGTTAAGAGTGGAATATCTAGTCTGAAAATTTTTATCTTAAGCTTACCAAGCTAGATTTCCCTAAAACATTTATAATTGGGCCAATTTCATAAACTTTGTCACTAGCCTAAGATATTGACCGATGGCATTAAATTAGGTTAAAAGCCTAATTACTGAAGTGATCCTCTACAACCTTATAACATAACCATGTGGAGTTTTCAAATTGTTATCATAACAAAATTATTTCTATAAGCATTATTTCAATCTAAAGATATGAAATTAATGAATATATTGCCTCGCGTTCATTTGGGAATATATCTCTAAACACTTTTTTTTTATCACATTAGCTAAAAATATAGAAACACCCTCTAAAAGGATAATGCCATATCTATTAACTAATCATCTCTCCAAATTACTCTAACATAAACAAAACAAAAATAAAGTTACAAAATATTACTAGTCTTAATAAAATCTCTTTCTATCTACATAATAGTCTTGATAACCAGTGAACCGTGCTCATTGACTATAAATAAGTGGAATGAAAATAATATAATTAACCATGAAAAAAATGTATCAAAATGTATAGTAGTACTCACCATTACATTAAAGTTATCTCTAGTATCACCACCATTTTGTGATCCATCCAAATTCTTTCCTCCTTGGTTATTAGTTTCTTTTTATCCCATTGAATAGTTCAATAACTTTTCAATGCCCTATCTTTTAGGACTAAAACAACAAAAAGTAAGGAAAAAGTTAACAAACCCCCTTCTAGTATTTTACATTTATAGAATATAAAAAGGGGAAGAAAATAAATAAATAAATAAATTCTATGAATTGAGAGATTACTTGAGCAGTTGTGAGCATAAGCATTTGGGTCAAGGAACCCTAATGTAAGTCTTGTTGTTGAAGAGTAAATAAAGTTTCTACTTGATTCTCTAATCTTAAAATCTTGTCAAATTACACTTTTGCTAGCTCCTTCAAAATGACGATATCATCAAATGCCTTCTTATATTGTTCTGAACTTATGTGAACGCCTTCAAGGGCAACTCATCCATGGTTTTTGGGTATATGGCCTTTTCCTTTGCTACAAATTTTACTAAGCTTTTCTAGGTCAAAGAACATAGAATATGCATTCATTTCTCAACTAGTTTCCCCAGTTGAATTTACCTCATAACATTGCATTAGATTCTCAATCTCTTCTTATTAAAGAGAAAATAACTCATGTCAAACTCATTAAAATAACAGAGATATTAAATTGAAATAACTAATCAATAATATACCATAGCCTTCGCTGTTTCCTCATTTATGTCTGTCCCATCTTTATGTTTGAGTCTTGAGGAAAACCTCAGCTCAACTAAGAGCAACTTTATTTAATTTTTTTTTTACATTATATTGAAAATTCATATTAATAACATAAAATATAAAACTACAAATAGATAATATCTTTAAAGTAAATCATTTATTCCATTTATCAAGATACCATCTCATACTCAACAATTGCAAAAACTTTTGTTCTAAGAGTGAAAATTTTTTTGCTTTTCTCAATTTTTTTTTTTTTTGGTTCCTCTTGCTTGCTTCCTTTATAAATAACATAAATAAAACTCATTAATAAAAGAGAAAATATAAAGTAATTTTACACTTCATCATGTAATTTAATACTCATTTACAAAACAAAACGTTAATGATAAATGATTAATTACCTTCCATTCCTTCGTATTCCATATGTTTAATAATTCTATCTACTGATCTCTCCTCACTATTTTTAGATGTGATGTTAACAACTCATCTAAGGATTTGGTGATAGAAATCAACTTATTAGGCCTTTGACTCGAATTTGAGCCTGAGGACTAAAAGGCCTGGTAAAGCAAGATTCTTCTACTCTAGTTGACTCCGGCAGAAGTTGAGTACTTATTTGCCAAGTCACTTTTTATGCTGAGTCGAATGACTGCTTACTTTTTATAGATAGTATGCCTAGAAGCGGAAGGTTGAGATAACAGTCAATCCTTATTCTCACTCATGCTTAGTCAACTACTTACTCAGCGTCACCCTTATCGAGATGACGAGAGAGAGACTTCAAGTTGACTTAGTTACCCTTGCTTGAATAAGTAAGTTGCCTGTACTTTTTGTCTGTATCTTTCAATGGTCTTGCCAATGCAGCATTATTACGTGTACAAAATCATATATAGAATCTGTTACACCAATAATTGCCTTTCTTAAATATTCATTTTCACCATTTTGTAACTTGTACATTATCTCCATAAGAAATACTCTTTTTGTCTTTTCCTTTTTGGGCAAGTTATCTTAACTTATGGGTATAAATCCCCTTTGTATTTATAGTTATAAATCAGAATTAGACTACCATTAATACACTTGTGTTTTTCTTCCTTGTATAAGCACTCTGTTTATTCTCGATATCACTCTTATCTTAGCCTTTAAATAAGGCTAGGTGGCAAGTAATTTCGCCAGTCCAATTCATGCATCATATTAAATTGTTCTATAAGTTCTCGAAAGTTCCATTGATGCGTCATATCCTCTAGAGTTGTTCATGGGTTTTACTTACTTTTTCATTTGTATTTGTCCTTTCACACATTCTCTATCACTTTCTTTTCGAGCTTTCTATAAACTCATACCTATCTAATGATCGGCCTTATCTGTTCTTAGTTATGGTTCACATCATTTAGTCTCAACATAATATTTATAGCGCAGCTTACACTTGTAATTCTTCCATTTCACACCTAAGTTCACGATGATCCATGCCTTTGTGATTTCCTTTTGCTCTCTTGGAATCAAGAATTTTAACTAAACACATAAAAGAAAACGAAAAAGTCAAATAAAATATTAGTGGAACTTTAAATAGTAAATTATTTATAGAACATTACCTTAACTTTACTCTACATTAGTTCTTTATTAGCATTTAGCATCTCATGCTAACGTTTCAAATTGATGGGAGCCAAGATGAGCTTTTTAACAATAGTACCAAGAAATCCAATGAGAAGTCATCCCTCTATACTAATATGTTAAGAAAACTCATTAAAAGTACAAACGATTCTCTCATTAGATGATATATCCTAAATATAATAGATAGTAAAGATGGAAGAAAAGCAAAAGAGAGACTCATTGTTAAAGTGTATTTCTATCGTGAATGGAGATAATCATTATTGTGTTTAGTTCATGGAATTTCTCACTATTATAGCTTCGTTTGATAGTCAAATGTGTACATATATGAGCAATTAAAGAAAGTGTCTGCGAGAAAAAGAAACAAGAGAGGAATTAGTAAGGGGAAGTAAAAAGACAAAGCATCATATAGAGAAAAATAACATATTTTGCATCATATAAAATTTAAAGGAAGTGACAACACTGTCATATTGCCCTTTAAACAAAGTACTTACTAATAGCAAATATCACTAATTACATTCGAACAAAGTGCTTATTTACATGACCATCATATATAGGTTTCTAATTTTCATCAAACATCATATATAGGTCGTAGATGATAATGTCACTATGAGACATTAACATATAGCAGCTAAATTTTTCGAGCAACACATGGTAGCTCACATGGATATCATTCCAGACAGCAACAGCAAATCCAAGCTCATTTTCGTTTTCAATCAATACACATAGATGTGACAACAAGTCAAACAAATTCATTTCAATTTCAATGTGCTCCAGCTCTCATGCAATTCAAATTCGTGTAAGTTCACAGATACCAACACACGTGGAGATGAATTTATTTCAAGCAATCCCCAACGAAATGGCAGCTAAGGTTGATTGTTCGTTCAACCACAATAATATAATTAATGCTCAAGCAAGTTTATGTCCAGATTATCATCCGAAGTTATCAATTCAATTGGATACTAAAAACAAGAGTGTTTATTGACATAATGAAACGGAGCGCATTTTTTTTTTTTTTTTATCTCAAAAAAGATACTGCAAACAAATCTTATAGCCATGAATATAGCCGTAAGAATTTGAGTCTTTAAGGACAAGCCCAGAGAAAATATATATATATATATATATATATATAGAAACGCATCAATCTATCTATCCAAATATATAAATAAATTGAAACTTCATAACCAATTTAAAGTAAAGTAAAACACTGTTACACTTCCTCAAAATCAGTTTGATATTACAACAAAAAAAAAAAAAAGAAGAAGCAAAACGTATAGAAAACTGGCTGCATGATCTGTGACGGCGGATTCAGCACTGCCAATGTTCATTCTACACTTAGAAAACAATTCGATCAATAGGGCCACATACATTGAAATGCATGTCCTAGTGACCATACAACTAATTTCAAGATTTAAAACATTGGTAAAATGCATCAAAATAATAAGAAAATTATAAAAACAAGCCAAGTTTTAAGTTGGAATTAAATTTTGAATGATAGTAACAACAAAAAGGAGCCATAAGAGTCGGTATATTTACCGGTGCAGTTTTTCTGTTTAGTGAGCTTATAAATTAACACAATGATCCCAACAACATGGAAAAAATCAGAAGCATTCTTATCTAGTTCCTGATTTGTGATTGAATTAGTGTCCTTTCCCATGGTCCGAAAATAAAAAGGAAAAAGTAGAATGCAGGTTCTTTCCAGCAGGTTCTCTATATAGTTTGGTTATATAGAGGAGTCAAGGAGATACTTAAAAAGATTCTAATCGAGTTTGGCAATGCTCATTTCCATTTGTAAAGATGGGATCATGAATACTAAAATGGGATCATGAAATTAAACTCATTTAAATCTAAACATGTTAGTTATGGCTTTACTTGAAACAACAAATATGTGTGGCATCTACAATTTCCTGATTATAAATGTAATATTAAATCAGTAAGCTTTACTAACATAGAAATATCATAATGTTTAGACTATTAATTTTTAGAATATAACAAAAGTTGAGTCAACCAAACCATAGATATTGATATTTCAAGTATTCCATATAAAATTATATCGAGGACTAATAAAAAATTTAGTTTCAAAATAACATCAAATGGTTTTATGAAATACCTAAAGATTCAGAATGGTAATATAAGATACCTAAAAATTGGAAGGAATAGCTATATGAAGTTCAATTTCAAATATAAGTTAAACCGCAAGCAATATAATTTACAAACTAATATTTAGCGGGTTAACCTTTGTATACTCTGAAGATAAATAATTCAAATTTGATGTATAAAACAATATTCTATTATTTTCATAACATAATAAGGAACTTTTACGAATTCTAGATCTAGACATAATTCCACCTTAAGAGTGGCACCAAAATAGACCAATCGAAGTAATTCTCCAGAATAATAAAGCTGCAACCTAATTCCTTAATGATTAAGGATTTCCGTCGCCTTAAATGGCATAAAGTGTTGTACCACCTCCACTCATATTCCTTCATCAAGTAGGCTAGCAGAACCACCATTTGTTATATAAATATGAGGATCGATATGAAAAAATTAGATGAAATGAAGCCTTAGAGTAGGCCACGAAATGTAGATATATTACATATTAGTATTTCTTATTTCTCTGTGGAGATGTGAATTTCACTACCTTCTATAGCCTATATAAAAAGTCCATCACCTAAACCTAGAATTAATATCTAGAAACAAACCAAGGTCATGGGCATGAAACATATAAATAGCCTACCTATATCCACAAGTATCCTTACATCTTGAAAAATTATAAAAAGTAAGGCATAACACTGTTGCACCATCATAACAATTATTGTTTGCTCTTTACCTCCATATGCTACCTCCGAATCCACCGTCGATTACTAATTGACCACCACAATGATCACTAAGTATTGGAGGACATTCTATAGTTTTAGAAAGCTTGGTAAATGATCTCTTATTTTTAGTAAGCTTTAGTATCAAGTATATTTCTAACTCTATTTCATATTCATATAAAGAAAATAAGAAAGAGAGAGATTTAGAAGAAAAAAAAATTGCATTTATTTGTTGAATGAATTTCAATCCTGTACCTAATAACCGTGACCTTCTTTGTAAAATATTAATGTAATCCATTGAATTAGCATAGTTAGACCACAGAGGATTTACTATGATTTAAATTTGCAGAAACTTTGAATTCTCTAGTTACTCCTTATAAATGATTAGATATAAAAACGTAAATAATTGAAAAAAAAAAATGACTTGAAATGACAAAACTATAAATACTTTATATTACGTTATGGAATCTTTCTTATAAATCTATAGTTCGTTTAAGAAAAAATGAGTACTTTGGGAGCAAATTTGTAAAAATAATTGTTGATGTTATAAGCTAATACAATTTCTACAATTGAAACATGCACTTGTCTTGGAAATATAAATTGATACTTATAGAACCTGTTTATCAATCCCAAAATGAGTAGATCTCTAATGATAATTTTAAAGGTATGGGTCTACGAGTATAATAATGAGAACTATTAAAATTGAACTTTGCATTTCTAACATCATTACTTTCACAAAATTTGAGGAATACACAATTCTTAATAAAAAGTAAAAGCTTCTATAGTAAAAGTTACTTAAAAGGTAGAAACTTCTTAAATAATAATAGAAAATAATTTTATACAAATTTCAAATGTAAAGTTAAATTATAATGGTATTACATGATAAGTACCTATGACTATATTGGGTGAAATCAAAGGGGTAAGCATAATATAATAGGTCAATCTCATCCAATTATTATATTTTAATTTATATACTATTTTGTATTAAATAGGCTAAATCTGTAACCTTATCGAAGACTTCTTGGAACGATTAGCTAAAAGGCCAAGTAAGTGGGTTTATTTTTAGAGACAATGAACTATTATACTTATCTATGCGTGTAAGTAGATTGATTGTGTGTATGTTATGCATGTGTTTAGACTTAGTTGCTGAATAAGTATCTAAGCGTATTGTGTGTATTATTTTGTGAAGCATCTATATATCACCTTCATACTAAGTGTTTGGGATATATTGTTTTGTCACCAATAATTAGATTAAAGATGGTTAGGCTAAAACTCTTAACCAAGACACCATTGTAAGATACATACTAATGGTCACTTAGCTCTCTTTGATAGTCATGACAAAGGACAGGTGGAGCCTACGATTGCTCCTTTTCAGGCTCTTAGGAAGATCTAGGGATGTCAGGCTTAGGAAAGGATCCAAAAAGTTGGTGGCTATCAAGACGAATTACCAAAAAGAATAAGGGCAACAACAATCACTTTTCAAATGAGGAACTTACCTAGATTTAATGCAAGTACATAAACTTAAGTAACATTTGAAACATTAGAGATAAGCCTTACTGTAATTACAAAGTAGACACTTGTAATCAAAATAGAGACTTAGCCACCATATTTTCACCATACTATTCCATTGAAACCAAATTGTAATGTTACTACAGATCCAGATTTGTTACCCTATCATATCTTAGGATGATCATGACATTATATGTTTAATAGAAGTAAAAGTATATCATTCGTATTTAGAAATGAAAGCTCATATAGAGATTCAAGATATGTAGCTTTGAATAAAATTTAATAATTAAAATAAAATTAAGGTAGTTTTATCATTAGAACCTGGATACCTTATTAGAACCATTATAAAAAGTTTCGCGGATGAAACTTTTTGAAGGGAGGAATGATGTAATACCCCGCAATCTTGAATTATTAACTTTCAAGTAATTTATATCCCTTATAAAACAATTTATGCTTATAAGCTCAATTAACGGGTATCAAACGAAAATGACACTGTACTAGCTTTACCACATATCTAGTGGTAAATATATATATATATATATATCTACTAAACTGTAAAATATTCAAAATAATAATAATAAAATTGAATACTAAAATGGGATCACAAAGTCAAACTCATTTAAATCTAAGCATATTAGTTAAGGCTTTACTCAAAGAACCAAATATTTCTGGTCTCCACAATTTCTTTATTACAAATGCAATATTAAATCAGTAAACTTTACTAACCTAAAAATACTGTAATGCTTAGATTAGTAATTTTTAGAATATAACAAGTGAGTGAACCAAACCATAGACATTGATATTTTGAGTATGCCATATAAAATTATATTGAGGACAAATAAAAAAAATTAGTTTTGAATAACACGACATGGTATTATGAGATACCTAAAGATTCGAAGGAATAGTTATAAGAAGTCAAATTTCAAAAATAAGTTAAACCGTAACCAATATTATTTACAAACTAATGTTTGTCGGGTTAACCTTTATATACTCTAAAAGCAAATAATTTAAATTTGATGTACTATTTCGATAACATAATATGAAACTTTTATGAATTCTAGATCTAGATATAATTCCACTTTAAGAGTCATACGGAATTACACCAGGTCGAAGTAATTCTCTAGAATAATAATGCCGCAACCTAATTCTTTAATGATTAAGGATTTCCACCACCTTGAGTGGCATAAAGCACTGTACCAACACCACTCATATTCCTTCATCAAGTAAGCTAGCATAACGCCATTTGTTATATAAATACGAAGATCAACCAGAAAAAAATTAGATGAAATGAATTCCTAGAGTGAGCAACGAGATGTAAATATATTACATATTAGCATTTCTTATTTCTTTGTGGAGATGTGAATTTCACTACCTTCTATAGCCCATATAGAAAGTCCATTGCCCAAAACTAATATCTAGAAACAAAAAGGGTCGTGGGGATGAAATATATAAATAGCCTACCGATATCCATAAGTATCAAAAGTATATATCTTGAAAAATTATCAAAAGTAAGGCATAACACCACTGCACATCACAACAATAATTGTTTGCTCTCTACCTCCATATGCGACCTTCGAGGCCATCATTGATTACCGACTGGCCACTACAATGATCACTGAGTATTGAAGGACATTCTATAGTTTTAGAAAGCTTGGTAAATGACCTCTTATTTTTAGTAAACTTCAATATCAAGTATATTTATGACTCTATTTCATATTCAGAGAGAGAGAGAGATTTAGAAAGTAAAAAAAAAATTCACATTTATTCATTGAATGAATTTCAGTCGTGTACCTAATACTGTAAACTTGTAAAATATTAATGTGATCCATTGAATTAACATAATTGGACAATTAGATGATTTACTATGATTCAAAATTGCAAAAATCTTGAATTCTCAAGTTACTCCTTATAAATGATTATATATAAAAACATAATTACTTGGAAAAAAAAAATGGCTCGAAACAACAAAACTATAAATACTTTATATTGTGTTATGAAATCTTCCTTATAAATTTATAGTTCGTTTATGGTTCGTTGAAGAAATAATGAGTACATAGGGGCAAATTTGTAAAAATAATTGTTGATCTTGTAAGCTAATGAAATTTCTAAGATTGAAACATGCACTTATCTTGGAAATATAAATTGATAGCTGTAGAACCTATCTATTATTCTTAAAATGAGTAAATCTCTAATGATAATCCTAAAGGTATGGGTCTACGAGTATAATTATGAGAACTATTAAAATTGAACTTTACATTTCTAACATCATTACTTTCACAAAATTTTAGTAAATACACAATTCTCTCTAAAAAGTAAAAGCTTCTTTGGTAAAAGTTCCTTAAATGGTAGAAACTTCTCAAATAATACTACAAACTGATTTTATATAAATCTAAAATATAAAGTTAAATTACAATGATATTACATAATAAGTACCTATGACTATATTAGGCTAAATCAAAGGGGTAAGCATAATATAATAGGTCAGTTTCATCAAAGTATTATATTTTATTTCTACTCTATCTTATATCAAATAGGCTAGTTCCACAACCTTATTGATGGCTTCTAGGAACAATTTAGAAGGCTAAGCAACTGTGTTTATTTTTAGAGATGATAAACTATTATGCTTGTTTATACTTATAAGTAGATTGATTGTATATGTACTATGCATGTGTTTAGACTTGGTTGTTGAACAAGTACTTGAGCGTACTGTACGTGTTATGTTATGAAGCATCTATATGTCACATTAATATTGAGTGTCTACAATTTATTGTTTTGTCACTAATAATTAGACTTTAAGACTGTCAGGCTAAAACTCTTAATCGAGACATGCATTGCACAATGCATACTAATGGTTGCTCAGCTCTCTTTGATAGTCATGGCAGGGGGTAGGTGGAGCCTACGATTGCTCCTTTTCTAGCCCTTAAGAAGATTTGGGGATGTTGAGCATAGGAAAGGATTCAGGAAGCTGGTGGTTATCAAGACCAATTACCAAAAAAAATGAAGGCCTAAACAGTGGATCAAGATAAGAACGGGTTTTCTAACAAGAGTGGAGACTTAAGCTTGGATAGCTATCCTTAACCCAGGTTAAGGAGGGGTTATATCCTTAACTTCACACAATTATGGGAAGACCGTACATGATGCTACATTCATACTAGTTGCTTGTGCATTACACTTAAATTGTTTGAAAACCTTAATTGTTGCCATGTTATAGCATAAGGTGAACCTCCTTCCACTTATTGAGCTAATGGTTCTTTTACCCATTCCCCTATAGTTTTCTTGTAGGATGCTAGTTGAGACATTTGATTGGCTAAGAATCTGAGTGTATAAGAGTTACTTTAACAATCTCCACAAGAGGGTCTATTCCAGGTAAGAATATAATATATTCTAAGTAAGTCTAGATATAAAAATGTAAATACCATTTATGTTGCTATTTGGCAAGGGATTTCAATTCTCTACAATCCAAAAAAGTAAGGAGACATTGAAACCCATAATTATGTTTATATTGTGTACTTATATATAACATGACTAGGTAAAATAATTAAATAAATAAATAGACTCTTATAATCTCTAGCTCATAAGATAATAGTCATATGACAAGTGTACATGTGTTGTGATGGCTTCAGATTGTCTCTACTAGGCCATCTTGTAAGGCATTATAAGAGCCACTTCTAATGACCTAATCGATACTTCTTTCACTGAGGTATTGTTCGCTTTACCATAGAACGCCGTACGATTTTGTTCCTTAGTACAATAGCTTCTAGGAGTTCTTCCATCCTAGGAGGTCTTCAGTTCGAGTATGCTTAACTTCGAAGTTTTAACATGCTTTGAGCCATTATACTAAACTATATCAACCAGGCCAGAACTCATTCCACCGATATATTATTCACTTTGGCATTAAAGGTCGCTCAAATTTGTCTACTAATGCGGTAACTTTCCAAAAGGTCATCCATCTTAAGATTGCTCTAGTTGGGGCATGCTTAACTTGGAAGTTTTAACATACTCTAAGCTACTACACCGAAAGGCGGCTTAATGATTTATGTTCCATTACCTAGTACATAAGAGATATTACACTTTATTCACATGATATATCACATCAAAACTATACTGCAAGAAAAGAATTAAAATATTTTATTTATTAACACAAATATGTCATGCTTTTTCCTTTGAATAAATCTTAAGGACACATTAGATGGAAAATTTTAGGACTCTTATCGCATATAAGAATCTAAACGATTCTAGAACTTCTCATAGAGTGTTTTTAGAAATAAATATAAAAAGTCTATGTTTGAAATTTTAAGTCATTTATTTTTATTATATATTTTTAAGTTTTTTTTAGAACACAAATGTTCCTTTAGTTATATAAAAAATTGCTTAATCAATATTTCAACATAGTCATTGATCTAGTAGTTTTGTGAATATATTTTCATAATGTACATTAATTTTTTTTTGCCATAATTTTCATAATTTACATTAGAAAAACTAAATGCCTTCATCGTTAAATTTCATTTTACAAATACAAATACAATAAAATAATTAAAAAAAATCAAAGTTGAAAGCAGTCTTACAAATTGTGAAAAAGGAACCCATGCTTACCATTGACCAAAGAAAAAGAATAATTAGTCATGCAACTCTACATAAGCAATCAAGCACTCTTCCTTTCAACAATGACAACTAATATCCTAATTTTAGATTTTCTAACCACATTCAAATTGAAAAACACAACTCTTTCACATCTCATAGATAATATATTTTAGGAAAAAAGTACATATATGATTATGTTATTATTGATATTGAGAAAATTCACTTTGATAAATTTCTTAAACTAAAATATTAATCTAAATAACTTATAACATATAATTTATTTTAGAGAAAAGGCAAACATAACAAAGTTTTTTGATAATTTTTTTAATATTTTCAGTATTTTATTGTATATGATATAAAAAAATAAAAACATGAATAATTATTATAAAAATAATGGAAGAGAATTGAGGATAATTATTTATTTATTGTTATTAAAATCCATAAAATCTGCTATTTATTTCCCGTATCAGTTATTCAAATAGGCTTTGAATAGTTATATGATATATTAATATTTGTTAAACCTATAAAGACACCAAAAGTTAGTAGTTATAATTTTTTTAGTATATAGTGAAGACAAAGAGTAGTTATAGGTGGTTATATATGTAGTTAGTGGAATGCTCACTAAAATAATCTAGATATCCTAAATGGAACTAAAGGAAAAAACTGAAATTATATATTAGTTAGTACACACATATAATAGATATTCACTCTCTCGATTTTACACCATCTGTAAATACTACGCAAAAAATTAAGCAAATACCATGTAAGAAATGAAAATACTACTATGACGTAAGTACCATTACCCTAATGTTTATTTCAAATTCAATTATCTTATTCTATCTATCGGTCCCTTTGACTAACTCTTGAAAAAATATTTTTATTGATGTTCACATAGTTAATTAGAATAAGCTAAAAAATAGTTATTATAAAAAAATAGAATCGAGCAATAATAAATTTCGAATGGTTATTAATTCATTCATTTAATTAAATGAAAATAATAAAACTTTATTTAGTTTATTGAATGGATCGAGAATTAGACATGAATAGCTTTAAAAAGTACTATATATATGCCCTTATATATAATTATAATTATAAAACCATAATAATAAGAAAAGGAAAAGACATAAACAACATAACATATATAAAAATGCCTATTACAATCATATATTTTATGTATATAACTAAATATAGTATATTATATATAGCAATACATCATATTGTAATATGAGAAAATATATTAAGTAATGTATACAATATATGTTATGTTAAAATACAATGGAAAGTATATGACAACATATATGTATTATTTTTTTGTTATATATTATGCAATAAATATTTATCATATTGTGATATAACAAAACACTCTCATACATATTATATGTATATATATATATATATATATATATTGCATTACAATAAAACATACATAACAACATATATTATACGTAATGCTTTATACTATAGGTTCCATAGCCTTTGCATATGGAGAACTTGTAATATTACATAAAAATTACTTTTTTGATATCACACGACTTTAAATTTATAGGAAGAAAAGAAAAATTTACAAGTTCTATAAAGTACTTTGTACCTTATAGATTTTAGTTTCAACATGCTCTAAGGTGAGTTTTAATTTCAATGTTTAGAAACCTATACCTTATAGGGTAAGGTATGGATCATACTTTACCTACCATATACCGATTCACCCATAGTTAATAATACATTTCAATTCTTACTAATGTAAATAGTCATCGATAATTTAATTTTAGATTATTAATTTATGGTGTCATTACATTTTTTTCTTAACCCATATGTTTCAATTTTCAAAAATATCAATTCCAAAAAATTTAAATTTCAAATCAAATTGAATCTAATTCTTTTTGATCTCTCCCATTATATTTCTTCTTTCTATCATGGTTGAAGTTCTTTTCCTTTCCTCCAAAGGTTACTTTTCATAGTATAACTTAAGTTTTTAGCGTCTTTATATATGTATTTTTAAAGGACCCACTCACATGTTACATTTTTATTTGTAGGTTTATGATATCTCATTAGGATGGTTTGATCATAATATTGAGATAGAGGTGTGGTAGGGAGGGAAAGGTTATTGAACATTATTTTTGTCAACATTTTTTTAATATCTTTGTGTTCATGTCATTTTTCAAGAAATTTACATATTAGATTAACTTTTTTAGTTTAAATAATCTAAATGAATTGTTTTTAGAAGTTTCCAATTTTTTTTTCTAAGCATAAGTAGTTTTGCAAAATTTTAAGATGTTGAGGATTCAATTAGATGGCCTTTTTTTCTTTTTATTTTTGGCGCAAACAAAATTGAGTTTGCTAATCTTTTACATAGACAACTAGTTAAAGAGCCCGCATAATGCGCAGATGTGAGACCCTAGTTACTCAACTACCAATACGAGTTAGGACGTTTAGTACAATTTAAGACTTTCAAAAAATTTTGTTCAAACTTTTCGAGAGTTTTAGTAAGGTCAATTCTTTGACATAAAGTATATATAATATTTAATATCAATAAAATATATTTTTATTGGGATTTTTGGATAATTATCAATAACTCAAAATTTGAGTCTTAAAACATAACAAGCCCTTAGTGATAAATCATTTAACTTATAAAAATAATATTCAAAACTTAAATAGCATATAAGGTGACTATATAGTCACGTTATATACGCGTTATATACCTAATATGTATATATATATTATTAAATATGCTAAATAATTAATAAAAATTGTAATAAACAAAAAAAAAGGGAGTGTAAGGAGAGTTTTTAGTGATTTTGGAAGAACAAAAGATAGGAAAACACTCTCCAGAAATTCAATTTAGCAATTTAAACAAAAATAGGCAAAAATAGAGAAAACAGCAAGATATTATGATTCCTAAAAAAACAAAAACCTAACAACATGCTACTTAAAACTTAAGCTTCTAGTGGTGAGAGAGGAGCCACCAACAATCCTTGGTAGTTAGAGGGTAATCGAATCGTCGTACATAAATAAGGTTTGATTTTTCACCTAATTTTCAATTAATTAATAAAAATGGTAAATTAAGCTAGAAAATTATGAAAAGTTGTTTCCTTAGGTAATTTTACAAGTATTTTCATGTAATAATTTTATTTTGTTGAAATAAAAATGATTTATAGTACTTGCTTAAGAAAGTGCCATGTTTTAGTAAATTTTGTAGTAATTTTTCAAAATATTAAACGACATTATTTCAAGTTGAAAAACTTTGCATAACACAGTCATATTATATACTAAATTGTGGTGGCAAGAATTTTTGAAAAATTCTTTGTTTATTATTTATTATAATTTATTGAAAATTTGTTGGCAATTTTTCTAATTTTAAATAGAAATTGCAATTTGAAGTAATTTGTAAATAAGATCAACATATGATGATTTCTAGAGCCTAATAAAGTTAGTAAAAAATATAACTATTTATGTGTTTTAATTAATTAATAATATCAAGCTTAGAGTACATTGTTTACTTACTATTTTAGTACTTTTCATAACCAAAATATAACAACTATGATTTTCTAAGTAAAAACATATTTTTCATGAATTTAATGAAGTATGGATACTAATTGTTAATTATTTTCCAATTACTTATGTATATATGGCTCAATAAGAATAATAAGGTAATTTGTACAATTAACACCTTAATGAGAGGAAGTCTTAGCTAATGTTGAATTTGAGGTGCTCTTTACTGATCTTGATTTGACTTGACTAAAAAGTGAGAATATTATAAGTAATGTAATGTTTTAGTCAAATCAGAGGCTAAAACAAAGAAAGAATTAATGGCTAAACTTAAAGGTTTTGTATAAGTTAGGCTTGGAGACTAAGTCAAATAAAATACTTTGGATTGTTAATTGGTAAAGCTAATGATATAAGTTATATAGCATTCATTTAGGAATTTGAAGTTAACCCGAATCAGAGAGTAATTCAAAGGATAGTTCAAAGACTAGATTGGAGATAAAGTCAAAGATAGTTTGGGATGAATGTTCACTTAACATAACAAACTTAAAGTATTATCAAATTAATATTAAGTTGGAATATATGTATGCATGACCTGTAGTTAACTTTGATATTATGCATCATTATTAGGTGAAGAAGCTAAAGAGGAGCATTGAGGCTGACGAGTAAGTTTATACCAAATATACTAAATAACTAAATCTTGATCCTTTACAATATACAAAACTAACTGCTTTTCTTTCCCAACTTCACGCCTGCATATCAACCTAAAGAACAATTCCCTCTTCTTATCGTGATCAACCTTTGCCCCCTCACCAAGCATTTCCACATTCTACCCAAACACAGTAAACATCTCCATCATTCTACCCATCATATCTACCATCCTCATCACTACATATAAGTCTAAGCACTACTTCACCTATTACCTAACCAGTTAGCCCACAAGGCATCTGTTTTAAGCCCAAATTTGGATTCTATCTCAGACTTTCCTACCCTTGATCCTACTACATTCCAGCTTGTACCAACCACTATCACTACAGCTGCTCCCACACAAAGTCCACATATCTCCTTACTCTCCCCAGCCCCATCTACTCGGTATGCATCATCCTCTGCTTCTGCGATGTGTCCATAAGAGGGAATTTTGTTGGGTGACCTGACACAGCTTATTAAAATCATCTATTCAAGTGTTGGCAGCCCCTGCCTACGAAGTTAGCTTCCCTGCTGATGCAGACAATGACCCAGCTAATAAGTAGATACACAAGCTATCTACTTGTGACAAGTTACAGGAAGATGAACAGATCTAGAGTTTTTTTAAGGTTTGAAAATTAAACAAGCGAGGGAAGGCAAGATTGAAGCAGTGGGCAAGAAAATGAAAATGTCTATGGAGGTAGACATTAAAACAAAACATAGTGTTTTATGGAAGACTTTGAAAGGGGTTCAAAAGAAGAAGTGGAAGAAAGAGCTTAAGCTGTTACAGTCCTGCACCAATATGCATGGCATATTATCACAGCAGGAAATGCAGGAATTTCACATGCCTGATATCTCATCTACAAGCAGTGGTGGTGGTGGTGGCTAGCCCTCGACAGCCACAAG
The DNA here is from genome assembly GCA_024138005.1 of Lumnitzera racemosa. NCBI lineage: Eukaryota > Viridiplantae > Streptophyta > Magnoliopsida > Myrtales > Combretaceae > Lumnitzera > Lumnitzera racemosa. The sequence continues at coordinate 102,924,401 of JAMXBC010000002.1, read as the reverse complement.
GTCACCATGATTGTCCTCTCCTGGAATTGTCAAGACTTCAGGTTATCCTTGACAATTCGACACCTGCATGACCTGATCAAAAAGCATAATCCCAGCATTATATTTCTAATGGAGACAAAAAATCCAACTAATTTTCTGGAGAGGTATCATGCAAGATGGAAGTACACGGTCAATTACTATGTCCCACAAATGGGTTTAAGTGGAGGATTGGCTTTTTGGTGGTCGGGTGATATTGAGTTAGAGGTTTTAGAACACTGTCGTTGGTATATACATGTGGCAATTAAGTAGGGAACCTTACATGTTAGCTCTTTAATAGGTTGTTATGCACCTTGTCTTTATAGGGAGAAAAGGTTGCCATGTCAAGACTTAATGCTTTTGTTGGGTTCAATTGATGGTCCTTGGCTATGCTAAGGTGATTTAAATGAGATTCTTGATGAAAGTGAAAAGATTGGTGGTGGGCAAATAGAGAGCTCACATATCCTAGCTTTTCAGCAGATGTTATCATAAACATGCTTTTTTTAAAAAAAAAACTTAATTTAACTAAATTTTATTGCAACAAAATAAATAATAACAAAATATAAAAAAACCTACACTTGAACACAAAAAAAGCTAATAAAGTAAAAAAAAAACATAACTAATAAAGTAAATTAACAAAAATTAATGAAATAAATAAATAATAAAAATATTAATGAAAATTTACCTAGCATCGGATCATGTCGGTGTTGGGCGACGGACTGGGTGGTAGACTAGGCACTGTTAGGCCATGTTGGGTGATGGATTAGTGGTAACTGGACGCTGCTGGGTGACGGACTGGGCGACACTAAGTGTTGTTGGGTGACCGACTAGGTGCTGCTGAGCAACGCTGGGCGCTGCTGGGCGACACTAGGCGGTAGACTAGGCACTACTAGGTGACGAACTGGACGATGCTGGACAGTGCTGGGCGACGGACTGGGTACTGTTGAGTGACATTGGGTGGTGGACTGGACATTGCTGGGTGACACTAAATGGTGGACTGGGCGATGCTGGTTGAAGGGGTATGGTGTTGTGTGGTAGTGTAATAAAAAAAAGAAAAAGAAAAAAGAACCGTTTTCTTCTCCCTGAATCCCTAGCCAACATGCTATTTATAAACTCAAAATTGAATCTTTCGTATTGAAAGATTTGATTGCAATTCTTTCAGGATTTACTCTAACTTTTAGAAACCCTAGTTAGCTCGGGCTTTTCTTTCTAAGCCCGACCCAAGCTAAGTTAGCCTAATAATTCCTTAATCTGATTAGACAAATTAATTAATTTAGCCCATCCTGCTACTTAATCCAATAACTCAACTTACTTCAACTTGATATGACTCAACTATGACTCGACTTTCTATGACTTAACTTAATTTTCTTCTTTTTCTTGATTTTTCCTTTATTTTTAATTTTTTAATTTTTATATTTTAAATTTTTTTCTATTTATTTATTAACATAGCTCAATTATTTGAAATAAAAAAAATTTGACAAAAATGAGGTGTCTACACGTACAAAATCCAATATTAGCCATGAATGGCCTTCAAAGCACAAGTGCTCTCTAACTTCATGGTTGACTATACAGGAGATGAAGAAGCACTATTAGGCGACGATAAACCAATGTAAACTCTCCACATTAATTATACCCTCAAATTCGAATTCGACACCAACAACAATGAATCCAAATATGAGGCCTTGATAATTGATCTCAAATTGGCTAGGGAAATTGGCATCAAGCACTTATAAGTATTCTCGGACTTTATGCCAATTGACCAACAAGTCTGAGGTGAATACAAGGTTAAGGGTGACACTATGGCAAGATACTTAGAGAAGGTGAAGAGCCTTCTAGCCAAGTTCCCTTCATGGACCATCACAAAGATCCCTAGACTTAAAAACTTGACAATAGATTGGCTATCTAAGCTCGCCTCTACCAGGATACAAAAGCTTAAGGTAAAGGATAGGAAGATCTTTATCATGTACTTGCTAAAGAAGAGCATAACTCCGAGCTTGGTAGAAGTCTTAGAAATTATAACATCAACATCAGAGCATAGATGGATGGATCCTAGCTGGAGTTACCTGAAGCAGGGTACGCTCCTAGAAGATAGAAGAGAAGCAAAGAAGCTGAGATACTACACCACCTACTACATGTTGGTCTACAGTATCCTATACCGCATGGAGGTCAGCCTTCCCCTACTTAGATGCCTTTAAGAAATGAGAACCTATACATCATAAAAGAGCTATACACCGAAGTATGCTGCAACTACATTCAGTCCTAAGCCTTTTACATCCGAGCTCTATGACCAGGATATTATTGACCTATCATAAGGTAAGATGCTAAGGCCATAGCCCACAGGTGCCTCTAATGCCAAAAGCATACCCCTATCAATCACGTCCCCAACAGCAGCCTCCAACCTTTGACCAGTCCATAGTCATTCACCTAGTGGGCCATTGACATTCTTTATGTCTTCCCTAAGGCTTCAGGAGGTTGGCAATTTATCATCATTACCATTAACTACTTTACCAAGTGGGTCGAGGTCGAGCCCGAGCCCGAGCCCGAGGTTGTGACAAAAATTACTGAGAAGGGTGTTAAGTCCTTTGTTCGAAAGAACATCCTCTCCCAATTTAGGGTGCCTTACACTCTCATCATAAATAATGGGTGGTAGTTTGATAACCCTAAATTTAAAGAATTCTACACCAAGCACTGCATCACGCCACACTTCACATCAGTCCCCTAACCTTGGTCGAACGGTCAAGTTGAAGCTATTAATCAGGTTATCCTCAAAAGCTTGAAGAAGAAAGTGAATCGAGCTTAAGGTGCTTGGGCAGATGAGCTACCCAACATTTTGTGGAGACACAGGACTACCCACTACATCTCCACAAGCAAAACCCCTTTTCACCTAACGTTTAGATTGGAGGTAGTCTTCCCCATTGAGCTCGAGCTTCCCAACATCCAGACTCAAAACTTCAATACCATTCTTAATGAGTTCCTATTATAAGCCAACGTCAATACTATCAAAAAAATCAGTGACCTCGCTGTAGCTCAAGTAGCTACTTACCAGCATCGAGCAACTGGATACTATGATTAGAAGGTCAGACACAAAAAGTTCAAGGTCAGCAATTTAGTTTGCCAGAAGTTAGAGGCCGTGGGTTTACGAGAAGGACAAGGCAAGTTGGCCCCTAATTGCGAAGACCTGATCAGAGTCAAAGAAAACTTAGGCAATAGAACGTACAGATTAGAAAGACTAAACAACAAGCTCATCTCAGACACATGGAATACCAATAACCTTAGACTTCATTTTGATTAGTGTACGATCATGTAAATTATTTCAAAATTATGAATGAAAGTTCCATTTCTCATAAGTTTTTCTACAATTACTTCTCTCCCTTACTCTCACACCAAGTTTCAGCCCTTAGAGGGTGAACAAACTTATTAACCAGGTAAGTTGAAACACTACCAACTTAACCCCTCTCGAGTAACTTTGGTAAGGGGAAACACCCCATACATAAAGGAACTCTCACTTATTAGGCAAGTCAGAACGCTACTGACATAACACCTCCGGATAACTTCGGCTAAAGTAAATATCCCTTGTATAGAGGAACTCCCATTTACCAAGCAATTCATAACACCACCAACCCGACCCCCGTTAGGTAACCTCAGTAAAGGGAAACACTCCTTGCATAAAGGAGATCCCACTTATCGAGTAAGTTGGAATGCCACCAACTTGACTCCCTTCGAATAACCTCAATAAGGGGAAACATTCCATGCATAAAGAAACTCCTACTTACAAGGTAGGTCGGAATGCCACCAACCTAACTCTCCTTGGGTAACCTCAACAAAAGGAAACACTTCTTATACAGAGGAACTCTCACTTATCGAATAGGTTAAAACACCACCAACCGTAAGGGGAAACATTCCTTACCCTGAGGAACTACCACTTACTGCGTAGGTCGAAACACCACCAACCTAATCCCCTTAGGTAACCTTAGTAAGAGGAAACAACTCTTACCTTGAGAAACTCTCACTTACTAGGTAAGTCAAAATGCCACTAACTTAACCCCCTTGGGTAATATCAATAAGGGGAAATGCCTCTTACTCTAAGGAATACTTACTAACAAGGCAAGTTAGAATACCATCGACCCAACCCTCGAAAGTAGCTTAGGCAAGGGATAATACCTATTGTAAGCTAAGTATCAAAACATATTACAATGAACTAAGCAAGAAGGCAAAAAGCATTCAATAAAAGTCGAAGTACATAACAGAGTACTTGAATGAATTTGAGTTCCATTAATAAGTTGAAGATACATAAGAATAACATCAGCATCCTAACTTAAGGTACAAGAAGTAGGGAAAGGGATAACCGTTGCCTTGGATTAGCAAACTCTGGCAACTCCAAAAAAGCTAACACTTCAATTTGCTTAGAGGGTTAATCCATCAACAGACCCTGAGATGATCGACCCTTAGCTGTAGAAGAGGGTAAAAGCTACTAATTGGGGTCAACAGGAGGATCATCTAGACCTTGATCACCTTGAGAAGTACCCTCATTATTGATCTCCTACTAAGCTACCCGAGCAAAAGTAGATGCAAAAGTGTCTTGTTTGGACTTGGCAACAAAAAGGCACCAAGGAAGCTTGGGTCAAACTTAAGGAAATGGGAGAGTACCTCCATTCTTGTATAACGAGTACATTCATTAGAGATGTCCTCCAGCTATTGCAACTACTACTCCATTAGTTGAAAATCGGCGATGGCTTTCTTAGTAGTGGCACCACTAAGAACTTCTCTGCTCTTCAGTTTGGAGATGATCTCCTTTATCTTCGAAGCTTTTCCTTAGAGTTTATTGATTTTCTATTCTAACTCAACCTTTTAATCGGCCAACTCTAGCGATGTAGCTTTGGTATTGTCATAGTTTGACACCATCATCACCAATTCTTGTAGCCTGGAGACTGACACCTTCAGTTTGGCATTCTCTCTCTCAAGGCTAGCCTTAGCTTCCCTCTCCTCGTTTAGCTTTTGGGAGAGTTTAGCCTTAGTCCTCTGCTCATCCTTAAGCTGAGCCTTTAGATTGCCAACTTCCCTAGCATTCTCTTCAACAGTGGTCTTTTCTTGTTCTACATCCTTGAGCCTAGCAACCAATACATAAGAGTAGCATAAGCACCAGTTAGCCTTGATGAACTTATTTAGATATTTTTTGGAAGAGGACTCTACCTCCTTTTGGCCCCTCTAGCCCCTAGACAATGCCGCTTGAAAACCCTTTACCTCTTTCTGTAAAGCATCATAGTTATTCAGCTAGAGCAATACCCAGCCGTGATATTGCAAAGAAATGCAAACTGAGGTCAAACCAATGATGACAAAGAAGGATATCATTTATGAAACAGGAAGACTTACTTACCGAATGAGTGAGCTCAAGTGACCCACCATCTCTATAGGATCACATCCTCCTACCCTTGATAGTTCCTCGAGGATGGCCCAGTTGCCAGGGGTGTAAGACTCCAATAAGGCTTGGTAGCTGAGAGTCCAATGCCACAACGTAATTTCATTGCCCTAGATCTCCTACTGCAACCTCAAGAGTTTCCTTTTGACCTTTTTGTTCTCAACCTTGGAAGTGTGAAGGTGGAGCTCTTCATTTCGAGAAACATACAACACATCCTTAAACAAGTCTAGCTTGATCCCCAAGAACCTGAATTTGTTAAGGACATCAAAAAATTAATCTCCAAGATCATCAATACACTTGTAGGAGTGAGCTGTTAGCCATTCGTACTAGGTCGCTCGACTTAGGGGGACTTTCCTAGTAGGCTTCTACTTCTTAGCCCTAAGCGCCACTTCCCTAACAATCTTGGAGGCCATTTTCTTTTACCTAGATACTCCAGACAAGGCACTAACTTTGGCCCCTCCTCTTCATTCCTGTCAAAAAGGACAAGCATCTCCATGTCCAATTCGTTAGTACCAGCGGGTTCGTCTTCTATAATAATGGACACAGAAGTAAAGACGATAGTAGTAGAATGAAGGGTCACACTTACAAGCTTGGCAGCCCATGGCTCTACTTAGGGACCAAGAGGAATCTCTTAACGTAAAGCCGTCAACTCGGTCCTGTTGGTCTCCCCATCCCTTGACCTCAGCCTCATGGCCTTACCTTTTGGGTGAGAGGCCTTCATGGTTAGCTTTGACTTGGCCTGGTGATAACTCATCAACTCATCCATTGAGGGATAAGGAACCTCTTCGGCCAATCTCTTACCTGCACAGAATCAAGCGAGAAATTATCAAAAGGAAAACAAAACAAAGACAAAATACAAAGCACTACCGTTCACCAACTCCACCGTGACAAGCACAGACAAGGAAGAAACCCTACAGACACTCCCCTTCCCCTTCTCTATTCCTCTTAAAAAGAACATTAAATGAAGCTTAACTTTACACACTAACATAACAGATGAAGTCATTTGTAAAAAATAAACCTGCACCTTTTGCCTATTTCTTCACTATAGTCTTCTTCATAATAGGGAAGAGCTCGAAAATCCGATACTTAAAGTATCTCTTTACATTCTCCGTGATGTTTATTTCATTGATGTATCAGAAGGCCATGAAGGCTTGAATCTCCTTCGTACCCTCAGCATTATTGGACCCAAGCTCCTTCTAAGCCCCAATTCAAACTAGTTCGGTCCATCTTGTCTAAAAGTCTACCTCTTCTAGCAGCTAAACCACTAGGAAGTCGTCTTTTCAACCCTTAATAGAGTCTACGAGGCCATATAATAGCCTCTTCCTTGGACAATGCTGGAGGTACAATTGCCCACCTATGCTTTTACATATGTAGAAGTGGTTGAAAAGCTCGATAGTAACCCTTATCACTAAGTATTCACACAGCCTCTAGAAAGCCTTCAACGCCCTCCACCCATTGGGAGGGACTTACGCCGAACTGCACTAATGAAAGTTAAAAAGCTCATTCTCAAAGTTGCTTAAGGAAGTTACTGCCCTTACTCCAAGCACTTCTCAATGACTAAGGAGGTCGAACCTCCTGTAGTCTACTTTGGAACTATTGTATTCACCTCTACCCTAAAGGCAGTTTGATTGAATATGTCGTACTTGTTTGGCCCCATGCTAGTTTAGATGTCTTCGCCTCGACCTTTTGCCATCTCAGACTTCTTCACCTCGACCTTTCACCAACCCAAACCTCCGTCATTGCCACATCAACATGACAACATTAACACGGACGCCTCCAGATCAAATCGACTACATACTTAAAAAGCCTATCCTTCCCTTCTCCTTAGCAATGAGACTACCAAAGGAGGAGGAGAGGAGGTGTTGAGGAGGGTAAGTGTTGATAGGGCATTTTAGATATGGGCTTCTCAAGCTCATCCTAACCTAATATGGCTCACAGTTTATGACAAGTTGTCCTTGGCCCAAGCCTAGAATATGGCCTTTCCAACTAGAGGAGACCGCTAACATCTAGAGGACTCCAGATAAGGTTGAAAAACTTAGTCAACAATCACCTTCTACATATGCGAAATACGTCGAACACTATGATCCTACTCTCCAATACTTGTAGATTTGGTTTTGCCTAATATCTTCTCTCCAACTACTGCCATTACTCCTTTATAAATATAAGACTGTCATCTAATGGAAAACTACATGATATTTTGCATACTTAGGCTTGTATACCGCTCTTAAGCACTATCATTACTTAAACTCTCAATTAACTTAAGTATCGTAGTAACCACATCACACAATACTTTGGCACCCCCTCATTGTGCTGTTTTTTATAAACTTGTTCACTTGTGTGAAGCTCATTCATTCTCAAATCCATATCAACAAAGACCTTTAGACAACAAGAAGGAGCTTCATAACATCCAAACCCATGAAGCAGATTATTCTGCTAGCACTTAAGCCACCTAAATTGTGTTATTGAAGTGGATGTTTTACAAATAAGAAATTTTAATGGGAAAAAAATTTAATGATTATTATAACTGCATTCATCAAGAGTGGAAATAAGACCTTTTATATATTTATAGTGATATTTAGTAAGCATCTAGATAAACTCTTTATGTCATATTTAGTATACAAAAAAGAATGAAATAGAATCGTGACTCCGATTTTTATTTTCTTTTCCTTATCTGAAGATACTTCTAAAAAGCGAAATTGTGATTCTTTAGAATAGACAATTGCTATTTCAAGAGGCAATTCAATACCGTCTTTAAGAGAGCGGAATAGCAAATGTATTATTTCCTTATTAATCATTATTAATTAAAATTACTTATTTATCCTTCTACTTATTTACAACACCTAACAATTAAAAACATTTTTTATAAATATTACTATGAACACTTTTCATCTCATTCTATTTTGAGGTTATTTTTAAATACATAAATAGATTTATTATTCGAATTATAATTCCATTGTAATTCATTCTGTTTTAAACTATTCCCGCAATGCAAAATTGAATGAGATCTCGTGCTGCAATCGGAAAGTTCCAACAGCGCCATGGTCTTGTAGGGGTTCACCACCTTGCATGCATTCGTGAGCTGGCAAAAGGATCTCCATTCCCCCATCATACAATTTCCTTTATTGATTCAATCGTTTTCATTGAAAAAAGGTACTGCTACCACACGCATTCATTAAAGTACTCTCCTTCTTATTTGATAAACTATTAGATCCCATGAATGATGCGAAGACAGAGACCGACACGAAGATTCTTAAAACTTAATCCAAACCGTTGATTATCTGGCACCTCAAGGTGTCCTCAACACCACTTGCTTCCCATGCTAAGGGCAGGTCCTGCATGGTTGCATTTCTTAATTCTGCTAAATTAATGATAACTACAGAAGATTGTTGGGTTTCGAATATTAAAAAAAAATACTTCGTGAATTGTCTTCCGTTCTCGCAGCATTCGACATCTAGGAGGCCAGGTAGGCTGCAGATTCCTAAATGTGTTGAAATTTCACAAGTAATATACGATATATCAATAAAATTTTTAGAATTTATGAAATATTATATATTATGTGTTAATATATAGTGTATAAATATGAATAAAATTTTTAAATATATAATAACAAAATAGATAGATTTTAAAATAATAATTATTATGTATTGTACAGACTATATATAATAAAATTTTATTACTATTTATATACCATATATATATATATATATTTTAAGACATCATACACAACAGGAGGATGGTAAGTTTTGTCTATTTTATTGTATGCCGTGTTGTGATTGTTCTGACAATGTAGAGATTAGGTGAGGAGATATCCTAGGATGTGCACGGCATCCACCCAGCCGCTACACAGCCCTGGGGGCTAGGGCTATTGCCATTCTATTCTCCCAGGAGAGATGACGTTCGGGCAAGGAAATTAAACTAATGAAATTTTGTTGAAGGTTTTTCGTTTTTTTCTTTTTGGGTACAAATAACTCTGAAGAAATCGAGCAAACCATTGACTTGCAACAAACAAAGCAAGGTGCACATGATTTTGCATTATACTGAACGGTGCACACCTCTGGCTTGCCATTTTCAGAGTGAGATTTTATAATATTCCATGCTGTTGACATATATAATTTTTGTACTTTATATCATATATACGAGATCTACACATAAATATGCATATATTAATCATTTTGCATTTTTTTTAAAGCAATATTTGTAGCTTGCTATTTTAAATTAAAGTGAATCCCTTAAAAAATATCAAATTTAGAGCGACTTCTGGAAAGGAAAATATTCATAGATATTTTATCGTGGCACCAAATATGTCGCCCAACAAATAACAACTTCTTAGCATATTCTAATGTCCACCGGAACATTGAGGTTCATGATCATAAACAAATCAGCATTTTGCATCCCATTCTTATATATTTATGTCTTCCTAAACAGCTTTTTTACTCATCAACATTAAAATTACAAATAAACATATCAGATATGTTGCTCCCTTGCTGGATTCGACCACCTTAGTTGTATTTCAAATATTATATAGCTTCCACGTGCATCTTCCTATATTTCTCCAAATCCACCAGACAACTCCATTAAAACGTAAGTATTCAAAATCACAAAGAGAACCTAATAGGAATCTAATTGAAGGAAATTTCCATCAAACCACGCGTTCACTTCTGAAGCAGGAAGTTTTCGTGTGTTTGTGTCTATATATATATATATATATATATGAAAGTGCATGCCTAGAAGCAAACGCACCATATAGCTGCATTGCTAGCATCGAAGCAGAACACAATACAAAAAATGGGTATGTCTTCTTTTCTTTGCTTGATTGTGGCAGATGCTTTTGTTGTCCTAGCTATGTCATCGACTGCGAGGGGAACGGTTAAGATCTCACCCATCCCTTCCTCGATTTCATTTACTCCTGGTTCTTCTTCAATTGCTATCCGGACAACAGGGATCCGGAAACTTGGACAACATGAATTTACACAACATGGTACACAGGGAGATGACCATGGAAATCTCAATGCACCGTGTCCTGGTCCATCGGGGGTACCCCAAACTGAAGAGAGTATGCAATTCACCAAAGAAACAGCGTTTCATAACCATAGTCAATCGCCTTCGTCGAGAAACGATGAGACAGGGAATGCAGAAGAACAAGAATTCCATTTGAAGAAGCATCATCATAGCTCTATGGACAAGTCAGTGGCTGGTGGGGGTGTTATACTAGGTGGTCTTGCCACCACATTCATGGTGGCTGTGTTCTGTTACATCAAAGCCACTAGGAGACACGAGGCAGAGGTCCCTGCTTGATTTGGTATTTTGCCGAAACTTTTTACGTAAAAGTAGATAGAAAAGTGATGTTACCAAAGGCTCCTTGTAATACTGTAAAAAGGTGTATCTGAAGAATAGAATCGAATCAACTTTTTCCAACCAACAATTCGCCTGCTAATTCTAACGTTTTGACGTGGGACTCATTCCGGATGAATATTTAGACAAACGAATGTTGGGAACAGTCAAGGGAGCAAAGACAAGAATAGGGTCTGTCTAACTATGTCGTAATGTGAAACATTTGCGAGTTTGAATGATAGGGTTCATGAACAAATCGGGTATAGTTGAAGCAAAGTAGCCGAAGACGAAGCAACGTTAGTAACAAATTTAAATTTGTCAATGAACGTGTTTTATTCTTTCCTTTTTTCTTTTTTTTTTTTCGGTTGAATGAAGCAAAATTTGTGCACTGAAATATTTTAGTGAACGAATTTGGATTCGCGATTTAGCCTTCTACACCGGGATTTTTGTACATTATTTAATTTCATACTTTCCATTCTGTCATTCACAATCTTCTTGGATTTCACAAGTGCCAACTCCTAATTGGGCTTTGGTTACATACTTCCTTTCTTAAGTAAGGCTCAATCATTAGCCCATTAGTATTTGTTTGTCACATTCCTCAAACAGATCAAATGCTTCCTCTAATAACATTTTTGATAAGCCTTCCTTTCCCTCGTAGCATCTATTGTGTTTCAAACCATATTGCTCAAATTATTATAAAACATTTGAACCAAGAATTAATCGTAACCCATGATGAGAATAATAGCGTTGCAATTATTTATACACCCCCAAGATATATATATATATATATATATATATATAGGCATTCATCATCCCATTATGTGAAGCTTCTGACATCATTATGAAGTTTTACGACTTTTTTTTTTTTTTTTTTGAAAGGAAAGAATTTAGGTGGAAAACCATTTGATAACTCAGGCTACATAAATCATGCCGTAGACTTATCAAGAAGATAAAATGGAAATAATGAAAGACGTTCACATCTTATTTAGCTCCATTAACTATGATTGTATCACAAATGCTCAAAAAATTGGCTAAGTCAAGTCAATCCGTTGCGAAATTCGTCTGGATGGATTAGTGATATTTCAAATTTCTTTTACATATACCGAAGGCCTTGCTATACTAATTCCTGCTTCATTTGTTTAGGCATGATTCCTAGGGGGCCTATTATTTTTCTCGTTCTAATTTCTCTTATATTCATATTATGAAGAACATTCTCGTCAAGATTCATTTATTAAACTCTTCTGCACTCGCTCAAAGTCCACGGGTAGCCTTAATTGTCTTTCCTATTTCCAAACCTAATGGTGAAGTCTCCCTATCAATTCTTGGTGTGAAAAGAAATCATATACAATTGCATGCCAAAAAAAAAAAAAAAAGTCGAAGGGAGTTATACAACACACAGTAAAACAAGAAAGTGAAGGACTGAGTAAAAAATTGGGACAATCCGTTAATTCTAGTTATATCATAGAATTTTACACAACCCTGCCATTGGATGTGGCTATCACCCCTTAGCTTGGTGTAGCCAACAATGGCTTTAAAAAACGGTGCTTGGTGCTGACTATCACAATAAATGGATTGTGCAAAGTTATCACTATGAAAAAAAAAAGGAAAAAAAAATAAAAAAGAAAGAAAAATACTTGAAAACCATGGGGCCTAAACAAGTTGTATAACATGATGGGTTCTCCAATGTTTGTCATTTTTTTTATTTACCTAATTTTTTAGGCAACGCTCAACCACCATAGGTAGGTTGCCTAGTCGTATGACTTATATATGTTGGTGAGTTGTCACTAAATATATTATATATGGCCATTATTAAGACTATAAATAAGTTAAGGTGCTCGTAAGCTATTTGAATTTAGCTGGCTTTAAACTCAACTTGAGTAGAGCTTGATTTATAAACGAATCGAGTTTAAGTTTACAATAAAATGCATCTAAAAAAAGAGCAAGCTTGAGCTCGTGTCTAGGCATATAAGCCCGCTAATGAGTAGGCTCGCTTGTATTGTTAACTAATGAACAAGCTTGTAAATAAGCTGATGAATAGACTTGCGAGCTAATATACTAGATTAAAAACCATATGACATTGAAAATATAATATATAAATGTAAAAATAAGAATAATATAATTAAAAAATTATAAAAAAGAGCATATTTTGACTTTTTGTAATTAATGTTGAGATTTAATTTAAACTTGAGCTTGAGTTTAACCTTTTTTATGTAGGTGAGCTCGAGCTTATTTATCTAAATAAACCAAGTTCAAACTTCAAATCTCTCAACAAGGTTAGACTCAAGCCTATAATTTTTAGACTCAATAAAAACTTAGCTTGATCAAACTTAATAATTTATAAACAAGTTGAACCTAAGCCTTCAAAAGGTTGACTCAGTTCGGCTCGTTTACAACTCTAGTGATTATTGACCATGCCAAGTTAAGTAGAGCAGATTACCACCTTAAGTGCTATAATGACTCTTCCCCCAAGTGATGGCTAACGATAACCTTCCATTTATTTTTCTTTTTCTATTTAACGTTCTTTTTTTATTATTATTTTAGTTATATCAATCAATTGATATATTTAATGATTTATCTAATTAAATTAATTTGTGGCGAATCAATAAAAATCTAACACATTCTATTATGTAATGTTGTTCATTATGTACTGATTGATTGTTTGTCCTCAACAAAAATTAGATTCATTAAAAATCCGATTCACTCACTGCACTTCCAACTTCCAAAAGAATATGCATACACCCACTCTCTGACATAAACAAAAGATAGCGTAAGAGTCTGTGAAGATGATCGTTATCTTATATTGGCTCAACAAGCCAACAATTTGCTCTAAATTCGAACTATTCCTTACTCCATAAATCCTCCATCCTCCCCATTCCAAAGTTGAAATACATCGTTGTATCTCCTGTCCTCACGACAGTCCCATATGGCAAGACCACGTCCGCTACCATATGCTTCAAGTCCTAAGCCACTAGTAAGTACAATACATGGACTCAAAATTATAATTGCGACTTTATTCATGGAGAAGATCACAATAATAGTAAGATCAAAGGCATGATGGTTGTCCAGTTTTCCATTGCCATTTTACTGATACAACAAACCGGACTATGTAGCTTAAGGGTAGCTAGAAGTAGCTTTATAATTGAGTTCATCCTCAATGAACTAGTAGTACCGAAAGGGAGCCTCTACTAACTATGAGTGCACAACTTCAATTAGAAATTTCAACTTTATTGCGTGACCTTAGACATTAGATTTTACTTCTTCAAACAAACTCTCAAGATATCAGATTACACGTCACAAGCATCAGATCCTACGGTTGCAGCTTGTTGCTTGATATGTTTGATCGTTTCAAGCCTTTGGACATTTTTGTAGGAATATCGCCGAGCTATGAACATAAAGCAGCATAAATTCAGAAATGCCATTGCAGCCAACAACCAATAGAACTTGTCCAGTCGACTGCTATTCAAGTCCTTCCCGAACCAACTATGCCTGCTCTTCATGGCTACTTGGTCGATAACTGTAATCAAGGCACTACTCAAGAAATTGGCAACTCCAATCACACTTAGGTACAAGGCTATTCCTAAGCTTCTCATAGAATCAGGAACTTGGTCATAGAAGTACTCTTGCATGCCAACCAATGTAAATCCATCCCCAAATCCCATTATTATAAACTGTGGAGCCAACCAAAATACATTCATGGATAATGAGACATGTTCTGGATGATTTTTAACTACTCCAAGCCTCTTTCTTTCCACTAATGCTGCTGTCACCATTGCAATAATAGGGAATACCATCCCAATTCCAATTCTTTGTAGGATTGTGATACCTCTTTCGTTTCGTGTCATCTTTCTGGATAGAGGAACCAGCAGCTTCTCGTATAGAGTTACACAAATTATCACACTAATTGCTGATAACGCAAAGAGCCATGTAGGAGAGATCGTGAAATGATTACCAACTTTACAATCCATGGTGGTACCTTGTTTGATGAAGAATGTAGATCCTTGTGCAAGGATAATTCCGAATGGCAACAATGATGCCCAAATTGGGACCATATTAATTATCAGCTTCACCTCCTCAACTTTGGTGACTGTTGCTAATCTCCAAGGATTTAAGCGGTTCTCGATCGGCATTGGCATTCCCTCATCAACTTCAATGATAGCAGCTTTATCTAGAAACCTGTTGCACCCACATCATAGAAGTGAGACAAATTTCTGCTAAATAAATAAGAGAATTATGACACAGTTTACCTGAAATTATTTGTGTGGTGGAGAAGTCGGCCTTGCGTTTTATCCGACTGTTGAACTTCATACAGTTGTGATGGATCAGATGGGGAATGGAGTTTTCTTTTAGCAAAAGCCGCTACCAAGACCTGTACTATCGGTGTAAACGGACTCCCTTGAGGAGCAAGATACCGATAAAATCGCCTCCCTACAATGAAGATAGCTAATGAAATAGCCATAACTATCGTAAGAATGATATCAGCCGCTCCCCAGCTTACATGTTCTTGTATATAAACAATTCCCGTTACACCAAACATGATACCAGAGCAAAGGAAAAAGTTCCACCAGTTGAAAAATGACATCTTCTTTATTCTCTCCTTGGGATGATCATCATCAAATTGATCAGCTCCAAAGCTTTCCAATGAAGGTTTGTGACCTCCAGTACCTATGGATATTAAGTAAAGTCCCAGGAAATAGACCACCTTGTGAGCCTTTCTTGCTTGGTTACACGGGTATTCATTACATGCTCTTAGACTTGGTACAAACCAAGACAATGTTAGGATGGTTTGTCCCTGTATTTCCATGTCACGAATAGAAGCAAAATTATTAAAAAATAAATCAAACCAAGTTATATTTTTCTTTTCGTTTCCTAAAAAGATTAGAAAGTTACCACAAGGTAGACGATGACAGAAGCTAAGACCATTGAGTAGCGACTCATATAAGCATCAGCTAGGAATCCTCCAAGTAATGGCATCAATGTGGTTACGCCAGTCCAGTAGTTTACGGTTTTAACTGCTGTTTTGAGATCTTGATGAATCACCTTCGTTAGATAAATAATTAAGCTTGTTGCTATTCCAAAATAGCTTAACCTCTCACTAAACTCAATTGCTGAAAAAAAAAAAAGAAAAGAAAAGAAAAAGCCAATGATAATAGTTATTAAGTACCTTACAAGTTCCATCCAAATCAAATGGAAGGCACATGACTGGTCCATGGAGAAAAATAAATTTGAAAAGAAAGGAAATGACAAGTGGTATGGAAAAATATATGCATGACTGATTAGTGTTTGAGTTCAAAAACTAGTCATCCATAATTCTCTAAAAATGTGAAGAGGGGATTTCTTAATAATTATTATTGACATGTGCTACCGACCCGTTGATTTCGGAATATTAAAGAGGAAGCTGAATAAATATTCATAAAATAGCATATTCATAATAGATAAAAATTTGTGAGGTTATAACCATTGGATCATTTTATTATGTAATCATTTGAAGTTGGGGTTCATAATATTCTTTTTAGGAGGGGAAACACCATTATGGGAAGCAAATGTAGTAGTTAGGAGAACCAAGAAGGAAGCAAATCAAAATGAATTATCATTGGAAGTTTGAACGGCAGAACGGATTGCAACTACTAAAAAATATCCATTTGATTTTATTATAAAATTGGAGTAAGCATCAGTTTTGTTTTTTTTTTTTTTTTTTTCTGACCAAGGAGTAAGCGTCAGTTTACAAGATTCCAATTTAATTTTACATGGGAGTAACTGGGAAAATGGAGATTCCACTTTAAGGAGGAGAGCAAACGACTAATTTCTGCATCCTAAACCTTGTAATTAGATAAGTAGGCTGCTTTCGTTTAAAGTTATCTCCTTTTCGCCCCTCACTATTTGCGGTTTTCTTTTTAATTGGTGAAAAAGGTGTACTATAATCTGCTTGTAAATATATCACAATCTTATATAGGGATAATGGTTTAATTTTAGTTTTGGATTTGATTGGTCATATGATTGTCTCCACATTACCTAAGACCTAGGGGCAGGTAAGGTGTGTTTATTTTGGATGATTTTCAAATCAAATTAACCTTCTTGATTTGAAATATATTGAAACAGGAAAAAAAAATAGATTGAATTTTTCAAAACCAAATCAAAATTTTCAATTCAGTTTGCTTTAGTTTCAGATAAACCAAATAGCAAGTAATAATGAAAGACTCTAATATATTTTTATCCAAATGTTCATTTGTATGCTGCACATTCTTTATAGAATTATATAAATTTTTAGTTAAATGTATATCATGATATATAATAATCAAAATTGATATTATAGAAGGTATATTTTTTACATGACAATTTTATTGACCTATTTATATTTCTAACATTTATATTACTAATATTGTGATATAATTGTTTAGATGTATGTTGTATCATCATATTTATGTATATGTGTATATTTCTTGTGTAGTTATGTATTATGTTTATGTTGTTATTTATGAATTCCAGGGGTCACTTATAATTTTATATATAATACCTTTATTATATATATATCTCCTTGAGGACATATGTAAATCATGAGACTTATTTCATATGGTTATATTACTTTAGGTGTATGTTAGTGTACATCTATAAACCTTCTGTGTCACTAATATAATGATAATTCCCGATACATATAATCATAATTCTTGTCATTATATTTTAATACAGAAAATAACATATTTGAATTAAGTTTTTGGTTTATTTATTTATTGATTTTTTTTAATAACATAAACCAAAACTAAACCGAATCATTTAAGTTTTAGATCTTTCTAAACCAAAATAAAACCCAAAACACAATAAATAGATAAATAAATTCAGTTTATCAATATTTAGCCTATTAAGGATCCAATTACGTTTAAGTCAAGGAGTTGCAAATATAATAACAAAGCATTCACCTCATCCGCTAATGATTCAAACGATTTATGGATGTTATGGATGGCTCATCTCATCCAACTATATTTGAAGTCATCTGACGGTTAAGAATGAGCCTCGAAATTTATAAATGAAGGCATTTCTTCTTGATTTGACACATTAAGGAAACCAAGAAAAATGTTGTCATATTACTACAATCTAACTTTGAAAGATCAAAACAATGATCTAACCAAAAATGATAAGAACATTCAAGAAAAATGTGGTCATCTGAAACATGGCACCACAGGATGTGCACGTCATCAAATATTTAAAACACTTACTACGACCCATGCAGAATGTATGTAATGTTGTTCACTATGTAATGATTGATCGTTTGTCCTCAAACAAAAATTAGATTGACTATGCTCAATATGTATGGATACAATAATTAATCTTTTTTATTGCTTTTATTCGTGGAAATTCTCGACCAAATTTTTTAGCATGATCGGTTGATTACATAAGAGTACGATAGAATAATTAGTTATTTATTGTAGATATCATTGCATTTGTTTCCGAATGTAGTTATTCAATAAAATTGCTATTGCTGTAAAACGATGAATAGTAATTCTTTTACAGGGTTAAGGGAATAGATATTTTTTTAAAATAGTTATTATTCATTTATTCTATTTCCAAAATGTTACAATTGTATACCTATCTTATTTATTTAGTAAACTAAACAGGTCATTAGTGTTATCATAAAATATAGAATAAAAAGTGAAAACAATAGTCTTCAAATGGTTTATATGGATAGTTTACAAATTTTGACAATTAAATTCCAATTAAACCTATGCAAAAGTTATATTATGAAAAATATGTCTTGTTGATTTCCTTTTTTTAGAAGAAAGAATTGTCATGAGAAAGGAGTGAAATAACTTGTTTCTCAAATTACCTATTTACAATGCATTTATGCATTCAAAATATGATTATTAGCACTTTTTCTTTTTATTCCCTACTCAATACTGTAATATAATAAAATAAACATTATAATAGGTACTTCCTATAATATAATTTTATACAATAAGGAACGCTTTTAACTAAGTTATGTTCAGTAAGAGTCATTATCAAGTAATAATCTCTTTATTCCTTATCTATCATATTCTATAAAGCAAACATACAATAAAACAAGTATACATATCTATATTATTAAAACCTTTAAAGATTTAAGTAATCACCAATGGTTGAAATTATTATTTAGATAAATAATAAATATTATTTAACAGAAAAACAAATAATAAAATAATATTTTAAAATTATATATAACTTATATTACAGAAAAAATTATCTTTTTTTACAATTTTCATATCTAATTTCTCTCTTTTACTCTCTAAAACTGTACTCTATCTTTTTCTCTTCTTCTTTTTCTCTCTCCCACTTTCTTTTCAAAATTTCCAATAAAAACACTCTTTTTTTCACAATTTTCATAACTTTTTCATTTTTGCAATTTTTTGGAAAAAGGTCATTATAAATTATATAGATTATTTAAAAGTAAAATTTGTAATGATAGCTACAAAATGTTTTACTATAAGTTTGAAATAAATATATATTTCTTTTTTTTATAGTAAATGAAAAAAAAAAACTAATTGTTACACATGTAATGTGGATGCACCAACAACTAGTGTATATATATTTTAAGAGAACACTTTTATGTTTATGAGATTTTTTGACCTTTTATTTTATATTTAGACTTTTTTCAATACCTAGTGAATGTAGAAGAATAAAGATAATAATTGTAACGATAAATCATGAAATGTCTTCCGAATGTAATAATGATTTCTTGACGGATTGCTCGAGGGCATGTTAAGATAATACATTGGATAGACTCGTTTTCCTGGTTGGTCATATGATCAGTACTTAAAATTGTATTTTTATTTTTACATATTGAGCAAACTTAATTAGTTTCTAGGATAACTCGTCAAAATATCTTCCCAGATCCCTTATTGCATGAGCATCGTGCAGAGAATGAATACTGTATAAGATAGAAATTGCCGGATATATTTAATTCTGAATTCAAAGGAGAAATAAAGGCCTACATAGCCAGGTCAACGTTAAAAAGGCAATATATATATATATGAATTTAAGATTTTTAATGCACTTAATTTATAATAGAAATCGATTCTCTCTATTTAATTTTTCTGGATTTTCCTCACTAAATGGAAAACGTTGAAATCTGATGTCAATATATTTAGCTTAACTTTTTTTTTTTTTTTTTTGCTTTTTCGGTAATATCAATCCGAAAATCAAAACGGCAAGTGGGAGGCAGATGTATTCATCATACTAGTCGCTACCTCCTCTACAAATGCAATCGTAATGCATATGTTTAAATAAATAATTGGGGTTATAGTCATCATCAATATCAACTATAAACATTATCTTTTTCAATTATTAACAATCAGTTGTCAATGAAAATTAATCAATCATGTATATGTAAAGATATTATTTACTCAATGCGTTTGGGTTATCATTCAAAATAAGAGCTCTAAGAGGGAGATATAAATCACGATAGAAAATTAGAATCAACATACAATTCCACTTAAATTAAAATATATAAATGCAATGGTGTTCATTAAATATTGGTGGTTAAAAGAGTGGAAACTATCAACACCAAATCACCCATCATGTACTTGTTTTTTTTTTTTTTCAGTAATACCAAATGACCTCCACTATATGTTAATTTGGCCACTTTCCCAACATTTTAGGGGAAATAGATTTTAAAAATTTCTCAATGGGAAAAAAGATTTAGTGGATAATATACTCCGTATATATATAATCATATTTAAATAAGTAACAAAATGAGTAATAAATATTTAAATAGCCATCCATTTTTATTTTATGTGTTTAAATTTGATTGATAGTTATATATGCTATATATAAATATACATGGTATGTACTAACCAGTGAATAGTTGGATAATTATCTATCGGCTGATATGTAAGAAAAAACTTTGTAGTAAAGGTCGAGAAATACGGTTGTATATTTGATTTAATGCGTAAAATAACTAATTTAGTGCACTCTTATCCTACTGAGCTCAGGATTAAGAAACCATCATTTTGGGCAAGCTAATTATATCGAAAGCAAAATCAAATATTATATGAAATAGAGCTGTACTTACATAAAAAATGAAAATAATAAATTAAGTTAATATGCAGACTTTTATACACCCGACCTGCCCACAATATGGCCTTACTGTGTAGTGGTGATTATTTCGTGTGAACGATATATTCTATTATTTGGTAACAAATTAGACATTATGCAGATATATGACATCGATATGCGCGAAATTTAACGCATCAAGGAAAGAAAAAGTCAATTAATAGCTCATTTATTAATTTCTACACTTGGTGTTCATGCAGCGCACGGTAAAACTAAATATTAAATGATGGGGCAATAGAAGTCAACTTTTCAAACTCAATGCCTGCCTGCATGCATATTATTCGATTTCAACGTAATGAGTCATAACTTTATATTGCTATAACTGGATAACAAAGACAACTAAACGGTACAGCATGTGAATTATAGGACTGTATAATTTTATTATATTATATTTAACGTGTATAGTAAAGTATATAGATTTTTGTAACTGAAAAAGTTTCAAAAAAATTAACAAATTTGATTATTCATAATACAAGTTTCAATAAAATTCAGTATTATGATTTGAAATTTTGATATAGGAATATTTATAAAATTTTAAATATTTTTGTTTTATATTATATAAAATAGACTATAAAATATATAATATAAATTTTTAAGCTTATCAATGACCTTAGGTCCTCTTTCATCAAATACATAGCTTAATTATGCAAACCAAATAGAAACAAAAGATTTATAGTAACTAGACGATGATCCAATAAAAATAATATCAAAACTATGCACGGAGGCTTTATTACCGAGTAAAAAGGAGGAGGCTTTCCAAACTCCAGTAGAAGCCCGTAGAGGAACCCTTCCTCTATAATCTACAGAAGAATCGTAAACCCATCTGTTATGATCTCTCTCTTCCCATTCTGGTTCTATGTCCTGCTTCATCTTCTCCCTAACTGATTCAATCCTTTCCAGGAAGTAAGAGAATTTTCAAAATCAACAGCGGCTACTTCCGTTCTCCTCGCGAACTCACTGACATCATGTAACAACAAATGCCACATCGTATTATTGTTATAAACAAGAAACGCATAAACGGAAGTAAGTGGGGAGGAAACCGTGGAAGAAATTGGATTACCTGTTGAAATAAGAAAATCCATAAACATTCAGTTGTACACAGCAATTCTTATAAGAAACACAGAGAGTGTTGTATATTTAAGAACTGAAGAAAGAGAATGGAAGCGAAAAGGTGTCGTTTTTACTACTGGGAAGACCGAAGACGTGTGTTTTATCTATTAGTAGGACAAACAAATATATAATATAAGATGTTTTACAATTGTATACAATTTTTTTCTACAATGAAATATGTGAGAAAAGGAAATAAAACATAAAAAAAAAATACCGTTCTTGAGATCGCACAATTTTATTTTAACACACCTTTATTTGGAAGTATTACATGGTTAAGAGACAAATTTCAAGTACCATAATCCTAAGATTTATTTCTAAAATTGATATTTTAGGGATTTTTTTATTTTTTTTTCTTTTCCCGAAATATGTCACCATATAACTTATATTTATTAGGCTATATATTAAAATATGGTATAGGTTAATCTTAAAATGTACTCGTATAATAGGTCATAGGTATGTTATTGATACAATTTTACGATTCTATAATAGTTTTGCCATTCTGTAAACTTTCTAATAAATTACATTAGTGTTGTAGAATTTTATTGTGCTTAAAGATATTAAATTTAATATGATTTTTGAGAATTGTATACATATTGTAGGTTTTATACTTTGTTAGTTAATATTTTTGTGATGCTATCATAGTATAGACTCCTTGCTATGCATGTCAACATTATCATTTTATAATATTATCATATTATAAAAGTCAGATTACAGCTAATTTGTAATATTAACATATTACAAAAGAGTTTGAGTATATCATATTATCAGCAACAACAACTTACATTTCCAATTTAATTAAGATTTATTTGTGACTAATAATCTCACAAGCACCACGCAATACACAAGGTTACATACTTGATTCCTACTTTCCAACTACACGGGAGGCAATTTGAAACTGGCCTAAGACCACTGGGCTACGAGCCGATTGGAGGTTGAACCAGCATTGACCTAACTAGGATCAGTTCAACTAGCCCAACGGTTTAATCGATTGATTCCTCGACTTATGAATTAATTATTTTTTTATTATTTTTATTTTTAATTGGGAACAAAATACATTCTTTTATCTTTATTTTTAATTTAAAAAAAAAACTAATACTTTACAAGAATTTAAAATTTTGACTATTTTACCCTTTTAATTACTAAGGATAAGATTAATGATTTTTATTTTCAACAATGCACAATTATTACTGTTTGCCTATTATTGGTGAACTGCATAGGGAAACCTCTTTTTGTAGGCAATATCTTAAGAGAAGTTTACCAATATAATCAATATGGGATTATATAGACACTATTGTCTTTATAATTCTAGTCTCACTCTCACATTAATTATATTGTTTTTTAAAGTTTCCTTTAAAGTAATGAAAGTTCATAATACACTCTTATTGTTTTACATATTGCACAAATATATTCATCATAACTTTTAACATTATTAAATTATAAACATACTTGCATTTTTTGTAAATTATTAAAATATATTAATTTATAAAAGTAGTTTTTCTCTCAAAAGTTAAGCAAGATTGTATAAAACTTGTAATATCTTATGCCCAAAATTCCATTGGTAATTAAAATAATATATTTTATGTCATTACTATTTACTTTCACCAACATTAAAATATATGAGATTTAATTTTTTTATAAACTCATATATTATTCAGTCTCCATATCAATTTATAAATATAAGTAATAATATATATTTAATTTGATTTTATATTTTAGTTACAATGAATACTTATATTTAATTTATCTAAACTTCATTTGTTTTTTTTTTCAAGTCGAAACTGACGAACCACTAATTCTTTGAATCGGGCTTAAACCAACCGATTTGGTGAGTTAAGCACATTAAAGTGTGCCAACCTACCAAGCCAGATAGTTGAGGCTAAGGTTCAAGCTTATCGCTTACGAGTTCGGACCAATTCACAAGTCGAACTCAATCCTTCCTAAGTTTATTCCTAACAACAACCAATCGATCTTAAGTTCTTATTGAAAATATAAATCATGGTTAATACTTAATATACTCCCAAATACTAGCTCAGTTCTAAAGTTTTACTTTGCCCCTTCCAACTACCTAAAACTCAAAATCGTATACTCAACTACTTCAACCTAAAGAGCTATTAAAATTGTTTATCCTTTCTTAAATGTTATTATTGATTAAGGATGAGCGGATAACTTTATTGTACATATATCTATCCATACCATACTTGATCGAATTGGTTTTGTGTAAGTATCAAGGTTCATATGGTAAGTTACTGGTAGCACTTTTTCAGAATTTACTTATATAAGATAAGGTATATGAATGATGACTGCTATCCTATATTTATCTTGAAATCTGTACTCTTAAGTAAATAAGATTGAGGTTATAAGGTTCTCAGTATGCATCATATAAAGTTTATAATTAATATAATATATATACATACATACTAATTGATGAAATTTTTTTTTCAAAAAAACTAAAAGAATAAAATCAGTATTTATATCTATGTTTAAAAAATAAAAAGCCCAATACAAACATTAAACCTAAAACTTGTCTTTTTCTTAGTAAGGTGACTTTATACTACGTCTCTCTTACTATCAATCTATTCATTCTTCCTTCAAATGAAGTATTACTACTAACCTTAGTTTACTCACATTATGTTGTAATAAGAAAAAATGTATCTTTACTAACATCAACTTTATTTTTCTATTTTAATAAACTTCTTTCCATTGTAGAAACCTAAAAATAGCAACTTCAAGTTTCGAATGGCAATATTTAATATTGGTTCTAAATAACTTGTATCTTCTTTTCTTACGTCTATGTAGCATCATGCGTTTGATATCTAAGTGCTTTTTGAATAAATGGTGTAATTTAACATTCAAATTTTATGTAATGTTTGAAAATTTGATCTTTTGATATCGGGAAAAAAATCGTTAGAAGAAAGTAATCGCAAACAATAGCTTGGTAACCGTTACGTTATCCTTATCCCCCTTAAGTTCAACCTCAAACTTACCCGTGGATTTCGTAAATTTTAAAAACTCGCACTATAATAAAAGCATGTGCATTTGCATATGGTAGTTGGTGTTCCATTTTAGACTTCCTAGAAGTACTCAAGCTACTTTGGTTTTGTTGCCCAAGAATGAGTGCCTTTGGATGATATTAAACCGTTTGTAGTTATTTTAGTCTAGCTTTTGTCACATTTTCAAGTTTTATGCATTTCGATCTTCATTGTCTTTGTTGGCATTCGTGTTCTGAGCAATTTTTTCGGGTGAAGTAACTCTAAGCTTAAGTATTGCCAGAATTTCTACAAAAATTCCCTAGCTCTTCTTTTATAAAATTGTCAAACTCGCGATTCTATATAAAATCATTAGAAAGCCGATAGAATCGAAACGTAAAATCAAAACGTAAAAATGTAAATTTTTATAACTTATGTAAAATAGCATTAAAAAACTATAGATATATTTAGAGTAATTATTCAAAATTTGAAATATATAATGAAAATAAAAAAATTAAGTTCTTTTTTCGTAAAAAATTCCAAATAATATATAATTTAATATGTATAGAAAAATGATAAACAAAGTCAAAAATAATTTTTTTTCCAGTTTTTTAAAGTAATGAATTAATGAGAACTAAATATTTTAATTCATTTTATTTTTAATGATATAAAGTAAAGTATATAGTTTTTCTTGTAATCTTTACTATCGGAGCTAAAACTTAAATAAAGACTATAAACATAAAATAATAGACTAAAAGAGAGAGAAACAAAAATAAAATAAGATAAAGAAAATGATATAATGCCCTAATAATTAATGACTTATAAAAGCACAGTTATATTTTTTTTATTTTTTTAGCCCATTCATC
Source organism: Lumnitzera racemosa (assembly GCA_024138005.1). NCBI lineage: Eukaryota > Viridiplantae > Streptophyta > Magnoliopsida > Myrtales > Combretaceae > Lumnitzera > Lumnitzera racemosa. The sequence goes on along the minus strand of JAMXBC010000002.1, from coordinate 102,898,620 downwards.
TCAAATATGTAGAATTGGTAAATATACGAAAACAATATTATGTATAAATTAACTTAGAAAAACCTCATAAAATCATAAATTCATAAAATTGCATAAATAAAATCATGATTTTAACTATTATACTCTTATTCCTAAGTTAATTTGAGGCTAAAAAGTCACTATTAGTGCTTAAGGGTAGATCCTCCTAAATAATATAAGTTAGATTTCTTTTGAGTTAGATTAGATAAAACCTTCTCTACACTTGTTGGAACCATATAATAGATACTCTTTTGTACTTGTAGTTTATTGTTGTGTTAAGGGTGTAAATAAAATGATCCCACTTATAATTTACTAGAGTTAGGATTTAATATTTATTTGATTTTTTTTTTGCCGAATATTTATTTGAGTTTATGTCAATAATAATTTAAGCTACCTAAATAGCCTATTGAGTTAAGTTCGAGCTTGTAATATTTAGCTTGACTAAGTTTAATTGATCTTGAGTTATTTAGATATTAATCGAGTTTACATGTCAATGTTGCATTATTTACAAAAATAACACATTTTAACTTAATTAAGTTGAATTTAAATTTCTAATGTATCACTTCAAATCGAGTTGGGTATAAGATTAATAGTTTCTTTATCTCTACTCAACTTATGTATAGCTTTATTATAAGAAGCAAATAACTGTAGACATTGGCTCTTAGGTCTGGAGATAGAGACAACATTAAGAGATGTCCCCACTCGAGACAGGAATTTGGAAAAGGTCTCGTACTTTAAAATAATTTTGAAACTAAGTTAGAATGGACGATGATAAAGTATTCAATAGTGATAATTTCATACTTATAGTCTGTAAATCGTTTATCAATTTATTTTAAAGCAAATTAGATTATGATCTCCACATTTTCATGGTTACACACTTGCCTCTTTAGCTCATGAATAGGGACATACGTAGGTTAAGGTCATAAGGGGATCTGACATGATCAAAGCAAAGAGGGGTCAATAAAGTATTTTCTTACAAGGTTATGAGCATGTTTTGGGATATATTTTAATATGCTTTAGCTTTCAATTGGGTTTTAGGAAAAGGAATTCGGTATTCAATAATCTGAATTTACAATACCCAAGTTTCAAATTAAATCTAGTCAAGTTCATTATTAAGAAAATAAATCCAAACTTATCTGATTGTATTCCTACTCTCAAAAAATGGAATTAAGTCCTAATGGCCTTTGAAGATTATGATTTTGTAGTCTACAATGAAAGTTCAGGGAGATCATTTCACTTTTTGGAGAGTCATGACCCTGGTATGGGGGGTGATATTGCTTTTTTGAAAGTTAGGACATAAGTGCAAAAATTGAAAGTTAAAAGAATTTTCTTTTTTTTTATAAATTTGATGTATATTTTATTAGTGTCAAATAGTGTCGTGTTAGAATGATGTACAGATCGTTGGTGATAGGATGATGTTCAAGTTTTGTTATTAAATTTTCATTTTGATCTTGTGCCACTTAAAATAAAAAACTTTAACACTATATGAATTAATTAATGATTTTCACATGCTAAAAATTTTTTCCTTTTATTTTTATATTTGAAAGATAGGGAATATGAAACATTGCTATTGTCAAATAATATATATATATATATGTATATCTAAACCTATATTATGTAAATATATATTTAACAGTTAGTACATCTCGTTTGAATAAGACATCTTCTTGGGCCCGTGAAAGAAAATGATATTTGGACCCTGTTCTCGTTATTTCGTAAAACCGAATAGTTTCGCTTTGCAAGCCCATTTCTACAAGATTTTGTTCTTAGAACCTACTAGACTGGGCTTGGGGCTGGTATCAAGAATAAACAGTGACCAAAATTATAAGAATTGATACCATAGTCATAATGTCTTTTGCCTTTTTTCTTTTTTTTTTTTTTTTTTTTGGTTCTTTCAAAATCTTGCTCAGTTATTTGAACAAATAGAACTCCAAAGGAAAGGGTTTATAGATTTTTTTTTTTTTTAAGATTTATAGTTCAAGTGCATATTTTAATAAAAGTTTCAATTCCTTTTGGCCTGTTTGTTTTGAATTCTTTTTGACCTATTTGTTAAGTTTATTGCATAAATCAATAGATAAAGAGCTTCGTAACATCCGAAGCCATGAAGCGAAATATTCTACCCGCACTTATGCCACTTGAATCGTGTTGTCGATGTGGATTTTGGCAAATAAGAATTTTAATAATTACCTTAAGTGCATTGGTGACGAGAGTGAAAATAAGACCTTTTATATATTTATATATATTTACTAAGCATCTAGATGAACTCTTATCTACCGTTTATTATGCAGGAATGAACATAATAGAACCACAATTTCAGTGAACGGGATAGAACCATAATTTGGTTTTTATTCTATTTTCTTATTTGAAAATACTTCTAACAAGTGGAATTAGGATCCCTTGATATTAATAGCTTTTACTTCAAGACAGAATTCAATTCTATATTTAAAGAGATTTAATGATACTAACACACTATATCAATTAAGAAATAGCATATAAACGTTAATAAAATTTTAACAATTGATTACATAATTGATTTTTTTTTCAAAAAGTACGTTAATTTATTTATAAATATTTAAATATCATTGATACTTCAATGCTGCTAATCGATTTATATGGTATATTAGTACCATTAAATATATTTCATTTAAAGCAGCAGAATCATGAGTACATTCTATCTTTATTAATTATTACTAATTAAAATTACTTATTTATCCTTTTACTTATTTACAACCTCTAACAAATACGGAAAAAAAATTAAAGTTATTTTTAACAAATATTGCTACATACACTATTTATTCCATTCTATTTTGAAGGCATTTCTAAAAATGTGAATAGACTTTTTGTGAATAAATTTGTTATCTGAATCCTGATTTTCTTGCAGCTCATTCTATTTTAAATTATTCCCACGTAACAAGCAGAAATGAGATCTTGTGCCGCAATCGGAAAGTTCCAACAGCGCCATGCTTTTGTGGGGATTCACCACTTTGCATGCATTCGTGAGCTGGCCAAAGGATCTCCATTCCTCCATCATACAATTTGCTTTATTGATTCAAACGTTTTCATTAATTAAAAGGACAAAAAAGAAAAAATTAGTACTGGTACCACACACATTCCTTAAAGAACTCTTTCTTATTTTATAAATTATTAGATCCCACGAACGATGCGAAAACGGAGATCGACACGAAGCTTCTTAAATCTTAATCCAAATTTATTAACCTTTAGTTGTCTGGCACCTCATGGTGTCCTCAATACCACTTGCTTCCCATGCAAAGGGCACGTCCTGCATCGTTGCGTTTCTTAATTCTGATAAATTAATGATAACTTCAGAAGATTGTTGGGTTTCGAATATTATAATATACTTCGTCAACTGTCTTCCTTTCTCGTAGCATTCGGCATCTTGAAGGTAGGCTGCACATTCCTAAATGTGCTGAAATTTCACTGGTCAAGGCAATCAAGTAGGAAGAATATGCGAAGACATCGTAAAAAGGAATTCATTCAGCATTATAAGCCGTATACATGTGCAAGTATCAATAAAATATTCAAATACATGGTAAAAAAATTCGATAATTTAACAAATAACATCTATCCATATTTTATATACACAATTTATGTCAAACTGTTGTTATTGGTATTTGACACGCTATTTCACCGATGGTATGTAAAACCAGTTCACAGACACGATGGACATAGGGAGAACGGCAAGTTTTGCATTTGTTATTCTATGCCGTGTTGTGATTGTTCTGACAGTGTAGAAACTAGGTGAAGAGATTTGTTAAGATGTGCACAGCATCCACCCAGCCGCTACACACCTATGGGCTATGGACACTCTTAGCATGCTGCTTTTTTCTTGGGAAAGTTACAGCGACTCTCTTAAAACATATCAAATTGTAGTTATTGTTTATGCCAACTCGTTACTTGAGTCAATCTATACCAAATGGTTAACGTTAGAACGATCAAGTAAAAAGCCCCCGTAGTCATAAATCAGCTCAAAATTTAGTTGCAAGCTTGTATTAAGTATTTTCTTACAGTTTCATCCTTAGTTTTTTAGGGGATTGTTTGTATTCTTTATCTCACTTTTAGTTTATATTCTTTTAAATTTGTATTAATGAACTGATTATAAATTTAATAGTTTAAAATAAGAAATTCCGATTTGTTCACCATCCATGGATCAAGACTTCTCCAAGACTATGCAGAGATTCAATTTTATCCAATTAATTTTCTATGGGAGTAATTGAAAGTCATACTCAATTCTATTTCCTATTGTATTTATACCAGCATAACTAAAATAATAAAACTAACACTATGTGAAGTACACGTGGACCAATAGGAAAAATACAACTACAAAAAAAATGAAATAAATAAAATACAAATAAATCTCAAAGAATAAATGAAGTCTACAAAAGCCCCTTTACCGTAGCACCAAGACTCTAATACTTGACTTCTAAACTAGAAGTAGCCATTATTGACTTTTTTTTTTTTTTTTTTACATCCAGCTAAAGCAAGACCAGGCATAACAACATACCTAGTAATAGATTTCTTATCCAATCTATATGTAGCCCAATTAGAAACTGAGTAGCCATGGAGAACAAGATTATTAGATGAAGGATAAAACAATCCAAATGAAATTGTTCCCTTAAGATACTTAATTATTTGAAAAGTTGCAACAAGATGAGTTGTATGTAGACTAGATAAGAACTAACTAAGGTAATGTACTGTGAAGCTAATGTCTAACTACTAATTATGATATAAGACAAATGACCAATCAATCTGCAAAAAACTATAAGATAACCTAACAAATCACGAGCATCATCTTCTAGATGTAAACCACTAGGAATTGGAACAATAACAAGTTTAGTAGCTCGCAATCTTGTCACAACAAGTACATCCAAGATAAACTTACGTTGATTAAGATAGCAATCGGAATCCACCTTGCATAACTCTAACCCTAGAAAGTATCTTGTAAGTCCAAGGTCCTTAATGGTAAAAGCATTATGAAGTTGATGTTTAACATCAATAATTAAAGTTTCATTTGATCTAATAACGACCATGTCATTCACATATAACAAAACTACAATTAGGCCATTATTACCATGCTAAGTGAACAAGGAATAATCATGTTTCAATTACTCAAAACCATGTAAAGTAAAAAACTTAGAAATTTCTATGTTCCATTGCCTATACGCCTATTTTGAACCATATATAGACTACTTTAATCAACATACTTGGCCACTACTTACGTTAGTGTAACCTTCAGGAGGCAACATGTATATTTCTTCATCAAGGAATCCATGAAAAAAAAACATTATTAATAAAAATTTGATGAAGTGGCCAAGAATATGCCAAAGTCACAGCAATTCAAATATGAACCATGCTCAACTTAGCTACCGGAGAAAAAGTATCATAGAAATCCTCTCCTTCAACTTGAGTGTAACCTTTAGTAACTAGTGTTGCTTTATAGTGCTCAATACTATCATCCAACCTATGTTTAACTTTGTAAACCCAACAACAACTAATAGCCTTTTTGCCTTTTGATAATGAAGTCAACGCCTAAGTGTTATTACACTCAAGTGCTTCTAATTCTTTACTCGTTGCATCTCTCCAATTTTAATGTATAACAGATTGTGAATAGCTATTAGGCTCTTTGATAGTGAGCACATTAGCAAAAGAAGCTAAGTAATCAAGTGGAAAGAAGCTAAGTAATTAAGTGGAAAATGATAAAAAGTAGTAGGGTCAAATAAAGGATACTCGGTACTAGTCTTTATGACAAACGAAGAATTAATAAGAGAACTATGAGGTTGTGAATTAACTGAATATACAAAGTCCTATAACCAACATGGTGTCTTTCGTACTTTAAATGACCTTCTAAGACTAGGAACATCATTTGAGAATGAAGGAGGAAGAGAAATAAAATGTTGATCATTGTGATGTAACATATCAGTAGATTGGTAAAGTAGATTAGTCAAGGAAACAGAATCATCAAGAGAATATTAAAAAAATTTAGAAGGACAAATAGGAGATTAAGAAGATAAGGAAATATGAGAAAGTGACTCCTTGAATGGGAAGACATGTTTAAAGAACACAACTCATGACTTATAAGATTTTTTTTTCTTTCTTGTATTGAGGTTAAACAAACAAAAACCTTTTTGCCCATTTACATAGCCTAGAAATACACATTTAACATCTTTGGGGTCGAACTTATCAAGCGTAGGACTAATGTTAGCAGCAAAACACAAGCATCCCATGGTTCAAAGTGATCATAATTTGGTCGTTTGTGAAATAAGATTTCATATGGTGATCTCCACTTATGTAATGGCATAGGTATTTTGTTGATAAGATAAGTTGCAGTTAAAATACACTTCACCTAAAACTCTTTAGGTAAATTAGCATGTAACCTAAAAGCATGAGAAGTATCTAAAATATGTTGATGTTTCCTTTCAACTCTCCCATTTTATTGTGGTTTATAAGGCATAATGCATTAATATGTAGTTCCTAGGCATAATGAAAAAGATCTTAGCAATCTCTGGAAAGAAATTTCCCTCCATTATATGTTCTTATTGTTTTAAGAGTCAATGAAAAATAATTTTCAACATATTTGAAGAACTAACAAAGGACAGAATAAGATTGATACCTATGATGTAAAAAGTAAGTCTATGTTGACCTTGCATAATCATCAACAATGGTAAGGAAATAATGTGCTCTAAACAAAGAAGGAACTTTATATGGTCCCCAAACATCAGTATGGATCAATTCAAATGCAAAATAAGCAATACTAGAACTCATAGGAAAAGGAATTCAAAGAAATTTAACATTTTGGCAAGTATTGCAAACAAAGTCATCTAACTTCAAATCTTGACAAGTAAGCAATTGTTTCAGCTTACCAACTGATATATGCCCTAGCCTATTGTGCAACAAACAGGAAACATCTTTCTTATTACAAGAATACAATAGAAGAAGACAATGGATTCTTATTCAAATAACTGAGAGAACTAGATACACCAAGCTATTCAAAACATAGCATATAGAGTCTATTCTTTGAACTTGCTTTGGCTAGAATTTTACTAGATGTCTGGTCCTGAAAAGAGCATGAAGTGGAATTAAAACAGTGCCATTTGGTAATTTTATAGTTATAAGGTATGTAAGTTTTGTGATATTATGTAGTATATCAAGATAAGGTGTCATATGATCAGTTGCATCGGTGTCTACTATCCAATTAAACCACTTACTACTCAAAGCTAATAAACAAAGAGATAGATTTGATGCAGCAACAAAGCTATAATGCATACCTATACACTAGAATGTATTTGCTACTGCAGTTCTATCATCTCTCTCTTTCATCATGTACTAAACCTGTTGACAAACAGCCTGCGTGAAATCATTGTCAACATTGCCCTTTCCTTGTTGTTCTACAACCTATTGAGACACCTCATCAAAAGGAGTATCAATAATAAAACTACAATGAGAATTTGTAAAATACGAAGCCGAAGCACTGCTCTTCCCTTTAGAATTAATCCTTTTACCCTTGAACTACTTCAGATATCTTACCAATTGAAAACATGTTTCAATTGTATGTCCATTCATCTTACAATGCTTGCAAAACTAAGCCTTTTATTTTTCTTTTTATCAGCAAAGTTCTTGCTATTGTTCACTTTATTTGTAAAAAAGGCGCTCATTTAAACTTCATGATTCAACATTCCAATTACTTGTCTTTACTTTTCTACTTGTTACACTAAGTAATAAGGTCAATTAACCAAAAGTAAAGGCTCCATTGATAAAATTTGATTACGTACTCCCTTATATGCTTCAATAAGCCCATAAAAAACTCAATTAGTTTGACATGGAACTCATGCTCAACAATTTTGTCCTTCATTACGCAAGCACAGTATACCATATGGCCACATTCACACTCTGGAAATGCATGTAATTCATGCAGTTCATCCCAACATTTCCTAAGCTTATTAAAGAACACATATACTGCTTAATTTCCTAGTCTCAAGTTGCTTATCTCATGTTGTAACTAAAAGATAAGTGGTCCACTAACTATTACGTATTACTCTCTAACTTCATTCCATAGTTCACACAATAACTTTGTATAAAGAAAATTTTGTACTAAATCATTCATTATAGAATTTAGCAACCAACATCTAACCATATAGTCACTCCTTTTTCGCTTAATTTTATCAGGTGTATTTTCCTTTGGTTTTATAATCGAGCCATTGATAAAGCTTATTTTCATTTTAGGTCCCAACCTTCGCTTAATCAATTTGCTGCAAGAAAGGTAATTACTACCATTAAAAACAAAATTCCTAACGACATACCAAGGCTATCAAAACCAGAGATAAAACGCGGATTATTTATCAACTCAGTGTTATTATTCATGTTTAATCCAAAGAGATTCAACTAATCCAGTCAAATAGCTATCAATCAAGAAATTCAACGAGAACTGATGAAAACTACTAAGTAAATGAACCTATGCAATCAGATTAACAATACTAAAAACCTTTAACTCTGATACCATAAGAAATTCTAATTTGTTCACCATCCATGGATCAAGACTTCTCAAAGAATATGTAAAGAATCAGTTTTTTCTATTAATTTTCTATAGGTATAACTTAAAGTCATACTTAGTTCTTTTTCCTGTTGCATTTATACCAGCATAACTAAAATAACATACTAATACCATGTGAAGTACACATAAACCAATAGGAAAAATACAACCGGATAGAAAAATGAAATAAATAAAATAAAATATTTGATATGGCTGTCATAAATTTAAAAAATATAGATGAATAGTAGGATAAACAGTAAGATCAATCTCGTCAAAATGGAAAGCGAAACCATAGTTTGACATGACCGTAGAAGCTCGTACATTAATAGAAAACACTAACTTGGTATTGTACTAGCAAAGAATTTTGTTTTAGGGGTGTATGGATGTATATTGGATATTTAAGATGTTGTCTGAAATTCTAATGTATTGTACTCTTTCATTTCACTATGTATTTTCTTATTTTTCATTTTTGTACTTCCATATATGTGAAAGAGTTTCACCTCAAATGTAATGTTATCTAAGAATTTAAATGGTGCTTAGTAAAAAGTTATGGTTTTTACTATTTAGCTAGTGATCAACTAGACTCCTAACATTTGTTATAGAGCACAACGTTGGTATTGGTCCAATGATAGATTCAAATCCTAGATAAATCTTTCCAACAATTAAAATGTTGGTCTTCTATAAATCCCCATTACATGAGAAGGTCTTCAATGATACTAGAAAAAGGATTCAATACTAGCATGTTTTTTAGTAGTATGTGTTGAGTTTTCTCTTAATATATTTTTTTATGATAACAAAAAGATATATATGAACTTAACAAAATTTTTAAGTATACAGGATGTTCTAAAGAAAAGAAGTGTTTACAAAAAAATAAGTTTAAGTTTGTTAGAATGTATGTCAAAATATGTATCAAAGTGTATATCAACAAGTCAGAATGTATATTAACAAACATTAGAACATCACTATGTGCGTTTGAAAATATGTTAAGTTACTGTTTCTAAGTTGTTTTAATTAACTTGAACAAATTAAGTTGGACAAATATACAAGCTCTACTTTATTAAGTATATTTAGGTAATATACTCAATTTCATTCCACTAAAATGGTAAAGTCCATAGAGATTTAAGAGGATGCTCAAGAATTAGATTCGAAAAATTGAGTTATTAAGTTTTAAGCAGTTTTTTGAAAATCACGGATAGAATTGTTCAAGGATTGAAATATAGTAAAAATATTAATTGAAAGAGGATTATGATATTCTTTATACGAGGACTTATTGGATACGTTGAGTTTGAAAAATAAGCATGACTCTTAGTAGTTTTTTAAAGATAAGGTTTGTAGGATTCATTTTTTTTTAACTTGAATATATCTTATGAATTAGCCTGAATATATTTAAAAGTAATGCAACCTGATTTCTTATGGGATTTGTTTTGACAAAATTTAAATAAAAATATTGAAGAAGAAAGAAGATTTGTTCACGACAATTAAGATAAGTAATGCTGGATTTTTTCTTATTTTCTCATCCTTGTCTTTATTATTTGAGTTTCCACGAAGATAACAGAGGATTAGAACTTATCATAACATGCAGTAACTTTCTAATTATACAAGCTTGGCAAAAGAGCAAATCTGGAACAGCTTAGCTCAAAATTTTTGGATTTCAATTTTCGGTTCCTATTTTCATGAGATACTTCTCCAATATCAAAACTAATTTTGTTTGAACAAAGATATTATAGAGAAAAATCTAGAAATAACCATTTCTAGTTGTTATATGAGGGTCTATTTAATTTAAAGTCGATGCTCATTAAAGAGAATACTGCACACTTAATATAAGAACCAAAGTTAAAAATACTCTTAAGCAGATTGTCGGAAACTGTGTCGAAAATTGAGTGAAAATAGCTTTGTTATTTCATTATTATTGCTTTAGTGCGAAAGTTATAAAAATCTATTTGATTGTATTGTTTTTTATTTCGTTGCAAACATTATTAACATTTTGTTTTGAGTGTGAGAGGATTAGAGAGTTTTCTAAGTCCTGTGTACAACTTAGGAAGAAGCTAATGAGACAAGACAGAGAAAAGACGGGATATCCTTATAATCTCTCATTGCTTTTGAAAAGTTTGCACTAGTGGGACGACATGGATAAAGAGGACTGAGTCCCTATCAATGGAGTTGAAAGAAAGTAATAGGCAAAAGGTCGAAATTCTATAATAAAATCACTTACCTGATCTTCTTACTCCTTATCTTCTTTTCCTTATAATTGTTATTATTATTTGCTCTTTGAGTAAACAATCAATTTCCAGCTACTTAAGTCATTCAAGATATTAAGAGATAATTTTTAAATTCATAAATTTTAGTTTTTATAAAAAAGATATCAATTTACCCCCTTCTTGATATCTTACTAGGACCAACAGCATGCAAGTATTAATAATATTTAAACAGCTAAAAATAAAGAGACGTATATTTTGAAAAAGTATCAATTGTGCATCTATATGTTAAAATTTTATCAATACTTGTATACTGCTTATTAATTTACATAACGTGTTAGTACAATAAAAACTTTTTTTAATGAGTAATAGACAATTATTAATGAAATTCTAACACATAAAAATAAATAAATAAACTCATTATTACTTATATGTATTAGAATTTTACTGATACTTATCACTACCCATCATAACATATGACATGTTGGAACCAATTCCATTGCATTTGTCACCAACAAATAGCTTCATTATATCATATGATCATATTTTGTTGTTGTGCCAAATTCTTCGGACAAAATATTCATTTAAATCACTGATAATTTCTCTATAATTGAAGCTCACATGCTTTGAGCAAATTATTAGGACATTATTTCCCTAGCTAACCATTTTCAGGAAAAGACCTTAGAGTAGGAGATCCTCAGTAATTATAGAATTGAACAAGATACTTCTTGGCATCTTCTGGTTCTATGGATCGCAGCATTGAGGTGCGTGATCATAAGCAAACCAGCATTTTTTGTCCCATTCTTACATATTTATGTCTTCCTATACAGCTCTTGTACTCATTAACATTAACATTACAATAAACATATCAGATATGTTGCTCCCTTGCTGGACTCAACCAGCTTAGTTGTATTTCAAATATTATATAGTTTCCACGTGCATCTTCCTATATTTCTCCAAATCCACCAGACAACTCCATTAAAACGTGAAGCATTCAAAATCACGGAAAGAACCTTATAGGAATCTAATTGAAGCAAATTTCCATCAAACCACACGTTCACTTCTGGAATTGGGAGTTTTCGTGCGTGTGTGTGTATACATATATGAAAGTACATGCCTAGAATCAAACCCACCATATAGCTGCATTACTAGCATCGAAGCAGAACACATTACGCAAAATGGTGATGTCTTCTTTTCTTTGCTTTATTTTGGAAGATGCTTTTGTTGTCCTAGCTATGTCATCGACCGTGAGTGGAACGGTTGAGATCTCATCCATCCATTCCTCGATTTCGTTTACTCCTGGTTCTTCTTCAATGGCCATCCAGAAACTTGGACAACATGAACTTAGCCGACATGATGCACAGGGAGATGACCATCGAAATCTCAATGCACATTGTCCTAGTCCATCGGGGGCACCCCAAACCGAAGAGAGTATGTAATTCACCAAAGAAATAGCGTTTCATAGCCGTAGTCAATAGCCTTCGTCGAGAAATGATGAGACAGGGAATGCAGAAGAACAAGTCAGTGACTGGTGGGGGTGTTATACTAGGTGGTCTTGCCACCACATTCTTGGTTTTTTGCCGAGACTATTTTTATTTGAACGTACATAGAAAAGTGAGTGTTACCATATGCTCCTTGTAATACTGTAAAAAGATGTATCCGAAGAATAGAATCCAATCACCTTTTTTCCAACGAACAATTCACTATTGGCTTGTTAATTCTAACGTTTTACGTAGGACTTATTGGCGATAAATATTTAGGCAAACGAATGTTGGGAAAAGTCAAGGGAGCAAAGACAGGAACAGGGTCGGTCTAACTATGACATAATGTGAAACGCCGGCGTGATTGAATGCTAGGGTTCATGTACAAATTGGATTTAGTTGATGCAAAGTAGCCGAAGCCGAAGCATCATTCGTGACAAATTGAAATTTGTGAAAGAATGTGTAGTAAACTGAATTTTGATAATAAATAAATGAAATAAAGACTATATCACTTTTACAAATAAATAAAAAAAGGCCGGGAGCAATTTGGTGAACTAAGCATGAAGATGGCACATGCTTGGCACATGCCTCTTAAGAAACAAACTACTACGTTGTCTTTATTTCCTTTTTCCCTCTTTTCTACTATAACGTTATTTTCAACAAACATAGCAATTCCATCCCCTCTTCCGTACCGAACGCAAGATCAAAGTGGTAAGTTGGAAACCTCTCCAAATTCTTGAAATTTTGTGATTGAAAATGAAATTTGATAAAGAAACTCTTCATACAACAGTAGCAAGTCAAAGAGTAGAAGAGTTCAACAAGTTTGACAGTTTAGAGGGTTGATCTTGTGGTAAGTGTGTTGAACAACAACTTCTAATATTGTAAAGTATAAAACCAAGTCTAAATGATGGATTGTTAAAGAAATTTGTAGAAGAAATGAAGATTTGGTAAAGATTCAAACAAGTAGATTCAACGAGAACAAGTAAGTATTGATACTTTTATGTTGGATAATGATTTCATGTTAAAGTTGTTGAATTAGCAAATTAAAAGTTGAAAACGTTGTTGTTAGGATGAGAAATTGTAGATTAAGGATTTTAGAGTTTGTATTTTTAAAAAAACGACAGAAGATCAGAAGTTTTGTAATTGGTCGAGAGAGTGAATTGTATAGTTCTGCAGAATTTAAATCTATCGATTGATCGATAGCCAATCTAGAGACCAATCAGTAGGAGAAGTTATACTACCAATCGATTGGTAGGTCAGGTGGTGATTAATCGATAGGTTGCTTCTCAAGCATAAAACCTTCTAACTTGTTTAGATTTCTAACAATCAATTGGTAGCACTTTCACTAATCAATTGATAGGTTACAGAACGTTTGAAACTCTTCCATTTTATAACCTTTTTCACCCAAATCAATTCCCACTTAATTCTAACACTACTCTTAGCTAAGTAACAAACCAAAAACACGTTATAACAACTTTTAGCCGACTAATCAAATTTATCAGAGGAACTTAGGTATTAGGAAGGGTCAAAGGGGATAGAATTAGGATGTCAATTGATGTGATTGGATCCTAGTTTGAGCGTCATACTTTATTTAATGTTAAGATTAAGAGGCGAAGTTAGAGTGGATTCCATAGAGTTACTCATCTCAAGTACAAGATTACATGCTTGCTATATGTGCTTGTAAGTTTAGTTATGAAATGAATATAACAAAATTCCAACCTAAATGCCTAATGTGTTGAATGTGTTTGGCTAGACCTACAGAACCGATAGTACCAGTAGCTTAAACTGGCACCTAAGGATTGGTAAGTGACTTTGTCCTGAGTGAAGTTGCCTACCAAGTTAATCCGGTTAGATTTTAAGTTGATTAATGGCTCCAGGGTGTTGAAGACTATCCAACACCAAATGCTTATATAGTATATAACAGTTGTGTGATTCGGGGTCCTAAGTTACCCTAAACTTTGGGACACCAAAGTTGTGAAGCTTGTCAAACTTAAACCAAAGATAATAACCAACTATAGGATAGATGATTGCATTCGTATGTGAAATGGATTATGTTAGCTCATGAGTATGTGTTTATGTAACTCTCATACTAAGAAAATTTTGCTTATCCTTCGGAGACCTTATTTTTAGATGCAAGTAATATAGGAGATCAGGATTACTATGACAATTTAAGTTATGACTTAATGTAGGATGTAGAGAATGATTATTACACCTACTATGAGAAGTAGTAGGAAGGTTTGTCAGTTACATGTATGATGTTATATTATGATCGTACTAAAAATGTAGACTCTTTATGTTATTATGATTTAATTTCTATGATATGTTGCAATAAGAGTAAGTGAGACTCCATTAATATTTATTAAATTGTTTGGATCATAGTCGCATGATAGACTCTATAGTTTGTAGTGTACCTATTGATTTTGTAAGACAAGACTAATAAAGCTATCTATGTTGTTATTTGAAGATTTCATTTCTATTAGTGTAGTTTGTTTATTAAATATATTTGAAGAACGTAGCAAGTCTTGAGCCTTTGCATGGCAGGCTATAGCTATTTCAATTCCGAGGCATTACATAATGTGTGTTTTTTCCGATTGATTTAAGCAGATGACTGGCGCAAAATTTGCGCACTGAAATATTTTAGCGAACCGATCTGAATTGACAATTTAGCCTTCTACAACGGGATATTTGTTCATTTTTCAATTGTGTACTTTCCATTCTCTCATTCACAATCTTCTTGGATCTCTCAAGTGCAACTCCTAATTGGGCTTTGGTTGCATACTTCCTTTCTTGGAGGTAATGCTCAATCATTAGCCCGTAAGTATTTATTCATGGGATTCCCTAAAAAGATCAAATTGCTTCCTCTGATAACTTTTCTATAAGGGTTCCTTTCCCCATGGCATCTATTGAGCTTCATACCGTATTGCTCAAACAATTATAAAGCATTTGAACTAAGTACCAATCGTAACCCATGATGAGAATAATAGCGTTACGATTCTTTATACACCCCCAAGGGATTCAGCATCCCATTAAGTGAAGCTTCTGATATCGTTATGAAGTTTTACTTTTTCTAAAAATAAAAAATAAAAAAGAAAGAAACAAAGAATTTAGGTGGAAAAGCATTTAATAAGTCGGGCAACGTAGTAAAGATACATTATCCTTAAGAATGAAGCCATGCCTTTGACTTATCAAAAAGATAAAATGGAAATAATCAAAGACGTTCACATCTTATTTAGCTCTATTAACTGTGACTGCAATCACAAATGCTCAAAAAATTGGCTAAGTGAAAATTTGGGACTTCAGCCACTCCGTTGCAAAATTCGTCTTGTTGGACTAGTGATAATTCAAAATTTCTTTTGCATATACCGAAGGCCTTGCTATACTAATTCCTGCCTCATTTGTTTAGGCATGATCCGACACCTAGGGGGCCATTATTTTGCTCATTCTCATTTCTCTTCTATTCATATTATGAATAATATTCTCGTCAAGACTCATTTATTAAACCCTTCTATACTCACTCGAAGTCTACGGCTAGCCTTAATTGTCCTTTCTATTTCCATACCTAATAGTGAAGTCTCCCTATCGATTCTAGGCGTAAAAAGAAATCACATACAATTACATGCACACAAAAATCGCGGGTAGGTATACAGCACACAGTAACACAAGAAAGAGAAGGGCTAAGTGAAAATTTGGGAAGTTCCATCAGCTCTACTTCTATCATAGAATTTTGCACGACTCTCCCAAAGGACAAGGTTGTCACCCCTCCAGTGTAGTCGACAATGACTTTAAAGAAAGGCGCTTGGTTGCGACTATCACAATAAATGGATTGTTGAACTTGATTAAAGTGGTAAACAATCACTCATCATTGGGAAAATAAAGGAAAAAAAAAAAGAAAAATACTTGAAAACCATTGCGGCTTAATCAAGTTGCATAACATGATAGGTTTTCTAATGTTTCTCTCTTTTTTTTCCCTTAATTTTTTAGGCAACCCTCTACTATCATAGGTAGGTTCCCCAATCGTATGACTTATATATATTGGTGAGTCGCTGCTAGATATATTATATATAGCCATCACTAAGACTGTAAATAAGCTAAGGTGATCACAAGTTACTCGAGTTTGACTTACTCTAAACTTAGCTCGACTAGAGCTTAATTCATAAACAAATCGAGTTTAAGTTCAAAATAAAACTCATCTAAAAAAAGAGCAAGCTTGAGCCTATGTTTAGGCACATAAATCCTCTCGTGAGCAGACTCATTTATATTGTTAACAAGCTATCTCGCGGACAAACTCATAAATAGGTTAATGAACAAATTCGCGAGCTAGTATATTAGATTAAAAATATAATATATGAATGTAAGAGTAAGAATAATATAATTTTAAAAACTATAAATAAAAAAGAGCATATTTTGACATTTTTTTAATTGATTTTGAGCTTTAATTCAAACTTAAGCTTGAGGTCAGGTTTATTTAGACTCTTTTATCTAAATGAACTTGAGTTTAAGCTCATTCATGTAGACAAGCTTGGGCTTGTTTATCTAAATGAGTTAAGCTTAAGTTATAAATCCCTTAACGAGGTTGGACTTAAGCCTGCAATTTTCAAATTCAGTAAAATCTCAACTTGACTCAAACTCGATAATTTCCAAATAAATCAAACCTAAGCCTTCAAAAAGCCAGCTCAATTTGGCTTATTTACAACTTTAATGATTGTCGACCATGCCAAGTCAAGTAAAGGCAGAGTACTACCTTAGGGCCTTTAATGACCCTTCCCTCAAGTGATGGCTAGCGATGACCCTTTATTTTTTTTCTTTTGTTTTTTTTACTTTGGTTATATCAATCAATTGATATATTTAATGATTATTTAATTAAATTAATTGGTCATGAATCAATCAAAATCTAACACATGTTATTAAATTAATATTTACGATGACTTATAAAATGTATCTATACAAAATGTGCAAAACAAAATTTAGGTATGCAAAATTTGTATATATTAAGTGCCAAAAAATGAAAACATAGGTATGTAAAGTTGTAAAGTAAAAAATACGAAAAACACAATGTAAAGTGTATCTAACCATAGGACTACTCATAAATATCAAACTGAACCGTAATAAAAACCATACCAAATTGATGAATTGAACCACAAAATATGGTTCTCTTATGTTAGGTTCGATGTATAGTTTAGTTCATGTCATACCCCAAAATAGTAGAGTTATAACAGTCCCGTTGTAAAAACCATTCTAAGATAAAAGTTAACCTTACAGCTATTATTTTAGACTAGATTTACAAAAAACGTCCACAACTAAACCATTTTGAAGTAAATAACTTATAAATTAAACGTATTATTTACCTATGAAATTATGAAAATACATATTTACACTAAAATAGAGTACATTTACATAAATTAGTAGCTTAATCATAATCTACTTAAGTAATACATAAATTGATATTAAAAGCTTCAACGATATAATCTAAACTTAAGAGTATAATTGATCCTTAGGTTTTTATTTTTACTCCTTAAAATCCAGCAGTTGCTAGTTTTAAGGTAGTTATATAACCGCTTCTTAGCTAACACCTACAACAGCGTCTATAGGGATGTAAATAATCAATATCTTAGTAAATTGGGACAGAGACTTAAAACTATACATCATACACAAACAAGGCTATCAACTAAATTAGTAAATGTCATCACATGTACAAGTAAATTCCATCATACGTATAAGAAGATGTCATTACACAACGTTATCCAGTATATCGTAAGATTATAGAAATTATATCTGCTCTAGTCTATGTTGAGAAGTTTCCATGTTTATGCAATAATTCATAACGAAACCCAAGCTTGTGTAATGGAGACAATGCTCCTCCTACAACTACTGTTAAACTATTGACTTTACCCTTACCACGACCTCCTTACCTATCATTTAATTCAATTAAAGATAAAGAAAGGACCCGTTATACTATTCGATGTTATCTAGTCCCTTTCAAAAGGGCTGATATTTGGCCAAAAAACCTAAACATTTCCCTTAATAAGTTGCTATGCAAGTTCATTATAAACTTACAAGTCATATATTTAGTTAGGTCTAGTTCATGGTATTCAATCATTTTAAACAAATCACACAAATATAAACCAGAACAGTAAATCAAAATCATATCACCAAACTCAAAAATAAACACATACAGGCATATACATAGTTAATTATCTAACAAATACAATTAAATACAATCTCAAGCTCCGAGTACTAGAAATTTGTACTTTGAAATACAGTAATGTATTAACCCCAACTTACTTAGACTCCCAACTTGCTCACTCAAGTGTAACTCGTACAAGTTATCACCAATAATCTCTATAATACAAATATTATTTTAATTTTCATATAACTACCATAGATAAGTTTTATCCTATAATTCTTATTGTCATCTTCAATTTAGGATTTTATTACACCTAATTATTCAGGCTTTTAAGTCTCTTATAATTATTCTTAATTTAAGCTAAGTTTTGATTCTGTTTTGCGAATTTGATTCCAATTTAGGTTCTAAGTCAATTCCAACTATAGGTATTACACATAATCTTTAAATTTCGTTTCAAACCATAACATGAAATTAATCACATTATGCTCAGATATTATAAATATCATATTTAGTCTCTAACTTAACATTCTAGTCTATACGGTATATCATAATCCTAATTTAACTACCGATTTAGCTCTTGATATGAGAAAATTTTACATTTTTCATATTATTATATAAATTTATATTTCATATTAGATTTATTTTATATTAATATTATTATAATATTATCAATTTTGACATAATATTTTCTTCTCATTAATTTCTTATATTTACATATTATGTGTTATTACATAACTCACTCCTAAATCACATATCTAACACTTCTAATACTAAATATATCATCCTTCATTATCCAATAACATATTAAATGTCTAATTATATCCTAAATCAAAATTTTATATCTAATTACCCTAAATTACAAAATTATTTTAAAATATACAATTTTACCAATTACATATATACTACATAATACATCTAATAATTACATCTAACGCCCTAAATAGTACAGACATCATTCTACATCAAATATTAACATCTTAAAATACCTAATTATACATTAAATCATTAATTATCCATTTAATTACTAAATTAGCCCCAAATCACCCATTTTATACATCATTTTAAAGTCTAAAAATTTCAAAAATAGATTTATATAAAATCTCTTTATAGAACTATTTTAAATAATCTAAATAGTTTATACAAAAATTTTCAACTCAAAACTACATATTTAAAGTCATTTATTTCTAAATAAAAAATAAGCTCAAGTTTAGGAGTTCTTAAGCACTACATATTATAGGACCTAATTTTATTAAATTAATATTTTTCCCTAAAAACTACATATAAAAATATCTCATAATGCTAAATTTCATAATTTTTCAAGATTAGTTAATATTTTTAATAAATAAAATAAAATCAGAAGGAAAATCGAATTCATTGACGCTGGTTACTCCGACCACCATAACCTTGTTAGCCAACTTAGGCACTGCCACCATTGTTTGGTGGTGGTGGTGGTGGCCACCGTCTACTCTCAAGTGCTTGTCAAGTGTAGATTTACCTTATAGTCTCTATTTATACACTAATTTTCTAATTTTTTTGTAAAAATACTCTTCCATCTCTTCCTAATTTCTCTTTAATTTTCCTAAACTCCTAACATGTCTAAATGAATTCCAAAAGAAGCATTTCAAATTTATAGGGCTAGTTTAGGGTTTTCTCTTATTTCTAAAGTGACAAATGCCCCTTATCTCTTATCATTTTATTTTCTAGTTCGTTAATTTTAATTGGTTACTTTCCATTCTCCATTTTCACTTTGCTATGCCTCATTTTTAAACATTTCCACAATTTTTCTTGATTTTTTCTTAATTATTTATAAATTTTATTTAATTATTTAGTATATCTTGAGCATTTTAAGTAATTTCACTCATGTATTACTATATGTAAATACATATATAGTACAATTAAATACTCTTAAATATTATTTATGTTATTTTATAATTTTAGTATATATATAATTTATCTCTATCGATTCATTAGTTATCAGAACTTATTTTATGCATTTCCGATAAATAACAAGTAATATATATATAAATCAATATTATAATAATTAATTATTTTATTATTTATTTTCTTAAATCCAAATTCACTGGATCATTTTCACTAATATTTTTAGCTTCTTCATAAAATTTGAACTTGATCAGAAAATTTATCCAATTGTACTAAACTTTACATATCAAACCTCTAAAATCATGTTGTAAGGCTTACAATTCAATCTCTCCTTAATCTATAAACTTGTAAATCTTATAAGTATACATTCCCTTTTTTTTTATCTCAACTTACTTATTGTGCAATACAAATGATCTAATAGGAACTTATGATATGAGTTTGAGTACTAAGTTCAATCTATTTTTAGATAATTATTATCCATAATTTCTTTTTTTTATATGCATATATGTAATTTTAGTTAGTTTCTTAGATTTTTTTTTTTCCTCTTTACTTAAGATCCTATATGGAAAATGTAAACATAAAATTTATTATGAAGGATGTGTATTATAAACAATAAAATGTGATTAAAACAATTAAGTATTTTCCAAAAGTAGTTTGAATCAAACTAAACCAAATCGAATTACATTTGAAACAACTTAACTTAGATTCATAAATCATTAAAAGCAATTCTATTCATTAAACATTGAAACCGAACCATCATAAATACGGTTCAATTCATATTGACAACCGAATTAAACCAAATCATGATTGAGATAGATAAATTATGCTAGTTGGCTTTGCACCAGTTTCTATGGAGAATTGTTTTCCAACAGTAGATTGACCGAAAATTGAGTCCGGAATACCAAAAAAGATTTGGAAGATGGGCATGCTAAGATGGAGCTAAATAATAGTGCAAAAATTGTTGATATGATGCACCTTTTTGTGCATTTCAGTAGTTAAACAACTTTGTCCATGCATTGTAAGCCCTAAAGTTAAGCTAAATAATCATAAAATTGAACTTAGTATATAAAGTTTATGGCGATCAATTAAAAGATTCGATCAAACCTAAATTATAAACTATAGATAGAAATATTAGTAAAAATAACCCCTTAAACTTGAATTTAAGAAAATAAATAATAAAATAAGAGACTATAAAATTTTTAAATTTTAAATATAATAATTGTTAATTATCGAAAAGGCGAAAAGTATAATCTAATAACTAATAAATTGCTAGAGATAGATTATATGTATATTAAATATTATAGAATGACCTAAATAATAATTAGAAATATTTCCATGTACCCCACGTGGATTTATGTATAGATAAAAATACGCGAAATTACTTAAATTAGCTGAAAACTTATTAAATAATTAAATAAAAATTATTAATTAATTAAGAAAAAATCAAAAGAATAAGGAATGACATGGATTTGGTCACGACAAGTTAGGAAGTAAAGAAAAAAATTAACCAATCAAAATTAAGCAACACAAAAAGTAAAAATTAAGGGATTTAGGCAATGTTTTGTTCAATTAAATGTATAATAATTACTACAAAACGCTATAAACAGGGAAAAAAATTACAAAACTCATTTGGACAGTTAGAAGTTAGAAAAAATTGAGAACACCGAAAATTGAAGAGAAAAATTAGGGTTTAGGAAAAAATTAAGGAAATTTGTATGATAAAGGCTAGTGAACCAAACCCATACACCATCACCATCCGAGATCGAGCCACCATTACCACACCACTCCAGACCCACCACCTGGACTGGTGTTGGAAGCTCAAAAGTCATCGAACCGGATGAGTCTCTTATCTGCTCCGATTTTTTATAATTTATTAAAATTATTTTTTTTACCCAAAAAATTATGAAATTTATTATTCTGAGATTTTATTGCATGTAGATTTAGGAAAAAATAGTGATTAAGTTTAATCACATCTGAAAATATAGAGTTCTCAATAAATTAAACAAAACTAAGTATGATTAGAACTAAAAATAAATAAATTTAGGAGTGTAGTTTGAAACTCAAATTTTTTCTGTAGAATGCTTAAGTAATATAGAACATTGTTATGAAGCCATTTTTTTTTTAATTTAATTTTTGAAATTTTTAAGTAAATTTTTTGCCCTAAAATGATGGAAAAATTGGGTAAATTTAAGTTAATTAGGTGATTAAGTGATTAATTACTAATTTAGATAGTAATTAGATGTTTAGGGATGTTAATTTCTTATGTGAAAACCTAATCCTAGCCTTTGGAGTGTTAAGTGTAATTAATATAGGAATTATGTAGTAATTGTGGAAAATTAGGAATATGTGGAATTAGTAATTTAATAAATATGAAAAATTAGGTTTATTTAGATAGTATAATAATAAAAATCAATATATAGTAAATCTAAAACAAAATTTAATTTTAGGTAATTGTATAAAAAATATAAGATTTTCTCATATCGTGAATAAATCCGATACTCTAATTAAGATTAGAGCGTATCGAACAATTTAGAATACTAAATTAAGACTTAATATAATATTAGAATACTCAAGTTTAATGTGATTAATTCCACATTATAATTCGAGCATATTTAGGATTCCAAAATCAAAACTAGAATCTAATTTAGAAACCAAACCCTAAAATAAGGTAGAATGAATTATTAGTAAATAATAGGTATACATGGAGAAATGAGTTGAATTATAATTTAGAATATGAATAATTAAAGTATAAGTATTAAAAAGACTTGTTTGTATAATAAGATACCTACAAACGAACCGACTTGCAATTAAGTAATTGGGTAATTGAGAATTCTAAGTAAGTTGTGTTATTACTTATTGTATTGAAGTACTATTTTATGGTACTTGGAGACTTAGGATTATGTATAATTGCGATTGTAAGTAATTTATGCATGCGTTTAAGTATCTGAATTCGTGCCGAAATTTGTAATGTGATTGATTTAGTGTTATGACTGAATTTGTGTGAAATTATTTGAATATCCTAAATGGAATTTAATCTTATTCGACTCTAATGACCTAAATTGTCATGTATTACAACCCTTTAGGATATCATTAGGATTTCTCCAACCAAACACCGATACCTTCAATAAAGATAGCACTAGATAATAGTAATTAGTCTTTTCCTCATCCTTAGCCAAACTAAGTGACAGGAGAAGAGGTTACGGTGAGGATGGGAGCATTGGTTCGAAGGATAGTCTTAGGAGGAGCAATGTCTCTATATTACAAACTTAGGTTTAGTTATGAGCTGTTGCATAACATGTAAACTGCTCAACCCGAATTAGAGTAGGTGAAATTTCTCTGATTTCGCAACGGATCAAATTATGTTGTGTAATAACACTTGCTTGTTGCATTGTATAAAAATAATTGTTTGATAATTTTGTTTGTGTTTGTATGCATTCATGAGTTTTCAATTCAACTTACTAAGCTATAGTTGCTTATACCCGTATAGATCCTATTGTAGGTCCTGATTTCTGAATACTTTCAGTATTATGCTGCCTTATAACTATCCAAATATTAATTCTTTTGAAACCTGGGGTATAAGGATTAATTCACTTAACAGTAGATGTATAACAAGAGTGTCCTTTATAGTTTAAAAATGAAAAACTGATAGTCGTTATGTAAATTAATGAACTATTATATTAATGTAGAGTTTCTTGGAAAATTCTGTGGAATTTACATATAATTATGTATGTTGATCTAAAATTTTTTATAATTATTGTATCTTTAGCTAAATACTTAATTAGACTATTTAATTCAAAGCGAGGAGTCATCGACGCCTTGTATAGATCATGTTTATGATAGATACTGTGAGGTCAGTTATTATCATAGAATGGTTTACACGGCGGAATTATTGTAACTCTGCAACTTCGAGACATAACATGCATGGTTTACACTTCCAACATTTCACATCCCTAACTTATTCTTATATTAAAATCATAGGTCAATTCATGTAGCACATTATCAAATTCATAAGAGAATTACTAAATATTTTGAGGAAACTTTTTTTTTTTTTACCTGATTATCTTGATAGGAACTTAAAATACATTACTTTGTATCTGTATTATCTGTGATTGATCTTTCTTTTTTAACTTTTTAAAATTAGTTAGTTGGGATTTAGGATTTCCTGTACTCTTGAACAGTCAAAAGACCATTAATAGTTTTCTAATTGTGTTCTTTAAACTCTTCTGAAGATCTGGTTGTTGGTAGATGGTGGGAATGTTGAACCACCAAGTTTATTTATGTTTTCTTAAGAAAAGAAAACCTCCGATCCGTCCCTGGATTTTTTTAAATAAGATAAGCTTGCTTTAAATAATCTCACTCTCCATTAATTAGAACTTCTGATAATTTGATGATGTACACTCTTGGTGACACGTTTAAGGTTATTTTCAGCAGGTAATTAGGATTTTTAACGGAGCGTAAGTATTTAGCTATAATTGCAAATGAAAACTTTTCATATAACCAATTGTCTTAATCTGCTTTTCGGTCAACATTTGCACGCCTTATATTATTTCTATTTATGTCATCCGATATTTATGATCCCACAGGATTTAGACCAGATATTAAAACAACATTTGATTAGTAAAGCTAAACAGTATATGGAGAATTAATCAGCACAACATAAAAAGAATAAAATAGTACAAAACTTGTGGACCACATTTGATGTATGTAACACTGAATATAGATTTTTGTAATTGAAAAAGTTTATAAAAAATTTTAAAAAATAATTATCCGAAGTACATATGACATGATTTGGAAAATTGGTGTAAGGTAATATCTAGAATTTTAAAAAATATATCTATTTTCTATTGTGAAAACAAATTCTTATACCACCAAATTTATAATACAAATATATTAGTTTTAATTTAGTATCTCAAGATTTTTTTTGTCCAATAACTTTAATTAATATACAAATCAAATAATGGACTAAAAAACTTATCCAATACTATACTATAAAATATGATTTGATTGCGCAAAATTTATAAAGTTGGACTAAATAGAATTTTTCGTTGAATGTTTATCTTGCAATTTTCACTTGGTTACTAGATAAAAAGGAATACTAAAGACTTGACAAGATGCCTAAAATTTGTCTTATTAAAAATACGATATAAAAATTAACTTTATTAAACAAAAATATAAATTTTTTGAAATCTTAAAAATACCCTCTTATAATTCGTTCAAATCATACTTTCTAAATAATTTTAAATAATATAAAAAGATAATTAAATATGTATTAAACAATATTAAGGGTATACATATCAAAATATAATAACAAGTTCAGTATTTGTATAAATCAAATAAAAAAATCATAAAAATTTATGTCCAATATCGTAAATATCAAATATAATACAACTAGTTTATATTGTCATGTACTTTTTATACTTATATTATCTAATTTTGTTTGGGTAATCTGGTTATTATAATCAAATACCATGTAAAACCGTATCAACCAAATAATACTTAATATAATAAGAGAAGTTAGTTTCAGATAATTTTGTAGAAGTGTAGCTGATACCGGAACCTCCCTGACGAATTCAGCCAAGGATAAGTTCCAATAAATCTACAGTAGATTCCATGTTCTTTAGGCTCCCGAATTTGCAATTTCAAGCATCTTACCAGACCCACCCTTAATATTATATAAAACCAAGAGGCCTAATTTGCAGTTGACTTGGCATCTTCGGGGTATGATTCTTTCCTGTCCACGTGGGCCGCCATAATCTAGAACACGAATTCCTATCGGTAATACCACACATAGTACTGAAAAATAGGAAAAAAAAGAAACTAATTAGCTATACATAAAGTATAAATATTAATAAAAATTTTATATATAATAAAAAAATAAAAAGTTCTTATAATAAATTACCTTTCATGTTTGTGCATACCACAAATATACATACATACATGCATACATATATATATATATATATATTAAAATTTTATTAGACACATCATAATGATACTCGGTAATTGCAAGGGCAAATTAGGATTAGCCGCCGGATAAGTACGGTGGCAGGTTGGGTCTCACGGGGAAAAGGGCAAAGCGGATTATACAATAGCTGCAAGTACTTTCCATTGAAATTACCCTGACATTTCCCGGAGCACTCTAGACTTGACTTAGATGACACTGAATGTTTTCGGTGCGTTCTTTCAAACGAGGGAAATTCTTACGGACTTTTCACACGATTTTTGTTTTTTATTAATAATATTATATTTTCTTTTTTAGCAATTACATTTTTCTAATAATAACTGTCATAAAAAAAATGGATATCTATCAACTTTTTTTTTTACAACTTTTTAGTAACAGTGGATTTTCATTTTTTTTTATAGTAATTGCGATAAAAATATAATTAAAAAATCGATATTTACCAATATTTTTGTAACCCTTTGATAACACACGTATTTTTTAAGTAACATTACCAGGAAATACATGTGTGCATTAACAGCTGAAAAATTAGCAACTGGTATTAAATATCACCCCTAAGACGACATTGGAAACTTGCACCTCCTCTTGGATTTTTATAAAAAAACGAAAAAACACTTATCTCCTTTTATTGGTAATTTGATTTGTTATTTCATCTTTTAATTGACATAATCTTAATAAAATCAGCTGATATGAAAATACAACAAATGAAGTTCATACGTGAATCAGATAATTGAAATTTACGCATGCATGCATATGTTCTTCCGCCTTCTTGTTTACTTTTTTAATCAAATCAGGTGTACAAATTCATCATTTTCAGTTCTGGAAGTGCAAAGTAATAACAACAATATTAGCATGCTACATCTCCTTAAGGTGTTTTGCTTGAAACCTCTCTCGCATCACAAAATCGAAGGCACGATAATTCTGTCGCATATAGTTAACCAAACAATTTCCACAAAGAAAATCCAAATTCATAAAATTTTCATATTCCCACAAATACACAGTCGTCCATATAATTCATTAATAAAACCTAATCATAACAAATACTAAAATATCGATCAGTATATGATTTTCGCTACTTTTTTGTTATTTTCAAGTTGAACCTAAACTCTCTACTTCTCATGGCATCACTCAAACTATCACAAGTCCCACTTTTAAAATGTCAAATTAGAAACTCTGGAGCTTCATTGTGAAATAAAAGCTCCAATATCGATAAGCTGCGAAACCTTATACGGATCAGAGATACGGTGCACATACATGCACACATACGAATGTCACACTACACATAGGCCTAAACAAAACATACTAATGGATCAATTATGCCAGTTAACAAATATCAATCATGCATAAGAAATTTTTATCATTCCATAAAACCATTATTTATCAACTTTTTCAATTAAAACCAATGATGTTGTTAAATATAGATTCTAAGATCAATAATGAATTTAGACCACATTATTTCAAAGATTCCAATACCTTATTCCACTTACGAATACAAAAATTCCAAGACCTCATTACATTTATGAATTCAAAAATTCCAAAACTTCCTTCCTTTTCTGAATTCAAAGATTCCAAAATCTCATTCTATTTTTCAATCCGAAGATTCCACGTTCATATTTTAACGTAAGACCCCATGGGTTCCAACACCACAAATATATGAACCAAGAGATTTCAATATCTTGTAACCAAACATCTGTCATGTAACAATATCATGTCATAATAAGCATATCTCATATAATATCGGCATTCAAATTTCTCACCTACATACACAAGCAATGCACAGTTATAATCCAACGCGTGATTAAAATACACTTAAATCCTTGATTAAAGTCAAAATCAAATCCTAAATCTTGTAACTCATCATAAAATGATATCTTATATACCAAAGATAACAGTTCCCAGGTTTATTACTTGATTATCTGCTTATATATTTAATCGATCCTTATTTAAGTTAATCTTAGGTCATTTCATGTGCGGCTAATCAACATAGGGGTATATACGATCAAGTGGCTAAGCAATCGACCGGATCATGGTCAGTTTTGATTGCATGTCCTTACAAAAGGCTGGGTCAAGGTTTAGGTTTATCCTCTATGTTAGTTTAATTTTTCCTGACTCATTATTTTACTTTAGAACACTATTTTTAACCCATTCCTCTTAATAAGATAATACTTTATATCTCCAATTGCATATTGTATGTCCTAATCTGTTAAAATCCATTCTTTTCATAAGTTATTGATATTATACAACAATTTTTTAGACTAAAAAAAGATCTTTTTTTTTTTTTACTTCAATTTCATGATTAAAACCAAAGTGATGGTTGAATAAGATTAAACTAATACGGATTACTATAAAACTAAGGATGTAAATGAACGAAGCTAATTTGTAAACTACTCAAGTTTGGCTTGAATTTTATTCGAATTCGGTTCGATAATAGTCGAGCCAAGCTTGAACTGCTGAAATAGTAAATTGAGTGAAGCTCAAGCTTCAAAATACTAAGCTTATTAGACTCGTAAGCCAAATCCAACTTTGTATAATTTTTACTATATTTTAAATTATTTAAATATAAACAAATCTAACATTAGTTAAGAAAAATTTACAAAAAGTTCAAACTTAATCTAATTAATTGAGTCGAGTTCGAATTTTCCATATATATTCTCAAGTCGAACTTGAACTTAAAATTTAAAACTTAATAGAACTCAATCCCAGCTCGAACTTTAAGTTTTTATGTCAATCTCAAGTTTGAGCCTAATACTGTATCGATTCCACTCGATTCGATTATACTCTTATATAGAACATACCTTAGCATAACTTACCCTTATATTTGACAAACCTATTAGATAGTCTTGTAGCTTTAAAATTAATGTCCTTGATCATAAAATTCTCTAGTTTTCAAAAATTAGTGCTAGGTTAAAAATTTTTCCATGCCTACCATTTTTATCCGACTTTTTATTTTTCGGTTTATTGATGGCAACTCCTTTTCAAAAATACTTCAAAAATTTTCCTTAATTTTTAAATTGAGTAATTTATATTAAATGCACAAGGTTTAATATAGATTAAAAATTAGAGAAAAGTGAAAATTGGGGCTCTTCCTGTAGCCTACTACATACCTTTTCGAAATTCATATGTAGAAGACATTGTGTACTCTGAAGCCGAGGCTAGAGCTAGTGTATACGCCACCTTACCTACATTTTCCAAAATCTTAAGTGGTACAAAATGAGCTCACCCTGATTGCAAATTATACAACGTCTTTAGTTGGTAGTATATTCAAGATACATGGTCTTCCTCTTGAAATTCCATAAGCTCCTTTTCTTTTCTTATTAGCGTAGCATTTATATCTGCTCTAACATTCTCTATCTCATCACCCATGCCTTATAAACTATTCTCTATGCAATCTCCTTCTTTGGACTTCAACATACTATGCTGGTCAACTTACTTTTGCCTGTATGATTTCCCACCGATTCCTCTCATGATATTCCATTTTCTCTTGATAGTTCATGGATTTTGTCCACAATTTCCTTTCTTATCAAAATTTTTCTCTTTATTTTCAAGGATATGGTATTCTTATAACTCACACAGCCGTTCATATATCAATTCAAGCATAGGCCTATTAATTGTCAATATCATCTACCATTTAGCCTATTGTGATCCTTTTAAGTCTAAAAAATATTACCAAGTTGTTCAAGCATCTCAAATTTCCCATTTTTAGTTCTTTACCCAATAAGTATATGCATTTTCCGAGTGTTCACTCTAATTTCACGACATCCCCCCGTTTTCTTGTATGCTTAATCCTTGTTTCTATAATCTCCTTCAACATTACCCCTTAAGCTAATTGGGTACTCATTATTCGATTTAAGTTGAGGGTTTCTAAGCATTCCTCACAAGCACACATATGATTCGAATACGCATAATTGAGTTGCACTAAACATCAAAGGAATATCAACAATCTGTCATGAGGCCAAGACTGTACTTATATTAGCATTTACCTTAAGAGCATCACATTGATCGACTTTGGTTTGAATTTTAGGTTATTAGCCCTCCCTTTCACATCATTATATTATTGAGTTTTTATAAGCAAAATTTACGTACGCTCAACTATTGCATGTTACAAAATGTGCTCAAGGAATTGTGTTCTTAGTGTTATTCAATAATCTTAGGATTTGCATGAGCTTGATGAACAGAAAGAATGTACGTAGAGGATGGCGTCCTATATTTGTTTGAGATACTATGTTTCGTTCCTTCTTGAAGTTGTTAGTTTGTATTCGGTCTAGAAGTATTGTATTTCCAAGACTCGGGTCGAATCTTCCCTAAAGGAAAGGAATGAAGGAATCCGTAAGTCCGCATAATGAAATGCAAGGCCTAACCATGCTTAGATGTGAAGCAGGGATGATTTACAGTTGTTCTAGGTTGCTGCAGAATGTTGTAATCAACAAAAACCAGAGTATTTGTATAATGTTCAGAGTATTGGCTATGAGGGATTTCTTCTAGAATTATCAAAAAGTCCGGACCATTCATTAAAGGTGTCAACAGTTCATCTCCTGTTAACTATAAGAAATATTATGTCTATCAAAGCTTTTTGAATAGTGATCGGATTTATTTAGTCAACCGAGTGTTTTTGTTTATTTTTGTTTAATGACACTTTCATCCTTTTAGTTGTTTTAGTTTACATTTTGTATTAAATTGCCATTGGGTAGGGTTTGTTTTGCTATTTAATATTTATAGACTAAAGTTATATTGTCATTATTGAAGTTAGATATTATTAAAACTCTACCCTTTACGAGCAACCTCATAAACATCAATTCTAAACAATTAAAAAATTGATTGTGGCATGGTTCGTACTTTTCAATCTCTTGCAAAATTGTGACGTACGTAATTTAATTATTTATTTGATTATGCTTCATATTAAATCGTCGAATTAATCCAAAGCCCGGTTCAATTTAGGAATTAATGGGTCATATGCAATTCATAAGTTGTCCATATCCCTTTAATTTCAATTTTATAAAATCAAAAAAATATTCCTTATCAAAAAGCCAGAAAAGTTCAAAAAGACACAAACTTTCTATTTTGCTATTACATCCCGAAGCAGCAGAATTATAACACTTCCATCGTACAAACCATTTTAAAATAGAAACTAACCATACAATCTCTATTTTAGACCTGATTTATATAAGGAATTCACAACTAATATACTTTAAAGTAAACGGTTCAGAAATTAAATAAGTTATTTATCTATAAAATTATAAGAAATACATATTTATTCTAAAATAATTTGAGTACATCACAAAATTTCGTAGCCTGCACATAATCTACTTATGATATACACAGAAACTTTAAAAATAAAATTCAAACTTATGAGTGTATCACATCTTCCGTTTTATATCCTTACTCTCTAAGATCCCATAATTACTAACTTCAAAGTAAATGTAAGCCGCTTCCTAACTAACACCTGTAATAACGTCTATAGGGATGTAAATAACTATAGCTTAGTAAGTTGAAACGAAGACTTAAAATTATATGGTAAACACAAACGGGGTTATCAACCAAATTAATTAGATACAAAGTATGTTAAAAAAAAATGCCATCGCATGACGTTATTTAGCCTATTGTAATATTAGAGAAATTTCACCTACTATAATCCAGGTTAAAGAGTTTCCATTAATCTAATAACTCATAAACAAACCCAAGTTTGTGCAATGAAGATACCACTCTTCCCGTAACTACCTTCGAACCGTTGTCTTCACCTTTACTGTAACCTCTTCACCTATTACTTAGTTCGACTAAGTTAAAAAAAAAAAAAACAATTATATAAACCTTGTAAAAGCGATCGGTGTAAGTCCTACAACCAGTCACTCAAGGTTTCGATAGGCTAAAAGATCCGATCGAGCCTAAATTATAAATAAAGTTAAAAATATTAGTAAAA
The DNA here is from genome assembly GCA_024138005.1 of Lumnitzera racemosa. Lineage (NCBI taxonomy): Eukaryota > Viridiplantae > Streptophyta > Magnoliopsida > Myrtales > Combretaceae > Lumnitzera > Lumnitzera racemosa. The sequence continues at coordinate 102,866,503 of JAMXBC010000002.1, read as the reverse complement.
ATGATCTCGTGGGTTAGAATTTTAAAAAATAAACAATAAAATAAAAGAATATAAAATTTTCAAATTTTAAGTATATAACTCGTTATTTATCGAAAATGCGAAAAATGCATTCCAATAATCAATGAATCGTTAAAAATAAATTATATATATTAAAAATCATAGAATGGCCTAAATAATATTTAGGAATATTTATTTTCACTATATATGAATTTACATGTAGGTTGAAATGCGCGTAATTACATAAAATACGCAAAATGTGATAAAATAATACTAAATAATTAAATAAAATTCATAATTAATTAAGAAAAAATAAAGAAAAATCATAAAAAATAAGGAATGATCCAGATTTGGATCCTAGTAGCTGGGAAAAATAAGAAAAAAATAGCTAATTAAATAAAAAAAAACACAAAAAGCAAATTGGAAGAAGATAAGGTAGTTGTCAAATTAATTTAATGCATAATAATTTTCCTAATGCTCTATAAATAGCAAGAAAATTTCAAAAGCTCATTTAATCAGTTTGGAGAGTGAGAAAAATATAAAGAGGAAAAATTGAGAGTAAATTAAGGTTTTAGAAAAAATCACAAAAAAAAAAAATCTATGCAACTAAAGATTCTAAGGAGAACCTAGACCCGACGAGCAGTTGGGAATGGACGGCCACCACCACCACACAGTGGTGGTAATGCCCAGATGGGCCGACACACCCATAGCCGTCGACGATGACCAAAGCCACCCAAACCAGTAAGTTTGATTTTCAACCTGATTTTGTATAATTTTTGTAAAAATAGTAAATATTTTTAAAAAATTATGAATTTTATTCTTTTGGAATATATTTGTATTTAGTTTTTAGGAAAAATATCATTTTAATGAAAATATATCCCGTGATATATAGTCCTTAAGAAATTATGCAAAACCCAGTATGTTTCGATTTAGAAATAAATGATCTTAAGAGTATAGTTTTGAGTCCAAAATTTTTATATAAACTACTTAAATGATATAGAATAGTACTATAAAGCCCGTTTTCAAAAATTAATTTTCAAAATTTTTAGGCTTTAAAATGAGACATAAAATGGGTAATTATATGTTTTAGGATTTTGAAATCTGAGGAAGCATGATACTTGTAGCATTTATGGTGTTAGATGTAATTATTAAGCTAATTATGTTATAAATAAGTAATAGGGAAAATAGTAAATTTTAAGTTAATTTTTGTAAATTAGGATAATTAGGTGTAAAATATGATTTAGGATAAATTTATACATTTTGAAATAATAATTGATGTTAGGAGATGGTAATTAGAGTGATAAAAATATTAGATGTGTATTATGTACATAATAGGTGATAATACATAATATATAATTATTGGAAATATAATAAATAGAAGATATTAAAATAAAAAATTGATATTATATAAATAATAAGGATATATGTAATTATATGAAAAATGTAAAAAAATTCTCACATCAGAAGTAAATTCGGTATACTAATAAAGATTTAAGTATACCAGATGGAATAAAATATTAACTAGGGATAATTATGGTATTTAGGATATCTAGAAGCAATGTGATTAATTTCACATTATGAGTTGAAACGAGTTTCTAAGATTCGGGTATAAAATAGTACTTAGAAATTGTAAGCCCTAAAGTCAAGCCAAGTAACCGTAAGGTTGAACTTAGAATCCAAGGTTTAGGGCGATCGGTTCAAGGATCCGATCAAACCCAAATTAGAAACTATTGAGAGGAATATTAGTAAAACTGACCTCGTAAACTTGAATTTAAGAAAATAAGTAATAAAATAGGAGACTATAAAATTTTCAAATTTTAAGTATAATAGGTATTAATTACCGAAAATGCGAAAAGTGTCATGAAATAACTAATAAATTACTAGAGATAAATTATATGTATACTAAAAATTTTAGAATGACCAAAATAACATTTAGGAATGTTCACGTGTATCCTACATGTATTTACGTGTAGATAAAAATACGCGTAATTACTAAAATTGTCCGAAAACTAAGTAAATAATTAAAGAAAAATACAAAATAATTATACAAAAAAAATCAGAAAAAAATCAGAAGAGGATAACTACAACAAGATCAGGTTGTGGACTGAAAAGAAAAAATTTAACCAATAGGAATTAGACAAACAAAAAGCCTAAAATGAAGGAAATGGGGTAAAATCTCATCAAATTAATGCACATTAATTACTAAATTTGTCTATAAATAAGGAAAAAAATTCTCAGAAGTCATTTGGCTAGTTTGTGATCTAAGAAAAATCGAAACACAAAAAAATTCGAGAGAAATTCCAGAAAATAAAAAGAAAAAAAAAACTGTGCAGATTAGCAAGGTGAACTAAAACCACCACCCACCACCACTCGGGACCGAACCACCACCACCACCCTATAGTAGACCCACCGCCTGGACCGGCTGACAACATTGGACCGGGTTTGGACGGCCCAAAAGCTTTGGACCGGTTAGTCATTTATTCACCCGATTTTTGTATAATTTTGTAAAATTATTTATTTTGCCCAGAAAATTATGAAACTTGTTATTATGGTGTTTTATTGTATGTAGATTTAGGAAAAAATATTTATTTAGTTTAATTATATCTGGAAATATAGGGTCCCTAACAAATTGTTTAAAATCGAGCATTTGTAAACCGGAAAATAAATAGGCTTAGGGATGTAGTTTGGAGTTCAAAATTTTTTTGTAGGATGCTCATTTGATGTATAATAGTGCTATGAAGCTATTTTTGCAAAATTAATTTTCGAACTTTTTAGGTTAATTTTTAGCCCTAAAATGATGGTAAAATTGGGTGATTAAGGGTTAATTAAGTAATTAGGATGTTAATTACTGATTTGAATCTTAATTAGAGGTTTAGGGAAGTTAATCTCTGCAGTGGAACCTTAATCCTATCCTTTATGTACTAAGTATGGTTAATTAGGGAAATTAGGTAAGTAATATAATAAATTAGTAGTATGTGAAAATGTAAATTAACAAATTTAAAAAAATAAGGTTATTTAGATAATATTATAATAGAAATCAGAAAAATAATAAATCTGAAATGACGTTTAATTTTAAGTAAATATCTCAAAATGTAAGATTTTTACACACCGGGAATAAATCGATACCTCAATTAGGGTTAGCGTGTACCGGATAGTTTAGAATACAAAAATTACGACTTAATAGGATATTTGAATACTCGAGCATAATGTGATTAATATCACATTGGGATTCGAGCTTAATTACGACTTAGGAATTAAAACTAGAATCTAGTCTAGGAGCCGAACCCCGAAATAGAACACAACGAATCATTACTACGTTATAGGTATACATGAGGAAAATGAGTTATATTATGAATTAGAATAAGAATCCATAAAATATAAGTACTAAAAGAATCTATTTGTATTATAGGACACCCAAAAACAAATCAGCTCGCAATTAGAGGATCGAGCGATCGAGCAAATTCAAGTGAGTTGGGTTGTTGCTTATTGTAATAGAGTACTAGTTTCGTAGTACTCGGAGACTTAGGCTTGTATATGATTGTGATTGTAAATAGTTTGCGCATGTGCTTGATGTATCTGAATTCGTGTTGGAATTTGTACTGTGAATGACTTTGTGACTGATTGAATTGGTATGAACTTGTTGAACACCCTAACCGGCATTTAATCTTAGTCGACCCTAATAACCGAAAACGTCATGCATTGTAACCCGTTAAGGGATCATAGGACTCTCCAACCAAATACCGACCCCTTCGAAAGGGATAGCGCAGGATTGCAAAATGGTCCCTTCTTCATCCTCAGTCGAACTAAGTGACATGAGAGGAGGTCGCGGCGAGGGTGAAGTCAATGGTTCAAAGGTAGTCGCGGGAGGAGAGAGGTCTCCATTGCACAAGCCTGGGTTTGGTTGTGAGCTGCTGCATAACATGGAACTCCTCAACCCAGATTGGAGCGGGTGAAATTTCTCTGATTTCACAATGGACCGGATTACGTTGTGCGATGACACTAGATTGTTGCATTGCATGAAAATAATTGTTTGATAACCCTGTTTGTGCGTGTATGCATTCATGAGTCTCCAATTCAACTTACTGGGCTTTAGTTGCTCATACCCTTATAGATCCTTTTGCAGGTTCTGATTTGTAATCTCTTCAAGTACTATGCCGCCCTACAATTATCCAGAGGTTAGTCCTTTTGAAGCCAGGAGTGTGAGAATCAAGTTATTTAGCAAATGTGTAACTAGACTGACCTTGTAGTTAAAGGTTGAAGACTGTTAGTTATTCTGCAAATTAGTAAATTGTAGGGCGGCATAGTACTTGAAGAGATTACAAATCAGAACCTGCAAAAGGATCTATAAGGGTATGAGCAACTAAAGCCCAGTAAGTTGAATTGGAGACTCATGAATGCATACACGCACAAACAGGGTTATCAAACAATTATTTTCATGCAATGCAACAATCAAGTGTCATCGCACAACGTAGTCCGGTCCATTGTGAAATCAGAGAAATTTCACCCGCTCCAATCCGGGTTGAGAAGTTCCATGTTATGCAGCAGCTCACAACCAAACCCAGGCTTGTGCAATGGAGACCTCTCTCCTCCCGTGACTACCTTCGAACCATTGACTTCACCCCCGCCGCGACCTCCTCTCATGTCACTTAGTTCGACTGAGGATGAAGAAGGGACCATTTTGCAATCCTGCGTTATCCCTTTCGAAGGGGTCGGTATTTGGTTGGAGAGTCCTATGATCCCTTAACGGGTTACAATGCATGACGTTTTCGGTTATTAGGGTCGACTAAGATTAAATGCCGGTTAGGGTGTTCAACAAGTTCATACCAATTCAATCAGTCACAAAGTCATTCACAGTACAAATTCCAACACGAATTCAGATACATCAAGCACATGCGCAAACTATTTACAATCACAATCATATACAAGCCTAAGTCTCCGAGTACTACGAAACTAGTACTCTATTACAATAAGCAACAACCCAACTCACTTGAATTTGCTCGATCGCTCGATCCTCTAATTGCGAGCTGATTTGTTTTTGGGTGTCCTATAATACAAATAGATTCTTTTAGTACTTATATTTTATGGATTCTTATTCTAATTCATAATATAACTCATTTTCCTCATGTATACCTATAACGTAGTAATGATTCGTTGTGTTCTATTTCGGGGTTCGGCTCCTAGACTAGATTCTAGTTTTAATTCCTAAGACGTAATTAAGCTCGAATCCCAATGTGATATTAATCACATTATGCTCGAGTATTCAAATATCCTATTAAGTCGTAATTTTTGTATTCTAAACTATCCGGTACACGCTAACCCTAATTGAGGTATCGATTTATTCCCGGTGTGTAAAAATCTTACATTTTGAGATATTTACTTAAAATTAAACGTCATTTCAGATTTATTATTTTTCTGATTTCTATTATAATATTATCTAAATAACCTTATTTTTTTAAATTTATTAATTTATATTTTCACATATTACTAATTTATTATATTACTTACCTAATTTCCCTAATTAACCATACTTTTATACATAAAGGATAGGATTAAGGTTCCACTACAGAGATTAACTTCCCTAAACCTCTAATTAAGATTCAAATCAGTAATTAACATCCTAATTACTTAATTAACCCTTAATCACCCAATTTTACCATCATTTTAGGGCTAAAAATTAACCTAAAAATTTCGAAAATTAATTTTAAAAAAATGGCTTCATAGCATTGTTATACATCAAATGAGCATCCTACAGAAAAATTTTGAACTCCAAACTACATCCCTAAGCCTATTTATTTTCCGGTTTACAAATGCTCGGTTTTAAACAATTTGTTAGGGACCCTATATTTCCAGATATAATTAAACTAAATAAATATTTTTCCCTAAATCTACATACAATAAAACATCATAATAACAAGTTTCATAATTTTCTGGGCAAAATTATACAAAAATCGGGTGAATAAATGACTAACCGGTCCGAAGCTTTTGGGCCGTCCAAACTCGGTCCAATGTTGTCGGCCGGTCCAGCGGTGGGTCTACTATAGGGTGGTGGTGGTGGTTCGGTCCCAGGTGGTGGTTTTAGTTCACCTTGCTAATCTGCACAGTTTTCTTTTTTTTTTTTTTTCTGGAATTTCTCTCGAATTTTTTTGTGTTTCAATTTTTCTCAGATCACAAACTAGCCAAATGACTTCTGAGAATTTTTTTCCTTATTTATAGACAAATTTAGTAATTAATGTGCATTAATTTGATGGGATTTTGCCCCATTTCCTTCATTTTAAGCTTTTTGTTTGTCCAATTCCTATTGGTTAAATTTTTTCTTTTCAGTCCACGACCTAATCTTGTTGCAGTTATCCTCTTCTGATTTTTTTCTGATTTTTTTTATAATTATTTTGTATTTTTCTTTAATTATTTACTTAGTTTTCGGACAATTTTAGTAATTACGCGTATTTTTATCTATACGTAAGTACATGTAGGATACACGTAAACAATCCTAAATATTATTTTGGTCATTCTAAAATTTTTAGTATACATATAATTTATCGCTAGTAATTTATTAGTTATTTCATGACACTTTTCGCATTTTCGGTAATTAATACCTATTATACTTAAAATTTGAAAATTTTATAGTCTCCTATTTTATTACTTATTTTCTTAAATTCAAGTTTACGGGGTCAGTTTTACTAATATTCCTCTCAATAGTTTCTAATTTGGGTTTGATCGGATCCTTGAAGCGATCGCCCTAAACCCTGGGTTCTAAGTTCAACCCTACGGTTACTTGGCTTGGCTTGGCTTTAGGGCTTACAGAAATCAAACTAGAACCTAATTTAAAAACCGATATGGAAACCGAACCTGAACCTAACCTTAAACACAAAATAATTGTAAAAGATTTAAGAACCTAGATAATTGGACATATCAAACCTTAAACCAAGGATAACAATAAGCGTGATAAGATAAAACCAACCTATAACAGTTATATGAAAAACTGAAACCACGTTTGTAATATAAGGATCATTGACGATGGCCTGAGCAAGCTAGACCTCGAGTAAGTAAATGAGAAGTCCAAGTAAATTAGGATTAAAGTGTTACTGTATTTTAGAGGCTTGAGATTATACTTGGTTGTACTTATTAGATAGTTGATTGTGTACATATGCTTGATTATGAGTAATACTATGATTTTGTTTGTTGTTTTGGCTTGTATTGTATAATTTGTATGAAATAATTAATTACCCTAAACTGGGCCTAATCAAATATACGACCTGTAATCATAATCGGACCTACATGACAACCCATTAAGGGAAACCTAGGATTCTCCAGCTAAATATCAACTCCTTCGAAAATGATAGCATAGGATTACATAATATTCCCTTCTTCATCCTTAATCAAACTAAGTAACAGAAGGGGAGGTTGCGGTGAAGGTGAAGTCAATGATTCAAAGATAATGGCGGAAGGAGTGGTGTCTCCATTGCACAAGCCTAGATTTGGTCATGAGCTGTTGCATTAACGGCAACTCCTCAACCTGGATTAGAGCGGGCACAATTTTTCTAATTTCACTACAAGTCGGACAACGTCGTACAATGGCATTTGCTTGAACATGCATTGCACCTAATATGTTGGTTGATAAGCTTATTATGTTTATGATATAATTTTAAATCCTCCATCCTAACTTACTAAGCTGTGGTTGCTCACATCTCTATAGACGTCATGCAGGTGTTAGCTATGAGGCGGCTTACAACTACTCTAAAACTAACAACTGTTAAATCTTGGGGAATGAAGAAAAACATTTGAAGAATAAATATATATTTTTAAAGTCTCAACTTTTATTTTAGAATTTTTCATTTCTGAATAATGCAATAACTAGGAAATATATTATAGTGAAACATTGTAAACATTAATTGTAATAACTGAATTATAGTATATATATATATATATTCTCACTTTATTAAGTAAATGATTTATTTAAATTACAAACTGTTTACTTCAAAGCGGGTTAGTCGTAGATGCTTTATGTAGATCAGATTTAGGATAGCGGTTGTAAAACCAACTTCTATCTTAGAATAGGTTGCAGGCGGGGCTATTACGACTCTGCCACTTTGGAGCGTGACAATCAGTTTTAATCTTAAACTAAAATTAAGTACTCTAGATAATCTTACGAGTCAATGAAGTTAAGTAAAACGAAAATTTTATTAAATTATGAAATACAATATATTATCGATAATAAAAACCTTAGAAATTCGATCGAAACCTAAATCGTATACGAAAACCCTAAATTCTATGTACGCTTAAATATCTGAAATTGAATTGAACTTGACAAAAACCCTAAAACTATAACTTTAAGCTTATAAAATGAATAAATATAACTTAATAGTAATAATACCCTAAATGAACATAATTATTAATCCATACGTGTAATCACGTAAAATTGTTAACAAAAACGTTAAGATAACTTGTAAATATAATAAAATTAATAGGTGATAATTTAATTAATAAATTTTATAAAAAAATTCAATCTAATTTATGATTACTAAATTTATCATTTTTTTATTTAGAAAAGCCTATTAATTGATTTTCATTTTTCCTTTTTCTTCTTCTCTTTTTTTCCTTTTTGTTTTCTTTTTCTTTCCCTATTTTCTCTTTTCCTCCATGTTGCAAAGCTGGAACCATCTAGGCTAATATTTGCATGGTTAATTTTTTTTAACATGTGTAAATGATGGAGATAAGACAAGAAGAGATAAGCATAATTCAAGTCACATTAAATTTCCATTGATCTTTCCTTTTCTTTTCTTCTGGTTATGGTGAATTCCCCATTTCCTACTACTCCTATTCATGTTAGTTGAACAAATAAACACATACACACGTTATTTTTCTTTTACTATGAACAACATCCCATACGCCTCTCTATAAAGCTATTATTTCTTTTTCTTTTAGTTCCTTTTATTTTCCAAAAATCATTAAACAAATCAAGAAGAAGAAGAAGAAGAAGAAGAAGGAGCAATTTAATAGCCTTTTGGAGTATATATTTCTTTAACTTTTATATACTTTATGTGTATATGTAATTAGTAGATATATATATTTAATTACCTAATTAGTTCAAAATTAGTCATTTTATACATTATTTTAAGGCCTAAAAATTATCCAAAAATTTTGAAAATTAATTTTTCAAAAAGGAATTCGTAGCTTTTCTCTATAACCACTAAGTAGTCTACACAAAAATTTTGAACCTAAAACTATACTCTTAAGGTCATTTATTTCTAATTTGAATAAAGTTCAAGTTTACGAGATTTCTTAAGAACAGTATATTTCTAAATATAAATTCATCAAACTAAAATTTTTCCTTAAACAGACATACTAAAATATCTTAGAATAAAAAGTTTCATAATTTTCTAAATATTTTTTATATTTTTAACAATTTAAACAAAATCAAGAGGAAATCGGAACTTACCGGCGTTGACTACTGTAAGCCCTAAAGCCAAGCCAAGTAACCGTAGGGTTGAACTTAGAACCCAAGGTTTAGGGCGATCGGTTAAAGGATCCGATCAAACCCAAGTTATAAACTATTGAGAGGAATATTAGTAAAACTGACCTCGTAAACTTGAATTTAAGAAAATAAGTAATAAAATAGGAGACTATAAAATTTTCAAATTTTAAGTATAATAGGTATTAATTACCGAAAATGCGAAAAGTATCATGAAATAACTAATAAATTACTAGAGATAGATTATATGTATACTAAAAATTTTAAAATGACCAAAATAATAATTAGGAATGTTCACGTATACACCACATGTATTTACGTGTAGATAAAAATACGCGTAATTACCTAAATTGGCTAAAAACTAGGCAAATAATTAAAGAAAATTATAAAATAATTAGAAAAAATTAGAAAAAAATCAGAAGAGGATAAGATGAAGTAAGATCAGGTCATGGCAGCTTCAAATCAGAAAAAAAAAATTAACCAATCAAATTTGGACAACCTAAAAGCCAAAAACTTAGGAAAATGAGCAAAATCCCATCAAATTAATGCAGATTAAATTCTACAATTGTCTATAAATAGGGAAAAAAATTTCAGAAGTCCTTTGGTCAGTTTAAGATTTGAAAAAAATCAAAACATCGAAAAAATCGAGAGAAAATCCAGAAAAATAAAAAAAAAAAGGGAAAACTGTGCAGATTAGGCAAGTAAGCTAAACCCACCACTCACCACCACCTAAGACCGAACCACCACCACCACCCTACAGTAGACCCACCACCTGGACCGGTCGAAAACATTGGACCGGGTTTGGACGGCCCAAAAGCTTCGGACCGGTTAGTCATTTATTCACCCGATTTTTGTATAATTTTGTAAAATTATTTATTTTGCCTAGAAAATTATGAAACTTGTTATTATGAGATTTTATTGTATGCAGATTTAGGGAAAAATATTTATTTTGTTTAATTATATCTGGAAATATAGGGTCCCTAACAAATTGTTCAAAATTGAGTATTAGTAAACCGGAAAATAAATAGGCTTAGGGATGTAGTTTGGAGTTCAAAATTTTTCCATAGGATGCTCATTTGATGTATAACAGTGCTATGAAGCCATTTTTTTAAAATTAATTTTCGAAATTTTTAGGTTAATTTTTAGCCCTAAAATGATGGTAAAATTGGGTGATTAAGAGTTAATTAAGTTATTAGGATGCTAATTACTGACTTGAATCTTAATTAGAGGTTTAGGGAAGTTAATCTCTGCAGTAGAACCTTAATCATATCCTTTAGGTACTAAGTATGGTTTATTAGGGAAATTAAGTAAGTAATATAACAAATTAGTAATATGTGAAAATGTAAATTAACAAATTTTAAAAAATAAGGTTATTTAGATAATATTATAATAGAAATCAGAAAAATAATAAATCTGAAATGACATTTAATTTTAAGTAAATATCTCAAAATGTAAGATTTTTACACACCGGGAATAAATCCGATACCTCAATTAGGGTTAACGTGTACCGAATAGTTTAGAATACAAAAATTACGACCCAATAGGATATTTGAATACCCGAGCATAATGTGATTAATATCACATTAGGATTCGAGCTTAGTTACGACTTAGGAATTAAAACTAGAATCTAGTCTAGGAGCCGAACCCCGAAATAGAACACAACGAATCATTACTACGTTATAGGTATACATAAGGAAAATGAGTTATATTATGAATTAGAATAAGAATCCATAAAATATAAGTACTAAAAGAACCTATTTGTATTATAGGACACCCAGAAACAAATCAGCTCGCAACTAGAGGATCGAGCGATCGAGCAAATTCAAGTAAGTTGGGTTATTGCTTATTGTAATAGAGTACTAGTTTCGTAGTACTCGGAGACTTAGGCTTGCATATGATTGTGATTGTAAATAGTTTGCGCATGTGCTTGATGTATCTGAATTCGTACTGGAATTTGTACTGTGAATGACTTTGTGACTGATTGAATTGGTATGAACTTGTTGAACACCCTAACCGGCATTTAATCTTAGTCGACCCTAATAACCGAAAACGTCATGCATTGTAACCCGTTAAGGGATCATAGGACTCTCCAACCAAATACCGACCCCTTCGAAAGGGATAGCGCAGGATTGCAAAATGGTCCCTTCTTCATCCTCAGTCGAACTAAGTGACAGGAGAGGAGGTCGCGGCGTGGGTGAAGTCAATGGTTCGAAGGTAGTCACGGGAGGAGCGAGGTCTCCATTGCACAAGCTTGGGTTTGGTTGTGAGCTGCTACATAACATGGAACTCCTCAACCCGGATTGGAGCGGGTGAAATTTCTCTGATTTCACAACGGACCGGACTACGTTATGCGATGACACTTAATTGTTGCATTGCATGAAAATAATTGTTTGATAACCCTGTTTGTGCTTGTATGCATTCATGAGTCTCCAATTCAACTTACTGGGCTTTAGTTGCTCATACCCTTATAGATCCTTTTGCAAGTTCTGATTTATGAACACTACAAGTACTATGCCGCCTTACAATTACCCAGAGGTTAGTCCGTTTGAAGCCAGGAGTATGAGCATCAAGTTACTTAATATAATGTGAGGCTAGAATGACCATGTAATTAGGAAGGAAAGACTAGTAGTTATTATGTAATCTAGTGAACTGTCGTGTTTGTGTAAAACTTCCTGAGAAGCTTTGTGGACTTATTTATAATTATCTATGTTTTATAGAACTTTGTGATAATTATCATAATTGTAGTATAATTATTACTCGAACTGTTTACTTCAAAGCGAGTAGTCGTTGACGTCTTGTGTAGATTATCTCTATGGTAAGCACTGTGAGGCTAGTTACTATCATAGAATGGTTTACACGGCGGGACTGTTGCGACTTTGCGACTTCGGGGCGTAACAACTACTCTAGCAACCAAGGTCTTGTTGGCCAGCTTGGGCGTTACCACCACCTTATGGTAGTGGTGGTCGTCCACTCCTAGATTACCTTTAAGTATTGATTCACTTTATTTGCATAAATTTTTTGTAATTTTTTTAGAAAAATCCTAATCTTTGTTTTTTTATGCTCTCAAATTTTCTTGCTCTCAAATTTTCTTACTCTCCAAGCAAACCAAATGAGCTTCTGAAAATTTTTAGGTATTTATAGGGCTAAATTGATTTTTTTTTTCTCATTAATTTAAAGTGACATTAGTCTTATATTATCTTTTTTTCTACTTTATATTTATTACATTTTAATTGGTTAATTTTGTTTCTTCTATTTCCAAGCTTCCATGAACACTTTTTTGAGATTTCTTCATTTTTCCATATTTTTCATGATTTTTTCTTAATTATTTATGAATTTTCTTTAATTAATTAGCATTTTTTGGCATATTTCTAGTATTTTAAGTAGTTTCACGTATTTCCACTTACATGTAAATTCATATATGGTACAATTAAATACTCCTAAATATTATTTATGTTATTTTATAATTTTTAGTATATATATAATTTATCTCTATCAATTTATTAGTTATCGAAACTCGTTCTTTACGTTTCTAATAAATAATAGAAATTTTACATATAATTCACTATTATACTAACTAATTATTTTATTATTTATTTTCCTAAATACAAATTCATGGGATTATTTTTACTAATATACCTAATTTCGTCGTAAAATTTGGATTGAATCAGACGATTTGCTCGACCACACTAAATTCTACAAACCAAAGCATGAATACTTGATTATGGGTCTTACATTTGCTACCCAATAGATTTGCTACTTCTATTCATTTTACACCTATTACTAAGTTAACTAATGTTAGATGTCTCATTTTTGTAGCTAAAATGAAAGTTTTGTATCTCCATTAACTTAACTTAAACAATTCTTTTCTACATAGAAGTCTAAATTAGGTAATATTTATGTTGTCCTTAAAGTTATCAATTCACTATTCTACATCCATTTGATAGCTAAAGAAATCTCTTTATGGGTTGAAATAGGCTATAAGGCAATGTTCTAGCATACTTTCAAATTCTCTCAATTACTAAGGATTTGAGCAAAGTAAAACAAATTACTTATAGATCTTTGTCTAGATAATGCTAAACCTGTAAGGGGCAAGAAAGAGCTTTAAGGAGGGAGGGTATTGGAATTGGATCTTGCATAGCCACTCCAATGCTATTTATAAACGGCTCATCTTTTATTCATTTATAGATGGTTAGCCAAGCTATTTTAGGAAAATGATAAATATCCTTATATCCTCTTTTTTACTACAGATTTTGTGAAGAAAATCTCGAGGACAAGCTATTACAACTATTAACCTTCCTTATCTAATTGAGTTTTTTCCACTTAGTATTCAAACTCATAGATCGGACTTAATCAAACCTGGACTTAATGGCTTAAGCTCCGTAGGTTAGAAAGCAAAGCTTGGCTTAAGCTCTAATGAGGACAATGTAAGCTCTAAGGGCTCACCTCATGCTCTAAAGAGGTTGATCTATGCTTGGAGGATTGCATTCAAAATGGGCTATCAACACTCATTATTAGTCATGAATCAAGATTCAATATAATTGTTGTTTTTAGTTTATGTTGATGAGTTTATCCTTATTGGTAATAACAATTCAAAGTATGCAAAATTTATAGAATATCTTCATAGTTGCTTTCACCCAAAAGATCTTGGCACTCTAAGTATTTTCTAAGGATTAAAGATCAATCAAGACTCACATAGAATTTCTTTACACCAAATAAAGTATGAAATTGATCTATTACAAAAATATAGAAAGAAACGTGATCCTAAAGTGTGCAAGCAAATTCCATCACAACATACCTTGCTTCTAATGTTGAAGATTCACTTAATGATCTAAGCTAAAACAAAAGATTGCTTATCCAATTCGTCTATCCACCACTTAGTAGACCCAATCAATCTTATGTAGTGTAGGTATTGAGCCAATTTATGCAACCTATGTTCCTCATTGGATCATTACCTTAAGATTACCGAATTATATCAAAGAAATTGTTTTACAAAGTTTGTTCTTCGTTGCTCATAACTCAACAACACCATTACCTATTGCAACTCTAATTGGGCAACCTACCCAATTACTTGGCGGTCAACATTTGATGTTGTTGTATTTCTTAAAAACTCACCAATTAGTTGGAAGTCGAAGAAACAATCTATAGTTGTTTATTCCTCTACTTGAGTTGAATATAAAACCATTGCAAACACCACGTTGGAGTTATTTTGGCTAAAATCTTTGTTCAATAAACTATTGTTACCAAACTTACCAGTTCACATGTTTTGTGATAATAAATCTACAATTTACATTTTGATCAATTTTTTTTTTTTTTTTACGAACATACTAAACACTTCAAAGTTTTTTATTCAAGATTTCATTCAACAAGGATTCCTTAAACCATAGTATGTACCAACACATCAAAATTAGCTTATGTTATTCCAAAAGGGCTATGTTATGATTCATTTCAACATCTATTTGGCAAGATTAATCTATCATATCCCCATGCCAATCTTAAGGGGGTGTTGAAGTTAAGACTTGATTTGGTTGTTAATTTCATTGTATTAAGTTGTTGATTTTATTAGATTTGGTTACTTATTTCATTTGATGGTCCAATTGCTGATTTTATCAAATTTAGGTGCTAATTTAACATGATCTATTGGATTTGGCTACTATTTTTAAGCGATTTGGTTACTAATTTTAGCGATCTTCCTTCAATCATTCAAGGTGGTTGTTATTTCAATCATCCAAAGTTTTTTGTGTTTTAAATAAAGTGTTTCTTTCTTGAAACCAAAAAAAAAAAAATGGATTGTTGTTGTTTTAGCTTTTTCTAATCTAGATTTGTGTTTATCTTGTCTTTCTTTTTTTTTTTTTTTTCCAACTATGAAGAGAGCACTCAATCTATCTCGATGGGAAACTAATGACAATACCACTAAAATATAACAGTCTTGATGTTTATCTTATCTCTATTCTTAAGTAAATTGTGGAATCATCTTAAAAATTTTGAAAACTGTATAGGTTCTGAGTTATTTAAAAAATTGGCACTTACTATTCCTAAAATAAGCATGAACCCCCTTTTGTTTCTTACTAAGTTGTCTTACGTGAAATAATGGAAATTACTTGCATTAAGTTGTATACTAGCAACTTCATATAAAGTCACGGTGTGAAATCGCGGTGCATACATACATATTTTGATACGAAATATGGATTCTTATATGTGTTTGAGCTACCAGAATATATACAAACATGTAGATTCTGTTATAATATATATATATATATATATGTACTAACAACTTCATATGGCAAGTCTCAACTTTTGAAAAAAAATTTAGGAATTTGCATAATTTATAAAGTTTTAGGAATTATCTACATAATTTACCTTATTTTCTCTATGCATTTTGGATTGCCTACATGTAAGAATATCAAAATGTTAAAAAGTTTAATCAATTGTGCATATTGTGGTATTTTTTTTCTTTTTTCATATTCTAAGGATTATTGCGTGATGCATATTTCATCTATATTCATTGCTTTTCTAAAGAACTACTTGTACAAATTTATCACACTAGTTGAATTGCAACGAAATTACAAGGTTTGGGGGTTTGATTCGATAGAATATATTATTTTGGTCAAACTTTCACAAATTTCTTGTCTAGATCTTCCTAAAAGTTAATTTGACATGAAAAAGCGTTGATTTGGTCGAAGGTTCTTACAACTTTTTGTTTTTTTTTTTTTTTTTAATACCTGATTCATTTCGATTTAAATTTTGACCACATTTTCCTTAAGTTTAATTAATCATAAGCGTAAAAGAAGAACTAGATTTAGATATAGCATCCTAACATGAGAAAAGCGTGACCAGAAGACTAAAGGCGGTTCACCTTTTCTGCGTTCAAAACAAGTAATCTTTTGTTCAATTGAGTTAGGGAAGACAACTTAATGTCATGTTTATTAGCCTAAAAGGACTTGAAATGAAATGTAATGTAATAAAATGGAATATGATAATGATTGGAATCAAAATATCCTTAATTATTGGATTTTATAATTAATTTAAAGGTTTAAATAAATCATTTTAATTAATAATAATTAATGATAACTAAATAGAATGGCGACTCTACTCCTAATAATTAGAATCAAATTCCTCATTAAAACTAGAATGTCCAATCTTATTCTTAGGAATTTCGATTCCGCCTTACAAAAGCACGTCCAAATATGGAGAAGAAAATAAAAATCGGAATCAATTCTATTTTGAGCATTCCCGCGCATGATATAATTGTCTATTTATACTATTTGAAATGGAGTTACGGTTTATTTCACAAACTCATAGTCGATATTTAATGTCATTAATGTCCTCCCGTAAGCTATTACCTATCAAATTTGGACATCCATTTAGAAAATAAATTAATTTTCTATATTGACATATATGTTTATATCATAAATACTAAATAGTTGGAGTATCACTTCAACCAACCAAGCTTCCCTGAGATATTATAACCCATATTCTAAGTAAACAATTTTACCTTCAAAATTACGCTAAAAGAAGAAACAGAACAAAAAAACTTGAAAGTGGTCCAGAAATTTTGTGCCCCATAAACACTCAATAGTATGGACCAGAGAAAGAAAAGAAAATGAGTCCAATCACTTTCTATGATTATGTGATGGATTGATTTTTGAAAAAAGAACGAATGATACCATTACGGATTGATTTTTTTAACCGGTATGATTGATTGATTCAATTCGAGTCTTCGTTTTCAAACAAAACTTTCTCTCTAGCGAAAACTAAATGAAAAATGATGCACCAACTACGTCCAATATATGTCACATCTCTTCGAGAATACATTCGAAAATAAATTATATGCTATATGGAATGGATTTCTAAAATTATTTGTCTTGAAGTTTTTAAAATTATCCCTTAAAATATCTCACGATTTAGTCAATAGTTAAAATTAAAAGATAAATAATGATAAATTAATCAATTATAAAATCCTTTTATCTCAAAGAGTGGAACACAATATATTCGTTGTATATAATATATATATATATATGACCAATTATTATACATACTATAATTTTAGATGAGAAAGGAATCAAATTTGATTTATCCCTTTAAGACAAGTATCTATACTACTATATTATAATAACTTTGGCATACAATGCTTAAAGTAGTCATGGATCTTTACTAGACAATAATTTGAATAGTTGAGACTACATGTTTTCTTTTCCATTCCACACATAGTTCATCCTAGGACATAAGAATGATTAGTGTTGGGCATCGAGCCAAATCGGCTTAGAATCAGCCCTGAAGTATAGATTCAGGGGTCAGTGACATAATGAATCGTAATTGATCCGTAAGTTAGCAATTTCAAACTTGTTTACTAGGTTCTGCGGTTTAAAGACAAGTTCATGGTCTTTAAATCAATTTTTTTTTAATATTTAATATTTTTATTTTTTAATACATTAATAATTTTCAATAATGTAATCTCTTTTCTTTTTTTTTTTAAAGTGTACTAATTTATTAATAATTTTTAATTTTTATATTAATTTTCAACTTAATATAATTCTAATTTTTTAATTTTTTTCGTCAATTTTTTTTTCATATTCAATTCCTTAACATTTGATAAGTTTTACAAAAAGAACTTATATTAATTGAAATTGAATTTTCTATCTATTTTTAATGCATAATTAATTTATTATTAGTTTGATAATATTATTTTTTAAAAAATTATCATTCACCATTGTAAATAAAGTAGTTTTGATATATAATGACTTACTACATATTATCAAATTATTTTTTTCGATTTAATTGCCTCTATTTTCTCTTTTTTTTTTTTTTTAAGCAGTAAACCCGCCTGACCAACCCGTTGGTTGAGACAATTCATCAGGATGGTTTGGTTTGTCTACTTTCCAGCCGGGCCGATTCAGAGTTAAAAGCTAGTTTTTGTCTAGTCGTAGGAATGATGCTAGAAAAGTGAAATCCAACAAAGGTTGTAAAATTATAGAGTTTTCAATGAAAAACTGTAATCAAGTTCAATATATGGTAAGTCTTTTATTTCCCTGTCCGTATTCTTAAAAGTAGGCCATATATACATAACACACAAATCGTGGCTACACGCATGTCACATTGCAAGGGAAGAAATACACTTATACTTAAAACGACGAGACCTATTCAACGTATAGAACTTGGAGAGTAAGATTATAAGTAGCGTATTTAGAGAAATGTTTAGTGTATCATATTAGTATAAATATATCTTTTTAAATACCTCTCTGACTCTATAAAGAAGTGTTTTATCACTTTTACCTTTACTAACAAAATTTTTAAATCTTTTACGATTTCATATTATTATTATTATTTAAATTAATACATAAAATATTATCCAAGAATTAGTGTGAAAATTTATTTTTGTATTATATATTATAATATAATATTTATTTAAAAAAAAAAAGAGTAGCCTAAATGGCTAAATATGCCCACGGCCATATATTAGGCCTCACAAGTTTGATATAGTGTGAAACTAGCTCCGCTGCTTTACAAAGTATCCATGCGGTTACAAACGCCATTTGTTGATTATGGATTATAAGTAAATATGAGGTGTTGTATTTTGATAGGAGAACTAATGCTTAAAAACATATTTTAAGATTTTAAATTTAACATGAGACTCTAATGGCAAATATTATGGCGGATCATTCAATTTATGAAATGCTTCATGTACAAGGCGAAGATTGTGGATAAAACATGGTTAAATGGGAAATACATTTAACTCTATTATTTAAGGAGAATTTGGAGTTTTGATACAACCTGTAAATTAATCAAATCTAACCTTTTCTCCCTTAAAACAAAGAAAGTTATTACATCTATTCCTTATGTAATAACTTTATCATAAATCAAATTTTAGATAGAAAAATAAAATTTATTATGTCCTTTTAAATTTTCGTAACTTTAAATTTTTTTTTTTAAAAAAAGAAGGAGAATAAGCTCATTGCTTGTGTATATATTTTTAGGTATTTATGTCAGATATCGGACCATCATAAAACTAGATCGCAGATTACAATTCTTTTATATTTCAACTTGATTTACATTTGGTTCAAAGATGACACAAATGATTTGTAATTCAATTTAGGAGATAGAATTAAATCAAACCACTTAAGCTCAAACCAAAATACTTATTAAAATATAAAAAAAAATAATATCTTTTAATTTTGAACCCTATTAATAGCATGTTTCGAACATAGGTTCTTAGGCCTAAGTTAGCCTTCTTGCCCCTCAAGTAGGTCTCTTTCACCTATCAATTAAAGCCCCTAGAGGTTTTAGCTAATTCCTTCAGATTAACAGTCGAGGCCCATGAAACCAACACAACCTCATCAACTCCAGGCTAAAGCCCCTTAAGTCCTCAACTAACCCCCTTAGCTTAAGATTCAATCCTTATTAGATTAAGTTGAACACTCTAATACATAGGTGACCCCTTTAACACACGAGCAAAACTCCCCAATCCTCAAGCTAGCTTCCTTCAAGCTGGCACGAACAAATAGCCCTAGAGGAGCAAATGCGATCCTCATAGTCTACAGCCCAAGATCCCCTAACGTTGCCTGGTAAAAACCTCCAAAGGAAGTCTACATGCGCACCCATACAATCAATGTGATGGATAGACCCTTTATGTTAAGGCGCTCATAGCTCACTTATACGATACCCCCAAAGTGTTAAATGCGAAAGGATAAGTGCAAGGCCCTAAGCAATCATCACCTCGATTGCATGGCCAAGCCTTATTGACTCCATGCCTTATAATCGGGATAAGACATCCAAGGTTCCAAAATGTGAATTGACTGCTACCTGAAGCCTTCGTCTATAAATACTCCATTTCCCATTGTTTAAGGTAAGATATTAAGACATATTAATTGAAACTTTGTCCCTTGTTATTCGATACTCCTCTTTCTCTTCCTTTAACTGACTCAAATATCAAAATGATCAGTCAGATAATCCTCCCATGATCATATTCATATTCACCCATCTTTGTATTGTAGGTCTTCACTCTCCATACAAATCACCCAAGGCCATCACAAGTCCTAAAGTAGTACCGGTGACTCTTGTTAACCCATTCTTAAGGCCTAGATACTCTAATCTAGTGGGAAGGACTACTTCACTCACTCTATCGACTGAGATTATAAAATTATACCCTTATTTTTAAATCAATCAACTCTATTAACATTTCAACCTAACTTGATTTACCTTTTCATTTTATGGTCACTTATCTCATTCTCAGCTTTTATTTGATTGCCTCCACCTCCATCTCTAACCTATCAACTAAACTAACATATCTTTATTATTAGTCTAAGATGCAATGCTATCATTATATAATGTTATATGACTTTAACTCTTATATAATGTGCCTCAAATTGAATATTAATATTCGGTTGAAAAACCTTATAACTATTAATATTATCAACTATTAGAAAATAAACTTTAGAGTACAGTTAAATTGAATTAAACCAAACCAAATTACATTCTAAATAAATTAATTCACTATTCTAAATAATTAAAAACAATTTAATCGTTAAGGATTTAAATCAAGCCATAACTTTTAAATTTTCTAAAATACAGAAAATGATCTCTTTAATTACATAAATACTTTCAGCCACCTATATCCGGGATGCATTATCTATGGAAGTTTGTAGGCACATCCAAAATAATTTAATTCGATTCCACACGTTGAGTGCTGTGAGGGTAAAGTACGGGAAATATTACATAGATTTGAATAATCAGAGTGTTGGTCCCACGGCCTGACAAAAACACAGAGAAGCTTCCGTTAACCATCGCGGAAACGTAATGAATGGGAAAACGTGTGGCATGATACCCTTGTCTTCTCTAGAACGATTTTTGTTCGACTTTATACTCACTTGCATCCTTGAATTCAAGCACAAGCAGACAAACTTGCTATATTGTTATTCACATGCCTATCTTAGTAATATTTTATTAAATCAGATAAAGACTTGCTCCATGAGGTCGTCTCATTATTATTTACTTTAAATTATGAAAGCTTTGTTTTAATCTCAAGTGGCTTATATATATATATATATATATATATATGAATAGCCGACCTTGGGCACAAACACAACAGCATGTTCTCCACCAAGAAGTGAAGCAAGAAAAAAAAGAAATGGGTCTCTTCAACTTCAAGTCTCCTCTGCTCCTGCCATGGCTTCTGGTGATTATTGTTTCTGCATCTGACAAATCATTGGTCATTGAAGCAAGGACAATTTCTAGCTCCACTTCTTTATTGTTACCTTCTCAGCACAGTAAGTACACTCGAAATTTCTTCGATTTGTCTAATTATAATCTATATTATTAAGTGAAAACCTACTCACTCGCCTCCTTTCGATATATTCGTATAACATAAAAATATTTGAATGGTAAAATAGGAGGATGTAGGGTGTTACAGAATTAGTGAAGAGGCTAGCGGTAGTTTCTTTTTTTTAATAAATTATAACTTATATTATCTTTTATAATGTTTAAAATAAGTTATTTAATCATGAGCGCATGCATCCGCTGTGAGCATCTCTCTAGTAATTTCACGAGTAACTAATAGTGGATCAAATTTTCGGGTTAAATCCACAGGATACTCGAAGATATCTGCCACGCTAGGAGTGGTTTGCAAGTGTTGCGACGGCGGAGGAGATAAGTGCGCGAGTTCATGGTCTGGATCATGCTCTAACCTCCAGTGCTTGCCATGGAAATTCGCCTAGAAAGATCAACATCCTCTTTCTTTTAGCTTTTATTTTTGCTTATTATATGTCCATCTTTGAGCTTTGTACATATTTGTGCTAAATACAATCCTATGATATAGAAACCACTTCAGTTGAGTCTCCCATCTGATGAGTTAATTCATCAACGCTTTCGCGGATATGGATTGATAAGTAGAGTTCATTTGATTGAAGTTCAGTGACATAATGACATCCACATGATTGTAGACTAATTTTAGTAACTTTGGATGTAAATTCACCAATTTTGACATGTCGGATAACAACATGCAGAACATTAATGCTATGTTTTAGATAGGTATGTGTTCGTGGAAATAGAAAGGAAAGTGGAAACGGGTTGAAACAGCGAAGAAATGAGTTGAAACGTTTCTACTTGAAAGGTCAACTGCTCTGATGAACCAAGGTGAAAATTACAAAATTACCTCTTATAACAATGTTTAGATAATTTCTATGTTCTTAAACACGAAATGGAAAATTATAGCTCTTTGCATTTCCACTTGTTACTCTGTATTTCCACTCGTTTCTGTCCATTTCTTTTCTATTAAAAATTGCGGAACATGGTGTAAGAGTTGGATCAAACATTTCATGGAGTTTAATAATTAACTACGACTTCACTCGTGTTAGATGACGCAATTTAGGGAATTCGTGTTATCAGTTGAGTTCCCACTCTGAATTGGAAGTAAAGTAGCATATAATTAACTATATACGGAAAAAGGGCCTTGATAACGAAATGCTTGAATAGTTGAATACTCGGTCTTGGGTCATGGACTAGGAGAAACAGAATCTCATGTTCATACGGTTGCCGAACTTCTCGGGCAAATTCCAATATAAAGCTTAGACGTTAAGACTACTAGGCTACAGTGTTATCCTGAAAGTGTTTTCCATCATAAGGTTATATCCAGTGTAAATGCAACGCCATCTTATGTATAGGCGCACGATTAATCCTAGATCGACAGGTTTCGGAGGAAGAACAGGGGAAGCCGAGAGACTAGGTGATCCTGTCCCAAGCAAAATGTTGATGGAAGTCTACTCAGACCACACAGCATACTCGAATGTCACTGTTTTGCTAAGATAAAGTGTAGACTGACTACCGGCCGAAAGAAGAAGTGAAGACTGACTCAATGGACGCCAATGATCCACTCAAACTCTTGCTGGAGACCAATATTACAAGACCACTTACTCTTTAAATGAGTTTTTGGACACTAATAAAAGATAATGAAATAAATTAGGTTTGATCTTTTGGCACACATTTAACTCATTGAAACGATAAAGTTATGAGTAATGGGCTATATGGACTAAGTCCGTTCGATTCATGAGTTAAAAATGGATCGATCAACTTAACGGGGATTAAATGATAATACAAGGATTTAAATCCAATATCTTCTCTTTTTTTTTCTAATATCATGATATAATCGATTTTACAATGCTGATTTAAAAATTTAAATTTATAGATTTGGTCCCGACCATTGTATTTATTGTTTAACCAATATCGGAAGTTGAAATAGTATATGTTTTTCTTCTTCCTTTCATTTGAGCGGTTGACTATGGAAAAGAAATCGTAAATTTTTCTATTTCTTCAAAACTTGTTTTACATGTGCATTAATCGGAGTAGGAGGGGGGAGAGTTCCTTGCAATGGATTGACCAACGGCTCAAGAGGCAAAGAGGAAGATAATTAACATCTTAACTCCGCTATACAGGAAAAGATTTTGCAGAAGCAAGCCAAGAAAGAAGCACACGTATAGGAGAATTAGATTTTAAAAAATCTTGCAAGGGTCCGGTAGTAACGCTTAGTAAGGTAAGAACTGGCAAACTTGAAACTGTAGGTTGTAAACTTAGAGCACGTGCTTAATCATCATGTCGTGCTGCCTTGTCCATAGCCCACGTATCCGTAGCCCCCTACCACCTCTTCCCGATCTGGCTAATCAGAGCGGCACCCTCCCTCCGGATCATATCCATGTTCTCCTATTCATAGCCACCTTTCGCCTCTTTCACATGCAAAAACATTTTTCCTACGTAAATATGCATTGCAAGCAGTTTTATCATCTCTTTTCTTGAGCATTCCATTGTATCAATTGCATATTGGTGGTCTATAATTCCATATTTCATATATTTTTATTTGCTCCCTGGATCAGCTCCATGTTGGATAAGTTCTTGAATATTTGTAATACTAAAGAAAGACTGGACTAATACCAAAGTTCAAGAAAATAATAGTTGTAAAGCAGATCAATGAGCAAATTTAAACAACAAAGATGGAGAATATTTACATGCAACCAATATAATTAGCTTTTACATGCATTACACTGCAAATTAATTTATTCAATTGTATAGTACGATATTGAAATTAGTATCGCATAAAAATAGTCGTCTTCTTTATCTCTTTTCAGTTCTTAAGTTTTTGGATCTACTTGACTCAAATCAAGTGTTTTAACAGCTCGTGATTTTTAGGAAAACGGCACAACAATAATGATTGTAACATGAGTTATAGGGTTACTTGTAAATCTATGTTTTAATTAGTTCATTTTCCAATTATTTTTACATATGGGTAGTACTACTACCTTATTTACTTCATTCGATAAAATATATTGTAACAATAGCGGTGTTCATGTATATAAATGCGACCCAGTAAATAATAAATTTTGTATTCTTTCACATTAATGACCTAATACCAAGAGAAAATGTGGACAATTGTAGTTTATGCAACGGTATGTTGGAGAGAAAATGCGAAATATTAGTATAATTAAAACAAAAATACGAAATATCGGTATACCTAAAACCCAAGGGATCAACGTAGTTAAATTAAAAAAAAAAAATAGAAAAATAAAGGGAAAAAAATTACTTGAGTTGGTTCATGGTTCACAAAACCGTGATCCGAAACTGGCAACCTCAGGATTCCTTATAACTACCATGAGAATGGGGCCAGGGCCGGGTCTACTTTTAACATGGGGTGGGAAGTATGAAGTGAGTTTTTTTTTTTTCAAACAAGATCATATTATCAATCTTGAACTCAAGAGAAGTGTGGAGCTAGAGATTCGAACATTTACATGTTTTTCCTACTATTTACTATTTTTGTAGTTTTATTAAGACTAAGAACTCGTATTTAATGTCAAAACCTTACTAAGAAGGTGAATTTTGCTTCACCGAGACACTGATGTTAAGTTAGATTAAACAAGCCAGCACATATTTGATCTGTCAGAGTGGTACTAAATCATCAGCCTCAGCTTTGGAAGATGGCTAAGGTCATTCCTAGTTGTTGTACGTGGGAGGGCTGCTCCAATCAGCATATCCAATGTTCCAGGATAGACGTATATAGGAAATCCTCATCGTAATCCTTAGCACAAGGCACGACCTAAAATATCATGTTAGCCTTAATTTTCTTAAGAGTATTATTTCATTCAATTATTTATGCCCTTGCTTTTAAGTTCAAACGATTTGATGGATAAGCTAGAAGACACTGATAAATGGCACGAAAATCGAGTATATGATTTTATTCGGATATAATTTATTTTACATAGCAAGTGGTAACTCTCCGGTTACAGCATTAACTAGTATGAATGGGCTTTTAGTCCATTGATCTTCCATCATGCAACATGGCGAGTGATGTTCCTTCGATTTATGGCAGGGTGTAAGCTGCAAAACCAAGTAATAATGATCAGTGAGAAATGAATAAGGAAAGGAAGCAAAGTGCAACACAGGAAAGATGGGAAAATGATTTTTAAGTATGTTTAGTAATATACTCACGTCCGCACTTGTAACCCACAGGACGGTTTGCAATATTGCAGCGCTTGGGGATGGTCATGGCAATTTCAGGCTTGATCCCGGAGGCTTTAGCTGCGTCAGAGAGCAGGATGGCACACAAGCAGCTGGGATTCTGTCCAATTTTCTTCACTTGGGCACAGCAACCAACAGAGACGGAAGCCTTCTCATCTTGTGCAGCCACTGAACAAGGACCTAGTTTCATGGCTTCCTCATCCGGGGATGATTTCCCACATGCACCCGCAGCATCAACTGCCCGGAGCCCTGCAGCGACAGCTACAACCAGGGCAAGGAGGCAGAAGAACTTGTTGATGGAAACCTTCATTTTCCTGTCAAAGTCTTTGGTGCTAAGTTGTTCTCACTTCTTAGTTTCTAAGTTTCTGAATGCACAGAACTTCAGGAGCTCAAGGGGTTTATTTATACACCCAGAAAGGACTAAAGTGGCATTGCATTTAATGGCCATTTTGGCTGCCAAAATCTTACTGGGGTAAGCGCTAGAACAAGTAAAAAACATTTTACTTGTACATGCACTACTCTGTTTTAAGATTTGTTTAAATGTGTTGATATTGGTGCGTTTAAGGTTGTTTGAGCTAATATCCGCACAATTTTTTGCTTTTTCTAGTCTGTCCACCTGGAGGCATCACATGAAGGTTTCAACCACCTCATTACCTCTTTGTGCCACTCCATTACCGAAAGTCTGTAGATAATTGAGAAAAAATGTTACAGGCAAACCCTTCTTCATTCACAGGGTAATCATATCCTTTGCACTCTAACGTGTAATTGGCCCAACTAGCAATATTATTTTAGGTTATCCCCACGCCGAAATGATAATCGTCTGGCCTTTTCCTGATTTTACGCTATCAGGCCAACTATCTATGAGAGTATTGCGTGGGAATCCATCTCCACCCAAAAAAAATCCTAGATAATGGTCCATATCACATCTATAAATCCATGAGTTCAAATCCATGCACTGTCGTCATCCACTTGATGAGTCTTAATCGATATCCAACCCATAAGTGAGAGGAGTATTAAGTAACGAATTTGTTGTAATTTTGGTTTAAAGGCCAATATATTCCAAAACTTCCAAGTTTCTATGACACAGAGGTTTGGTAGTTCATACAAGCAACAATTTGAGATAAAGTTTTGATGGAAATTTGCAACTGAAAGCTTTGGATGAGCATAAACAATACCCCTTAATGTTATATACCATAAGATCACACAACGTAAAAGTACTAAAATACTAAGCTAACCTGTATACAGGAAAGCATCATATTCAGAACAGCTTTATAATCTCACTTGTCTCATCTACATTCTCTCTATGCATATACAAAATCAGGAAGAAGAACGACCACCACAAACTAGAGTAGCACCATTCTGCGAGTGGTATCATTTGCCGGGGCTCACATAGTATTTGGTTTTGTCAACAGATCCGAGTCCAGATGGAGATGGAGAAGCCTCAAGACTTGCATTCCATAACGAATCTAACTCGTCGGCTGATTTACCACTATCCTCGGACGAAGCCTTTTTTACACCTATACCCATGTGAGGAAGCTTGCCACTGGCAACAAAAGGCGAGCGTTCGCCTTTAAGAGGGCTAAATAGCCGTGCAGGAGTCAGTCTTTGGGTTGTAATGGCAGACTTATAGGGAGTGCCTGAGACGGGCACCGCATATGGAATGGTAACACTCTTGTGAGGAATCAGGCTGACCTTGGAGATCGACGAGAAGTGATCGGAATGCTTGGTTAAGTCGTCAACATAAAGTAGATCGTCAATGCGAGCCACGACATTAAATGCCAGGCTTTCAAGTACTCTGGAGTAGCTCTCCAGAATTGATTTGCCAACATCCTGGAAAAAAGGCGTAGAGTCGTTCTCAGCATTGAAACAAAAATGATTAGCGAATATTCTTAATTTTCCAAAATATTTTTACCTTGTTGAATTGGATCTTCGACATGTCCAAGGTTGTCTGAGGAAGGCCAGGAAACCACTGCTTCAAGCAAAGCAAGACGCTTTCGGCTCTGTCTGCAAGACACTCTCTCTTATCAGCATCTATCATTAAGTCCTTCACAAGCTCCCAGGATGATCTTGACCCGGATCTGTTGGTGCTGTTGACTGGTTTCGAATTCGTTCTTCTTCGCCATACGTACAGGGAGGCCTCGATTCTGTTAGCTACTTCAATAGCTTGATGCTCGGACGATAAATCAAGATTATCAAGCAAACATTCTGGCGAGAATTGATCCGATGTGATGTAGCGGTACATCGTATCGCCTAGGCAGGCTTTTCCATTCTGAGACCAATATGAACGAGTGGATTAGCCAAGAAAAAGCTAAGTATTCATTAGAAAGAAATGGAAAACTTCTTTTGAGAAATATACCTTAGGAAGAGCATCTAGGTATGGTTCTGGAACTGCCATGTCGGCTAGAGCCACGCTATTAATAGCCATAGCTGCTTTTAGTATCTGATTCGTGGAGTCGCGTTTATGCTGCAAGTGCTTTCTGGAATTCTCGTGCAGGCCTCCAGGAGGAACTCTAGGGACTGGTAGCCACCACTTTTCTTCCTGCCGCTGAAGAGCTTTCCTAAACGACGCTGATCCATCAGCTTCTAGGGCTAGAATTCCTTGATCTACATACCAGAATTCTGGATTCTCAAAGCTGTCTAATATGTCCTGTTGAAAGTATAGTCCAGAAATTACTAAAATAATAATAATAATAATAAGATAGAACAACTAAGTAAAGATAGTAAGGAAAACCATACAAGAAGCATGTTATCAAGTTTGCGCAGTGCTGGGAGATTGATGTAAAGATCGGTTCGCGGTCTGCAAGTCATCACCTGTTCAAAAGAAGTATCGTAAAAAAGGCCCCAAAATTTGAATCAACAACCGTAGTATGAATTAGATCGGTCAGTGATCACATCAGTCGGTTAGAGAAATTACAGGACTAAACTAAATCGTTTTACCTCTAGCTTGGTTCCGTCGGGGAATGTCTGCCATGTTGGTGAGAACTCAACAATATGATCGCTGACACAAAGAAGCCATTCCATCTCCCTTTTCCACATTGCTTTCTTCTCAGGTTGCAGAGGCTCTAACCTCCAGAGTTGGCCAAATAAGGTCGCTTTATGATTTGTGCATTTGGTGAATTTTGGCGAAACAAAAACGACACTCATGTCACTAAAAATTTGATATATCAATCACAAGATCACGATAATGATCGAAATCAGATATCGATCAAGCAATGAAACCAAAGATCCCAACAAGCCAATATAGGCTAGTATAGAGAAATTAGTTGCATACCACAAAGATTTGTAATTGCGTTTGATATCGCCAATGCTGTTGACACCCCATTTCCGCTACCCGACATATCTTCACCGAGCAACAACTTTGAAAACCTTTCCTTCATCATCTCAATCTCTACAATCCAAAACATCAAACTTAAATCCTCAAACATATGTTTTTCTCAGAATAAAACCGAAGGGAAAGGCAAATAAATAGGTTGGTACCAGGAATAGTAGCCACTTGTTTCTCCAATCTTCCATCATCCAGGACTGGTTTCTCTTCATCATCGTCACCACCATTGACACTTGTAGAACAATCAGGCACATCAGGGTTCTCCATACTCCAACTGATGGGCGGTGGTGAAAACGATTCCATCAAAATGCTCTGTCTATCCCGTTGTTCCTCAGCCTCTCTTGAGAAATCACAGCTCGAACTTGAACTGCTCCTACTCCTACGCCTCTCCTCTTCTATCAACTCCGCGAATGTACCAACAATGCCATTGCCACCACCTTCAATGCACTCATTTTTCTCCTTCAGCTTCTCCATCTGGCCGCCTTCTTCAATAGCACCAACGTTGGAAGCATAAAAAATGGAGTTGTTCACCATCGTTCCATCGTAATGGAGCCTCCTCAAACATGACCCACTTGTGAAACGCACTTTATAGTATAGTTTCCTTAGAGAGCTCGACACCCAAAAGCCTAAAGTGGATTGAGGATTCGGGTTCGTGAATTTTCTATATTTTGCAAGGGGTAGACAGCGTTTCAGTTGTAGTTGCGGAGAGTGTTGTGGAGTGATGTCTTCTCTTTCTTGTTGTTGGTTGAAAACACAGTCCATAACATTACATTTCAACCATAACTTTATCAACTGCAACAGAAAAATACTTTATAGGGGCGCTTTGCGTATTTATGCGGGTACGATGAAGTAAGTAATAATTATTCGATCATGTCCGAACACAGAATTTTGAATCTATTAGCTCTTTGTGCTGAAGTTAAAAAAAAAAATGTATTTTTTTTTTAAATGTATAATCAGTATTGAAAAGATAAAAGAATTTTCTATTTATGTATAAACATTTGCTAACGAAACAATTGATGTTATAATTTCATTACGCAAATTCCTAGTAGAATTGTAGTTTAGATTGTTTTGAGTACCATTTTCAATAGCTGTAAACTTGCCATGATTATACAGCGTCATAAG
Organism: Lumnitzera racemosa; assembly: GCA_024138005.1. Taxonomy (NCBI): domain Eukaryota; kingdom Viridiplantae; phylum Streptophyta; class Magnoliopsida; order Myrtales; family Combretaceae; genus Lumnitzera; species Lumnitzera racemosa. The sequence goes on along the minus strand of JAMXBC010000002.1, from coordinate 102,836,099 downwards.
ACGGCATGACTTTGCTTAGACAGGGTGTGCAGGATGATTATAGTATCAATCAGAAAGCATGTTGGTACCCGAAAATGATGAAACGTCGTGGGAGACGTGTAATCGACGGATCTATGTAATCTATGTCTTTCGTCCTACTTCATCCAAATCGATGGCTTTGATAACCTTCTAAGACACCTTTTTAGAACTATAATGGACATTTGAAAGGTTATTACCATTTGTACTTTACAAGGATGGTTTGATCTAGCTAGTTGCATATTACTTGATAACCTTACTCAATATTGTTGGGCTATGACCTTAAAAATCAGCTCTACAAGGTAGGAAAAGCTTTGATTATACTAATATACCATGCTTCAATGGTTAATGACAATAAATAAAATTTTAATATGTAAAAATCTATACCTAATATTATTAATATGAATTTAAATACCATGATAATTACTCATTACTAATCAAAACATATAACATGTTAATATGAATAAATCATTTTTTTTCCTACAAAGTTGGGTTTTACTTGGCACTAGATATATGATTAGATATCATAACATAAATGACTAAAAGATGGAGCAAATATTTCATCTATAAGTATAACTAAACTCGAGTAAGGGTCAGTTTCGAACCTTGAACTGGTCCAATATAGTAGTGGCCAGATCGAACCGCCTAACCCGAACCATCAGTTTAACCCGACATTTCAAGAACCATCAAACGTTAAAAAATAAAAAATAAAAAAGGGTCTAGTTAAATTAAAATAAAAAAAAAAGAGGTCAGTCCCTTTTTACTGACCTTACCCCCACCCCACCCCCTCTTTCCCTTTTCCCTTTATATTTAGGGCCCTCCCCTGGGCCTTTAACCCTTGCCATATGCATTTTTTACTTTTGATGCATGCAATTTAAATTTTGAATTGCAAAACATATAACTTATTAATATGAATAAATCATTTTTTCCTACAAAGTCCGGCTTTACTCGGCACTAGATATATGATTAGATATCATAACATAGATGGCTGAAATATGGCACAAATATTTCATCTATAAGTATGACTAAACTCGAGCAAAGGCCGATTCCAAACCTTGAACCGACCCGATCTAGCAGTGGTTAGGCCAAACCGTAAGACCCAAATCGCCAATTCAACCAGATATTTCAAGGACCATCGAACGTTAAAAAAAATAAAATAAATAAACTAAAATAAAAAAGAGTCTAATCAAATTAAAATAAATAAAATAAAATACAAAAAGAGGTTGATCCTTTTTTACTGACCCTACAAATCCCCCCCCCCCCAACCCCCTATTTCCCTTTTCCCTTTATATTTAGGGCCCTCCCCTATGCCTTTAACCCTTGCCTCTTGCATTTTTTACTTTCGATGCATGCAATTCAAATTTTGAATTGCAAAATTCAAAATTTATGGTACCAAAAGGTTTAAATTTTTGAATTTTTAAAATTCAAGCGACGCATTCACACATTTCGTAATTTTTATAAATTACAGCTTCTAATATATCTATGACTCCACAAACTAATTAATTCTCTGCAACTCTAACCATTCTGCCTTTAAATTTTTTCAATTGTGAAATGTTATCATAAAAATATTTCCTTCTACTAACCACTAATATTTATGCATAATTCTCTATTCCACTGCATTGAACTATTTGCATTAGCAAATAACACTGCCGACAAAATAATTTTTGTTTTATTTTGTCTTATATATTATTTCTGTCTTTCATTTATGAATATTTGTTATAGTAAATAAGAGAGAAAAATTAAACATTCATAGAAAACTTTTTGCGTCATACCTTCTTCAGTAAAAAAACGCAGTTTATCATTGAATGGGAAAAGTAAGGATAAGAGTACTGGAAAGTTCCAATACATCATCTCAGCCACAACATGGAAAAACAAGCTACACCACTTCCAGGCTTTGATGTAGAACCTCATCGCATAAGTAATCGTGGTATACCATCTCTTGACCTTGACATTGAACATCAACGCATGAGTTACCGGGGTACACCACCTTCCGATTTCAAATCTCCACACATGAGTGTCCATGAACATCTTACTCGATTCATACCTCTTCGTATGAGTATCTCTACACAGCCTATAGGATTTGAACCCCTATAGATAAGTTGCCTCACAAGCATATTCAAGAATGAGGAGAACGAAATAGAAATTATTCCCAAAATAGAAGAGCAACATATGGGATAATATCGACCCGACAATTCGAGACCATCCAGCTTAAGTAAGCTCCCTAAACCCAATAAGTCTAATATTTTTACTACATATTTTTGTAAACTTACAGACGAAAAGGTGAACTTGAGAGTATTCTACAACTACTGCAATCTAGTTACTCGTGGAAAATGGGAGAGGATATGGTACTTTTAACAGGCACTTAAGGTCAAAGCATCCCGGGAAGATAAGAATAGATAGTACATAGCAACAGTTTGCTCGAGGTAGTAGTTCATCCTATCAGCTACTAATGAGATATGATAAGGAGAGGCATAAGTATAACCTGGCACAATACTTAACAAACATACACCTGTCATTCATGTCACGCTCCGAAGCGGCAGAGTCATAACAGCCCCGCCGTGTAAACCATCCTAAGATAGAAGTTGGCCTTACAACCGCTATCTTAGACCTGATCTACACAAGGCGTCCACAACTAACCCGCTTTGAAGTAGACAGTTTGTAATTTAAATAAATCATTTACCTATAAAAGTGAGGAATTATATATATGTTATAATTCAGTTATTGCAGTTAAAGTTTACAATATTTTTCTATAGTACTTTTCTATATCATTACATCATTCGAAAATGAAAAATAATAAAAACTTAGACCTTAAAAATATGTGTTTATTCTTCAATATTTTTCCTCACTCCCCAGGATCCAGCAGTTGCTAACTTCAGAGTAGTTGTTGCCGCTTCTTAGCCAGCACCTGCACGACGTCTATAGGGATGTGAGCAACCACAGCTCAGTAAGTTAGGACGGAGGACTTAAAACTATACTCTACACACAACAAGGTTTTCAATCACTTATTAGGTGCAATGCATATGCAAGCAAATACCATCGTACGACGTTGTCCGGCCCGTCGTGAAATTAGAGAAATTACGCCCCTCTAATCCGGGTTGAGGAGTTGCAGTTAATGCAACAGCTCACGACCAAACCCAGGCTTGTGTAATGGAGACCTTGGTCCTCCCGTGACTACCTTCGAACCACTGTCTTTACCCTCGCTGTGACCTCCTCTCATGTCACTTAATTCGACTGAGGATGAAGAAGGGATCATTTTGCAATCATGCGCTATCCCTTCCGAAGGGGTCGATATTTGGCCGGAGAGTCCTAAGTTCCCCTAATGGGTTGCCATGCATGTCCAATTATGCTTACTGGTCGGATATTTAATTAAGTCCAGTTTAGGGTGATCAATCATTTCATACAAGTCATACAATATGTGCCAGAGCAACAAACAGAATCATAGCATCACCCATAATCAAGCACATGCACACATTCTTTATCTAACAAGCACAACCAAGCATAATCTTAAGCCTCCAAAATACAGCATCGTATTAATCCCAACTTACCTCGACTCCTCGCTCACTTACTCGAGGTCCGATTTGCTCAGGCCATCGCCGATCATCCCTATAACACGAACGTAGTTTCAGTATTTCATATAATATTATAAGTTCATTTTATCCGATAACACTTATTGTTAGGTTTTGTTTAAGGTTAAATATACCTAATTATCTAGGTATTAAGTCTTTTATAATTATTTTAGGTTTGGGGTTAGGTTCAGGTTTGGTTTTCGCATCGATTTCTAAATTAGGTTTTTAGTTCGATTTCTAAGTAATGTTTTAGATTTCAACCCTAGAAATCCGTTTCAACCCATAATGTGAAATTAATCACATTATTTCCCGATCTCCTAAATACGATTACTACCCCTAGTCAGCATTTTATTCCATCCGGTACACTTAAATCCGTATTAGTGTACCGAATTTACTCATGTTGTGAGAAATTTTTACATTTTTCATATAATTACCTAAAATTGAATTTTGTTTCAGATTTGTTATGTTCTAATTTTCATTATTTTATTATCTAATTAAACCTAATTTTTCCATATTTATTAATTTTTAATTCTACATATTCCTAATTTTCTACATTTACCACATAACACCTTCATTACTTATACTTAACACTCCATACACTAAAATCAGGTTTCCACATCAGAGATTAACATCCCTAAACATCTAATTACTATCTAAATCAGTAATTAATATCCTAATCACCTAATTAACTCCAAATTACCCAATTTTTCCATCATTTTAGGGCTAAAAACTAACTTAAAATTTTCAAAAATTAAATTTAAAAAAATGGCTTCATAGCACTGTTCTATATCACATGATCATCCTACAGAAAAAAATTGAGCTCTAAACTACACTCCTAAGGTCATTTATTTCTAAACCGAAATGTGCTCGGTTTCGCATGATTTCTTAAGGACCCTATATTACGGGACATGTTTTCATCTAAATAATATTTTTCCTACAGACTACATACAAAAATATCTCAGAATAACAAAATTCATAATTTTCTAATTATATTTACTATTTTTACAAAATTTCACAAGAATCGGGATGGAATTTGGACTCACCGGTTTGGGTGGCTCCGGCCACCTCGGGCCGCTGTGACCTTGTCGGCTGGCCTGGGCGCTGCCACCACCGTGTGGTGGTGGTGGCCGCCCACTCCCAGCTCCTCGTCTGGTGTGGGTTCCCTTTAAAATCCCTAATTACACAGTTTTTCTTATTTTTTTTATTTTCTGGATTTTCTCTCGAATTTTCAACTCTCTCTAATTTTTTCTGATTTGTATCTGTCCAAATGAGCTTCTGAATTTTTCTTGCTATTTATAGACGATTTTTGTAATTATTATACATTAATTTGACAAGACTTTATTCAATTTCCTTGATTTTTGGCTTTTAAGTTGTTCAATTTTTATTGGCCAATTTTTCTTTTTCTGACCATGACCTGATCTTGCATTAGCTTATCCTCTTCTGATTTTTTTCTGATTTTTCCATAATTATTTTATATTTTTCTTTAATTATTTGCTTAGTTTTCGGCCAATTTAGGTAATTACGCGTATTTTTATCTACACATAAATACATGTCCGGTACACGTGAACATTCCTAAATATTATTTTAGTCATTCTAAAATTTTTAGTATACATATAATCTATCTCTAGTAGTTTATTAGTTATTAGATTACATTTTTTGCCTTTTCAATAATTAGCAATTATTATACTTAAAATTTGAAAATTTTATAGTCTCCTATTTTACTATTTATTTTCTTAAATTTAAGTTTACTGTGTCATTTTTACTAATATTTCTCTCAATAGTTTATAATTTGAGTATGATCGGATCCTTTAGTCGATCGCCCTAAACCTTGGGTTCTAAGTTCAATCCTACGGTTACTTAGCTAAACTTTGGGGCTTACAATTCAACGTGGCTGCATTAGAGTAGTAGAGTTGATACGAGCAAAAGACGTTCAATCCCAACTCGCGATAGCTTAGCCATAAAATTTTAACCCAAGCCATACAAGAGCTCTACTACAAAGGTAAGAGAGAGCTCGTAGGTAAGTTCGCTCCCCTTGATATGCATGCGTCCATATGTACAAACATATGGACAAATCTTTTTCATAATAATTCTCATATTGGTATTACTATTCACTGGATAAACGATAATTGGCAATTTAATAAACAACTATTAGTTTTAAGGATATTTAACAAGCAACACACGGCACAAAATATTTATAAAATTATTAAAGAAATCCTAAATGAGTACGAATTAGTAAAGAAATTTTTTCTATTGGTTTTCATAATGCAAGTGTCAATACTACATCAAAATCTAACTTGCAAAATTACTATCAACCAGCGTTTGAGGGGTGGCAGGTTTGTTTTCCACATATGTTATGTATGTCATATTCTTAACTTATATATTAAGGATGGTACTGCAGCTTTGCACGATAATATAGCTCCAATAAAAGACATCATTAGGACAACAACAGAGAGGTCATCCCTTCACAAAAAATAGAAGAACTTTTACATGGACTGCTGAAAGAGGCCCCGAAAGTTTAAGATGGATGTGCAACACCGTTGGAACTTAACTTACGAGTTGTTATATAGCATAATTCCTTATAGCGAACTACTGTGTGACTTCACAATGTACAACATACAAGAAGTTGATATTTTCCCCAATAATTAGGATATTTGTATCCAATTGCTAAAAGTTTTGAACGTTTTTTATAATGCTATTAAGATTTTCTCATAAGTTTACAGGCCTAATGTTCACTTATTCGTTATGTCAGTCGTCAGTATACTTGACGTGCTTCTTCAAGCCCGTTAGGACTCAAACCTGCACCCATACATATACAATATGACATTGAAGTGGTTAACTTATTATAAAAACATTCCTCATATTTATCTTGTAGCAACTATTTGAAAACTTATTACGTTTACAATCAAGATCTAACAAATTCTCAAGATGTCTACAACTTAGAAGCACGATAAGAAGTATCGGTAACAACAGCTAACATAGAGGAGATGCTCAACCACTACCAAAGTTAGTACAGTAGCCAATCATTAGTCTCTACTTCACTACTCACTAAGGAGCAGCATTACTCATTTATGGATAAACAGTTACTAGCGCAAAAATTGAAGAAGTAACAATTTAGTGGTCCGATGTTTGAGATGCAATACTACACCAATACAAATTTTGAGTTTTCTGAGAATATCTCCATCAAGGAATTCGATATTTTAGGGTGGTAACAAAGGTACAAAAGGGTCTACCTACTCCTAGTTTGCATCGCTCATAAAGTATTTGCTACTCCGGCTTCAACCATCGCCATTGAGCAAGCATTTAGTACAGCAAGCCTAATTGTTGATGAACGCCGATCCTCCCTATCTATTGTCAATGTTAAGGCAAATGCTTACACAAAAGATCAGTACAAGGCAGCTTGCAAACGACAAAAACCATGCGGGACATCAAGCAAGGAGGATGATTACTTCAGTGATTAAAACTGATCTAACGGAAGCCTAAACTTAGCCACAGGTTCCACTCCTAGTCACGAACATGAACGGTTACCTCAAGAAGAGATATAGTAAATGGCATGGTTTTCCCAAAAGTGGTGATATAGCATTAATTTTTTCCAAATTATGATTGGGTAAAATTATTTTCCTTCAAACAAATTAAATTGGATAATCACGTACTCTTGGATTCTTTTTGCAAAACGTAAAATTTACCAACAAATTAAAGGTTTTCTAAAAATCTAAACCAAACTACAGCAATCTAATTCCAATTAGCGGATACATAAGCACCTTTCGAGCGAACATAAAATACAGTAAAAAATAGTTTCCCTTCGACCACTTCACTCTACTCGATTAGATTAGTTATTCATACTGTAAAAGACTTTTCTATATTTTAATTTTAGTCCGTTTTTAATGTATACTTTATGGAAGGATGAAAGAAAAAAAAAAGGTTAAAGGATCAGCAAGGAAAAAGGGAAAAAAAATTATGTAAAGGAAGGGGAAAAAAACGAGAAAAAAAAAAACCTATTCAAGGGTCTCGAACTAGCTCTTGAATTAGTGAACCTATTGAACCAACCTTAAATTGCCAGCTCATGACCAATCATTGTTTATCATATCACCAACCCATGAACTAACGATTCAAGATTAGTTCGGCCCGCCACCCACCACTAAGTATGAGAAAATCATGTAACTATAAGCATATAAAATTTTAAATTCTACATATGGATATTAAATATTAGGCCAAGATTTTTTTCTTTTTTGTTTACTAACCACTATATATATTACCAACCAAATCTTCTTATTAGTAATAGATACTCCATTAAATCTTAATTCAATTAGGAGTTAGGTTAGGGATTTTTAGCAGATTTTAGCAACACATACATACATATGAAAGTTCAGGTTGGGATCTAATTGGAAGATTGCTTGGTATGACAATATTGACAATTATACTCTCTCTTTTTTGTCAAAATTTTATACTAAATATTTAGACTAATTAACTCAATTCTTCAAATCACTCATGTTTTCTCATGAAAATTTATAACGCTTCAAGTAGAATCTTAACATATTTGCTGATTACATGCAAACTTTGTTAGTTAAATCATGATATAAGGAGTCATTCGTCAAATGTGGCAGCTAGGATAGTATTGATGTTTACATTTCAACTCTACGGCAAGAAGAAATCTAAATTCAATTGGTTATGATTTAAGCATATCCTTTTTTCTCATTTTTCTCTTTTCTAATTTTGAGTCCTACATGCAATTTAATTAAATTACCTCCATAGCTCATTTTAAAATAAGGGGCAACTCCGTCTATTCACCATCATCACCTATACAACTTCCTAAGGCCTCTTTGTTTTTTAACCTGCTGCAGAAAACTTAATGTCAGGGAAAAAAAAAAGAAAGAAAATAGAAAATCACTCTCTCTCTCTCTCTATCTCTCTCGTGCTTAGGCACCAATCCCTCTTTCTCCCAATGCTCAATCTTGCAGGAGATTTCTCTATAATCTAAAGTAAGGAAATAACTGATTTTCTTTTGGCCTTTCAATTTCTGGTTTTTCATTTGCAATTATGTTGGGTCTCCTTTTAATATGGCAAAAGATCTTCCTACAGGGTTTTTTTTTTTTATGTGAGCAAGGTGGTGTCAAGTTATGAATTATGATCTAGCTAGTTCCCCACTTCCATTTCCAACTTGTTAAGCTGAAAACCCTAAAACCTATTTAGAGTTTTCATAGAAAAATTTGCTTGTAATTATCATATAGGCTTATGGTCATAAATTGGTGATCTAGAGGAATGTGATAAGATTATAAATCATCAATTATTGTTGTTGATTAATTTCATTTATCTAATCCTTATTTAATTTGTAAACTTTGGAGATTTGTGGAGTTTTTTGGAGTTGATCATCAAAGTTATAAGATTGTTTATAAAAATTGAAGTTTGATTTTGTTTAAAGCCTGAAGTTTTTGGTGTTTTAGGACATGTTTTGGGGTTAGGAAACTTTATCAGGGTGTCCTTTGTTTACTTCCCCAACAAGAAGGGGAAAAAGTTTGCAACAAGAAGGGGAAAAAGTTTGTATTAAAAGGCAATAGTGGTTGACCATAATATAAAGTTGTTATATCTTATTGATGTAGTTAATTGGATTTCATTTAAGTTAGTGACATTAGGGACTAAGGAAGAAGGTATTGATATAATTTTAAAAATCGTTGACTACTTTTCTCTTAAGGAGTCTATAGTTGGTCGAATTTTGATATGGTCAATCATTTGAGGATATTTTCAGGGCTTTAGAGTTAGGAAAACAATCTTTTAATAAAATTGAAGTATTGATTTGTTATTTCATGAATAATGAAGAATGATAGGATTTTAATGTAATCAACCAAGTACATATACTACTATTGCTTGTTAGTTGTATGTGTAAAACAAAAGATTTAACCTTAAAAATATTTAGCTTAAAAGAACATTTATAGTTTGTATTTTCACCGAAGCCAATATCTAGATGGGTTGATTATGAAGTAAGTATTAGTCACTCAATAAGGTCAAACATTTGACATAAAATGGCTGGTAACTTAAGCACTAGAGCCATTATGTGTTGATAAGTAACCACTATGCCTAAATTGTAGCTGATATAAGTTATGACTCCAAGATAAAGCTATTTGACAGATCGCCATAGTCATAAAAGACAATTTTGTGAAACTTTATTGGGCTACAAATGACCAATACAAATCGTAATCCTAATGTAAGAGAATTTGATTGTTAAACTTTAGAGATCTTTCATTAAGTTACACTCGTCTCTAAGGGTCTTATGATCTAATGGCTCTTGTACTCTAGTGATCTTACGATCCAATGACTTTTTGATTTGAGGAATTTTACGATCCAATGACTCTTAAGATACTAGGAATCTTATGATGTGATGACTCTTGGACTTTAACTATCTTAGATCCAATTACTCTTAGACTCTAACGTTGTTATGATCTATTGACTCGTAAGTTCTTAGACTCTGATTATGGCCTAAGATGTCGAATTTTCTTTATGTTTTTTATTTCACCTCAAATAAGATGAATATTCAATTTGTAGTTGTTGTTTATTATTACTTGTACAAGAATATTTATTCAAGTATGCATATGGACTCGCATGTGTACATGCTCTATGCAGTTATTGCTATCGAACTTTATAGCCACGTTTGGGATTTTTATTTCATGTATGGATATTTACAAGAGATTGATACTTATGATTCTCTAGCATATGATGTTAATGCACCAAGAGACTTTAAGTCATAAAAGAGTTTAGTTTATACATATGTGAAATATGAACTCTCCAACTGAAATGTATTTATATGGGAAGGTTCCCTTAGTTGGTTGATCCAATGCACAAGAATGTCAATCTACATTAGAAACTCTTGATCTGATGACACATAGAAATGTTGGAGGCGGAATAGGTAAGCTCGAATTCTCAAAGCATGTATGAGCATGGATCGAATAAGATGATCTTCATTTAAATCCATTCTTAATTTGTTCATCAGCTTGAACTTCTTCTAAGTCTTTCCAATAGAGTAACAATGTTTATGCAAATATTTTAGATACTTCAAATGTTAAATGAGATGAGAAGGCTCATATAGATTTTGAACCCTGATCTTAACATTTAGATGAAATTGAGATAGACAAACTAGATGAGTCATTGCTAGAAGCCGTTGGTCGATTCCTAATGATCGATGTTCCATATTTAAGCTCCATATGTATATAGACTTATTGGCTTTAAGCTTGGGCTTAGGCTAAGCTAGGTTAAACTCTTTTTATAAGACTTGGCCCATTCATAAAAGATAACATAAGCTCATGGCTTTCTTTAACCTTTTTAAGACTAATTAACACCCAACGAGGCTCAAATGGACTTAAAAAAATCTTTTCTCAATGTACTTTTTGCATACAAGATAACCAAATATGGTCAAGAGGGGAAAAATCACTTTAACAATCTTTACTTCACGCCTATCAGCTAGATTTCCTTAAGATATCCTTGATTTGGCCCAATTCCTATGCTATGCCACTAACCTACCAAATCAATCGATATAATTAAATTAGGCCAAAAGCTTAACTACCGATGTAATCCTCTAGAAAATTTTAGATACCTGGTTGAAGTATTTACAAAACTTTAAGCTTCTCTTTTAAACTTTTGGTTATTATGGTTTTTGGATTTTGAGAGAAATGAAAATCATTAAGAGTTTAGAATAGAACAATATATGATTCTTATGTGCTGTGGATTACAATGATGAGTTTGTAAGCCATATGTTGACCTTAGAGCATTATAACCGAAGAACACTAAGCTAAAACTTAAGAGTAGGGATGAATCGAATTTTAAGGAAAAATTTCAATTCCTTTTTAATTTTGAACAATAAATGCAGCAATTAATGTGATCGAAGTAATAATAAGATAATAAAGCGTGCATAATAATAAAAAGATAAGAATAGAAAATATCAATTTCGAATATAATATAAAGTTCAGACAACCCCTTACTCTCCATGAACCCACAATCGCCTCCAATCGAGGACTTAACACATTTTATTAATCTCATAAATAAATGCTCAAAGAGCTACACATGTTTCCTCAATCACAATTACACATAATGATCATATAAGTGTCATTTTCTCTCAAAATATTGCAAAGATAAAAACTCTTAAGTACTACATATTAAATCTCACTTGATTGATTGCAACAAAAAGTACAAGAGATAAATAGCAAGTAATCGGGCCAAGAAATATAAGAAAATTTCTTTTGATTAGAGTGAACTATCAATTTTATCTTATTTCGGATTGTTGAGCATTTATACTATCTCATTAATTTCTTCCTATTGTTACGCATTAAATGCTCCAATGGCTACTCAAAACAAACTTACCATCATGATTGTATCATGTTCTTACTATCATATCGATAAGCCAAACAACTACTAGCATGAACACTGGCAAGTCAACCGTCATGCCAACTTAGACATTAAAATGCAATCCAATTTCTAATCTAAGCCACTTCACTGTCAAGTTGGTAACACTCTAGAGTCTTCAAGCTAGTAGGCCATTTTCACTTATTTTCAACTTTTAAGCACAACAAATACATTCACACTATATAATTTAACTTCCAAGAGAGTTATCATCTTTCAAATCCAAATATTTTGTAAAGTTAATTAATATTCATAATCATAATGCAAGATAATTACTTCTTTTTCAATCAACTTCATATAATCAAGTCATAACATGTTTAATTATATACTTTTTATTTTATTCTCATCAAAATCAAATAGTGAACTCCAAGTTCAACAATAACTACAAAGAAGGGTTTTTAAGATAAATGGTTTGATTTAAACTAATTAATCAATTATTTGTAGGAAAATTGTTATTGTTTCTAATTTTTGTGTCACGCCCCAATGAGGTGGAGCTATAACAGCCTTACCAAGTGAATTATCCTAAGGTAGAAGCTAGCCTTATAATTTCTACCATAGATCTAATTCCTACCAAGCATACTCGGCTCGACCGCTTTGAAACATTTAATTATGTATCTGTTATTAGTGAAACTTATGTTAGAGCTTTTCAAGATATCTGCTCAAGAACATTAGTGGTTTACAAATTAATAAAATATTTGTATTTCAAAGAAATAGTTATACATCAAAAGTTTCTAATGTTCTTGGAATATTTACAAAAATCCATAGGTTTTTTATGTTTTTCTATAACATGTTGGAAACTAGTGGGTATCTCTAGAGTATCTTATCTTGGTTAGTTTCCATAAAAGGCTAAAGATAGCTAAAGGAAGAGTATGGGACGTATAGGTCTTCAATTTTCCTTACTCCCCAACCAAAGCACACAATCCTAAAGGTAGTTATGATGTGACCCCCTTAATCCTTAGTCAACTTACAATAAGATTTATAGGAATGTGAGTACAACTAGCTCAATAAACTAGACGAATATAAGAGAGCATATGAAACACAAATATGGTTTTTAATCAACTTATTTTAATGAAATGCAATACGATAAGAAAATATCATTACACAACGTTATCCGATCTGTCGTAAGATTAAAGAAATTGCATCTGCTCTAATTTAGATTGAAAAGTTTAACACGAATACTCGCGAATCAAAACCAAACCAGAGCTTGTGTAATAGAGTATACCCTCTACCCATGAATCCCTTCGAACTACGGCTCCCAACCTTATCGTAACCTCTTGTCATGTCATTTAATTCTACTAAGAGTAGAAAAAGGACCGTTTCAACTTTAGTATTATACATAATATACATAATTTATAATGTACTCATAATTATAATATATAATTTTGAAATTATTTATATAAATATATAACAAACCAATTATGAGATTATAATGGTCATGCATCATAATAATTTTTCTACAATTAAGCTATCACGTGAGAGTAATTTTTTAGCCATTAGTTAGGAAAGGCAAATGACCTTGCTTAAGCTTTCTATTGATTTTTTTTATGTTAAACTAAACCAAATTTGTATTGAATTCATTGGGAAGAGGAAATTAAACTTAATTATCTCGTTAGAAAGATTAATATTTATGTTATTAAGTTATAAAAACTAAGAGTCCCTTTTGTACTAGAATTATCTAAGTAAAATGAAAATTAAAGTTATCTCTATTTTTTTTGAGGCGATTTGTTTCTTAATATTAATTTCATTTTGAAATTTTAAATGAAGATAAAGACATGATAAAAATATGGCATTATGAAATTGTTAATTAATAAAAAATTTACCATTCTCATCTAATATCAAATTATTGATGCAGTTGTAAAATATATTACAAAAAAAAAATAATGTAGTTGCTCAAAGAAATAGTTGTAACTAAAAAAAAAACATAAATATTGAAATTTATCAATATTAAAGAAAATTTTGGATATATTTCTTTACATTTACATTTGAATACACGAACAGTGTTTATGTCATTTGTTAGTATATATTACTATAACATGTTTTGTACAAAATATACCAGTTGATGTTTAGGTTGATATTCTTATATATATTTATATAAATAATTTCAAAATTATATATTTTAACTATGAGTACGTCACAAATTAGTGGAGTGTTATAGTAATATTATAATTAATATATAAATCTAATGTAAATATATATGTTATTAATATATACACAATAAACCTATATATATGTATATACATTATTTAAATAATATGGATTTCATATTCATTTTAAGGTTGTAAGTACTCAATTTTAAAAATGGGGGTTGACCGTGCAATTATGAAACTTTATAGAAGAGATCTTCGTAAATTACCCTTATCTAATAAAATGAAAGCCACAAATGAATTTAAAAGAAAAAAAGGATCCTAGAATGGTAAATGACTAACACTGTGTTCAGTTAGGTGTAATGTAATGCCCATTCCATGCCTATTACATATTATAGCCTGTATTATAATGTTTTGTTTCCGTTCATCATCTGCAATACAAATTCCCTTCAAAAGCTTATTACGCCTCCCACCTACATTTGCAATTTATGGCAAGTTCAAAGAATCCAAACTCCTTACCACAATCATCCTATTTATTCAAAAGTTACCTTTGCACAAGTTAACCAATTACAATAACTACCCTTTAACAATAATGGAAACACATCTCCAGTCAGACAAAAACATCATAGCTACCTTTCAACACATTCCACTCCCTTAAATCACTCTCAGATGACCTATTCCTAAATCTCATCTACACAAAGCTCACTTCATGCCATCTTCACGAACTCTCCTTTCCATAATAGGTTTCGTCATTGCACTCTATTCAACTAAGGTTTCAAAGTTTACAACAAAGTAAAGGACGCCACACTAAGCTTAGTTCGCTCAAATCACTATATAGTGAGTTCACTTATGATCATTGCATCATTTTTTTTTTTCAATTTCAATTATTTGTATGAGTAGTTACTCTACTGTCATGTGAAGAGAGGTAAAATTTGTCCACGCTTTTCTTGCAGGTGTGACAGAGGGAAGCTACCATCGCTTTGTTCTTCATCTTTGCTCATCAAATTCTTAACAAAAAGTAAGCTCATGAGTGATGTTGTCTTCCATTCCTTTAATTTTTTTTTTCTCCAATATATACATTGTTGGTGACAGTTTATAGCATAATGCAAGAAGACATGTGGACTTATTAAAGCAAAATGTCCACACAATTTGTTAAACCTTACTACACTTAGATCTTATTGTCGAGGATGTTTGAAATGCTAATAAGAATTAAGGGTTATAATAGCTCAAGGATCTGAGACCTCTCATCAAGTCCTTTGTCATTAATATTATGATCCATGACCTCACCACAATTAGTTCTAACTCCCGAGTTCTCAAGTGTTATTTCTAAAGATGCATACATAACATTATGTAAATTTGTTGTGCAATCATGCCCAAATTTCCACCTGTTTACTTAACTGGTTTTATCCCATAAAACCATACTACATTCTTAGTTTTTACAATGAATGCACATGAAATCTTATCCAAATTAAAAGGAAAGAATGCATTGTATAAACTTTAATTTTTGTTATGGTCGTTACATGTCACTTACCAAGCACTTGTCAAATAAAAACTGAAAATATCCAATTTACTAGATAACTGTTTTCCTTGTTAGAAATATAGATCATGTTTTCGTTAAATTTGGCTTCACGTAATTATAGCCCATAATGATTGGATAAATGAAATAGCTTGACATATTGCCTTAAAAGTAGAAATCCTATGCACACTAACTAATTTAGTTATTATATAAAAGTATATGGTCCTTGGATATAATGTAATGTTGCATATGAAGAACATATTGGTTGGGAATGCATTGAGAGAATTTGTTGCTTGAGTTTTGTTCTTTAGTGTAATTTATGGCTGTAGAGGTATGTAATCAAATGGTGCGCACTTAGGCATTCTGATGAATTGTTGAACCAACAAGTACAATTTATATGGCCCTTATATATTTTGTGAAGTTATCATATAAAGTAATGATTACTTGTATCCAGAATTGTCAATTAACAACTCTTTCTATCCACAGGTCTTGTCATTCAATTGGGCAATGGAAAGTGAAAATTAAAATAAGTGCCTTTAGCACATGGCACTAGGCCAAGAGAGAAACCACTAAACATTATTGAAGTGGTGAATCGTATACATTAGTAGAAACATTTATGCAATGGCCGTAGTAGGGTTCTATCCATTTTAACAATAACATATGTAACATTATAAACATGTTGATAATGATTTGAATTTCTCATTATATGTTTGTCCCTAATTGATATGCAAGCATATCTCAATATATTTCAATAGTTGATCAACTAACTTTTTATGAGAATGAGTCGAGAAAAGAAAAGAAGATTACTTGCTTCATGTTAGCCTAATGGTTAGAGTACTCTACCTTAGCATATTGCTTCATGTTTAGAATGTTTGCCCTTACCTTGCAATCCTACCATCCCTGAGTTCATTCTTATGAATTGAATTTCTACAAGAATTGTGAATACGTTAGGAGGCTAGTGCATAATCAAGACGTTACATGCATTGAATAACTAATACTAGATAAACATGCATTTTTTAAGCTATTTGAGATGTTAAAGGGCATAAGAGGGTTGAGAACTTATATGAAATTGCTAGTAGATGAGCAAGTTATAATGTTTCTCCACATACTTGTCCACCATGCCAAGAACAGAGTTATAGAGCATAACTTCAAGAGGTCAAGGGCAACTATCAGTTGTTATTTTCATAGCATTTTGAATGCAACCTTACGGTTGAGTCATCATGTACTCAAGTATCCTCAACCCATCAGTAAATACTATACGAATAATTGTTGGAAACATTTCAAGGTACACAGACAACATTTATGTTATAATATTGTCTTTGTCATATTATACACATATTAAACTACCTTTTTTTTTTTTGGTCATTTACCTTTTTCAGAATTGTTTAAGTGCTCTAAATGATACTCACATCCTGATTTGAGTGCCTATGAAGGACAAGCCAAGATATAGGACCCAATAAAATCAGATTGCAACTAATGCACTAGGCATTTGCATACCTAATATGCAATTCATATATGTCTTGCCTAGCTAGGAGGGTTCATCAGCCAAAAGTAAGGTACTTTGGGATGCAATAACAGGGAGAAATGGTTTGAAGGTTCCAAACAGTACGTTTCTCTTGCCTTCTCTTATCAATTTTCCTTCTTTCAATTACAAACCCTCTTGGAATAGTATGTAATCACTCATACCCCCTTCCTACCGGTGCTACTATCTCATAGATGGAGGTTATCCTAATCGCAAGGGATTTCTTGCTCTGTTCAAAGGCCAACAATACCACCTCAATGAATGGCACCAAAGCCAACAACCAAGAACTTCGGAGGAGTTATTCAACCTAAGATACGCTTCTCCTTGAAATATCATTGAGAGGTGCTTTGGGCTTCTAAAGATGAGATGGAGCATTCTAAGAAATCTATCTCTCTATCCACTGAGGATTCATAACCAAATCATATTGGCACATTGGTTGCTACAAAACTTTATAAGGGCAGAGATGAGCTTTGATCCCCTCAAGGATGAAGTTGATGACACAATGGAGAATGTTATGGACATCGATGACGATGAGATTATGACGTTAGACAGTAACAATGCTTCAACCACTTGGAGGATGAACATGGCCCAAGAGATGTTCAATGAGTGGAGTGCTTCGAGAGGTAAGGTGATGGATTGCCAACCTCTAAACCCCTCACTCGCATCCATCTCTAAGGCCTATAATCATTGTGCTTTATTTGTCTCAATAACCATAAGTACCATTTATTTGTAACAACCACAACTTCAATACAACTCAATCACTATGCCCTATGATTCCCCAACACAAACCCATTGACAGGCTGCCACCTATCCGTTACTTTTCTAATATTTATATTATATTCCTTTTTGTCATTTCTCATATTTACCCTTTTTCATACGTACTAAGAATCTCTTTCTTTATTATCTTTTATATAATTTTCCTTATCTATATTGTTGCTCTAAAGGACTTATTATAAATGATCCTTTTACTATAGTCACAATCATCATCATATACCTTATACCTAATGAATATTTTGTTCTTGTGAGATCCCCTCTCAAAGTATCTCCTACACTCTTATCTAATCTTGTCGAGTAGCTCGAGATTAGTATCAAGTAGATCTTGACATTAGCTTGTGAGTCATATCAAACAAAGTGTTAAGTTGTGTTATGTTCATTGATGCGTCATATCCTCCAAGAAACTTCATGTAAGCTACTATGTTTGCTAACCCTTCCATTTTCATTTTCTTCGATATCTCGAAGGACCCAGGTGGTTACTATTCCTTACGATAAGCTCTAATGATTAATGAGTTCTTAAGCACATCATGGGGGGCAAGTGAATAACCACTAATGTATCTTTAGTAACTTTATGTAATGGGATTATTTTTGTATGCATCCTTAACATGTATGGTTGCAATTGTAGCCTAGTAGGCAAGACAATATCTGTTAGATGTTTTAAGCCAAATATCGGTGCTTTTTGCATTACATGTGACATATGCATTTGCATCGTTAGTCCTTTCAAATGTTTCCCCCTCTTCAACTATGATAATTGTTGTCTAATCATTGATAGATGAATTTAATCAATGATCTTTACAATGGTAAGTGTACATTTATGGAAGAGGTTTGGTCAACCCAGCTTAATGACAAGATAACCAAACAAGCCAAACACAAGTAAACAGTGTAAGAGGATAATGCACTTATTGCAACAATGGTGGAGTTATATCAGAAGGGGATGCATACTGCGGATTACTGTTTCAAGAGCGGGTATCTAAAGTAGCTAGAAGACATGTTCACCATCACGTTACCTAGGAATGAGTTAAATTAGAAGCCTAATATTGAGTGGCATATTAGGACCTTGAAGAAGGACCAAAGCTATTCATGGGTTTGCTTATTTACTTTACTTGTTTTTTCACGCAATTCCAATTTCATTCTATAAACTTTCTACAAGCTTGGACTCACTTCTATGACTGGCCTTATTAGTCCTTAACTTTAGCTCACATCATCTTGGTATCAAAGCAAAGGTTTCATTTAGATAAGTTATATTTTAACCTTCTTGAGTAATAATGATTATAGTAATGTGTTACGAAGAGATTAGCTATAAGTATTGAGTAAGTAAAAGACATAGTGATTTGCTATGGTCATATGCTCTGTTTTGCCTTGTTTTGGAAATATGAAAACAAAGCAAGTTTTAGTTAGGTTTGTTATTATTGGGAAGCAGCTATTATGTTTGTGTGATAGCTAAACTTTCACATGAAGAAGTGATTGAGTGTATGTGATTATTTGGTTTGAAGAAGCAATATCTTTTATGTCTTAGATTCTAAGTTTTGTTACTGAGTTTTGTTAAGTAAAATAACGGATCCTAGTGTCAACATCGGAATTAAGGATGACAATAGTAGTGTTGTTTACCATGGATAGCAACCCCAAGGCACCACCAAGAGTACAAATGAAAGGCTTGGTGAAGTAACTAACCTTATAATTGATCTGACTAGAGTTGTTCATGCAATGGCTTATTGATTTGCTAAGACCGTACATAACACTCCACAAGTTGTTTAACTTGCTAGAAGATAGATCCTAACTTGACAAATTCAAGATAGAGGAGTAGGAAGACAAGTGCAAAGAAGGATTGATTTAGGTGATATGGATGATGATAAAGGGGAAGAAGAGTACGAAGAAAAAGAAGAGCAAGCTTAAGTACACCAATCTGCTGACCATGTGAAGCTTTAGATTCCAAGCTTCAATATTTCTGAGAATGCAAATGATTATTTAGATTAAGAGGAGAAGGTTAAGCGTGTTTTCTATTATTACTAGTATGAAGATCATAAGAAGGTGAAGACTACTGCTGTAGAATTCTCAAGATATGCCACGATGTGGTAAAAGAACTTCCAAATCACGAGAAGATGAGAATGATACAAAGAGATAAATACTTAGCCTAAAACGAAGAGAATACTCAAAAACATATTTGTATCAAATACTTATTTATAAGATACTTTTGCTCGGCTTAAAGAGCTGAGGCAAGAAGGACAAACTGTTGATGATTACGTTTAAGAATTCCAACTACTCATGATTCGTTGTGAAGTAGATGAACCATTGGTCAAACGATATCTAGATTTCTCATTGAATTGAGAGGCAACATTTAGGATGTAGAGGTTCAATAATTTACTAAATTAGATGAAGCTATAAGAATAGCCCAGTGAGTAAAAAGACAGAAGAAGAATAGGTCGAGTCGACCTGTGTAATCAAGCCAACCCACTCACGGAAGTTTCCAAGCTCAACATAATGTCGAGCTAACCAGAAGGATAGATATCTGAGTTGAACAAAAGGGCCAACCAACTGATGGCAAAGTGCTGCTGAGAGCTTATGAGAAGGGATAAGGATCTAGGAGGAAGACAAGCTAGATTAAGTGCTTCAAATGCCAAGAGTTTAGTGATAAGATTCGAAGTACCGAAGCCCAACTCGTCTACTCCTTACATAGACATCTCATTCGATCACTTATTTTTCTTATTTTATTTAGACTTTTGATTTCTTATATTTTTCCTTAATTACCCTAATGTTTATTTTGTATTTATGGGAATGCCACTTGGACATCCTTTTATTCATTTTATTTGCAAGACTACCATCATATATAAATAGAGCATATGTATAGGGTTTTAGATAAACTTTGACATTTAATGAAAAACCCTTGAAACTTTCCTCTACCCACTCTTATCATCCCTTTAGCAAGGATTATAGCGAGCACTATATCACTCAAACCAATGCATCATATTCGCCGAGTCTTAAACCATGTTGGATCTTGTTGGTACATCATACTCAGCTCAATAGCTCACAAAATTGCTAAAACCCCAATTTTATTTTCTTGTTTTGGTTTGTTTAGTGCCTCTTTATGTATCTGACCCTATAGACACATCAGCTTTACTGGCATCAAAATACGATTACGATAAGGGAGCGTATTAAGTTCCGTAAGGTTTTTGTTCGTATACTGTAAATGGTTGCTATGTTCCCCCTGTGGCAACTGCAGTAAGTATATTGCAATTATTGATTTATATTTGAAAGGGTGCTGGTTCGTTGGTTTTGTTGTGTTACAAAGAATTTTTTTACTAAAGAACTCATAAGTTGGGTTTATACTAATATTTGAGGTGACATTACTCTTGAATTAATTTGTAACGTCCTTTATGTAGAATTGTTGACGAGCTTAGTTGATGTTTCTTTCGCAATACCTGTAGCTTCGAAGAAGAGATCATTGAATCTGAGTCTTGGTTTTCATATCAGTATCTGTACGAGGTTATTGAAGCCATAGGTTCCATATAGCTATTGGCATTTTTATCTGAGAATTGGTTTCTTTATTTGCTATTGTTGGCTTGAGAATATGATGCCTAGGGTTTGAAATATTTGATTTTTGTTGTATGAGAATATGGGTGCATGAAATCAAGTATGAGATTGTGGGCTTGTTAACAGTAGTCACCAAAGCTTTTATTGTCGATAGTTTGAACTCACTGCGACTGCTCTTTAAAAGTAGATTACTGTGGGTATTGCAGTAGTGATATTTAGTCATATGTCAATCTGTGCAAGTAGCTATGTCTGTGGGTTGTGTAATTGATATTGAAGTCGATGGTGTGATTATTCTTGTACTATACTTGACTACAAATTGCGGTTAAGTTTCGATGTGCATCGAACTTTGAAGAAGTTGTGCCATACTGTACAAGATTTTAAGTTTGTAACCAAGCCCCAATCTACTACAATCCAAACTGCAGTGAAAGAACTTACTAGCCAACTAAGGTGAAGGAAGAGGAAGTGCCGAAGTAAATTGAGGCAATGATCGAACCGAGTTGTTTTGTATCATTACCAAACTACTGTTGCCGACCTTGTACATCCGAGCCTAGGTGAATTACAACCAAGCTAAAATTAGAGTATCTAAGCTAAGTTTATTTAAGTCGAAGTGAAGTGAAAGATCCAATGTATAAGCATCCGAGCTATTATATGAAGTGCTATCGCGTCGTATGCACTGAAATTTAGTTACTAGAGCCCTGATTAAGAAGTTGAAGTTACCTACTATCTTACATCCAAAACCATATAATTGCATTGGCTGAATGAGAAAGGAGCACTACACGTCACTCAACAAGTATTGTTGCTGATCTCTATTAGAAATTATTTTGATGAAATTCTCCATAACGTGCTACCCATGTGTGCGTCTCATGTACTGTTTGGTAGACCTTGGCTTTTTTATATGAAGGTCATGCATGACAGATTCAAGAACACCTATGTGTTCGATAAAGATGGGAGGAAGATTACTTTAAACCCTATGACATCTAGTCAAGTTAGCAAATTGCAAGTGAAACTTGCTCGATCTAAGAAGACTTTGATTCTAAATAGAGCTGAGCTATGAGAGGCTATTAAGGTCAACATGCCAACTTTTAAGTTAGTCAGTCGACTACTAAAGTTAAAGGAACAAACTAAGCTAACACTTAAGGTAAAGGAGCTACTAAATAAATGTATCGACTTGTTTCTTGAACAACTGCCCAAGGGATTACCCCCTTTCAGAGGCATTAAGCATTGCATTGACTTGAAACATGTCATTACCCTGCCAAACAAACTAGCTTATTGGATGAACCCCGAACAAGCTGCTAAACTTCAGAGACAAGTCAATGAACTACTGGAGAAGGGATATATGAGGGAGAGTCTTAACCCCTATGCTATGCCAACATTACTTATGCCGAAGAAAGATGGTACCTGGAGGATATGTGTGGATAGTGAAGCTATTAACAAGATTATAATCAAGTACAGATATCTCATCCCTAGGCTAGACGACAAGTTAGATGAATTGAGTGGTTCCAAAGTGTTCAGTAAGATTGATCTGAAGTCAGGATATCACCAAATTCTAATGAGGCCAGGAGACGAATAAAAGACTGCATTCAAAATTTGGCTTAGACTCTACGAGTGGATGGTAATGCCCTTTGGCCTATCAAATGCCCCAAGCACTTTTATACGATTGATGAACCATATGCTAAGAAATCTAATCGAGAAGTATGTCATAATGTACTTTAACGACACTTTTGTGTATAGTACTAACCTACTAAGTCACTCTAATCATCTCCATGCCTTACTTGATGTACTCTGTGTTAAGACATTATTCAGCAATTTAAAGAAGCGTTATTTTTGCCAGGAGAAAGTGGTATTTATGGGTTATATAGTTGATAGAGGAGGCTTATGAGTCGATGATGAAAAGATCCGAGTTGTTGCCAAGTGGCCAACTTCAACCACTTGTGTCGAGGTGAGAAGTTTCTACGGATTAGCATCCTTTTACTCAAGATTAATTAGGAGTTTCAATACCTTGTTTGCACCCCTTACTAAGCTGATGAAGAAGAATATTGAGTTCAAGTAAGGAGAAAGAGAGGAGCGAAGCTTTGTTGAAATAAAGGTAAGATTAAGTTCCACACTAGTATTAGCTTTTCCCAACTTTAAAAAGATTTTAAAACTGGAATGCGACGCATCAAGCATTGCGACAAACGCTGTCTTAATGCAAAAAGGCCGACCAATTGCCTACCATAATGAAAAGCTTAAAAGTCCTCAATTGAACTATTTAGTATATGAAAAAGAACTCTTAACCCTTAGCCGAGCGATCAAAGAGTAGCAACACTATCTATTACTAAGAGAGTTTGTCATTGATACAAATCCTAAATTTTTAAGGTACCTCAAAAGTCAAACCAAACTATTGAAGCGACAAATAAGGTAAGTTGAATTCTGAGAAGGATTCAACTTTGTAATAAAGTATAAACAAGGCAAGAATAATGTAGTTGCTAATGCTCTGTCAAGAAGATATGTTCTCCTTACCAAATTGTAGGCCAGATCGTTAAGGTTTGTGAGCATCAAGGAGAAGTATCCTTAGGACCCCCGTTTTGGTCTTATATTTAGATGTCGTGCCAATGGAAGAACAATAGATGAGTACTATGTGGAGGGGGGTTATCTGCTCTGAGGTGGTAAATTATGTGCACCAACCTATTTAATCAAAGAGTTGCTAATGAGAGAAGCCTATAGTGGGAGACTTTTTAGACATTTTAGAGAGAAAAGGATGTGTGAATTCTTGAATGGATGGTTCTTTTAGCCAAAAATGAGGCAAGAAGTATACAAAGTTATTGAGAGTTGTGCTACTTGCAAGAGAGCCAAATGCCGAGTCGAACAAAGAAAAGCAATGCCTTTATCTATCCCTACCCAACCTTGGACTGAGTTAAGCATGGACTTTACTCTCAGATTACCTAAAACTTCCTAAGGCAAAGATTATGTAATGGTTGTCGTAGATAGATTTAGTAAGATGGTACTCTAAAACTAACAATACTTTGGCTATTGCTTCTCCCTTTTTGCAGGAAATTGTTTGGTTACACGACATGCCAAGAAACGTAGTCTCAAACACAAATCCAAAGTTTTTAAGTCATTTCTAGAGGACTCTTTGGCATCGTATAGGGATTAAACTACTATTCAATACTTCCCGTTACCCCCACATGGATAGCTAAATAGAGGTAATCAATTGTACTTTAGGATCACTGCTCCGAGTTGCAGTAGGGAAAAATTTAGTTGATTGGGACATCTATTTACCTATGATGGAATTCACTTATAACCATACTATATACGATACCACTAAGTAAACACCCTTTGAAGTAGTCTATGGTTTCAATCTGGAGCTACCCTTAACCATACCCCTGTGCCTATGTCCGAACAAGAATACTGCAATGCAAGAGCTCGAGCACAGTCTCTACAACAAATCTACAAAAAAGCTAGTTACCAGATTGGCCAAGTTTCCAAGAGGATGTGGGAAATAAGTAAAGGAAGGAAATTAGTATGGTTTAAACATTACCGAAAGTCCCTTGAGTAGGTAAGCAAGATAGGGCATGAGCAGCTCGGGTCAAAACTACCAAAAGGTTAGCTACCTCATCAAGTCTTTTGTCAATGCTTCTAGAATTTCCCTGAGATTGTCGTCCATGGTGTATAACTCTACTATCATCACCAGCACTAACATTAATACCCAGGTTTGTCATTTTTCCTCACAAAATCAAATTCAAACAAACACTTCAGAAAGTGAACAACCAATAACATAGCAATCAAATAAACACAATAACTAACTTTATTCTACATACACAAAACAGAGCACAACAAACTTCTAAAATAACTAACTATAGCTCACACGAAACCTCCACTCTGATACTAAGATGGTGTGAACCATAACCAAGAACAGATAAGGCCAATCATTGGATGAGTCTAAGCTTGCAGAAAACTCGAAGAAGGGTTAATGGGGAAAGGTATGAAAAGAGTGACAAAAACAAATGGAACAGTAACCAAAAACCCACTAACAGTTCTAAAGAATTTGACGTACCAAAGGAACTTTTGAGAACTCACGGCACAATTCAATATACCGCACAAATTAGTCTGATAAGGTTACTCGCCACCTAACCTTATTTAAGGAAAAGGATAAGAGTGATGTTGAGAGTAAACAAATAGTGTTTAAGCGAGGAAGAAAGTACTCAAGTGTATTGAAGGTAATATGAGCTGTTACAACTACAAGAATAAGGACATTTATACCCGTGAGTTAGGGCAACTTGCCTAAAATGGAAAAGACAATAAGAACATTTTCTAAAGAAGTAATGTACATGATACAAAAGGGTAAAAATGAATATATAAGGAAATCAATCATTAGTGCTACAGATTCTCCATATGATACTGTATACTTGGCGAAGCTGCAATGGTAAGGTTGTTAAAGGATGCAGACAAAAGGTACGAATGAGTAGGCTTGTCCGAGTAAGAATAGCCTAATCAGTCTAGATTCTCTATCTCTTAACCTCTCGACAAGGGATGATGCTGAGTGATTGGTTCGCTCGGCATTAAAGTAGTCATCAACTCGGCATTGCACAGAATAAAGAGCGTTCATTCGGCACGGCATTAAAGGTGACTTGACAAGTAAGTACTCGGCCTCGGCAGGAATCAATTGGAACATAAGAATTCGTCATGCCAGCCCCTCTAGTCCTCAAGCTCGACTGTGAGTCAGAGGTCCCGTAGCTTAATTCCCATGTCTAGTCCTCAGGCTCGACTGTGAGTCAGAAGTCCTGTAGCTTAGTTCCCATCATATACTTTTTTTGTAAAACATTGCTCTTGTTAACTCGTTTACTTCACTCTGATCCTAATCCTTAAGTAAGGCTAGGTGGTGAGTAACCTCACCGAATCATCTCATGTGTCATATCAAGTTGTGCCATGAGTCCTCAAAAGTTCTCTAGTGCATCATATCCTTAAAGTTGTTTGTAGGTTTACTTATTTACTTTTCTTGTTTTTTTACGCAATTCCCATTTCATTCTTCAAGCTTTCTATAAACTTAGACCTATCCCTGCGACCAACGTTGTCAATCCTTAGCCTCGGTTCGCGTCCAACGAACTTTGAAGTGTACCATATGTTAATAGCATTTTTTAGTAAAATAGGCCAAAGGCCTAAATCAGTAACATTAAGGGTTAAGCCTAACTCCTGTAGTCCATCCGGGTACAAATATCAACTCACTCGCTATAAATGTTAAACAAGCCCCTTAAGTAAGGGGACCCCTCTCTTCCATTCTCTTACTCTTCATAATACTTTATAATTCTATTTACACGATAAGAGGATTGACTTAGATATCAAAGTGATTGTACCGAAGCACCCTTTGCTCTCTGGTAGCCTCTTTTCTTATTTTGTAGGTGTTCACACACCAGAACAAAAATCACCAGTCAACAATTGATACCGTCTGTCGTAATGAAGAGAAAAACAGCACATGATCATAATTTTTAGTGGTTCTCCGAGAGGATGCAAGGAGAATCCGGTTTGGTATTCTTCACTATCTCCATTTCTTCTTGGAGTCGTGAAAATCTATCCTCAATTTATCGTTGGATTTTTCTTTTCTCCTTGCTTCCAATCCGGTACTGGTATCTCTTTTTACTAAATTCACACGTTTTTTGGTATTTGGTTTAAACTCTTGCTTCCTGTGAATATACGCTTATTTGCGTTATCAAGGATGGAAAACTACCTCAGAAAACTATCATGGCACTACACGTTGAACAGACATTTGTGGCCTATAGATGAAAAACTGCCGCAGGTAACTACCACTTATCTAGTTTTTTCTTCTTCTTTTTTTTTGTATGACCGATGGTTTATGTGTATTCTAACTGCAATGAATCAGAGGAGATGATTGAACACTTTGTCGATATTCAAGTTGCAGAATATTCATTCATGAAAGGTTATTGGTTTACCACTTCATTACTGTTGTGTATATCCTAATTGGAAATAATGAAAAGGATGCCATGTTTGTTTCTAGTACAGTCATGATGAAAAGACATCGAAGGACTCCCCTAGATGACTATTACTTTTTTTATGAATATTAACTGCAATATTGTTGAGGCTACTTCCTAGAATTTCATTCCCTTGCTGTTAAGAGACTTTCTTCTTCTATAAATTATCTTCGACAACAGGGAAGTAATGGCATGAGTGCCAAGCAACTGTCCTAAGTTCGTTTTTCCTGAACTTCAAGACAAACATCTTCGAGCTATCCTTCGATAGCAAAGCCAAGCTCCTATAAGTCCATCCTCTGGGCTCTATTGTGAATTTGTAGTTGTGCAGCAGTCGATCCAAATTTCAGTGGACGCCGAAAAACTCCAGGCACGAGGAATGATCTAGACGACACTAAGGTTTGAGCACATCCGAGCTCCTACTGACTGAGTCGAGCTCCAATTCATGTTGGACTACAATCCATGCCAATCTATTTATACCGACCTACAATACTAGCCGAGAAGTTGAGTTGTTCATTGCACGATGTTTACAATTTCTGCTTAGGCAGATCCAATTGAAGCTTCACAAGCCGAAAGTTTAATTCAAGCTTCTTTATAAATCTTAAAGGCACATTAGTCCAAGGGCGCATCTCTACTGGCCGAACTTCGATTTAGACAGTTACGGGCTATTTCTCATGGTCGTGCTGACCTGTTCTATTACAAAGCATGTAAAACCAAGCTCTCTTACTAAAGATCTCCACAGTCCACGTGCCAAACTAATGTCATCCAAGCGAAGCTGCTCGACACAATGCCAAGTTGAAATTGTCATCTAAGTTGTTCGCTTCAAAGTGTGCATCATTAGTTTTTTAGCCGAAGAAAAGAGAAATAATAACCAAAACATCGTTAGTTTTTTTAGTAAGGCACAAAGTATGCCATTTTGCTGAAATAATCCACGATAACTATTATAGAATCTTTGCCTCAGATAGTTCGTGGTAGTTCAAGAACAAAGTCTATGCTCAATTTAATCTATAGCTTCATCAGAACAAGTAATGCATTGCTTTCCCTTGCTCGGCTCGGCAATTAGCCCTCTTGCACATGGCACAACTATCGACAACTTGATACACATCTCTCCTCATCCTAAGCTAGAAGAATCGATCATTCAACAGTTCACAGGTCCTTCTTTCTCGAAAATGTCCAGAAAGTCTTCCACGTGGACTTCCCTGATTAGTAGCTCTCTAAGCGAACAAGTCGGTACGCATAATTTTCCACCTCGGAATAAGTAACCATCCTTCACATGATACTCATATACTATCCTTCCATCAATGCATCGCATGATTATGGGTCCAAAGTATGGATCCCTATAATACCGTTCTTTGATATTTGCAAACCCAAATAGCTTGGTCTGCAGTTCAGTTAAAAATCACATGTCTCCTTGAAAGAGTATCTACAACTATATTGCTCTTTCCCTAATTGTATTGTATTACAAAATTGAATCTTTTAAGGAATTCAACCCATCTTGCCTGCCACTTCGATAACTTTGTCTAACTTTGGAGGTACCTCAATGATTCACAGTCAGTATATATGACAAATTCTCTTAGCAGTAAATAGTCCTGCCATACTTATAGCGCTCGGATTAACACTAAGAGCTCCTTATCATACACAAAGTAATTTAACTATAGCCTTCTGAGCTTCTCACTATAGAAAACAATTGATTGGCCTTCCTACATTAGAACAACGCCTATTCCAATGCCTAATGCATCACATTCTCGCTCAAATATTTTTTCGAAATCTGGTAAAACCAACACTAAGGTAGAGGTCAATCTTTTTTTTTACCTCGGCAAAGATTCTCTCCTCCCTTTCTTCCCGTCAGAAGTCGGTGTTCTTCTTTGTAAGCTCAATAAGAGCCGCAATGAGAGTGCTGAAATTTTTTATGAATCGTCTATAATAGGAAGCCAGTCCATTAAAACTTCTCACATCAACACAAGTAATAGAAGTTAGCTACTCTACAATTACTCAAATCTTTTCATCATCCACTCATAAACCTCCTCCATTGACTACATAACCCTAAATAACCACTTCCTCCTGGCAAAAGCAACATTTCTTGAGATTGTCGAATAGTTTATTAGCACGAAAGATATCCAATACTTCTCAAAAATGCTCACATTGGCTCGGCATGTTGGTATTGTAAACCAATGTATTGTCAAAGTACACAATGATACCCTTTTCAATCAGATGTCTTAACATATGGTTCATCAATCGCATAAAAGTGCTTGGGACATTCGATAGGCCGAATGGCATGACCATCCACTCATAGAGACCATGTCGAGTTTTAAACATAGTCTCCCATTCGTCTCCTAGCCTCATGAGGATTTGATGGTAGCCAGACTTCGTGTCAATCTTACTAAAGACCTTGGCTCCACTCAACTCATCCAACATGTCTTCTAACTTCGGGATTAGATACCTGTATTTGATCGTAATCTTGTTCACAGTTAGGTTATCGACACACATCCGTTAGGTTCCATTCTTTTTTAACACTAGAAGCGCCAGTACAACGCAAGGGCTGAAACTTTCTCAAACATATCCTCTCTCCAGTAACTCATTAACTTAACGTTGTAACTCAGAAGCCTATTCAAGATTCATCTAATAGGCTGGCTTATTCAGCAATACAATACCGGGTACTAAGTCAATACAATGTTCTATGCCTCGAGTTGGAGGCAACTCCTCAAGTAATTATTCTGGGAACAGGTTGACATACTCATCAAGCATCTTTATGATTTCCTAAGATAGTTCACCCCGCTTCTTCATTTCTAATAGGCTTTTAACCAACATGAGGGTCGACTGGTCAGCATTGATGACCCCTCGAAGCTTGACTCTACTCATCACCAAAGCCTTCCTTGATCCACAAGCAAGTTTTTTCGGTAATTTATTAACTTCTCTCAGCGGCATCAAGTTTAGTATGATCTTCCGATCATCCTTCTCAAACATGTACGTATTCTTGTAGCCATCGTGAATAACTCTCCTATTAAACAGCCACAATCTACCCAACAATATGTAGGAAGCACACATAGGTAATACGTCACAGAGAGTCCGGTCCAAGTAATTCCTGATAGCGATCGATAATAGTATTTACTAAGTGTCATGTAGTGCTCCTTCCTCACTCAACCAGTGCAATTTGTACGACCTTAGATGTATAACAATCGGCAACTTCGGTTTTGAAATAAGATCGGCTGATGTCACATTAATGCAGCTTCCACTATCAACGATGAGGGCACATATTTGATCATTCACTTTATAAGTGGTATGAAACAAATTCTCTCTCTACTCCTCCTCTCGTGAGGGTTCCACATTCATAGTGTGTCAGACAACCATAAGTAATTAATCTAAGTCCTCAGCAAATACATACTATTCAATTAATTCTTTCTCGGCATTTTCTTTCTTAGTAGGGACCTCCTCCTCTTCAAGTTCCTCATCTGTACTATCAACTTCTAACTTCAAGATGTCTCTCTTGATGACCATTGTCCTTCAATTTGGGCACTAAGCAGTCATATGTCTGATATCAGGCAAGTGCACCTATCAGTTTTAATATAAGGAATGTGAGTCCGAGTCGATCCCTTAGAGACTTTAAGTACTAATATTAACCTTAGCTTTATTATTTAATCGGAAAATTATGAAGGTTTGAATTAATTAAAAATACTACTATTAACAAACTAACCTAATTACAAGACTTGATTAAGCGATTTAGAAAGCGATAAAACTAAGAACGACTTCAAGAAGGTAAATAACGTATTTAAGAATTATTTCCCCTAGTGTTTAACATATGACCGTTTAAAATATATCCAATTCAATTTCTATTATTCTTGACCGAAGGGATTCACAATTAAAGTTAATACCTTTCTCAAGCATATTAATCCTGATCCTAAATTATTTACCAGAATCTCTTCACTTAGTAATATAACTTAGAATCGTATTAATGTATAATGAATTCCCACACAAAGAACAACTTTCCGGAATAAACATATATCTTATCTTTAAGTATATATGTAATTCTCTCCAATTATGTCAAGATCTCATTATTCATGTGATTTCCCAATCATCATGCATAATATCATATATTGATACTTTAGAAATATCAATTAACAATCAAATAACATAATTGAATCAAAAAAAGATAGAAACTTTATTGAAAATTATCAATCAATCCAATAGTCACATGAAATCCTAGGTTCCATAATCCTAAATACACAAATCTCAAGCTATCATAATGAAACTAAAAACGAATTGCAACAAAATCAATAAATAAAACATGAAAAACCCCTTTTGTTGATGATAGATCTCTTTAATCTTGAAGTTGAATGTTGCTTTCGCCCTTTCTCCTCTTCTTCTCCTCAAGTCTTTTCTCTTTTGAATGTCCAATCATCTGTGCGAAACCCTAGTATGTCCTTTTATAATGTATTGTAAGGTTTCCGTTTTTATCACTAGACACGGCCTGGGACACAGTCGTGTCCCCAGGTGGTGTAACTTTCTGACCTCAGCATATTTTCCTGGATGGACACAGCCTGGGGACATAGCTGTGTCCCAGACTATGTAAGTTCAAAACTTCATAACTCATTCATTTGAACTCCGAATTGAATGAAACTTGATTCCTTTTCTTCGTTTTCGATCCAAGAACGCGTTCAAACCTTGAAATCAAAATTTTACTCAATTAAGTATCAATTTATTTAAAGAAAACCAAATATGTAAAGGAAAACTATAAAATCACCATGTGAAATGTATTTAAAATAAGAGTTATCAATGTCCAAACTCTTGATATTTGAAACACTTGATCTAGCTTGTCTTCCTACTAAACCCTTGCCCCTTTTCATAAGTTCAAGTCGATACTTCACCATCTGGTCGACCTTTCTGATCAACTTGGATATCCATCTTTTGGCTCAACTCGATACTCGACTGAGCTCAATGACTTACCTGTTCGAATCAACTAGTCGGCATCCTCATCGATACTCAACTCCTTCTTTACCTTTCTATTCACTGGGTTATTCTAACGGCTTCATCCATTGTGGTAAAGCATTCAAGTTTCATAATGTATCAAATATCACCTCTCAATCTAGTGATGAATCTTGAGACTGTTCGAGTCAATGGTTCTTCTACTTCACAACAGATCATAAACATTTAAAATTTTTTACCATATTTTTCAATAATCTAGCATCTTTATCTCAGCTCTTAAAGTTGAGTAAAAGTATCTTAAAGATAAGTTTCTAACACAAATCTGTTTCTGAGTATTCTCTTCATCTCAAGCCAAGTATTAATCTCTTAGTGACCCTCTCATCTCCTCATGGCATAGATTTTCTTCCACCACATGGCGACATATTCGGAGAACTCAATAGTAGCAGTTCTCACTTTCTCGTAATCCTCATACTGATAATAATAAAAAACACGCTCCACCTTCTCTTCCCATTCTAGATATTCGTTAGCATTTTTAGATCTATTGAAACTCGGAATCTAAAGCTTCACATGGTCAGATGCTCTAGGGACTCTAGCTCGTTCTTCTTCTTCAAAATATTCTTCCTCTTTCTCTTCATCAAGTTTTCTTAGGTCTATCATTTGTCTTACTCGTCTGCCTACTCCTCTACCTTAAACTAGTCGAGTTGAGTTCTAACCTCTAACAAATTAGGCAGCTTATGGGGTATCTTACGTGGCCTTAGTAGATCGGTAAGCTAATACGTGAACAGCTCGGGTCAGATCTACTAAGAGGTTTGCCACCTCATCAAGTCTCTCATCAATGCTTCTCGAGGTTCCTTGAGACTGTCGTCCATGGTGAACAACTCCACTATTGCCATCTCTTATACCAACATTCACACTTGGATCTATCATTTTCTCTATAGATTTAAAGCTCACACAATCACTTCAGGGAATCAACAACTAGCAAACACAGCAACTACAATGAATACAGTAACTTACTCTATTTCACACATGCAAAACAAGGTATGAACAGAACCTCAAACACAAACCACAACTCAAACAGAACCTCCGCTTTGATATTAAGATGGTGCGAATCGTTACCAAGAACAGATAAGGTCGTTTACTGGATAGGTCCGAGCTTACAGAAAGCTTGAAGGAAAATAATAAGGTATGTATGAAAGGACAAATGCGAATGAAGGATAAACAAAAACTCACAAACAGCTCCAAAGGATATGATGTATCATAGAACTTCCAAAGACTTACGTCACAATCCGATATGACGCACAAATCGGTCCAGTGAGGTTACTCACTACCTAGCCTTACTCAAGAATTAGGATAAGAGTGATACCAAAAGTAAACAAGCAGTGTTCAAGCAAAGAAGAAAAATACTCAAGTGTATTAAGGATAATCCAATTCTCCTCTTTATAGCTACAAGTATAAGAGTATTTATTCCCATAAATTAAGATAACTTACCCAAAAAGGAAAAAATAAAAAGGGCATTTCCTAATAAAGTAATATACAGATACAAATGGGTAAAAATGAATATATAAGAAAAATAGTTATTAATGCAATAGATTTTACACATGATACTGTACAATTAGTGATGCCGTATTAGTGATGCCATTGGAAGATATAGACAAAAAGTACGAACAGTTTTCTTGTTCAAGCAAGAGTGGCTTAGTCAATCCGGACTCTTTCTCTCGGCATCTCGACAAGGCTGTGGTCAAGCAAGTAATTGGCCAAGCATATATGAGAATGAAAATGAGTTGTTGTCTCAGCATTCTGCTTCTTAACACATAACATGCAAGAAATAGGCAATCGCTTAGCTTAGCAAATAGAATAGGTAATCAAGGAGATACTCGGCCTCTGCATGAGTTGGCTAGAGTAGGAGGATTCGTCTTACCAGTTCCTCTAATTCTCAAGCTCGGCTGTAGATCAGTGGTTTGGTAGCCTAATTCTCATCAACGATAGGCATTGATAATGAAGAGGTTATACGTAATATTACTTAGTCAAATTTCACAAAAATTCTTCGTGCTATGTTGCTATAAACATGATATTACTTATACAAGATAAAATTATGACGAGGGTGTATGGACTCTAATCACCTAATCATTACTAAACTATAGCATTACATAATATTAATTGTACATATACACAATTTGCATACCACAAAATCTAATTTCCAAAGCCAATCAAGTTATGCCGCATTTCAGAACAGTGGCTGTGCTGTTTCTTACTAACAACACAAGGATAAAACTTCAACATATGCAATGCTCATTGCTTGATATGACATGAGTGACCAACTAGGTTCTTAGAATCGGCAAAAATTTATCCATAATCGTCGAATGTTTGTGCTTGTTCATATATTAAAGTCAAATATATTATTTTAAATGAACTTATGAATTTCAGCTCCAAATGAAGCATTTGCTAACCATACTATTTGTTATTCCCTCAATATACGTCATATAAAAACCTGAAGATAATGAAGATGGACCATATTAATACGCACAAAGAAGCAGTTAAATGACAAAAGGCATTTTCAGTTCAACGGATTAGGGACCACCAACACGAACATTATGCAGCTAAATAAACTTCAATTTGTATGGTTCAAAAATCATTTTATGAATTCCTAAAATGCTTGTGGCCATTGACGATTAATAAAATGCATGGAAACCTTTCATAAAAATTGCATCCGACATTCGATCCACAAAGAGCGACATTGAGAGAGTAGAAATCGGTCCATGTTTTTTCTTTAAGGAATTAACAACAGTTTTGTGATGCAAAAACCGCAATTGATTCCATAAATTTCTAATTGACAACACAAACGATTGAGTCCATGACGATTATGGGGTTTGCTTTTTTCCATTATTGCATTTACGAATAAAAGGAGATAAAGGTGTTAGATTTGAACTTCCTACCTGATTTCTTTGATAAATGCTTCATTGTAAAGATCTATGCGTTGTTGCCCTCCCAATTTCTTCTCCTTTACCACTCCTTTGGGTGTCGTCTACTCAAGTTGGTGCTAGACTTCCAAACTTTCATCGTTAAGGAGTAAAGACGATGTTGTTTCCTAGTGGCTTTTTCAGTTTTTACAATTTGTATTATATTTTATTATCCTTTTAAGTGAGGGAATTTTAGGTGTTCAATTTTTTATTCATCTCTTATTCCTTAATCTATTATACAAAGTAAATAATGTAATAATAATTCAATTATACCAAACAAAATACTGTAATATACTTATGTTACATTTCTAAATAATTGCAATTCAATTCCCTTTTAATTTTATTCATCCAACTAAAAGAGTTTAAGTGAAGTAAGAGATATTTGACACAACAACTTCAATAGTTATTCAGTCGAATGAGTATGTTGATTGCTCTAGTTAGTGGCCATCATCACTTTGAAAATTTGGTTCGTGGCATTAGTGGAGGTGGTGTGAATGACCCATAACTTATAATTTGGTTCGTGGCATTAGTGAAGGTGGTGTGAATGACCCGTAACTCTTACAAAATAAGTATGTGAATCAAAGTAGGATTTTAAATGAATTTCAACCAAACTTAAGACATTCGATGATTAAGATATGGTGTCAATAGCTAACCAAAAATTGCTTGATTTTTACTAAAAATGAGGCACTTTTAGATTAGGAGTAGGATAGATCTCGAGTATGACCCAGGCAGAGAAAAAAAAAAAACTCAAAATTAATCCGATTGGATGGTTTATAGTGTGATTCTTGTTGCATTTTGAGGTAATGCTTGATTCGATTTATAATAGTAGTGATGGGTTCATGGATAGAAAGTAGAATCACCATAAATAAGCTTTCATCATTCAGCTTTATCTTCTTCAATAATTCATGTCTAGTCTTAATCTAACAAGTTCCAATTTAATTTTTAGTTCTAATGTATTTTAGCCATTAATTAAGTTCAATTAGGATAAAAAAATCATCAAAAACAAATAAGAATGTCACAAATCCAAATTGTATAGTAAATAAGACTCGAGAGAAAATTAAAAAAGTCAAAAGAAAAAAGATGAACATGCACACGCATGTGCCTAATCCATGCACAGTACCTTAACCAGCAGCAATAATATAATATTATTTACTATTTAGCTCTCATATATACTTTACCTTTCATTTAATTTGGGCTTAAAATTGGCAAAAGCCCAATAGTTTTTAGAAAATTGATTTTATACCATAATATTATATTTTTAATCGAACTCAATTGATTCATTTGTGGCCCAATTTCCTCTAAGATGATCAATCAAATCTAAATAAGGCACCATTTAAAACCAGGTTTCTCATTAATTCATATTTTTTTTGTAATAATGATTAAGCTAGACTGGAATTGGAAATGTCAATATTTAATAAAAGGAGTGTTCTTTACAAAGAACGCAAATTCTATCAAATTGTATATCCTAGTTCAACTCTAAGAATTGTTTTGACTTTGCAAAAAAATATTTTTCAATCACCAAGAACACTATTTTTAATTTTTAACTTTTAGATTGTTTTGTTTCTTTTCCTTCTTTTCTACTTTTTGGGCTATTCTCTTTTTTTTTTCCCTCAATTTTTTTGGGATTTTCTACTAAAAGAAGCTATCTCTTAAACTAAAAGCTACGGCCAACAGATGGCAAAAATTGGTATCTATACAATGTTTTCCATAAAAAGAAACCAATTACTCATAAGAGTTTTGAAAACAATCGTATGAGATTTTTAATTTTGTTCGATAAAATATTAATGTGAAGAGCGTATCAAAGGAAATTAGAAAAAGACGTTTTTCATTGGAATAAAGGGCAAATAATGAGAAACGATAGATGAGCGAAAAAGAATAGTTTAGTAATGTAAAGTATCCACTTATTTTATTCCCATAAGAATTATCTTCACGATAAGTAATCATTTTCGGACACGATTGACATATCCATATAATTTTCGGCCTTAAAAACAGGCTAGATAAAAGAGGATGGCAAAATCCATTTTTAGAAAAATGATTTATTAAATAAGGCCCTTCTATATACCTTTCTCGATAGTTATTCGATAACTATTGAAAACATTAATTAATCATATTTGATTGATATAAATTGACTCCCTAAAACGGATACAGCAGTACAAAAATCCGATTACATAATACACATCTCAATCGGTGATTCATGTGCATCTAAATGCGATAGATAAATACCGACAGTAGACAGTATTATGCAAAAGCACAATCCATTTTCAGAGTGTAGACCATATGAAAGAAAAGCTCTGTTGCAAACTGAATAAATTATCCGATCGTCATAAGGCAGACGGGCACCTCGATGCGTCTCCGTTGTACGAAGTTAAATAATGTCGAAAAGGACAAGGACGAAGATGGACTCCATGTCTTTCGGCTTTGAATGCCCGGTAAAGTGAGGAAGAAGATAGAATATATTCTGTGGGGCACTTTTCCGATAAACATAAATCAGATATTATTAATATGAATAGACAAATAATATATAAATATTAATAATATTTAAAAATAAAAATATAATTTTATAAAAAATATTAATTATAAATTTACATATCAAAATTTTACTAATATTTATATATTATAATCAGTAAATCTTTTCCTCAGAGTCTCGATTTCCTTTTTTATTTTTTCCAACACTCCCAATCCTAACACTTGGTAAACATTTGGTACGATAGAAATCAGAGGAAAAAACTGGCGGGAAAAAGAAATGAATGAAAAAAAAAATTGTAGTTTTAGTTTTATGTTCGATAATATATGAAGGAAATGGAATGAAATACTCCTATTTATTTTATTTACTTTATCTTTAACATGAAATGAATGAAAATTAAGTTAAACATAAAATAAATTTACTTTGATGATTTGTGTAAGGATAATTTTACAATTACCCTTTTATTTACACACATTTCTGCCCTATGGGAGAAAGGAAATAGGCTTTAAATCAAAAACGATTTCACTCGTTTTCTTTCTTTTCTATCCATTTCTACCTTCCAGGGCTTACCAAAACTTTCACTTTCTCACGTTTCTTTCCGTTTCTACCGATCCAAATATAGTGTAAATTGCAAGGACATGAATCCCATAATTTATTTTTTTCTCAACTATCCTCAATTTAACTCGGAAAATGCTAACATATCATAAGATATTTCGAAATTTTAAATATTCTTAATAATTCATTCGTGAAAATTTGAAAAACAAAAACATTTAAGAGAATCCAAAGCTGAACGGTGATCTTTTTTCCACTACCATCTTCCAATATCAATAGATAGGATATGTATCAATTATTTGTATATAACTCAAGAGTATATTATCACATAACCAAAGCAGAAAAATAAACTTTATTACACGCAGCGATCGTCACCTAAAACCAGAAATCCAGATAGTTACACGAATAAAAATCATGACATGACATGACATGGGATAATCACAAACACTGATCAGTCGTCCTTGAAGCTGGGATCCTTAACCACTGTCACGGGGCAAGTAGCATGAGTCACTATATAGTTGGTCACGCTCCCCAGTATAATCCTGTAATGAAATCACCATCCACCAAATTAAGACTTGAAAAGTGTATACATGTGTGTGTGTACATATTTGTGTGGTGGCCGGAATAAGGGCACTTGCCTTCGAATGGTACCAAGTCCTCTGCTACCCATTACTATGGAGTCTAATTTCAGATCCAGGGTCGCTTCAAGCAGCTTCTCCCTCGCATCGCCCCAGTAAAGTTTCGTCACGACATTCACCTGCAATCACTTTTTTTTTTTATTTATTTAATTTTTTTGGATCGAATTTTATGAGAACTTTCCAGATTCATTTATACATTTTCTGGGAATGAAGAATTTCACATATGGGTAAACACGCCAAGAAAAGCAATTAAAGTAGATAAAATTTCTTGAGGAGAAGAAAATTAAAAAAAATAGACAAAGTTTACCCAGTTGTAACCTAATAACACGAATATATAGATAAAAGCAGATTCAAACTTCTTCCCAAATTGTAATATAGTGAAAAATATATGCACAAATTTTTGCCAGTTCTAATATATCTCGATCATTCATATCTCAACCAAGCTACCATAAAAAAAAAAAAAAATGCACATAATCGCAAATCGTCTATTTCATGCGTGAATCAAAGGGAAGAATGACCTCTTTCTGCCTAGCACCAGTGTCGAGCATATCTAGGACTTCCATGTCGGTTTGTACATCGTACTTCTTCATGATCTCTGGCTCTCTAAACTCTGTCAATGGAATAAGAGCTGCCAAAAAAAAAAAAAAGAAGAGAGAGAGAGAGAGAGAGAGAGAAACTCAATTAATATTTTGAATTTAGA
Source organism: Lumnitzera racemosa (assembly GCA_024138005.1). Taxonomy (NCBI): domain Eukaryota; kingdom Viridiplantae; phylum Streptophyta; class Magnoliopsida; order Myrtales; family Combretaceae; genus Lumnitzera; species Lumnitzera racemosa. The sequence goes on along the minus strand of JAMXBC010000002.1, from coordinate 102,796,521 downwards.
AGGAAAAGAAAAAAAAAAGAAAGTAATTAACATGGAATTAAGAGATATTAATTACGTGAACCAGACTTGGCCCATAGTTGGTGACGAGACTCATCGAGTGAATCGTGCTTGATGTGAATAATGAAAAGAGTGTCGCCTTTGTTGGCCAAATTGTTGATAGCCCACTGGAGAGCACATTTGCTGCTTTTTGAGAAGTCCATAGCCACACCAATTTTCCTGTCACTTCCCATCTTCTCTAACCCTAATCTCTTCTTCTTCTTGAGTTGTCCTTTTTTTTTTTTTTTTGGGAGTAAGGGAAAAAAGAAAATATTAAAGAGATGTTGTGGTGTGGAGGTCTGGTATGACTGATTTATATGTTGCGTTAGGATAAAGCTAAGAAGGGGAGCGTTTGCTCCTTATATAAAAGAAGCAAACTCGCCAAAAATTGCGAGTGGTGATGGTGACGGTGGGAAATTTCTAATGTAAGCTACTGCGGATTTTTATCAAAGTAAAAAAAATTTCGACGCGTGTCGGGATAATAATGTGAAGGAAACCTAATAAAGTTAAAATATTTGTTTTTTCATGGACTACCATTCCTTCCTTTCCTTTAGAAACTTTTCATTTACTAAATAAAACTAAATCTCACTACTTATCCTATTCTTTAATTTTTGATACAAAAAATTCTAAGAATTTAGCTCAATTAATTGATTCAAATATATAAGAAGGATTAGAGTTTAAAAAGATAAAATCGAATTTAACTATAGTTTAATTAAAATTAAATTGAGATTAAATAGAATTAATTTTATAACCGCATCAAGTCAAATCAAGTTAAATTATAAAAAAATCAATTCAGATTTGATAATATTGATAAAAAATATTAATAGATCAAATAAACATATCAAGCTATTTTTATTATTTTGGGATAATCATTCCTCTTATTTCAAATAGAAAAATGAATTTTTTAAAAAAAAGAGCTTTTTTTTTATTTTCGGCCCAGAATATATTTTTTAGACTCCACTATATTTATTTAATTATACGTATAATAATTGATTTATTGAAGACCAGATAAACTTGTAAAACCCGATAACTATTGATGTCTATACATTACATATTATTATTGCTTAGCTAGGGATGACGACTGTTGACCACATTATAACCATACCCATAAATATTAAATCCACCATGATTTTTTTAGATAAAAATCTAATAAATAGACTATCAATTATATTTATATTTATGATAATATAAATAAAGAAATTTTAAATAATTATTCATTATAAATTTATATGTTAAAATCTAATTGATAACTATATATTGTAATATATTTTATTCATTAAATTTCTTGTCTGATTTCAAATCCCTATAATGGGATCTCAAATTTGGATTTAATAGTAAATATGATATTGTCCGGCAAAAAAAGTAAAATGAAAAATGACATTATCGCTCGTGGTTTACTTGTCAGAAACAGCAAGTCTCGTCGCGAGCCAAACAAAATGTAAGTAGATTTTTTCAAGTGTACCTCCAATCCCAATCCACACGTCATAAAAGTTTTGTTAGTGGGCATTTCCATACGGTATTTATGCACTGCAAAAACTATTCGAAATTATTATATCAACCTAGATTTACGGTATTTATTAATAGTTTTTTTTTCCCAAAGGTATCAAAAATAGGTTAAAAATATAAATTCTTATATCTATTATATGTAATTATTTATTATGGAAATTAATCATTATAATATTTATTTCACCTCATCAAGTATAGTATTAAATTAAGAATATAACAAAAACACAAACCTTTTAGAAAATAACTAAAAGTAAATTAACTTTTCTTGTTTTCATTACTTGAATTTTTTATTTTCTATGAAGTGAGAATAAAATCTTCAATCTTTACTAAGTAACAACTCTTCTCTAAAAATAGAATAGAGAGTAATCCAGAAAAACTTCCACCACAAATTTCAAGTAAATAAGTTAATATAAAATAATTCCAAGTAAATAAGTTAATATAAAGTATTTTAGGAATAGTTGTGCTATTCCATCTCCATTAAAGTAGTAGGTTATAAAAGATAATTATATTTTGGAGAGTATTTTTAGTATATTGAAGGATATTTTGTAAGTGAGAAAAAACTTTTTTACATATAAATCGTTTTTTTTCAAATGAATATTCGAGATATGTCTAATTCAATCGGTTACGATAATAATCCCACCAGCTAAATCTGAACGTTACTATGCAGATAAGACCCAAGTGACTAGGCCATCTCGATTGGATCTTCGGTAGGTCATAAAAGGGAGGTCTTTACAATTTGTTCACGACTAATAACATCAGATTGGTGAGTAATTGAAATGGAAGCATGCGTGATTGTTTTTGTGTAGGCGACCCATTTTCGAATTTCATCATCGGCATTACATTACGAGCAATGGCTTCATAATTTTATATTAGTGGTCATCAATGTAATGTGGCCCATGGAGTTCAAATAGAGGTCTATCAATGCAAGATACATAAAGAAATTAGAGCAAATAAGTGTATGCTATGAGGAAATTTTACGGCAAGGATCATGGTCATTTTTTAGCTCAAAAAATTATCCCGATTTATAATAATATATTACCAATTAACCAAAAAAAAAAAAAGAAGTGCTGATAATTTTATGGAAACCGTCGATAATTTCCATGAAAACAGTCAACCATTTATTTTTACTCCACGTGACCTATGTACAACTATTCCCATAACGCAATAAGTGAGATATAAAAATATTAACGTTCCGTTATTTGATAAGAGTCTTGACTACTCATGATTTGATTCGTGTTTGACTATGGATCCTATGATTTCTGTGCATAAAATATCTCGATTTTAAGCCAAACTAAATTAATTCAGCCATTAATATTTGATCGTCGAGACTAATTTTGTTCAAAGATGCGACTGGTAGATATTCGGGATATTTATGTTTCATTCATTTTTCATTAGAATATATTTCTTAAGGTGGTTATGAATATTATAACTAGGATTCTTCCTACATGATTCATACATTCTAATTTCGTGCGCAAACTAGCTAGATCGAGTCAAGATAAATGTCTGCCTATCTCTCTATTTCGGGGTATGTCTCACCAATTATATGTACACATTTGATTTGATGAAATAAAACTCCACATTGTATGCTATGTATACATGGTTGGTGAAAATTACTGAAGTCAAAGAATTAGAGACAACAAATATTCATCCCTCAAACCACATCATAACGCAGATGTTGCAAATAAATGAATGTGCATGATTGAAGTCTTCAAATACTAATTATTGTATAACAAATGCACAGTTTTAAATTACTCTCACTTCTTTTATTTGTAGCGGACATATTTGCATGTGTGTCTTTTTAATTAGAAAAAAAAAAACAGATATATAAAAAAAATTACGGCACATCTTGATTCTTTTTTACCCTTTTATCCTTAAATTGTTATATTAGGATTTCCATAATCTCTAATTGCTACTACTATTATTATTTAGTCAGTCGATCAAATAAAAAGAAACAATAAATTATCACAGAAAGGAAAAGTTTTCTTGGTCATGTTTCCATATGGCAAGAATTATACCCATAAGATCTTTTAGATTGCTTATCCTCGAAAACATATAATTGAAAAGAAAGATATGGAAGAAGTTTCTTGGATGCTTCATAGCTTGGATTATTCAAAAGTCACGACCTCCTTTTCCTGTTTCCCTTCATCATCTCAGTCTTGACTCCTTACACGATTTATACTTGTTCCTTTTTAATTGTCTTGCCATTCTCTAGAAATATCAAAACAAACGATCTACTCTAGAAATCTACACTAGAGGAAAAATCTACGAGAGAGGAAAAGTGAAAGGATAAATAGCGTATAAATAATAATAAATTTTTAATAAGTGAATAAAGAATAATTAATTTTTCAAAAATTATATTTTTTTTATTATTATATATTAAAATTTTATTAACATTTACATATAACCCATCAATTAATATGATATATTAATATAAATAATACTAACATATCATGCATTTTGATAATTGATAGATAAATATTATAATATGCTAAAATTTGAAAACATCAATCAATCTACTACTATTAATATATATCTTAATATTATTGGTACTTACCATTTATTAAAACACATAACGTGTTTACCAATGATTTCTTTTTTGTTTGTGATTGGGTCCTATTTCACAAATTTTCAAGCTTATCTTCTTTGATTTTATAAATAAAGCTTGAAATCAAATAAAACAGCCACTTATCTATAATATTAAAGCCAGGCATCTTTGGTATTTAAATATTTTATTTTATTTTGATTTTGCCTACATACTAAATAGTTATTAACAAATTATCGATGTGTTATGTTATTACAATAAAAAAACTCTGTATGCCAAAAATGGTATCTAACTTATAAATTCTCAACAAAAAATGGTATTTAAACTAAAAATCTTTCATCAAAATGATAGCTTTTAATTATAGCTTCAATATTCATAAATCTTAATAATTCTTTAGTCAAATTTTCAATTATTGTGATATCTATAAGTCTTAATATTTTATGAATAAAATTTGTTTCTTCAAACTTTAGCATAAAAAAAACTATATAGTTATTTCACAAATAAGTTTTCGTTTCATTAAAAATTTTGCAAAAAAAAAAAAACAATATACTCATTTCACAAATCATCACAATAAAAAGTAATTGATAATTAAATTATTCTATTATTTGTTTAGTGATGTGTTTAATAATACTCATTTCACAAATTATTTATGTGCTTTTAAAACTTTAGCAGAAGAAATGTTATTGATAATTAAACTGTTTTTTTTTTTATTTATTCAATGATATATTTAATTGTACTTATTTTAAAAATAGTTTATTAACTTTCTAAGATTTAACAGAACACGAAGTATATTTCACAAATGGTCATCATAAAAGGTAATTAATAATTAAACTGTTCTTTATTTATTAGCAATATGTTTAATTGTAGATATAAAATTAGAGATGAAGGAAACTATTAAAAATATTGATCTAAGAGTTTAAATATGTAATTTTATTTCTCTTTTCATATTTTTTGTCTTCTTAATGTTTTGTCTCTCTTATAAAATATATATGCTATTTTTTTTTATCAAATCATACTTTAATTTATTTATTTTTATGAATCTAATCTCAAATAAAAGTGATTACAACTCTACCTCCTTATTATAGAAGATAAACTTATCTTACATATCATGTATACTTTAACAAATATTTTCAATTTCTTTTAATTTTTTTCTTAATATATTTATATAATCACTTAATGTAAGTATTTTTAATTCTTAATAATTACATGATACTATGGATGGGATTTCTTAAAATGACATTAAAAAGGATATATAATATTTTTGAACTAAAGGAAGGCATGTTTGTCTATAGTATTAGAATGTAATCATTATATAAATAAGTCAAGATAGCAATAGATGATAATCCAATAAATATGTAGATTTAATACTACAAATAATCTTTCTCATGGCAATGAAATAGCAATGGAGTAAAACAGCCTTCCCTTTCATAAGACATTTCACACCTTTACAAGGCTTGATCTATCTTTGACTTATTTTAGAGTCTCATTTAAATTTCTTAAGATTTCTTATCTATATTATTAAAGCCAAAAAGGAGAGTCTTTTAGTGTTTTTTTGCAATTCTTCAGGCATATCTAAAACATATTAGAAAATAACCATTAAAAAATATATTATTCGAATCTAATTATATAAAGGACAAATCAAGTAATTCTCTCTTTTTATTTTTTTCTCTTTCCTTTAATTCTTCGAATATCTCCTATGTTTTAGGCCAAAGTCAAATCTATAAGATGTTGATTGTCATTTTAAGTTTTCACTAATTGAGATTGTCTTTTTCCTCCTTTGACATTATCGATATTCATAATTACATATTAAAAGCATAAAAAATAAATTATCTCTCTTTAAATATTCATTTCATCTACTATTCTCTTTCTTATCTAAATTTTTATCTTTTTCCTCTTTCCTACTTATAAAATTTCAATCTTATGTATTTCATGAATCTATAACCTTTCTTCTACTACTACTACTACTATTTTCTTTTCCTCTATTTTTATCTCTTCAATTTTTTATGAGAGCGTTAAGTTAGTTTTACTTATAAATTTGGTTTATTATTTTAATCATTAAAAGAATTATATCTTTTATCCTGTAATTCTTTCTTAAAGCATTTCTATAACTTGATTTTAGTTATGTTTGAGTATTGACATAATTATATACTAAATTTCCCAATTGATATCTCATTTATTGTTTTTACAGAAACTGATACTTTTTTGATAAAATAAATTAATATGATAAACATATTGTTAGACTATTTTAACAAATATATTTGTAATGTATTAGTTTTTTTCGATAAATTGCAATGTATTAGTTGTTCATTATTTTTATTTACTTGCATTTTAGAGATAGTTTCTATATAATTTTTTTACTCTTCATAATCGCTTGTATAGATTGATTTAATAATTTTTTTATATATTAAATTTTATTATCACACTGTATGTAAGTTTTGCACACATTACCCGTTTCACTAGTTATATTATAATCAAAAGTTAGCCCCTATTTCTTTTCTGGGTGTCTCCTAATTAATTACAATTTTCATGTCTATGTTTGGAAAACAAAAATTAACTTTCTGTTGTCAATTTCGAGATTTAAAACTATCTTTAGTGGCGATATTACATGCGTCAAATTAGTGCTTCTCGAAGAAGACGTAACTTAGACAAGAATTGATAGTTTTAGTGCTCTCTATTTCTTCGTGATTGCAATTTCTCATAAGCTAGTTCATCCTTGAAATTTTGAATCGCCATCACTTTCATTAAAACGATGTCGTTCTTACATGTTCGATAAAACTTTCCACGTGTATGTTGTGTATTATTTAAACAATTTCGATATCCATCATAATCGTGATCGAGATACTCCAGCATTTAAATATTAGAGATCAAATCATTGTAAAATTATGGACCATGTCATCGATACTATATAAATTTTAATATTTTTTTTTAATTTGGTACCTAAAGTTTGAAATTATTAAATATTATACTAATTAAACTTTTATTTATTAAAGTTTATACCTAAAGTTTAAAATTGTTAATTATCACACTAACATCAAATTTACCACTTCCATCCTATTGAAAAAAAAAATAATGTAATTAGTCATTTTAAACTTTAGGTAACAAATTGCAAAAAAGACCAAAGTTCATATAATCATTTTTCACGGTTTCCTAAAATTATTGTAAGACTAATTAATGGAATTATTATAATGGGGGGTGCAAATTTGCTTCCAAGTAGCAACAAGGGATGTGGTTTTAAATGGTATAAATTGACCTAAATTTTATTTACAAGACTTCGAGTGTACTAACGGTATTGTTAACTACTTGTTATAATTGTGCTAACCCTATTTTGTAATTGTAGGCAAGTATAGTCTACATGCACCACATATAATAATATTTCTCACTTATTTAAACTTAAAACATCTATTGTTGATTTTATATGCTGTAACGATTATCCTTAATTTGCATCACTTGAAACATATATTCTCTATTTGCATATTAGGACAAACAAGCATCTCCTTCATTATAATTATTCTTAAAATAATTAATAGTCACACGGGGGTTGCAATTTAACCCACCAACTCAATAGGCCTTCACCAATCATCCATAGCTATGGGGTGGTTAGCTATTAAGGTTTGCATTCAATTGGATTTGGTACGATTTATCTCTTTTAGGTCAAACTAAACCAAATATTGCAATTCGGTTCTTTTTTTAATCCGAACCTAACCTTATAATTCAATTCATAATTTTTTCGAACCTTAAATAAGGGTTTGATTCACAATTTAAACCAAAATCTTAAAATATTTTGGAAAAATAAGAGGAAACAAATAAATAATGAAAAATTTAAGCCTAGTGTTTATACTTTGGAATGCAAATTTGAACATTAGTATACAATTAGGTGTTTAGAAAGTTAGGAATTGATAAGGTGATATTTAATATGAGGATTCTAAATGAAGCAATTGTGTATAAAGTAACTAAAGTAAGAGAAATTTCAACAATGTTAAGTTGGTGAGAATATAAATTTTATACCTTATATAAACATATATATATTTTTTAATCTTTCACCTTACATAGTTCAGTTTGGTTGCAACTTTTTGAATTTTTAAAAAATGGTTTGATTCAAAATTTTTTTGAACCTAAACAACAGTTTGAACCTCATTTATGATACGATTTAGTCCAATCTCGTTCAATTTGCTATTCGATTGATTATTTTCCCCAACCTTATTAGCTACCACCATGTGTAGGTAGCATGTTCCTCTCTTGAGCGGTGACCAACAATCCCTCACCTTAGGTGGTTAGTCGTCCATTATGGAATTTGTAAATAAATTTGTTTAATTTTTTAGTTTTCTTAATTTTTTTCGTTTTTATTGATCATTTAATTAACTAAATTTAATAATAGATTTATTTGATTAATTATTATGAATCAATTAAAAGATAACAAATATTTTCTAACATTAATAAATATTGATCAAGTCATATATTTATCAAAAAGAATAATACGAGTCATGTGTTTACAAAAACACTAAAGCACATTTTCATAATTCTCTCTATTGTTTATCTTATTCTAATTAAAACACTCAAAGCATAAGATGGCAAATTGGTTAAATGAGGTTATTCAAAAAGGCTATAGGGCTAACAATATCCCAAATGGCACACAATAATATGAAATACAAACCCATTATGATTAGAAACTCAAATATGAAAGTATAACATGAAAATGGAAGCTAATTCCCACGTGTGGACTCTCCAAGGAAATCAACCGAGCTTCATTTGAATGAGTCTAGCCCAATTCAAGCGTTTTAGATGCTGGACTGGTAGGTTCATGTCATGTCTACTAGATGAATGATTATTATAACCCACCATTGACATATGTGCTTATTGATACTTTTCCCTAACAAAGAAATATCCTACACCTTATCATTTTGTCTAAGTTCCTCCCGTCATTGGTCAAAGGTTAAATATACTGGTATATGTAAGTTTCGAATCCGTTGAAAACGTAGGATTTCGACAATGGAGTTTGTGGTTAAAGCTCGCTGTAAAATTAACTAATAAGAATGGACGTTATAGATGGTTCCGGCATAATCATTTTAATACTTATTAAATTAAGGAGAGTGTTTGAGAGAGGGAAAAAAAAGTGCAAAAAAGATAAGAAAGAATAAGGGTTTAAAGATACCTAGCTTATGATATTTACCTAATTTTTATATGCAAGTAGAGTATATCAAGTAAGGAGGATGAATCTCAAGCCAAGATATGGTTTAGATTTACTAGAAGATTTGTTGAAGTGAATCCCGAGAACTTTTTTTATTTGCATGGAAGCTCTTATAGATTTCTTTGGAAATTAGTCGAGCTCCCACTAGATCGTCCATTAGGGTGAAGACGTTGTAGAGGCCTAGAAGTGTAGCTAAGCCCCTGGAGGCTCAGACCTAAACAAGGCCGATTTGGACCCGAGGAACCCAATCCATAGTTCGCAGAGGTTGGCATAATTACAATGAATAGGCACCACAATACCAATTATGAAAGTTAAATTTAGAAAAATATAACCTATATTTTAACCATAATATAGCGTTTAATTGGCACGATAAGTAAAGTATAAGCTGAACACGAGGTAAAAGAGCAATATAGTACAATCCTCTTATATTACATTAATATATATATATATATATATATAACACAATACGAACTTTTATTTCTCCTGTGTTCAAGCTTTGGTATTAATGACGTGAGAACCAAAGAGCTTTGGTGCCAACATAGTACAAAAGAAATATAAAAAAAAAAAAAAAAAAAAAACAACAATGATGGTGTAGGTCTATTTGTTGGGTGTTGAGAATATGCTTATTTTGTGATATAAAATAAAATTTTATATCATGAGATATATTGTACAAATACTTTAGGTTTTCCCCGGTACCTTGGAGCCTTTTTTATTCAGCAATTTATTTAATTATGCAAACTAATCAAAGGATTATAGATTTTTTCCAATCCAATATTATAAAATGACATCAACTAAGCGCCTTCACCGTATCAATACTAGTAAAGGGATTCGAGTCAACTTGTGATTGGTTCATGATAATTAAATTAATAAAATAATATTATTAAATAAATTTAATTATCAATTTCAAATATGATTTCCTATTCAATGTCTCGCAAAAACTATAGTTTTATTTGGCACCAATTGTGAAAATGTTTTCACCAAGCACAGAAACAGGCTTTGGTAAGAATCTAATGCCTTTAAAAGAAGCTTGGAAGAGAAAAATATCTAGGAAAAGGAAGTGGAAGAGCTCGAGGATAAAAAAAAAAAAGAATTTATGCAAAAGGAATACTAAGGGAAAAGCATAATAACCAAGGAGCTCCACTCTTAACCACGAATCTCATTAGTTTTGAGTAGTGCTGCACAATGAGCTAATTAGGACTTGAATCAGTTCGAAATTGTTAGTTTACGAGGTCGGCTATGATTGAATCGTGATCGGCTTGTGGAGGGTAGTTTCAGATCTATTTGGTTCTTGAACAATTTTTTTTTAATATTTAACTTTTTTAATATATTAATAAATTCTAATTATGTAAACTTCTTTTTTTTTTAAAGTGTACTAATTTATTAATAATTTCTAATTTTTAAATTAATTTTCAATTTAATGTGATTCCAACTTTTTTATTTTTTTCCCTCAAAATTTTTTTTCCCTTATATTCAAGTCTTTAACATCTAACAAGTTTTACAAGAAGAATTTATATTAACTTAAATTAAAATTTTAATTTATCATTAATACATAATTAATTTATAATTAATTATCTATTATTAGTTTAGTGATATTATATTTAAAAAATTGTCTTTCACCATTGCAAAGAAAGTAATTTTGACATACTATGATTTAATGGATATTATCTTATTATTTTTTTCGACTTAAGCGGCTCCACCTTTTTAAATTGCCTCGACTCTTAAGATCCAGCAATTCGGCCTCAACCATTTCTATGGCGAGCTGGTTCACGATTCAGAACTAACTCTTATATGGGTCTAGTCTTAAGAGGGAGATAATGAGGATCTGGAAGTATTTGTTAAAGAAAAAGCTTCTTGAATATAAAAGCTTATTTGAATTCATAATTAAATTTATTTAATATTATTATTTTATTAAATTAATTATCATGGATTAATCATAAAAGCAACATATACCTTGATTTAAACCTGTGTAAGGATCGATTCCAAACTATGAACTAACTTGACTTGAGGATAGGCAGGCCCAAACTAGCCTACGAACTGACAAATCAATAAATCGGTCAAGCCGACTTATCGGTTCAAGTCGGTTCCACCCCTCCAATATTAAAAGAAAAAAAAAAGAAAAATTTTCCTCGTCTTGTACTCTTAGTACTTTTTCTTTTCCTAACTAACGTCAAGTATTATCACAAATTACAGTTAATAATTACGTTGTAATTTTATTATTCTTATATTGATAATTTATTTCGAGATTATCCTTTTGTAAATTACAACTTTTGTTACTTTACTTAAACTAATTTAATATTTTCATTTTAAAATAACATCATGCTCGGTATAAATTAATTATTATTAAATGGAATAAAATTTACAATTGCTCTTGTTAACAATTTATACAATATTACTTGTTATAATTATTTCGGAAAAAACAAAGAAAACAAGATGGAGAAAAAAAATTATTTACAGTAATTTGTAGGATTACAAGATTAAGATTAAAAAAAAAATTATAACAACAACAACAATAATAATAATAAATAAATAAATAATGATAACCGATTTAAGAGCTAGTAAATTAGTCTATAAACTGGTTTGTAAACCGACAGTTCAAAACTGGTTCAATCCAACAATTAAGTCTATCTTAATTAATATTAACTCATAATAATAAAAACGGATCATATCGTTTAACCTTCAGCTAATGTGGAAATTCCTAAATTAAGATACACTCTATTTTAACTTTAATTTTTTGAAAAAAAAAAAAGAAAGAAAGGAAATAATGTATGCAAAAGTTCTATGTCGGCCCATTTAAAGCCTTGGAGTTAGATTTTCTTGGAAAACAAATAATAAAAAAAGGGCTATATGCACATGAATTCGGGGACTTCGTCCTGATCATGTCTAAAAAGATCCGAACAAAGTCTGGACGAAGCGTACGTTTATGAATGCAAACCAAAAAAGACTTGGTTCGAATGCGCGATTTGGACTAAGTAGATGACCACTTGTAGGTCTAAACAAAAGCAACAGTAGGATTTCAGGGGAAAAAAAAAATTGATTTGAAAAAGGAAAAAAATAAATAATTTCTGTAGGGTTTGTTTGTGGAAGGTGCCTTAAGATGATATTGAACGAAATATGACAGGAAAATGATCAAATACAATTAATGATCAATTAAAGTATTATCGATTTGGTTAACGAAAGTCAAAGTCGTTAGTTTAGAAGCATGAACGGGAAAATGGGTAGGGAAGGTAATTAAAGGTGAAATTAATTAAAAATTTTAAAATTGAATGGTGATGATTGGAATATGATTACTATGAATGGGTAATTTGTATTAATGATCATGAGTAAAAAAAAAAAAAGAAAGGAAAAGGCTATAAGAATGAAGAATTAAGAAGTTGTTAAGATAAAACAAAAATAAGAAGAAAGAGATGGAAAGTATTGGGAAGACTTTGACCTACAACCTCTAGCTTACAATGAGGTGCACTAACAGACTAGGCTAAAATTAGATGCGTTCAATCAATTATAACATATGAATGCTAGAGAAGAATAAAAGAAACAAGGAAAAATGTGCATAGGGGAATTCAAATGCCAACTTCCCCAAAGTAAGTGCAACCTGACTAGCTGGGCAACGGTCGTCCAATGCTTTAACAAACACAAATTATATTTAAAGTAATCTCCTTTTAACGGAATATTGTTATGGGATATGTTCGACGATTTTTTGAGTTGAAAAAATTTTCTTGGAAAACATGCATTTCAAATTTTTGTTAGTAGTGCTAAAAGTTAACTTAGCATGGTATATATTTTATACATAAATAATTTGACCCAAATCGAGTTTGTGAATCATTTGCTTAATGCATGCAAGTTGCCTTAGGACAATGTAACTTTATTAAGCCTAAATTGATGGCACAATTAAAGGGTGCTACGAGCTTGCACGCTATAAAATAATTGGTGTTATATTACAACACTAGCGCTGGAATTATATATTTTAACTTATCAAATAGAGTTTTAAACTACATGACTGCATTTTGTAGCAACATAGCAAATCTACATGTTTATGTTAGTGAGCTAGCTATACGAAGATTGAAAATGATGTTTAAATAGTTCAACTTCGTTTGAAGAACTTTGCTGGGGGACAAAATATAAAGGGCAAAAATGGTCTACAAGATCTCTCACTAAAAGCCTAACAACAACTATAGCTTCACTTTTTAGGCTGGTGACATGATTTAGAAAGTATTGTCTGTGAACAATGGCCATTTTAGAAAAAAATTGATGTAACAAGCCTCAAATAAGAATACTCGAACAAGTCCAACATCTTTCGGTCTTTCTCAACATGCTCATATACTCATTAGATTTGTCCATAATGGACCTTGGGAAGTACAAGAGGAAGGATTTTCAATAATATAGATTACATCTTGTCTGTTGCTTATCAAAATCATCTAATGGATAGGGTTGAGCTAAAAAATTTATAAATACTTCCTCATCCTCATTTGATGCAATTAAGACATTCATACATATATGATCATGCTAGTCAAAATTTCGCAATAAAGAAACTTACTAAAAAATAGTGACACCAATTCTTTAAGCTCCTTTTCCTTCGCAAGAGTTTGCTAAGTGCTAGGATCGCATCTTCGTTCTTCCATGCCTCTTTCTAATTACATCTTTCCATGTGTTATGAGTTTGAAACTAGTCTAACACCACCTAAAGCACAAGATCATGTGATAAATATGAAATCAACTCTAAGAGCATTTGACTCCGTATGTTCTTAAATTTAGATATTATACTCTAATTTTACTTTCAATTTTAGCAAAAATAGAAAAAAAAAATGGAAAGATACAAAGAAAAGTTGTATATAAACTCATCATACTCATCTTTTTGGCATTTGCTTCCATATGAGTGTTCATAAATATAAAGTACATACATACACATGCATATAGATTTCATAACCTATATCTTGTGATAATGGTTAAGAACCCAAAACACAAATTTATTTCAATTTTTTTTTTAGAATCAATTATATGCTTTAGAAATAGTAAGTACATTGGAAAAATGCAAACTAATTTTTTTATCTAATTTATTATTAAGTGCACTAGATACTCTTATTAGAATTTTCATTAAATAAATAACCTAACAAACCTCTATTTAATATACTTTTGTCTTTTAATTTCTTATTTTTCTTTTTATATAAATACTAAATGAAGTTACCTTTTTTTAATAAATCATCTTTCCCCAATCTCTTATCTGTAAAATATTACGCTTCGAATAGGAGATGTCTTAATAGTCCTACCATGTAAACCAATATAAGATAGAAATTGACCTCACAATTACTATTGTAGATATAGTTTACAAAAGGCATACATGACTCAACCAACTTGAAGTATCCATTCCGATACCTATAAATAATCAAATATATAGTATAGCTTTACAAAATACCTATTCTATATAACTTGTTGTCTTATAACACAATAGTACTTACATAAATGTTTCACATCTAGAATTATAATTTACAATAAAGTTTATAAAAAACCATAGGTTTTGAAATCTATTTACAATAAGTTACGAAACTAATGGGCGTTATAGGGAATTTCCAGTTAGTTTTCTTAAAACTCAAAAGAAAGTTAAAAGCTCGGATTCAATAAATTATTCCTTTCCTTACTTTCATAGCCAATAGCACACTGACTTAGGGGTAATGGTATCTAAACATCCCGACCTTCACTCATTAATTGTAAAAGAATTTATAGGGACGAGCACAACTAGCTCAGTAAGTGGGACGGAATCAGAAGAGTACCAAATAATCATAAGAAAAGTTGTTAATTATGATGAAATGTAATGCAATGAATTACTTGAACTATCATACAATGTTATTCAGTCTATTGTAAAGTCAAAGAAATTACATTTACTCTATGAATTAAGGAGTTTTGCCACAACTCAAATCAGACCAAACTTGGGCTTGTGTAATGAAGAATACTCTCTTCCTATGACTACTTTCAAACTACGGCCCTCGCTTTTGCCTCGATCTCTTTACTTACCACTTAATTTGACTAAGGACTATTTTTATTGAAGAGAGTCGATATTTGACTTAACATTCTTATCTTAATCATTTTCCCTAATAGGTACTATGCAAGTTCAATTTCGTTAGTAGTCGAATTATTGCTAGTTTCAATTAGAGGTAACCAAACAAGTTTACACAATACGACAACTATACAATCATGTAGAACAATACACTAAGAAATTTAATTCCTATCACAATTGAATATTAATCAGATGGATGGAATGTGTACAAACAATTAATTACAATTACAATCAAAAGTACTCTTAAGTTTTTAAATACTCTTCCTATCAAGCAATAAAGCTATGATCTCAACTTACATGTCTAAACGCTTGCTATAGAAGACTCGTGTCTTCAATGCCCTAATCATTAAGAGATCCTATACATAAAAATTTAGATTTAGTTTTTGTAAGAATTACGAAAATATTAAAGTTCTATCTAAAAGTATGCTATTAAACGGTTTTATGTAAATATATATATCTGAAGTATATTAACATTTTCCTTATACAATAAGATATAAGTCTATTATATAAGTCAAGTTAAGTTATTAAATATTGATAATATACTTAGTTATACGATTACATGTAATATATCATTTTGATCGTATCGAAGTGTACTTTTATTCAATTAAATCACATTTTGATTACGGCAAGGTTATCGTAATACGTAAATTCTCATAATATTATAGAGATATATATTATATTACCTAAGATTGTTTGATTTTAGTAAAAATAGTGTTTTTAGGTTTGTACAGACTAAACGACACATATTACGAGTCTTATTTCTAAAAATGATTTCTAATAGGTAATTTAAATTTCTAATACAGTTATATGTATCTAAATAAATATTATCATATTTGTTACGCTCCTGCAGTCATAGAATCGTAACATTTTCGTTGTGTAAACTAAGCTATGACAGTAACTAACCTCATAGTCTTTATCATAAATATAATTTATATAAGATGTTTACAACTCCTCGCTTTGAAGTAAACGGCTCAATTAAGAATTAAGCTAAAATTTATATAAAAGCTAAAGCCTTAAGTCATATATATATATATATATATATATATATATATATAGACACATACACATTCACATTGTTATAAAATTCCCAAGAGATTCTATACAGTACTTCAATCTATTAGCTTACATATCATGTATTAGTTCATAACCTAGGAATACTAACAAGACTTTAAAGAACTTGATCATTCAATCAGTTGATCCTCACTCCCCATAGCTTCAAAAGTGAACTAATTTCAGGATAATTGTAACGCGATATATTAGTTAGAAGTTAGAACCTGTAAAAGAATTTATAAGAGTATGAGTAACTACAGCTCGGTAAATTGAATTGAAGACTTATGAATGTATAACAAACACAAATAGAATTATCAAATAATTAACTATATGCAATGCAATAAGTAAGTGCCATCACATAATATTGTCTAGTCCATTATGAAATCAAAGCAATTTTACTTGCTTTAATCTGGGTTAACAAGTTTCCATTAATATAACAGCTCGCAACCAGACCTAAGTTTGTATAATAGAGACACTGCTCCCCTTAAGACTATCATTCGAACTTATGCTATCCAGTGTTATTTTTTTCGAAAGTATTAGTATTTGGTTGAAAAACCCTAATGATCCCCTAAAAGGTTACAATGCATGTTAAATTAAGAAATTTAAGTCGGTTATGATTAAGTACGATTTAGGGTAATCAAACAATTTCACACCATTCCATTCACATCATCACCAACACAACACAAAATACAACACGAAATTAGATACCAAAGCACATACATACATAACTACATACAAATACAGTTAAATATAATTCTAAATCTCTGAGTACTTTAAAATAATACTCCAAAATATAATGAAGTATTAAACCTAACTTACTCAGTATTCCTAGTTTGCTCAATCACTCGTCATAAGTTGACTCGTCTCTGTATCCTATAATATATAATATAGATACATTTTTAATATTTATATCTTAATGATATATGTATATATTATAGGTTATAATTTAACTCAATTCTTCATATATACATATTATTTATCACCAATTCATTATAAGTTAATTCTGGATTCGGTTTCCAAATCCGATTAAGGTTTTAAATTAATTTTAATTACAAGTATTATACATAAATCCTAAAAATACACTCCAAACCCTAATGTGAAATTAATCACATCGAGCTCAAATATCCTAAGTATCACTTTTAGTCCTAAATTAATATTCTAGTCCATTTGATATATTCTAATGGTCATTTATATATCGAATTTACTTTTGATATGAGAAAATTTTACATTTTTCATGTAGTTACTTGAATTGATGTTTCCTACCAGATTTATTACACATTAATGTTATTATAATATTATCCATTTTAACCTAATGTTTTATATTTATCATAATTCCAATTTTTCATATTATCAAAATTACATATATTTACTACATAATACTCTAATAATCACATCTAACACCTTAAATACCACAATTATCATACCACATCAAATATGAATATCTTAAAACACCTAATTATATACTAAATCAGTAATTATTTAATTAACTATTAATTAATCCCCAAAATCCTTATTTATATATAAAAATTTAAAGGCCTAAAAATCACTTAAAAATTTCAAAAATTAATTTCTGAAAAAGGGCTTCATAGTATCGTTCTATATTACCTAAGTAGTTTATACAAAAAAATTGAGCTCAAAACTACACTCCTAAGGTTATTTAATTCTAAATCGAAATATGTTCAGTTTTGTACAATTTTTTAAATATCATATATTTATAGATGTGATTAAATCTAACAAATATTTTTTCCTTAATCTCATACAATAAAACATTGGAATAATAAAATTTATAATTTTTTAGATAAAATTAATAATTTTAATAAATTATACAAAATCAAGATGAATTTGGACTCATTTGATCGTTAAACTTTCGGCCACCAGTGGCCATCCAAGGGGTGTCAACTAGTCCAAGCAGTAGGTGTGGGGTATGGTAGAGGTCGCAGTTCAGTTCCAGTTAGTGGTGGGTTATAGGTTTAATCTAATTGCCCTTATTGCACAAATTTTTTGTAATGTTTTGAAAAATCCTTAATTCACTCTTGTTTTGGTTTTCTCTATTTTTCACACTTTACAAACTACCCAAATGAGCTTTTGAAAAAAAATGGGCCATTTATAGAGCTCTTGGAGAATTTTAGTGTATTAATTTGAGTTGATAAATGCTTTATCCACTTCTTATTTGACTTTCTAATTGGGTTAATTTAATTTATTAAATTCTTTTTTTCCTCTCTACCCTGCCACATCCTAAATTTGGATCATTCTCTACTTCTTTGATTTTTTTTCTATTTTTTCCTTTATTTTTTAATAATTTTCTTTAATTATTTAGCATTTTCTAGTATTTTTTAGATATTTTAGGTAATTTCGTGTATTTTTACTTATACGTAAATACATATGGACTACAAGTAAATACTCCTAAATATTATTAATGTTATTCTATGATTTTTAGTATGTATATAATTTATTTCTAATGATTTATTAATTATCGAAATTCATTTTACGTATTTCCGATAAATAATAGGAAATATACTTAAAATTTGATATTATAATATTCTATTATTTTATTGCTTATTTCCCTAAATTCAAACTTATATGATCACTTTTATTAATATTTCTAACTTTATTTTATAATTTAGCTTCAATCAAATTTTTTAACCGATTACTTTAAACTTTACATACTAAATCCAATCATATAGTTATAGTGCTTACAATATTATATGTATTTTATATAATTAAACTATATTTTACATAATTTGTTAATATAACTCTATAATATAGATATTATCTAACCTTAATATGTGTATAACATATTTCAATCGTCAAAATATCATTAAATATATTAAAATTTTATTTTTTTATCAAATTTGACCAGCACGTATTATCTAGTCTCTATTTCATTATTTATCATATTTTAGCTTATTATCACTAAAAATACATCTCAATTAGTAATTTAAATTATTTTACTACGTAAATTCATAATAAATAGCTTGAGTCATCAAATAATTCCTCAAAAATTTCTATAAACTTCTAAAAATATGGGGAATTCAATCAACACTTATATTTATGTTATCGATTTATTGCCTATATACTCGAATTTACAATTATATCCTTAAATTATACTTAATTACCTAAATATTATTCTTTTTATACAAAATTATTTCAACGTATCATAACATCATTATAATTCACCAGAAGTCCGTATATGTCAATTTCATTATTTAATTTTATAAAACCTATTTATTTTACATTTTCACTCTAATTTCTAGCTATTTTTAAGCTTCAAATTACATTAAATACCAAAAATATTCAAATAAAAAAATCCTGATACATAACAAATATATATATATATCATGTATATCATACACAAAAATTTTGGATTAGAGAACTACATAATTTAATTTATTAATTTTAAAAGTTAAAATTCGGGTGAATAGTAACTTTCTTAAGAAAGTGTATTAAATATTCTAAATTTTACAAAAATAAAAATATCACATGAAAACATGTATAACATAACATAACTATAAAATTTTCCAAAATTTTCTAGGTGAATTTAATATTTTTTAAAAATAGAAGAAGAAATAGGAATTTGACCTGCTTGTTCTTCAAAGCTCTAGTAGTCGGCGGTGGAAGGGGTGATGTCAAAATAACTAGGCACCGGGGGTTTTAGGTGGTGGTGGAAAGGCTTTACAACAGGTTAAGGTTTGGTCCACAAATCGTAGTTTCCCAGTCCCTTGCTTTGTTTTTGGTAAATTTTTCTTGAAATTTTTTGATTTCCTAAATTTTTTCCTCCGATTTTCTTTAAGTGTTTTATGTTCTAAAATGTCTAATGTATGTCTTGGAATTGCTTTTATACTAGTTTAGGCAGCTTCTAAATTTTTTTCCTTTAATTGCATAATTATCTTAACATTTTATGTAGTAGGTGGCGTCGTCTTTTTATCCTCCTCACTCTTAATTCAGCTTATGTACTTGAAATGAGGATGCCATGTTTTTCACTAGCAATTTCTAGACATGATTTAGCCATTTAGAAGGGTTTTGTAGATATTTTGATTAAATATTATTATTATGTCAGTATTTGGTTATTTTATTAATTTACGAGTATATATATCTTATGTATATAATACGTGTAACGTGTATTTATACTCATATAATAATTTTTCTAATATATTTTTTATTTTTAAGATATATTTCTTATTTATTTTTATGTATTCAACATATATCATATATAATTATGCAATTTTGAATTAATTTACGAGTATAATTATTATTTATACCAGATATACTCATAAAAATAAGTGTATATTTATATAGTAAATTATACTATATTGTCTCATTTTATAACTTAATTAACTTATCTTTAAGTTTTTGTCGCATTTCGAGCTTTATTTTGGAGGTTTTGATTATATTTATATTATATTAAGTAATCATACTTCTAAGGGTAAAATTGAAATTTTGGATCATTATTTTCGAAATCTAACTTCGTTAGGTTATTTCAACTAGTTTTTCTATTTTAATAGTAAAGTTTAAGCTCAATTGAATAACTTTTTCCTGAATGCCTTAAATTTAAGCTCGATTACTTTAAATGCGATTTTAGGAGCTCACATAAAATAATTAGTTTTTATTTTTCAATAATTTTTTACATTGTAGTTATAGTAAGAATAAAAAAGAAATTTATCTGAATATTTTGTGTTTCAAATATCAAACATGTAATGAAAAAGTTAACAAAAATAAAATTCTAGTCTCATGGTTTACTTACTTTTGTATATGAATGGTTAGTATTTTACTTTTTCTATTTGAATACTAAATATCTTATAAGTTTTACATAATTATCAAGTTTGTTGAAAAATCTGTCTACTATCAATGCGTATTAACTTTTGATGTGTCGACAATAACCAATTTAATATAATAATATTTTTAAATATATCAAATAAATTAATAAATCATAGAATGTAAAAAAAAAAGAAAAAACTTAAAAAACTTCCTTACTTAGTTTCTCTCTCTAGCGTCTTGTTCTTTTTTATTTATTTTATTTTATTTATTTCTTTAGATAATGTAGGGTATTGTAACAAACATAAGATTTAAATCTTTAACCCCAACTAATATCAGTTAGCACTAAAGTTTGATGATAGATGATATTAATGTTTATATTTTGGATTAATTAATATGAAAAAGAAGTGACAAGAGAGAAAGCATACTTATAAAACTTTTTAAACTTTTCTTTTAAAATTATTTTAAAATTGATTAAATATATCTTGAAATGCATAACATATTTGTTAGAATTCTATACAATTACATATTATATAATAAATTATATTATATTTATAAATGAAAATATAAGAAAATGAATTTCTTTTTATATTTATATTAAATTTTTCTTTTTATTATATTATTTAATTAAATATATCTACTAATTAAATTAATCAATGCTGACCTATCAAGGTAAACTTGCATTTTAATGGATATGATGAAAGTACTGTTTTTAGAATTTATTTAACATTTGAAGGCTCAAATAAAAAAAAAAATTAAATAGGATAATTAGGAAGCATAAGATCCCGATCGAGACGGGCTTCAAGGGAAAGAGGCCCATGGTTGACTTATTATGACAAGTTAATGAAGGCTCCAGCGACCTCCTCAGGGGAAGCTTTCCTGGCGGGACTACCTTTTTTCTGGTTTTGGTCTCTGTCGTCTGTCTTGCATGTTCTCTAGTCTACTACATTCACTCCGCTACTACTATACGTAGAAACAATTCCCTCTCTCTGTCTCTGTTTCTGTCTCTGTCTCTGTCTCTTTTTTAAGCACAATCAGAACCACTATAGCACACATTTCTGCGTGTTAACACACCATCAGTAATGCTCTCTCTCTCTCTCTCTCTCTCTCTCTCTCCTCTCCGTTAATCCGATTTCTCTCATGACACTCCAACTAGGGTTTCTTTTCTATGGAAATCACTTGTCAAGTTAGCATTTATGATATTTGGAAGAAATGGATGATTGTATTCGAAAACGAGAGCCTCTCTCTCTCTCTCTCTCTCTCTCTATTTTGATTTTTATTTTTTGTGGTGTTTTGTTGTGAATTGAGCAGGAAAGCGAATGCCATTCGGATGTCAAATGTTATGGAGACTAAACGACGTTCACCATCATCATCGTCGTCGTCAGCATTTTCAGTTATGAATCATGACGAAGTATGTAAAACAGAGGATGCAATTAGGGCATTTATGGAGTATTTGGTTGATCCAGTAATTCCATCTAAAGCTTCTCTTTCTGATAATCCGTCACTCTCTCAGCAGCAATCTGTTGCCAAACAGGTCTGTAACTATCTTTTTCTTCTTTGTAAATTTCTTTTTTGGTGTCAGGTTGCGTTTTAGGGGTCGAGCTTCTATTAGAAGCCAAAAAGGTAGTTCGTATGCATTTCAAATAATTTGAAATAATTATCTGTGGTGGAGCTACTGCTGACATTAGAATGATGGCATCTTTGCATTTGGATTCTGTGTTGTCATGTGGCATTGGCACTTGCAGCTGTTCTTTCTTTATTCTTTTTTTATTTTTTTAACTTGCGTCTTTCGTTGATATTTTTGTGCTATTTTCATTTAATGTTAATATCCTGTAGGTACATGCTCTTGTGATTCTGTACAACTACTACCACAGGAAACAGCACAGACATCTAGAAGTTCTTGGTTTCGAGTCTTTCTGCAAGTTACTTGTTCTTTTGAAACCACCGTTGCTGGCATATATGAAATTTATGCAAAAAAACGAGGACACAGAATTAGATGACCTAGAAAAGCAGTTGTCGGTAACTGAGAGAACAATTATGGATGCATGTGATATATGCACGGGACTTGATGCGATGAAAGAAACTCCAAGCATAGAAGGATGGCCGATTTCAAAAGTTGCTGTTTTTTTAGTTGATTCAAGTAAAGAGAAATGCTTGTTGACATATAATGATGTCACCCAAGGAGTCTGGTCTGTGCTTGAAAAGGATTTGGATGCATCCAGTCATTGCTCAGAAGATAGAGTGGAGGGAAAGCACGGCCTGAAGAAAAGAATCACCAAAAGACCTATTCGCAGTAATTCTCAGGTTGATGAGGGGGGCATGCGACAACTTGCACTATCATTAGTTACTGAATCAACAGGTAGGATACCTTCTAGTACTTATTTTTCTTTTTATACTTATCATTTTTAATGCAGAATGTGATATATCCTACTTAGCTAATTCTTGCATTTTGAATGTTGTAATAGTATTGACATATTTCAAATTTAGTGCCAATTTTATCACTATGCCCTTGAGTAGCTTTAGATGGTATTACTGTGAACGAGGGTGTAATTAGAAAAGTTAATGGTCCAGGCAAGTATGAGAGCATTTACAAATGGTCAAAGGCTAATGGGACTAATGGAATGAGATTGTATCCTGCTTCCTATCCTTAGCTTTGAAACTATTGACAGCAGTGCACTCTCTGAAATAGTCTTTGATTAATTATTCGTCCATATTGCAATTTAGACTGCTGTTAAGAGTGGAACTTCCTTTTAAGTGACAGAGTTAGGTGACAATGAATATTCTTAACTCTCTTCTATCTCAATGTTCATATGCTGGTTTTCATTTTATTAAATGATGAAAATCATAAAATTTCCTGCTGTACCTCTTTCAGTAGGAACCGCAGAAAACTAGATGCTTGACCAATGTCCTATGGTATTATATGAATTGAGGCATGATAAATGTGAATCAATATTACTCTTAATGTATTTTTTTGGGTTTTGGGTTGGGGTTGGGGCTATGAAAGGTCAGAGTAAGATTTGAACCCTAGACCTGAAATTGAGAGCAAATGTAGTCTAAGCATGATTAACTGTGATGGTGTCCAGAGAAGGAAAAAAAAGAAGAAGAAGAAATTCATGATATTGCATGAACAGAAAGGTAAAAGGCAAACAAAGGGAGATTGAAGGTGAAAATGTATTTATCTATTATGACAATTGTTGAGAAATTTTCAAAAGATTTAGGTGAGGTTGTATTTCTTCTGTCCATGTTAATGTCTTGGTTAAGCATATTATTGGATGTAGCTTTGACGAGAACAGAGAGGTTAAAGGCGAACAAAGGGAGATTGTAGGTGAAAATGTATGCATCTATTATGATAATTCTTGAGAAATTTTCAAAAGATTTGGGTGAGGTTGTATTTGTTCTGTCCATGTTAATGTCTTGGTTAAGCATATTATTGGATTTAGCTTTGAAAAGAAGAGGGATAGACGGTCATCTGACTTCTTATTTCTTGTTGGCTTAAAAGAAATATGATTGTTCATCTAGTTGGTGAAATCATGAGGGCATCTGTCTCTTTGTAGTTTCATTGTTGCTCCTTTCCCTTGCTATTTAGTGCCATGAGTGCATCTAGTGGGAATATGGCTTGACAGCTGTTGCTGTTGTAGCGAATCAAGTTGTCAAAACCTTCACTAATCATTGGATATGTTGATTCAAGCAGTGTTGAGAGTCGTTTGCTTTCAACTTCCATTGCTGCAAAAAAACCAAACCTAAAAAAAAAAAAAAAGGGAAGGAAGAAAGAAAGGAAGAAAAACGAAAATAACATTGGTAGTATTATGCATTGGCTGATTTATATCAGTTCTTACATATAATCCTGTTGATTTTCTTCTTTAGAGGACAAATAGATAACTAATTATGAATTTAGTGTTGAACAGGTATAGATCAGACTGATCTTTTGGTTTTGGATAGTTATGTTGTATACTCAACAAGTAAGGAAAAATCGGCATCACGCTTCTACATATTGCAGTGCTCGCATACTGCATCTCGAAATGCTGATTTAGTGCCTTTAAAAGATGCTTTTGTCAGGTTTGGCTCTGGTCACAGTTGTAGTTGATGAGAATATTTGTGTGTAAACTATAATTTTGAATTTAACTAAAGTACTAGAAATAAAAACAAAAATGTTTACTTTACCTAATTGATAATCAAGCTTCTCCCAAGATGATGAATTAGACTGTTTCTCATCAAACAATATTGGATGAAATCATTCTATTTAAGCAGTTGTTTGCCAAACAATATTAGATGAAATCAACCTTTGTCTTAGGTTGGCATATTTTTCATTTTGGTGAAATCATTCTATTTAAGCAGTTGTTTGCCAAGTGAAGTGGTCAATATTGTTTTCTATATAGAAAGGAGGAAAATTCATTTTTTTGCTTCATATAAAACCAACTACAATTTTCTCAAAGAGTCATTGAAGTTCATATAAACATTAAGCTGAGAAAGCTAGCTTATTAATCTGGACTAGGGGAAAGGGGATCCATTTTCACAATTTAAGTTCATTCATTTCCAAAACTACTTTAATGTTTTAGTTTATGGGTAAATGCCTTTCTTTTCTCTTTGCAATGTTTTCCTGTACTCCATATATACTATCATTTGAGAATTTCTGTATTATGTTATGTAGCTTGCTGGGTCCACTTGTCAAAAAAACTCAGCACAGTTGGATAGCAAGCCCGGTTGTTGAGTATTTTCATGTGCTTCCTTATGCTGAAATTATATTGGATTGGTTTTCCAGGTATTCCTTCATTGCCCCAGATATCTCTATACTGAAAGTCATACTCCACATATATCTTGTATTGAAAACAAGTCCCTCCTGGCCTGCTGCAATATTATTTGTCCATCTATCATACATTGTTTCCGGTATATTTTTTGATTTCAGCCTTTGTCTTAGTTCAAGGTCAACAGGTACATATCCAAATGTTCCTATAATTAAAAATAATACTGTTCATAGATGTATACTATAAAGATGAAACATAATTTTTCTGAGTTCACGTTTCATTTGTAATAGTACACATTATAAATGTAAATATCTAATTAATTGTATGCCTAGCTGTTCCTATATTAATATAATTTAAATTGATTTCATTTTATTACACTCCTTCTCAAGCTGGAGCATAAATATTGATCTTGCTTAACTTGTTACAAATATAATGGACCTTAGCCCCATTCAAAGCTTTTGTGAAGATGTTTCCCACTTGTTCACCAATCTTCACAAGTTTAGTAGAAATCAAACCTTGTTGTACCTTCTTACTAATGAAATAACAGTCAATTTCAATATTTTGGTTCATTCATGAAACACAAGATTAGATAGCTGCTTGATTATCATACCATAATTTAGCAGGTAATGGCATCTTAAAGCCAATTTCATTTTAGAGTTGATGAATTTACATTACTTCACAAACTGATTGTGTCATAGTTCTGTATTTAGATTCCGTACTTAAGTGAGATATGACATTTTGTTTTTTACTCTTTCAAGAGACTAGGTTTCCTTCAACAAATGTACAATATTTTGCAGTGGATTTTCTGTTTATCTTGGAACTTGCTAAATCTGCATTTGAGAAACATTTTATATGATAATGTCTATGATTTTTATTTAATATACCACACTTTGAAGCTTCCTTTAAATAACATAAAATTTGCTCTAAAGCTACCCAATGATGTATTGTTGGAGAGAATAATTGACTTATAATACTAATTGAGTATGCAATATTTGGGTAAGTCACTGTGAGATAATTCAACTTCTTAACTAAACTCTTGTCTCTTAGAATTTTCAAATAAGTTACCATCTTTCGTAAGGGGTACATTAGGAAGCATGGGCATGCTACATGGCTTTACTTTTAATTTTCTTGTCTCAATTAATAAATTAAGTACACATTTTCTCTAAGATAAGAAAATACCTTACTTGTTCCTCGTCACCTTAACTCCTAAGAAATATTTTAGCATCTCCAAATCTTTCCTATAAAATTGAGCATGAAGTAAGGATTTGAGAGATAAAATCCTTACATTATCACTTTCTATAATGTCAATATCATCAATATACACAACAAGAAGGATAATGCCAAGTTTAGACCATCTGAAGAAAATTGAGTGATTGGACTTGCTTTCTAGTAAACCAAAATCTTTAATTGCTTAGCTGTTTCCAAACCAAGCTTGGGGACTTTGTTTTAACCTATATAAGGACTTGCAAAGATGACATATCTTACTAGACTCCCTAAGTGGTTGCTTCATATGAACTTCTTGTGAAGATCACTATGTAAGAAGGTATTTTTAATATTTAACTAATGGTGAAGCCAAGAATGAGTGGCCACCAAACATATAAATAAGCAAATACTTATCAATTAAGCTATAGGAGAAAATATATTAGAATAATTCAATCCATAGGTTTGGGCATAACTTTTAGTCACAAGACGAGCTATGGAGTCATCAGGATAAACTTTGCTAAAACTTATTTACAGCTAATTACTTTTTTTGCCTACAGGTAAACTTATTAAATCCTAAGTGTTATTAGCATTTAAGGCATTCATCTCTTCTATCATAGCATTACGCCAACCAGGATTAGATAAGGCAATACGGACAATTTTTGGAATACTTATAGAATTATGGGAAGAAATAAATGAACAAGAAGTAGGCAACAAGCGATCATAAGAAATGAAAGAAGTAATAGGATAGGTACACTGGCTTTTACCTTCTCAAAGAGAAATTGGAAGATCAAGGTCACTAAGATTCGGATTCAAGGAGGAAGAAGAGATTAGTATAGGACATGTAGCAAGAGAATTTCGTTGTCTGGAATACACCTGTTGAATAAGAGGTTTGGGTAGTGGCGATGGCGACGGCATACCAATAGTTGCAAGAACATTTGTTGATGGATAGGTGATATGATATACTAATATGTTATCATTCATTTCTTGTGTTGAAAAAGTAGAGGTAGGAAAAAAAAAAAAAGGTGTATTTTCTAAAAATGCAGCAGCAGTAGACATAAAGTACTTATCGAGACTAAGATAGTAACACTGATATCTCTTTTGAACCCAAGAGTAATCCAAGAAAACACATTTGAGAGATTTAGGATCTATTTTAGTTAGCTGAGATTGAACATCCAAACAAAGCAAATATAACCAAAGATTTGAGGTTCAATAGGGAACAATAGTTTCGTAGGAAAAAGAACACCATAAAGAGTTTGACCTTGGAGAACGGATGAAGTTAGACAATTGATAAGACAATAGGTTATGGAAATATCATTAGCTCAACACTGTTTGGGAACTTGCATGTGAAACAAGAAAACGTGGGCTATCTCAAGAAGATATCTGTTTTTCTTTTCAACCACCTCACTTTAAGATGGTGTATCCACACATGAAGATTGGTGAAGAATACCATTTGAGTCATGTAAGTTTGGAAAGATTGAGAAAGATATTTTTTGGCATTATCACTCCTAAATATACGTATTGAGACATTAAATTATGTCTTGATTTCAATACAAAAAGCTGTAAAAGAAGAGAAAACTTTAGAACGATTTTTTATGAAATAAAGCCAAGTCATACAATAGTAATCATATACAAAAGTAACAAAATATCTGAATCCGGCTTTAAAAATCACAGGATAAGGACTCCAAACATTAGAATAGACTAATTCAAAAGGAAAACTAACCCTTTTATTGACTCGTGGAATAGAAGACAAGCAATGATGCTTAGCAAATTGACTCAACTTACAATCTAAGAAAAAGATATTATCGAATTAAGAACGTAATTTCTTCAACGCAGGTAGAGATGCCTTAATCGATGATGTGTTTCTACAGGTGTTTGGATACCAGAATAGGCAATAGACCTTAGGACTTGAGTGTCCAAAATGTAAGGACCTCTCAATTCATTTCCTTTGCCAATAATTTTCTTTTTCGTAAGATTTTGAAAAAAATAATGATCAGGAAAAAATGAGATGTAGCAATCAAGGTGTGAGTAAGTTTGCTTATAGAAATTAAATTAAAAGTGAATTGTGGAAGACTTAATACATAGGATATAGAAATAAAAAGAGTAGCATTAATAGTGCTAGAACCTAGGACACATGTAGTGAATTCGTTTGCTAAAGTGACATTGGTAAGAGATGTGTTTGGCTAGAATGTGGAGAAGAGATTAGAATTATCTGCTATATGATTCGTGGCACTAGAATCAATGACCCATTTGGAAGAGAAGGAAAGGAGATATGTATTTAGCTTGCTAGTAATAGAAATGAGAGGATGAGATGAAATCTTCATTGCTTCTTGGTATTTAGAGAACTTCGTAAAATCATCTATAGAGACTGTAATTGTCTTTTCAAAAGATGACTTAGGTGTAGCGCTTGTAGAGGCAACATGTACTGATTGTTTTTTTTGGTTGCAATTTTGCAATTTCTTACATGTACACTTGGTATGGCTAAGCTCATGACAATAATAATATGCTACTCCCCTTGAATCTTGACCTTGATTATCATGGTTATTGTTATCACCTTCTCTTCTATTGGAAAGTGAATGTCCACTGCACTTACTAACAAGTGTACTATTGGGATGAGATGATAGTACAAAGGTATTATTTTTTGTGTGAAATACCCTTGTAAAAGCTTCTTACAAAGTTGAAATTTCAGAATTAGAGAAAATTCGAGATTTAATGGTATCGAACTTTGGTTGAAGACTGGCCAAAAAACTCGTTACCGCCATATGTTCTTGCTAAGCTTGTTGATCTTTAATATTAGCACTAAATGGCAAAAGGATATTAAGTTCATAAATCTTCTTAAAATTTGTAAGATAGATTGCAAGAAATTGATCTTGTTGTTTAGCTCTATAAAAATATTTACATATATTATAAAAACAAGATATATTCCCTTTCACTAGTATGTAAAGTTTAAATAATTCATCAGTTCTTTAACGAATTCGTAGTAATAAATTAAATTAATTATCTCATTGTCAATAGAATTCCTAATTTGCAAAAATATTGAAGCATCATCTTGCAACCATGCTTGCCTAGTATCATCATTGGGCGGATCATTAGTAAGATGATCATCTTATCCAATATTTTATAAATATACCTTGGTAGTCTTACTTCATGTCATATAATTATTCTCATTAAGTTTATGCTCTATGATTTTTGACATCACAGGAATTATATCAATTATGGGTGATGTTTTGTTATTAGTTATGATTAATGTCCTAAAATATTTGATCCTTACTCGATGGAAATTTTTTTTTTTTCTATACACGGTACAATACTTAAAAAAGAAGTAACAATAGAGAAGTAACACCCAGTCAAAGAAGAAACTGCAAATTGAGAAGAACAGAAGATGGAAGAGAAAAAGAAAAAAAAGAAAAAACAAAGGATGATATCGAAACACAAGAGGAGGTCGTTAAGGTGCCTCCTTTTTAGGGATTGCGAGTAAGTGGCTGAAATAAACCTCCAACAGCGGCACGTGAAGGAAGAGACCTGAAGCTGTAGGTCACGCGAGAGCCTCACATGCATATCTTCTGGTGACGAGGTTGCGGGGGAAGACCAAGCAGTGGGGTGACGTATCCTTAGCCAAACAGTGATGAAAGAATATGCTCCCAAGGGTGTCAACAGGAAAACTAGGGTTTCTCCCCAAAAAAAAAAATAAAAGGCTCTCACACGGGTAGAAAAAGAAAAAAAAAACCCTAAATTGCTCACTAGGGCAATGGCTTTGATACCATGTAAGCTATAAAGATGGAAAGTAATTTTCCTGACTTCACATTTCACATGTAATAATATACATATAAGTTTGAGGTTTCTAAATCAGGAATACATTATAAATGAAATTCTCTAATTAATTGTATGCCTAACTGTTCCTATATTAATATAATTTAAATCAATTTCATTCCATAACACTAGACCATATGCGGAATAATAACCTTTTCTGGGTGAATTCAGATTTTTTGGATTTTCATTGATAAGAAGGAAAATTACAAAGAAAGGAGGTATATCCCCTGCACAAAACCCAAAGGAACCCCTGCTATCCCGTAGCAAAATGCAGAGAGCCTAAAAGAATAGAAACTTAGAAAAGGTGTCATTACTACAAGTTAACCCAATTAGTCATGACTCTTCTATGCTGTAACTAAAACAATTTTAGTGATGATATTTTATAAAATAGTCCATAGGTTCAAAAGTTCAGTGACACAGGAAGAAACAAACCACTGACCCCCTGAAATATTTGGAATAGTTGAAGGTTCCCTAAATATCAGTATGAACCAAATGAAAAGGCAAAGAGCTCCTTTATTACCGATAGGAAAAGATGCAAGAGTATGTTTTGCTAATTCACAAACCTTATGATGAAACTTGGAGATATCTAGTCCCTAAAGCAACTTGGTAGACATAATTTTCAAAACTCTAAATGACGAGTGACATAAACGTAAATGATGAAGCCAAATAACATCTTTATTAGAAGGATTGCTAAATGAAATAGATGCTTATGAGGGTGGATGAATGGGGCTTGAAATGTGGGATTTTTGGACTTTAAATTGTTTTCCTTTTCTTCTTGTAATGTGATGGGAGCTTCTAATGTTTTCTTGCTGCAACATAGCATATAGCATGAAGAGAAATGAGAGATATTTGCTCATAGGGGTGGCGGCAGCTTATAGTAGGAATTATCAATGGAGTTTTTACCCTTGTTTGTTGTTGATATGAATTCCTAGGGACTGAAAATTGATCAGAGTAAACGAAGGACTCTTGGATATGGTGTGTAAGAGGATGGTTGCAAGTGTTGGATTATTGTTGATGGATAAATGATGCAGATGGAAGCTTGATGCAGGTGCTTAGATATAGGAAGTGAAAATACTGGTGGGTTGTTTTCTGAAATTGAGATCTGATTTTCTTTCTTGTACGTTAGCTTGGAGCATGATTAATACAAGGGAGATAAGTGCAGCAAATTAAATTGTTATGGAGAACCAATCCTTGAAGCAGTGTGCATAAGTGGAGATATCTGAGAAGTTGAGGGTAATTATGGCCATGCATTCAAGTTTATTGGATGAGATAAATTTGTATAAGAGTTTTCAGATTTTATTCTTAATTTGCTGCAAAATTTCATCTGGTATTGCAGCAAGGGGTGATATGAGCTTGAGTGAAATTGGGTTCATGCAAAATCCTAGGTTTTTTGTAATAGGCTATTGACACCTAAAAACACTAGAGAAATAAAATATCTTGCCCTGTTTTGTGCTTGCTATAATCAAGACTTGTTTGGAAACTCAATCTTGTTAATATGGAGTGGAAATATTTATTAAAACTCTGTAGGAAAGGGCAACTTTTCTCATGCAATGGAAGAGAGAGAAAATCCTCTCCCTTCTCTCTAGATTTCCCTTTCCCCTCTCATCCCTCTAGAAAACCACTTTTTCTAGAGCTTATACCCAAACACATTTAGCCATTGCCATGGCTTTTAGATCAATTGCTATGGCTGGTCAAGATAAGCAAGGGAAGTAGAAGAAGAAGAAGTCTTCTACACTTGGAGCCGGTAATGGAGTAGTTTCTGCTGAGAAGGGGAAGAAGCCTAAGGTGGTTTCTAGTAGAGATAACAAGGTTCTAGAGAAGTCTTGTCAAGTTAGAAAAGGCAGATAATAAGGAAGAAAAAGCTTTGCCCTCATCTGCAGGACATAAAGTGTCTTTTTCCTTTTTTGGTCATGGACCAAGCTCTAAGGAAAAAGAGCAAGCTAGAGATGTTTCTATTTTTCACGATAGTCAAAGCTCTCCTAGCGACTCTACATTAAGAGCTATGACAAATGTAGCAGAGGTTATACAAAAGTCTTTTGGTTAAAGCAAAAGGAATTTGACAAGAAAGGAAAACCGGAATCGAGAAAACTGCTTTCTTTTGCTCTAATGGTAAACCAAGAACCCGATCCTTTGGATGCTCTTTTAGTAGACGTGTCCTTAGATTTTTTTCCTCCCTCTAAGAACGGTGATATCATTTGTGTGGAACCCCTTTCCTTGCTCTCATTTTGGGGACAAATATGGAGAAACACTATAGTCGGATACTTTCTCGTTCGGGGACTTTCTTTTCTCTTAATCCAAAAGATTGCTTAGAACTAGTGGAAGGAAGAGGGCTTTGTAGAGGTCGTTGCTAATGGGTGTGGTTTTTTCTTCTTCATGTTCAAAGACGAAGGCTCCCTCACTAAGATTTTAGGGCAATCTTGGATGTTTGCAAACCAACCTACTATTTTGGAATAGTGGTCATTGAAGGCTGACTATGATAAAGTTAACCCAACCTATTATTTATAACTGTTTGGATCAAACTTTGGGGAGTCTCGATGGAATTTTTACATAGAGATAGTATTTGTTATTTAGCGAGCGCCATAGGTCATCCCTTTTAAGTGGATTTAGTCACAGCAATAAATGAATGAATTAGATTCATGAGGGCATCTATAGAGATAGAAGTAGATGCCAAACTTCCTTTTTTGTTTGCGGTGAAGAGAGTTAATGGTAAGTTGGCCATGGTTGATGTGGAATATCAACATGTCCTACCTTGTTGCTCATAGTGCAAGGTGTTTGGACATGTGACTAACTAGGGTAGTTGCGAAAACGAGTGCGATTAGGTGGTGTTAGGTAACCCTACAGAGGCTAGTAGTGAAAGATTGAAAGAGCTAGTGGTTTCAAAGCAGGGGCATAAGGAGGATGGGGCTTCGCACTTGTCAAGAAGTATCGTCATAAAGGATAGGGAACGTGTTTAAGGTTAGAAACCGATGACTCCCAACATGAAAAAAGATAAACATGCTGCCTTTAACAACTCATCGTCGGTTAGCTCCTCTTCTGGTTGTCCAATGGATGTAAGGGATTGCTCTCATATGGTCCCTCTAAATGTAAGCTCGGATTTCGTAGGGAAAAAAGAGGCACCTCACAATGACTCATCTCCTATAGATTCTTTCGAGTCTATTGTCCTTGAAACCTAAGACAACTAAGTGGAGTTGCAACCTAATGCCAATTCCTTGTGGATCACTATCAAGAAGAAAAAGACCAAGAAGAAGAGAGGAGGGAAGGCTGGAGATAGCTCTGGCGATTGTCTTACGTAGCTTGGGCTTGCCCTTAGGTCCCTTTCCCCCCCCTTTTTTTTCTTTCCCGTTTTTACATTAGCTATGTGGAATATTAGGGGCCTTAACGACCTCCAAAAAGCAAAGGCAGTGAAGTATTTTTGTGAAATGAATAACATTTTTTTATTGGGTTTAGTAGAGACAATGGTAAATTCAAATAAAGCTCCAATAGTGTGGTCAAGAGTTTCTCTGTCTTGGAAACTAGAAAGCCATCCAAGTGGTAAAGTTTGGGTTACTTTGATTCCCCTAATATGGCAAGTAATTGTCATTTCATCTTCTAGGCAATACTTACATTGTCGTTGCCAACAAGTAGGTGAGGAAGTTTCGTTTTGGTTTACCTGTGTCTATGGAGCAAACACAGCTATGGAACAGTTAGCCTTATGGTCGGATCTAATGCAAATCAAGTCTTTTAGCTAAGGACCATGATTACTTAGGGGAGACTTTAACGAATGTCGTAACATTGAGGAAAAGCTGGGAGGGAATGAGGTAATAACCTTCGTGATGGAACATTTCAATAAGTTTTGCTTTGAAGTTGACCTTGAAGGTGCCCGTACTTGTGGTCTCCTCTATAGGTGGACCAACAAATGTTCCAACAACTGCATCATGAGGAGACTAGACAAAGTTCTGGTCAATTTAAAGTGGATAGACAGTTTCTTGAGAATCGAAGTTATCATAGGTCCTCCTAGTGTTTCGAATCACAACCTTCTTATTGTTAATCTTCATCTTCAAACACTTAAAAGAAACATTCTGTTCAAGTTCTTTGAGTTTTGGATCAAAGACCCTTGTTTCCTTCCTACAGTAGAATGGATTTGGAACAAGAGGATAGAAGGTTCTGCCATGTTTAGAGTGATGTCAAAACTTAGGTTACTTAAAAAGGAATTGGGAAACCTTAATAAGGAATTCTACTCGGATATATCCAAAAGAGTCGACCTTAGTCTTATTTTGTTGGAGAGCACGCAACTTGCAAATAGAGATGATCCCTTGAATGTAGATTAGGAGTTAGAAAAACAGAAATTCAAAGATTATTACTATTTGGCAACGGTTGAGGAGGTGTTTTTAAAACAAAAATCTAGATAAACTTAGTTAAATCTTATGGATAGAAACTCCATTTGTTTCCACTAGTCTCTGAAATAGAAGCATTCACGTGATGACATTCATTCGATAGTGTTAGAAGATGGCTCAAGAATCTCCAACAAGAAGCAGTTACATGAGGAGGCTATTGCTTACTTTAAGAGCCTATTGTCAGCACCTCCATCGCCTCCTTCAAGGTTAGATAGTATTTCATTGATTATGGAAAAGAAAGTCGAGCTAAAGGATCGGTGGCCCTTCACTAAACCTGTGGATAGTAGTAAAATTAAGGACACATTATGGTCTCTTGCAAAGGATACTGCGCTGTGTTCAGATGGTTATAATGTTAACTTTTTCAAGTTGACATGGCACATCATTGGGGAGGAAGTCAGCTTAGCTGTCAAAGACTTCTTTGCCTCTAGGAAGCTCCTAAAATCTATCAACTCTACTTACCTTGCCCTTATCCCTAAGGTTAAAACCTTTGGAACATTTGCAGATTTTAGACTTATTTCATGTTGCAATATTCTCTACTAGTGCATTTCAAAAATCTTAGCAAATTGCATCCAAAGTGTCTTACTAAGGCTCATAGGGAGAGAGCAATTAGTTTTCATCAAAGGGAGGAGAATAGTTGATAATATTCTAATTGCCCAAGAGCTTATGAAAGGTTATCAGAAGGATTAGCACGATACTAGATGTGCCATGAAGATCGATATCATGAAAGCTTACGACCATCTAAATTAGTCATTCCTAGAAAGCCTCCTCATGGCTTTGAATTTCCTTCTCATTTTTATATGTTAGATCATGGAATGCATATCATCTCTAAGAATCTCACTGAGTATGAATGGTGAGTTGGTGGGTTTTTTTGCTAGCTCTTGTGGTTTGAGGCAAGGTGACCCCAATTCTTTGTACTTATTTGTTTTGGTAATGGAAACCTTATCCAACCTATTTAGAAGACTTAATTCCAATCAGGATTTCAAACATCATTGGCATTGCAGGAAAGAGAAGATCAACCATCTTTGTTTTGTTGATGACTTGCTTATTTTCTCAAAAGGGGATGTTCCCTTAGTTACATTGATCAAACAATGCTTGGAGGAATTCTTCTTGCTCTCGAGCTTAAGGGCGAGTTAATCTAAGAGTCTTTTATTTACTGGTGGCACTACCCCAACTATGAAGTTTCAGATTTCTTCTTTGGTTGGTTTCAATGAAGGATAGTTGCCGATTAAATATCTTGGAGTTTCTCTCATTTCTACAAGACTAACTCAACTCCATTACTGCTTCCTAGTGGAAAGATTTGTTGCTAGAAATAGTAGTTGGACTACTAAACATTTATCTTATGCAGGTTGTGTTCAATTGATTAGAAGTGTTCTCTTCTTCTACCTACAAGTTTATTGGGCTTCTATTTTCATACTCCCAAAGAGAATTCTAAAGGTGCTAAATGCGAAGAGGAAGCGGTTTTTGTGGAATAGTTCAGATGAAGTAAAAGCCAAAGCCAAAGCCAAAGTTTCTTAGGATGAGATATGTTTCCCTAAAAAGGAAGATGGCTTAGGAATTATGGACATCACTTTATGGAACAAAGTGGCCCAGTTGAAACACATATAGTACTTGTGTGCAGATTTCAATAGCTTATGGTCAAGATGGGTGAATAGTGAAATCCTTAAAGGTAAGAACTTTTTGGGCCATTTCAAATCCTTCTCAAAGTTTATTGGGCTTCTATTTTCATACTCTCAATGAGAATTCTAAAGGAGCTAAATGCGAAGATGAAGCAATTTCTGTGGAATAGTTTAGATGAAGTAAAAGCTAAAGCCAAAGTTTCTTGGGATGAGATATGTTTCCCGGGATGAGATATGTTTCCCTAAAAAGGAAGGTGGCTTAAGAATTATGGACATTACGTTATGGAACAAAGTGGCCTAGTTGAAACACATATAACACTTGTATGCATATTCCAATAGCTTATGGTCAAGATGGGTGAATAGTAAAATCCTTAAAGGTAAGAACTTTTGAGCCATTTCAAATCCTTCTCAAAGCTCCTATTTATGGCACAAGATACTCTGGGTAAGGTCTTGGGCTAAACCTTTATTTGCATGGCGCATAGAGGATGGAAATAACATCTCTCTATGGTATGACATACGTACCCTAATAGTCTAATTGCTAACTTGATTGGGGAGATCTATTTATGACATGGGCTGGTCTGAGGAGGCAAAGCTGGGCAACGTTATCTAGGGAGATGAATGGCAATGGCCGAGAGGGGAACGTTGGAATGCCATTAGATCGTTGTTACCGGCCAATATAGTTCCCAAAAGGGGAGTTGAAGACTCTTTTGTCTGGTTAGTTGAGCTTACAAATGGTTTTTCTATCAAATTAGCGTATGATCTCTTGAGATCGAAGCATCCTTTCATTCCATGGCATAACATCATTTGGAACAAAGATAACCTCCCATGGCATTCTTTCATTTTGTGGTTGGCAATCAAGCAAAGACTTTTAACCCAAGATAAATTGCTTCAATGGGGTATTATATCCCAGAATTGTTGTATCCTTTGTTCCATCGAGGAAGAG
Source organism: Lumnitzera racemosa (assembly GCA_024138005.1). Classification (NCBI taxonomy): domain Eukaryota; kingdom Viridiplantae; phylum Streptophyta; class Magnoliopsida; order Myrtales; family Combretaceae; genus Lumnitzera; species Lumnitzera racemosa. Next base: position 102,758,721 of record JAMXBC010000002.1, on the reverse strand, counting down.
AATCACAACCACTTATTTTTAATGTGTCATTTTGCTGGCTTTATCTGGGGTGAGATCCTAAGGTGTTACGTTCTATCTCTAAGGCCGTTTCCTACTTTAATGTCCTTGTCATCTTTGGTGGAGAAATTCAAGAGATGTAGGGTCCAAAAGTGGAAGAGTATTCCATCAATAATGATTCATCACATATGGAAAGAGAGGAACTCTAGATGCGTGGGAGCTTAACCATCCACAGCTCTTGCTTTAGTTAAGACTATTTTGTTATTTTTAGATGTATAATTTTGCGCTATTTAAGCGTCCAAGTTTGTTATCTATAACCTTTTGTGATTATAGTTGTGGATAACTAACTTGGCATTTCTTGTACATCCTAGTTGTTTTTTATTCTTATATATTATTTTTGACCTTACCCCCCAAAAAAAAAACTATGTAGAAAAGCTTTTAAGTTTTGACTAATTTTAAACATTGTTCATGATTCTATTGGTGACCTTACTTGTACTTGTCTTTAATTTACCAATCTTAGATTAAATTGGTGATTTTTCACAAGGTTATTATCCCCATCTTGCTGAAATTACAGCTATGAGAAAAGCATCTCATGATGGCAAATCTCTAGGAAATGATGATAATTCTTTTCATCATTCAAATTATTGCTTAGGGAAATGAATTTTCATGCATATTAATGCATGTATACACTTGTTGGCTTCAGCAATTTTGTGTGCAAGGAGATGGTTATTCATTTTTCATGCAAATGGTGCCAGCAAGTTTCTGTGTATGAAGATGGATTTTCATTTGCATGTAATCCTCTCGGTGTTTTTCTGTTGTTTTTGGGCAGAGGGTGGGGGGAGATTGTTTTGTAATGATTAAGGTGATAATGTAATTTGTAGTGTTCTTAACTTTTATCATGGAGTTTTGGTTAATGGATTATTAGGAATAAAAAAGTGAAATAAAAACAAAGTTGCTTACTAGTTAGAATTTGTAGTCATTGGAAAATTCATATGATCATCTTGTTGACATTTATCCAAAGCACGACTGTAACTGTTAGTGTTTAAAAGTTGCAGTGTGGTGTATCAGTTTGTTGATTCTCATAGAACTCTCATCCTATTGGCAATAAGATTATTGCAGAAAATGTCTATTCGACCTTATTCGTAGGTTTCTAATATCATTGAACTTGTACTAAATTCATAACCTTTTTGTTATTTCCTTAATAGTTTAGTAAATTATTGAGCCTAATCAAGACTTTTCTGCAATCGTAACATATGGCTCTGGAGAGTATATCATGTTCCTAAGGTGAAGCTTCAAAAAAGAAAAATTTTTAGATTTCTAGGATTGCTGAAAAATTTATCTTGATAATTCCTTGTGTTTCACATCCTTCCCCCTTTAGAAGAGTTATGTCCTTGAAATAAGATTTGTACCTTGTCATTCAAATGGTTTGGGATATTTATTTCTAATTTCTTCCTCTGATTCACAAGTTACCTTTTCTCTATCATGATTTGTCCATAGGACTTTCACATGGCATATTTCTCTGTTTCTTGGTTTCTATGTTCTATAGTCCAATATCTCATCAGGATATTCCTTATAAGATAGGTCTTCCTTGCAACCTTATTGGTTCAAGCTTTTTACAATTTAATCCAGGTCTTAGATAGCTTCCATAGAAGAGAAACATAGAGTACATTATGCATCCCCGATAAGCTTGGTGGTAAGCCTAGCCAGCAGGCTGATTTCCCAAACTTTTTCCAGAATTTCAATGGTCTTGTATTGTTAAATAATTCTCGATATCTACCCGGTATATTTTCATTGCTAGTGATGACATTCTTAAACAATCCTCCATATCTACCCTCTCTTCTTAAGTATAGCTCTTGAAGCTCAATAAGCACCACCAAACAGATGAATATCCTGTTCTTGACTATGTATGGCCCTGCTTATTTGTCAAGGATGAACCATATAAAAGGTTCTGTTCTTGACTATGTATGGTCCTGCTTATTTGTCAAGGATGAACTATATAAAAGTTAAAGCTAGGAAAACTCCAAATTTAAAAGGCAATAGTAAGTGACTTAGGGAAGCGCTGCAAGATAGAAGATAAGGGAAAGATAGATGGGTAAGGACAATACTAAGATATGATTTTTCTATGTAGTCCTAAAGAAGGAACAAAATTCATTTCCTGAGTTGCTCCACATTGTTGTTAGATAAATTGGTTGCATCTATATGATAGGTGTATCATGGAAATGCTTAATGATTTCTTGTAATAGGTACTTGTTTGGAGTGCATAGATGATCGAATGGCCAGCTCACCCCTCTATTGTTTAGTGATCCAAATCTTTTTACACAATTGTGTCTGGTTGAAGTGTATAAAGAAATTCAATGGTGTTCAGATCTCTCATTTCTAAAAGAAATCAAGTTTGTTTCAGATCTTTGGTGCTCCTAGAGAAAAGCTTCATTAGCTTGTTTTCTCAAAGGTTTCTCCTTATGACAATTTGCACTTATGAAATATTCTTGGTATGTTTTACTCAGGGATGCTTCTCCTGATAGTTGGCAAAATTCGGATGATGCAGTAAGGGATGTTAAAAGAACCAGAAAACAGGGCCTTGAGCATCAAAATAATGAAGACAAGAACAAATCAAATTCAGAATGTGATGTTCTTGATTGTGTTGACAAGCAGGATAATGTTGGAGGTGACATGCCAGTAGCAATGAATAAGAGTGAAAGAAGTTTCACTGGAGCTCAATATCAGAATATTGATTTTCCACAAAACTCGGATGTACATGATTGTTCTGTTCCTGCTCAAGAGAAATACAGCATTATTCAGAGAACTGCTTTGCCAGAACATTTGCAAGAAAAGAATACTTCTTTTCTGGACAAAGATCTGAATGGCCTAAACAATGTAAGTTGTAATAATAGGTTGTCATTATGCAAATTAATGTTTTTTCATCTATTTCTTTTGCAGCACTTCCAGTATTTTTCATATTTGTAATGTGTTTAAATATTTTTTTACAATTTGCAGTACAACTTTGTTTAGATCATTTGGCTCTTTGTATTTACAGAGCTAAAGGTATTCCAGCTGGTAGTGAGACTACCATTATAATGGGTCCAAATTTCTTCCTTGTCTTTGCACTGCTTTCAAGGAAGTTTCTTGTTCAATTGTCTTGAATTTCCCTAGTATCCGATGGAGGAATTTTCTGCACGTTCTGTTTTCATATCTTGTGTCTGTGTCAATCCATCTTCAAATTCTCATTTGCGAAAACTTGATATTCTTCATCCTGGTAGGCATCACGACGATTGTCTTCTACAATTCCCTTAGAAGTGTTCTTTTCTTGCAATTTTAGTTTTGATTTGGGTAGTGTGTGTTTGTTAGAATCAGCTATAGATATAAGTTGTCTACTAATCCTCATTAAAACAAAATACCCAGTATACCCTACTAAAGTGAACACGTCTACCTCTGACATTGTACAAGATAACTATTGCCACTGCCCCAGCAGGAAGCTCCATGGGCTTTACACACACTGATGCACACACAAAAATGGATGGCTGCTAAAGCACAGCGGGTACCAGCCAGTCAAGATTGAGTATGTACTTAGCAGAGGATCTTGAATTTCACTTCCTAACTAACAAGATCCAACCCTCCTCTGTGTCAGCCTGTGCATCAATCATTGTGGAACATCTGGCATCAAACTTTACTAACATGCTACTATCCACCTTTGCCTCGCCAATATAGTTTATTATGGCATTTATAGCTTATTGGAAGCTTAGATTGAGCTGAAGGATGCTAGGATCTATGTGGATGCTAGCTGTTTCTATCATAGCTGGTGTTGGCTCTCTTTAATTTCATGAATTTGTTCTTTCAAAAATTCTGCATAATCACATCTTAAAGCATGTCTTGCAGTATAATTTTTATTATTGTAGCAAATGAGTAGCCTATGTTTTTAACTCTTCATTTTGCTGTTAAGATTTCATCTTTGAACCTAATTAATTTTTTTTGAACAGTTAACGGGATATATATTTTATAGATATATTTGTTGTCCTTGACTGTAGCAATTATCTGTTTTAAATAAATTACTAGATGAAAAAAAATTACTGTTTGCTGCATCAAATAACAACTATGCATCCTCTATGAAAACCGCTTCTTTTATGTTGGTATATCAAATTTGTATTCCCATAAAGATATCAGTATATATCTTCACACTATAAATAGCACAATCAATCGCTTCTCCAAATTTGGAGCTACCTTCTTGTTGTTTATATTTTTCATGCAATACTTAATACTTGTTTGCTCTTATTTGTCATACTTATTCATCACATTTAATCCCACCTTTTTTAAAAATTATTTGGGACTTCCTATTCAAATGAATTTATTATTAAAAAAAAGGCGAGTGCAAGCCTGAAATTTCCAATGAATTAGAAATAAACACAAATAATAATTGTGAGTATGGAAGGTATGTATGTATTTATAATTATTTATTTATTTTTTTGCAAACAAATCATATTTATATACATACAAATTTGAATACATAATGATGTATGTATGTATGTATGTATGTATGTATGTATGTATGTATGTATAATTATTTAATATTCATTTTATTGCAACTCAATCATATTTATATACATACATGTGTAAACATGAGTATTTATATAATTATAATTATACAATTACTTGTATATTATTGTGAGGGTCACATTAAAAGATTGATTACCTACTTAAAGAAAAAGCACTTACATGGAGAAGGTGAAATTTTCTCTTTTTAGCTTCTTAACATGTGCCTCCAAGCACCTATCAAATTCCATTCTGTAAGATAGTATTTTTTGTTTGCCACTTGGATTGCAGAGACATCTTGTTTAGCATATGTCTAAATACACATACATATGCAACTCTAATAGTAGCATTCTTTTTATATATAAATTTTAACAATATAATTACTAGGTATATATCTATATATCCATGTTTGTATGTATGCGCTGTTTATTCATAATAAAATGAGCTTATATAAAAATAAAGTAGTTATATTGGTTTACATTACATGGATAATTTTGTGTTTACATGATAAATTGTGATATGGAAGACATAACTAATTGTTATTGTTCTTGTGATGATTAAAAACTAACCAAAATAATTTATAATTTAACAATATATCATGCTATGTAGGAATTAATAGTTATGTTATTGTCTTTGTTGTGATATATGTGAAAAATAAAATAAAATTGATATATAAATACACCCTTCCGCTATTTTATCCTTTTCTCCTCTCTTCCAATAGCCCTGTTTACTTTTCTTCTTTTTCCTTGGTCTATCCCCCACACATCCTTATGTCTTTTTTGTGGTTATTCCTCCTGTGCCACTTGTCATAATTCTAACTCCTGTAAAATTTATTCTTTATATATCAGTATTAGATGTTAGATTAGTCATTAAATATTAGATAGAAAGTGAAATCCAATTGCATCAGTGTTACCATGCATTAGCCCCTATAAAGAAAAGAAAAGGAAATCATGTCCACTCTTCCAAGTCATGCTCTACCTAGCTCTGACTGTCGAAAGTCTCAAGCTCTTTGTACCGATATTACATACTAGCAATTAAACATGTAAAAAGCCAAGTCATTGTTTTGATCAAATGTCTCTGTGGATAATGAACATTTCTGAGAAAATGCAGACCATGCTTGCACTATTTCTGGTAGCAATATCTTCTTTCAGTATTTTTCCACCATTTGACACGAGATCATGGGGTTGGTAGGGTGGTATGGCCAGCTCCACAGTGCCACCTCACATTTCTCAAAACTCAAGTAACCAGAATGCTGCTGCCATCTACACCTGCAATGATTCCTTGAATCGAGATGCAAATCCAACCAATAATGGTGCCTTGGACCAGCCTGCTGAGGATCTGAACAGAGATTTGAATCCAGTCAACAATGCTGCCTTGTTGACTCATTGGCCTGCCAAAGATCTCGATAAAATTTACTCTGTATTAGCTTCTAAGGAGAAGGAGATATCAGAGGCTGCTCTGACAGTTCTACTCAGAAAAAGGGCTCAACTGGTACTTCTTGTTCTCTGTAAAGCTTTTCTAGCAACTATTTTTATGTTCAATTGGATGACATCACATATGTCAGCTTGATTGCCTTATAATATTAAATGCATTAGCCTGATCTTGTACATTCAGAAAATTTGACATACAAATGGTTATATTCTCAAAGTTGTTTTTTTATCCCCCAGTAATATCAGTAATTTGCATTGACTGTAATATAGCATATGGTGGGGTATTCTCCCTGTGTACAACATCCTCTACATGTTTATTAGATTTGCTCTCAATAATGGCTAACTTTGATCTTCTGATAAATGTGACCATCCCTGCAGACCCTTCAGCAACGAAATATACAAGACGAGATTGCTCAGTATGATATGAATATCCACAAGATATTGAATGGTCAGTTATCTGGTGGCTAGTCATCTTGCATGCAACCTAATACTGCACAATGTAAAGTTGATTTACTTTCCAGAAAAGAGTAAATGTTGAATTCACAATTAATTTAAGAGAGCTTTCTTTACTTGAATTTAAATTTTCATTCTGCCCATTTCCTTTGTATAAATATGGATCAGTAACCATGTTATGATTGCTCTTTCTTTACTTGAATTTAAATTTTCGTTCTACCCATTTCCTTTGTATAAATATGGATCAGTAACCATGTTATGATTGCATTTTAATTGCTGATGCTTGCTTTTCAGTAATTGCACTGTTTAGGATCACCTTTTCAGGGCCTTGATCGTTTCTTTAAACTTCTCTGATAATTCATTGTTTTCTCATTATATGAAAAAGAGTTCTCTTGTACTATCTAGAATGCTTGTTGGGAAAGCCATGAAATTTAAGAGTCATAAAGGAACCTTCATTCACTATCTCGAAATAAAATACTGATCAGCTGATGGAGCCCTGGCAGACTGCTTAACATGATCGATTGCCTTCCTGTTGTTGGATTGCCCTTATTATGCAATATCCATGTGTTAACCACTTGGGGAATGTTGAAGGTCCTAATCCTATTTTCATCCTCAGTATTCAGGATTATTATTATTATTATCATTTTCAAACAGATTGCTTAAGAAATGACTAGCCCTGGATTTGATTGCTTATAAACAAGCAAACTTTGACAAATTAGTTGGTGTAGTCATCATCACCTCCATTTCCTGATTGTAAAATATTTTTTCCTTCGCAAGAATCCAGTTAGATATTCTTCTCCCAGCAAAGGAGGCTAAACAAGCCTAATGCTCCATGGCAAACATCTTTAACACCTGTATCAGTGATGATGGATACTCAAAACATAACCACCTTGTTGGTCATTTTATATTCTACTTATTCACCAGCTTGCTTATAGTATCATCTAATTTGTAAATTTTAGATTAAACCGAATGCAGAGTAATTGCTTTGGTGATATTAATTGAATATGTAAACAGTTGCCTTCCTTGTTCATCATAGGTGGTCAAGATGCCTTGCCATTGAAGCTAGAGTCCATTATAAACGGTTGCCATGATGCATTTAGAAGAGATGCCATCCATGGAAGGACTGACAGGCATCTCCTAGAGCGACCAGCTGTATGTGTTGACAAGGGTTTGCTGGAGGCTGTTGCTCACATAAACAATCCATGCAAGGTGGTCATCCCTAAAATTGTCTCTTACTCTATCTGTGTCTCTCAACTTTTCATTCTCGCAGAATTTTCTCTTTATTTCGTGATTGATAAAACTTCCAAGGGTTCTCTGGTTTGAATTCTTATACAGGCCCTTTTCTTGTTCAATAGAATATTCTTACACTGACTTTATTAGCCAAACCAAAAAGGAATGGAAGACTCTATATTGACTTGGTTGAGTGACACTTTTCAGAATATCAGTGCAAATAAACCCCACGTATCCTTTAGGAAGATTAACATGGTGCGAGTTGATTTAAAGATGAAACCTCTAGCATGTCATGCATACTTTGCAATTGTTGTTTCAAATTTATTTCTGTCTACTTCAGCTGACCAGTCTTACAATTATTTGCTACCTAAGTATGTAAGCTATAAGAGTTGTTATGGATGCTTTATCAAATTTGATAGAATCCTTTGCTGTAATCTCACTTTTTACCAATTGAAGTGGAGATAATTAGCTTTGCCTTGTACTGCTCATTCTGCTTTAATTTTTTTCTTTTGTAGCAGGAATTGGATGAGATATGTGGTGAGAAGAATTGGATATTACCAGCTTATCACATATCAATTTCTAAAGGTGAGATCTTCGACTTTTTTATCTAGTAACATGAAGTGTAGTATTCCAAAATTTCTGTTGCTATAAATAAATACTTTGCTTATTAAAATTTTCTATGTTTAATATACTTATTACTAAAGAAATATACTATAAAATTATTTTTAAGTCATACAAACAATTTTGTATAAAGAGGCCTATTTATAGATGTTCCAAACATGGTTGGTAGCAGCAATAATTAATGCACCAACCTACCTACCAACAATATTAAATTTATTATTAATTACTAACTTAATATCTTCCAACGCTCCCCCTCAGGCTCAGGAATGAATATCCATCATTCCTAGCTTGCTTAGGATAGCTTCAAATGATGCCTTAGGTAGAGATTTTGTCAAGATATTTGCTTCCTAATGTTGAGAAAGAATATATGCTAGAGTAATCCCTCCATTCTCAATCTTTGACTTAATAAATTTGCAAACAATACGCACATGTTTCATTTTGTTATGTTGAAATGGATGCTTGACGATATGAATAGCAGATTGACTATCATTGTATATTTGAGTATTTTGGAATAAGGCATTCGCAGATCATCTACTAGTCTTTGAAGCTAAATTATTTCACAAATGCTTCATGAAATAGCTTGAAATTCTATATTTGCACTACTTTTAGCTATGATTATTTGCTTTTTACTTTGCCAGGTTATCGAATTTCCCCATACCTTTGTGCAATAGCCTAATGTAGATTTGTAGTCAAATATATTAGTAGCCTAGTTAGCATCACTAGAGCTTACAATCTCGCTATTGGTGGAATTGCAAAGTCGTATGCCTTGCTCGAGTATCCCCTTGAGGTACTTAAGCATTCAATGAAAGGCATCTGCATAATTTTTAGTAGGAATATGCATTGCTTGACTAACAACATAAGCAATGTGAGGCCTTCTTAGTGAGAGAGAAATCAAATGTCCAATTAACCTCTGGTATTCCTTACAGTCTATAGGTGTGTCTCACTTTGTAACATCCTTCCAATTTTGTTCAAGTGGTGTTGCCATTGGTTTACATCCTAGGTTTTTTGTTTCTTTTAAGAGAACAAGGACATATTTTCTTTGGGAGATAAAAATTCCCTTCTAACTTTGAGATACCTCCATTCTAGGGAAAAATTTTTCATCTCTTAATTCTTTCACTTCAAATTCAGATTTAATTTTTCCTTTTAGTTGTTCATTTTCAACATTATCATATCCACTAGTAATCATATCACGAACATAAACACTGAGAATCACTCTCTTACATCCCTTAATAAGCTTTACAAATAAAGAAGGATTAACATGTAATTGAACATAGCCAAGTAGACTCATTATGTTATTGAATTTTTGAAACCAAGCCTTAGGAGATTGCTTGAACTCATAAAGTGATTTCTTAAGCTGATATTCCTTTACTTCTTCAACTTCAACTTCAAATCTTAGAGGAGTTTTTTTGTGAATTTCTTCCTCTAAATCTCCATTGAGAGACATTTTTCATGTCAAGTTGGTGAGGTGACCAGTCTAATTTTGTTGTTACAGACAATAATACTTGAGTAGAGTTATACTTAGCAACCAATGCAAAAGTTTTTTTATAATCTATCCCATAAGTTTGAATATACCCTTGTGTCATTAGACGATCCTTGTACCTCCCTATGCTGATATCTAATTTATGCTTGATATTATATACCCATCCACTACCCATCTCTTTCTTTCCATTAGGCAAATCGGTCAATTCCAAAGTACTAAGTTTTATGTAGAGCCTTCATTTCTTTAATAACAACTCGCCATTTAAGTATTTTTAATGATTTATGAATATTTTTAGGAATACTCACCTTATCAATTTTGCTTAAGAAAGCTTGTTATCTTGGTTTTAACTTGTCACATGTTAAGTGACTCGAGATAGGATACCTTACACACCTCTTTCCCTTCTGTGAGGCAATTGGTATGTCCCCATTATCATCCACTTTTGAAACACCTCGACTTCTTTCATTTTCAACATATTTAGCTTTTTCATTAAAAGAATTCATTATAACTTCCCCCTAAATCTCACTATTGGTTGGTTTAGAAATCTCCTGAATCTTACAATGAATTGGTTCAGGCACATTCTTCTCTATTAATGATTAGTTATGTAAAAGTTTTTACTACTATACAATTGGTTGAATGGTCTTGGATTAGATATAGGGGTCAAGTCTGGTTGTAAAAGTGGAAATTTTTTATCTATTTCATGCTTGCAAGGGAATTTAGAGGACATAGGAGAAGATTGACTTGAATGAGGAAGGTCTAAGATGAGGACGATGATGGCTAAGATAGGAAGAACTGTAATGACGAGGGTAATAACAATAATGGTGATTGATCTTAACTCTTACCATTTTGATTTTCTCTTTGGAGAGAGTTTCCATAAAAATTCTCACTTTCTTGATATGAAAAACTTTTTTGATGAAGGATTATAACACTTGTATCCCTTTTGACTAAGAGAGTACCCTACAAATGTACATTTAAAAGCCTTAGCATCCAATTTTCTCTTATTTTGTTTTTAATCTAAATCATAAATTGTGCAATCAAATACCTTTGGAGAGAGAGAATTGAGAAGACGAACTTGTGGATAATGTTTTTAACCAAACATTAATGGGAGTATGGAATTTAGTGTCTTAGAGGATAAGCTATTTATAAGATAAGCTGTAGTTAAAACAACGTGCCCTAAAAAAGAATTGGGGGCAAAACGTGAAAACATCATTGATCGAGCAACCTTTTAGAGATGATGATTCTTCTTCTCAAATGCTCCATCTTGTTCTGTCAAATATTTTGTCAGATTTTTTAGGAAATATTCTTTCCCATTATCTGAATGAAGAAGATGAATAGGTGCCTTAAAAAAAAAAATTGGGTGAATAAGTGCTTGAGAAAACATTTTTTCTAATGTATTAGTGGAAGCCTTTGAAGATTTTACAAGTATCGAACTTTTCTTTCATAAGATAAATCCAACAAACATGTATAGTTATCCTTAAAAATAATGAACCTGCTTGTCCTGGATAAACTATGAACACGAGTAGATCCCTATATATCACTATGAATAACATGAAAGGTTTGTGAGGGTTTTCAAGAGTATGTATGATAAGAATTCTTGGATAGCTTAGCCATAATACAATGTTCACAATGAAACATCTCTTTTTCTTTATTAATAAATAGATGAAGATATAATCAATGCAAGTAAGAAAAGTAGGGATGCCCTGAACATTTATGCCAAAGCATAACGCCAGAATTAAACATAGTAGATAAAATAGATTTAGATTGAGTTAGCTCGGAAGGACTTAATTGACATGGTTTTAATTGAGATTGAACTAATTTGGAGCATCTTGATAAGTAGTACAGTCTTACATGCTTTCACTCTACCAATCATCTTTCCTGAAGAAATATGCTGAAGGACACAGTGAGTAGGTAAGAATATTACACTACAATTCGTATCTTGACATTATTTACTTATAGACGAAAGATTTTCAACTAGGGCACATATAGGGTAGAATTCAAAGTCAAGTTTGTGAGATGCACTAAATCTTGTCCTTCGGCATATGAAGCACTACCATCAGTGACAGCCAAATTCTTGTGACATTCTCATGTGAATTAAAAGTAGTGAAATTCTTTATAGAATTGGTCATACGATTAGAAGCATCTGAGTTTATGACCTAACTGTCACTACCAATAGTCAAACAAGAGATAATAGGCTTATTTGCTTTATTTTGAAGAAAACTTCAGAAAATGGACCAGTTGCATCCTCCAGCAGGCAACAACTGGCCATATTTCTATATGAAACAAATTCAGGGGAATACCACCATAGTTAGAAACATTAGATAATTCCTTCTGATTTAGACTGTTATCGTTGCTTTTCTTATGTGTAATTCAAAGTTAGGTGTCTTGTTTACAGAGTTAATATGCATAAATTTTGAAATAAATTACTGCCTATGTGTCTTGTGCAAAACAAGCTCTTGTTGCCTTCCATTCGGCTCTACTGAATCAATAAATGCAGCACTACGTTGACCCAGAACATGATGGTGAAGATTTGTTTACATTTGTTCCTTTTCTTTTTTCTAATTCACTGGGTTTCATCATTAGAAGATACATACAGACAAAAAGAAGAGAAACTGTGTGCCTTTGAAAGTTTTGAAATATGCAACTGTAAAACACAAAAATGTAGATGCATGGTTTTATACCCTTTATAACAACAAACAGAAGACAGGCAATCTAGTCTAAACAAGAATTGCTTGGTCCAAGTTGATTGAGAAAACATGGAAGAGGATTTTTCTTACCAGGGCAGTATGTACTGTATATCAAACTCCCGCACATTTGTCATTACAGTCCCTCCAAATTTAATGATTGTTGCAGCAAGAGCCAACTTCCAGTGTAGGTAAAGATGGTTAGACCTTTCGAATATAATGCTCAGCATTGCATCCGTGCAGTTTATAAAATTGCTGGGTTTTCCACCTTACTGTTCTCCATTCTCTAGACTTTCTTGGAATAATTATATGAGAAGAAAAAATGTGGTTTTGTGGTTCATTAGCACCCAAAAAAATGGTATTGACTGGGATAACGCCCCACTGCACCAACTTATCCATAGTCATGGCCTTCCTTCAGTAGCCAACAACTGAAGGCATGTCTTGGGAAGATGGCACATAAAACAGATACGTTTCCACCAGCTGACCCCTTGCATGTGGTCTCTGAAAGCTTCAACGGTCTACTACCAAAATTTTCCTGGAGGGTTGTGGCTTCCAGATGAGAGTACCTGTTGTGAGATTTTAGATAGAATGGCTCAGTTGTACTGAATCCATCCCTAAAAGTTCCCAAAGGCCATTTCCAACACCATGGCCCAATCAGCGAACACAGCCTTCTGGGAAAAGCCAGAATCAGCCCTTTCTCTATTACTTAGCTTCTTCAACAATGGTCCTGAGGGATGCCAGTTATCAAACCAAAGGAAGATAGGTTTCCCATTACCAGTCACCCACTCAAAGAGGCTTCTAATTTTGTTTCTTAAGCTGAGGAGCCTCCAAGCCCGGCAACATTGAGAGGGGGGTTTGACATTGGAAAATCTCCACTGTAGGGGTAGTTAGAGCGAATCTAGTTCAACCAAAAACTCCTGAAATCCTTAGACGTAACCCAAATATGTTTCACCTGTGCAACCCTATTCCAAGCTTAGTCTATCATGCGAGAACCCCTTCAGACTTTAGGAGCATAAACATTGTCCCACGACTTTAGCTCTGTTCCTGCCCATCTCATCTTCATTCCACCAGCAATCATTTGTCCTTGTCAAAAGTTTTAGGATGCTTTTGTGGAGGAAAAAGTGTAATGACCAGTAGACTTGCAAAGAGAAAGCAGTTGATTTAATCAGCTGAACACACCCCACATATGAAAGTGATTTGCTTGTCTCGTGGTGTATTCTTTTGGTGATCCCTTCACTAAATCCAAGCAATCCATCATACAAAACGTCGACAAAATCTGGTCTTCCAGAGTAATGAATAGGCAACACCCCCTTTGGAAACCCAACAAATCAGTAAAGAAGTTATAATCCACCAATGATAAACCCCTTAGAAACACTTTGCTTTTAGTGGGATTGGACTCCAAACTTGATGGTTCATTAAAATCCAGCAAAGCCTCTTTAATCATGCGTTCAGAATCAGTTGTCCATGCTGAAGAAACCCATAAGGTCTTCAGCAAGGCAGATCTCCAACAGAACTTAAAGGAATTATTATTAAATTGCTGAAATTGAATTTTTTATGACATGGTTATAATATTTCAAAAAGGTTTAGGATTTGGAAGTTATTTTTTCCCTTTGCAAAGCTTCTATTCTTTTATATATTGAATAAAGTCTTGCTGTTATTACACCGTATCTACCATTTGATGGGAAGGATTGATTTGTAGCTTCATAATAACTCAAATCTGCAAGCTGTATAGAAGCTCCTTAAGATCAAACCAGCATCTTTTAGAATCAGATGGTGGTGAATATTCTAATGGTGTGCTTTTGTGGGTTATTCATAAGGTTGTTTGAGTATGTTTTCTTCGAGTATAGATTGCCATGGAGGCTGAGATAACTGTTAGAATATATGATTAGACCTGTTATTATTTGGAGTTTGAGAGAAATTGAATCTAAGTTTTTTGGTTCCGATGCTGTCAGGTCACTACTGTCTTACCAAAGCAACTTTAACCTGTCAACCATCATGTGCTTGTTGCTGAGATCCTGAGGGAATTGAAATTTATATTCTAGGTTAGGGTATTATTTGCTTGCGACCTTTCTAAGCCCAAGGAACTTGTGGGAATTGATCTTGCAAACTGCAATCTAATTCATGATGTTATTACTTCTTTTCTTTTCTTTTTTTTTGGAGTGGGTGGGGGGTGGGGTGTGCCGAAGATGCTATTGCTTATTGAATTTTGCTCTTTTTAGAAGGTAAATTTCTAGCCACGGTAACTTTGAAAGGCATGGACGAGGAGTGCTCATCTGATGGTGTCCCTCATATCACACCTCATGGAGCTAGAGAATCAGCTGCTGAGCATATGCTGGGTAAGTTGGGAGTCTTGGGACGATCATTGACCAAGGTGTAGTGGCTGCTGAAGTCTGTTCTATATATTTGGTACTATACTTGTAGCTCTACGGGCCGAGCAGATCAATTTAATGTACATGAGGATCGTTGTCTGGTTATATGTCCCAGGGCTTGGGTAGAGCTATACGGTGCTGGGTCCTATTCAGAGTATGAAAACGAATATTCCATAGTCAGAAGAGGAAAAATTAGTTTATAAATTTAGTCGTTCAATGCCCCTTGTTCTTCATTGATACTGCTCTTATCAATCTCGTTGCTCCATTTTTTTTTCTTGCATGTTCTGCATTTTACTTTTAAAAGGCTGGGTACTAATACAGACTTTTCTTGCTGTTGCTTGTGAGCTTATTCTCTCTCATATGCTTGACGCTGCCTAGTTGGTTTGTGCCATGGACTCGTGTGGCTAACAAATTTGCTGTGATCAGAAGTCCCGCGATTGTCAATGTGACAAAGATCATGAATGTTGAAGGTCTTTTGCATAAAATCTATCGTGTCTTATGCTTCATGCATCCCCCAAAATGGCATTTGTCAAAGAGAAGACCAAACTGCTGCAAGTCATGTCTTCACACTGGCGGGAAAAAAACGAAGTCATGTCTTCATGCACAACTTTTGTGATAAAATCGTTTGTTGAAGACATGATTTATGGACTTGCATTGGGATCCTGTCCTGGAGATATGATCTGGCCTGTTCATCATCATCATATTTTATCTTTCTATTTCTTCATGTTCTTGTTCTCACTCAGCAGTCATCTGCTATCTTTAGATATTAAGACTGGTTAAGAGTTGCGAGTCAGGGATGCCATCTGCGATTTTCAAGTGAAAAGAAAAGGGTGATAACGAGTGGTGTTTGGGTCTTGTTTATTGAGAGACAAGAAAGTCAATAGTAAGAAGCCGGGTGACATTTTGGTCTTTTAAGTAAAATGAAAAGAAATCAAGATGATAGAATGAGTCGGTGCGTTGATGCGTTTTTGTAGATGAACTGACAAAATTGACTCTATCGTGTTTCAGTTGACGATCTCATTGTAAGCTTTCAATCAGAATTAGCATTTTATTTTAGATGACATGGGCAAATATTTTAACTTTTGACATAATAAAGAAGAATACCTACTCTCCCCTTCTCTAAAATAAAAGAAATTATGTGGCTTTGACCAAATTAACTCGTTCGTTCCGATTCAATTATACGAGAGTCAAATACCTTAAATGAGAATGGATTATATATTTTGTCTTCTTAATAGATTTATTTCTGATATACAAAATTCTCATATGAGGCAATTATAGTATATAATTTAAATCTCAGAAAATAGGCTAGGCATGTAGATAATTTCTTTCTAATATGAGTTAGGGAGAAGAAGTGTGTTTTAGAAAGCCATGGACAAATAATGCATGATAATTTATGTTTTTGGAGACCTAGTATACCTTCAGTTTACATCTTTGTTCACTTTTATAGGGAAAATGGATACACAACAGGATAAATACAAAACATATATAAAATATGTGATTAATATAAATGATTGCTAAGACTCTTAATAATTCAGTAAACAAAGTTTGCTTGACTCAACCTTGATATAAGGTTGTAACATGTATGGTAATCACACACAAGATTCCTAACTTACAATTTGGACATAAGGTTGCAAAATACATAGTAACTTAGATGCACCATTTGGACAAACTCTATTTAAGGTTGTAATATGAAAGCTGCAAGATTCTCTGCCTTTGTGCAATGGTTCTTGACTCATGCATTATTTATATATTGGCTTATGTGATGGTGATAAATTATTCTTTGAAGAGCAATCAAAATTTAAGTAAGGATTTTGACTATAATTGGTAAGATATTCTATCTCCATCCTATCAACTTTTTGCTCGTATTGTGATGATGTTTACATTATTCTAAGCATAATCTTTTGATAATTTCCACTATAATCTCATGATACTTTTGATTTAAAAGGCTCTGGCTAAATTTCCTTCGAAATAATCATATTTACAAAATATAACTTCTTTTGAACTTTTTGGTACCTGATATCATCTTCTCTTACATTATGGACATATCTTTCAAGAAAAACACAAGATGGAATTGGATAATATTAGAGTCGTTCGATCTCCACCCATTCTTACCTTAGTTGTTTCAAGGCTTTTGCTTTTGATACAGTTACTCCAAGATTCTCTGTAAGTACTTTCTCAATCCATTTAGATATGATTTGCTTCTAAGTAAATAAGGTTTTAAACCATCCTAACATTTCTATTAAGCAAGGAAAATGGTTTAGATTTGCATTTCTTCTAACTTTTTGCAAAAATTAGAGTGCTTCTAATGTTGAGATCTAAATAGTTATATTGTAATGATGCATTAAGTACCATTAAAACCATTTGAGTTGCTCAAGAAATCGTGCTTCATAGTTAAAATTGAAAAATATAAGAGTAAATAAATTGGTATTTTGGATATAACCCAAATGGCGTTATATTTAAACCTTCATATAAATTGAATACTAAAAGTCGATAATCATAGATCTTTTTCTTTAACTTTTCACCAAATCTACTCATTGTAGTCATTTCTCTAAATTAGGGAGGTTTAGTTTCCTAATATTTTCTTGTCCTGTGGGATGCAATTTGAAGAGTTTAGAAATGTCTTTAGTTTGTTGAGTTTGGAAAGGAAATCAATAATGGAACTCTTTTTTCTTTTGATATGCTTGACCTCATATGAGTACTTTGAGAACTATTCTTACCATCTTAGTAGCCGTGGATGTGGAATAGTTTTCTGGTTAAATTGTAACATCTTAGGGAAAGAACTTATGTCCATTTTTATCTTAAAATGTACTTCCATTATATGGTATTCAAATGTTTAGACAACATACTTTACTATAAGTATCTCTTTAAATGTTAAGTGATAGTGGGTTTTTGAATTTTTAAGCTTACCACTCTTATATCTACAAATTTATCTTCCTTTTTCTAATAGAATGGCTCCTTCATACTCATCACTTGCATAAGTTCATAAGATTAATTCTCCTCTAGATGGTATTTCTAAGAGTGCAATCTTTTGAAGTTTTTCCTTAAGAAGTTTTATCGCGTTAGTCCGTCAGTTACCTTATGGAGGATGATCTTTTTTCAACATTTTTTACAGTTTAGTAGTGTACTGAAATACTTTTGAGATGATACTATGGAGATAGTTAACCATTCCTAAAAGTTGCTGAATTTACTTAATGCTAAACTCCTTTTTAGGAAACTTTAGCAATTCTTTTGCAATGGATGGCTTAAGCTGATAGCAACCTTCTTTAATCTTTATATCAAAAAACTTTATTTCACTCTTGGTTATCTTCATCTTCTTTTCTGATAACATAATCCCATATGATGTCACTGTTTCATAAAACTTCTAGAGCAACCCTATATAGGATTCTTTGTCTACACTAAAAAGCAGTATATCATCTATGTAGACGATGCCACTATTCATGATAGGTTGGAATATCCTTATCATGGCCTTTTGAAACAGTAATGGTGCTATCTTGATTCCAAAGGGTAGTATTTTCCATTGATGGTTGTGATTAGGTATGTAAAATCCTATTGATGTTCATGTTGGAGAGATATAAGAAACTTTACATGTTGTCATAGATGACATGTGCGATAAGAGACAAATCGTAAAAAATCTTATTCATAGAAGTAAGATCACTAACAAAATGTGTATGAGATTATATTTGTTTATCAAATATAAGCACTCCAATAAGGAATGTGCATGCTCTTCTAAGAACAAAAAGCACTTTAGAAGAGTTGTGATGCTAAAACAGTTCAAGTCAAATCCAAGAAAAGACCAACTAAATGGAAGCATTTAAGGAAAAAGCGTAGAAAAGGAAAGAATCCTTCTTGACGCTTCCCATGTAATAAATTTGGGTATTATGCCAAACAGTGTTCGAACAAAGGATCTTAAAAGATGATCTAAGAGATTTCCAAGAAAATGAATATTCAGATTGATGAAGATGACCTTGAGTCATTATTCTCAATTGATGAAGAAATCTTAGAGAAAACATTGTTTTCTCTTCAAGTCTATTTTGAAACCTATAGCCCTAATTGGTTAGACTCTAGAGATAATCTTACTCCATTCAAAACTCATTCTAGAGAGAAGATACGATGAATGTTCTTCAAACTTGTCATGTCCCCATTCATATTCCTATAAGCAAGCATGCCAAGTTGATTCTTGTGATCGCATTCATTAATACTAAGGCTACTAAGATCATTCTGATCCTTGATATATTACCAAAGAATTATGGAGTCCATTTACTAGAACCTTTATTGTAGCATCTAATGAAGAATATAGTCTATTTGAAGAGCAAGCCAATTAAGATCCAATTTTTTTCAAGATATTATATCATAACTCTAGTCCTAGGTTCACTTCTTCCTAATAAGAACATTGTGATTAGATGAGATATCCTATCTATGTTACCATAGATAAAATTACACCTAAAAGGGATAAAGTATAAGAAATGTCACAAACCTTATATTGACATCCCATGGTTCTATGTAATCACTATAATGTCTATTCCAGAAATTGTAGAGAGGCTGAAGATGGAAGCATGTGCAAAAAATCACACTGAGTTTTTATAGAAGTGTGATCACCTATTGTGGAAGAATGAGGAATTTTTTTGCAAAGCTTAATTTTTGAAAGAATGAAGATATCAATTCAACTAAAGTAAGTCATTCGAGGATGAATCTTAAACATGTAAAGCTTGCACAATAGGGGTGTCAAGAGCTTTTTTAATAAGGCTTGATAGAAGCATCATACTTACAATGGGCCTGTGAAGCCTTTTACGTGAATAAATGAGTAGAAAAAAGCCCAAAGGAAGTTAAGGCGTGTTATTACTACCAGCCTCTCAACTATTTTCTATAGGATGATAAATTTCCTATACCCAATAGGAGTATACTGTTTCAAAATATAGCTTAAGTAAGAATTTTTTCAAAATTTGATCTAAAGGCGAACTTTTGGCAATTGGGCATCCATCTTAAAGATAGGCTCAAAACAAGGCTTTTCATACCCAATCACCACTATTGATAGAAAATATTACCCTTTGGACTTAAGACAACACCATCATTACAATGATAAGGATATTTTAGCCCATCATAAACAGTGCCATCGCCTATATAGATGATATTTTGCTTTTCAATCCAAACAAAGAATCCCATATAAGGTTGTTACAGAAGTTTTATGAAACAATGATATTATATGAGATCATATTATCAAAAAAGAAGATGAAGATAACCAAAAGTGAAATGGAGTTTCTTGACATGAAGATTAAAGATGGTTGTTATTAACTTGAGCCATCTATTGTAGAATAATTGATAAGTTTTCTAAGAAGGAGTTTAGCACTAAGTAGATTTAGTAACTCTTGGGGAAAGTTAACTATCGTTGTGTTTTCATCCCAAAAATATCTCAATACACTAACAAACTGTAAAAAATGTTGAAAAAAAATCATCTTCTATGGGGTGATAGCAAGTTAAGGTGGTAGAACCTCTTAATGAAAAACTTCAAAAGGTTGCACCTTTGAAAATACCATCTAGAGGAGAATTAATCTTGCTACTAAGGAGCTATTCTATAAAAAAAAAAAAAGAGAAAAAGGAAGACAAATTTGTGGATGTAGGAGTAGTAGGTTTAAAGATTCAAAAATCCACTATTACTCAACATTTAAAAAGATAATTGCAGTAAAGTATGCTATCCAAAAATTCAAATATCATCTAATGAAAGTATATTTTAAAATAAAAACGAACATAGGTTCTTTCCTTAAGATGTTGCAGTTCAAGCAAAAAACTATTTTATATCCATAGTTACCAAGATGTAACAATGGTTTTCAAAGTACTCATATGAGGTCAAGTGTATCGAAGGAGAAAAGAATTATGTTACTAATTATCTTTCCAAACTCTCTAAAATTGCAATGTACCACTAAGTAGGATCATCCCATAGGATAAGAAGATATCGAGAAACTGAATAATAGGCTTCGGGGTATCGACCCAATCCGACTATCAAGGCTGGGCTCACTTACTTACTGATTCATTTTGTTTACTTAGCCGAATGACCCTATTTTTCGCAGATAGAGTGTCAAAAAGCAGAAGATTGAGACAACAACCGATCCTCACCTATGCTTGACCAGTTACTTGGTTTCACGCTTGTTGATATGTCGAAAGATCATGTTGCTAAGAGTTGGTGATAATATGAACCGTGTTAAGGACAGACAAGGCTGGCCGTCGTGGTAGGTTCGATCCTGTTAAAGGAACGAAAATAGAGTGGGTTCGGTGAGGGTTTTAGTGAATCCGTGAGCCACCTAACCAGATACGACGCACTAGCTAGATTCTACACAGTCTAAGACTCGTTGGATGTGATGCACTGGTCCGAGTTATAAGATTGTCCGCCATAATCTTTACTAAAGGGATTGATAAATGTAATATATTATTCGTATTATTATAAATATTGCTATTTATAGTACGTCCTAAACCCTAGTAACAAAACTATATATAAAGAATTAGACTTATAAATAAAATAAAAACAAACATGTACAAAAATATAAAACTGTGCATTTTACAAGGGAAAGTTGGCATGCCTTGAAAGTAGTCTCACATTGCTAAGCCAAGATACTAAAGAGGTCGGCTCATAATTACCGAGTTTTAAAGTTAATTGGCATTAGTCTCTTTGTGTCTTGCTAAGTGGATCTAACTCTCGGTAATGTGATCTTTCGGCATATCGGTAAGCGTGAAGCCAAGTAACTGGTTAGGCATAGGTAAGGATCGATTGTTGTCTCGGCCTTTTGCTTCTCAGTACTCTATTTGCGAGAAATAGGGTCATTTAGCTAGGCAGAAAGAATGAGTCGGCAAGTAAGTGAGCTCAGCCTTTAAGTGAGCTCAGCCTTGACAGTCGAGTTGGGTCGGTACCCCGAAACCTATCATTTCCTTCTCCCTTAAAAAAGTTTCAACCCAAAACTTAGTGACTAGCAACTTCAAATCCCACTGGGATGAAATGTTAACCTACGAAAATGAAAGATAAATGCAGAAGAGTACTCAAGTCCCTCCCATTCGTCATGAGCCCGATCAATCAAACTCTTTATCATATATGTCTCATTCCACTCATCATGAATTGGATCAACCATATCTTGGTAGTCCTAGTAACTATCAAGTGTAGGAAGCAATACTATCTTTGGGTCATACAAAAGATTATTAGCACATAGATCTGGTGCCGATAGGAAGTAAGATAGCTCGTCAGTCATAAGTACTTCCAACTCTTCAAGCTCAGCTAGTTCAAATCTTATACTCTTCTCATTCGTTGAAATCAGTATTCCTTCTATTTCCTCGCAAATCGATTCTTCTTACTCCTATGTAGGGTCATGCTCATCAGTTTGGATGGTCGATAATGGGAGCACATTGAGAATATGGTGGTTTAACTTTGACTCAACATAGTCCTCTTCCTCTTTACTACTTGTTTCTCTAGCAACCTCTACCTCCTTAGCTCTTCTTTCAATACTCTCTAATTCGACATTCTTCTATTGTCTTATTTCATCCTTTAACAATTTAAGTTGTCTTTTAATCTCCTTCAGTTGATCCTGCACTTCCGAGAGGTTAGTTTCATAGATGGGTTTTCTCTCATATAATTTGTTACAGTGATCTCGAGGTACGAATTTTCTTCGCATCAAACATCTTATCTCGTCCTATGTAATGATCTCAATGTTTCTTCTATCAATTTTTTAATCTATCATTCTCTTCCACTAAGTAGTTGCAAAGCTAATAATCGAATTCTTTATAGCATAGGCTCTCTCATGCTCAAGGTAAGAATAATTTTCAAAAATCTGATTAACTCCAAATTCCCAATTCAAATATTCTTTTGAAGTTCCATATCCAACAAATTCTGGAATTCATGACATCATGTTTTCAGGATAATAATATTCATAATCGTATCCAGCTTCATATACCATGTTGAGGATATTTAATTCAATAGTGGTACTTAAGCTTATGAGAGAAATAGTTTCTCGGTAACTAATAGATAGTGGTACAACTAGAGTACAGCAATTAAGCTCACCTTAAGAATTCCTTCACAGTATTAACAACTTGGCAACAATTAGCTCGGTTTGTACTTTAATTTGGTAGCTTAGACTCCTTCACTCAATTAAGCTCGGCATGTTACAGGAGTTTAACAACTTAAGTATAGCTTGGTAAGTATTTGAACAAGACAATCTAATTTGGAAATCGGTTCGATTATTAGAATTACTCGGTTCAACATAATAAGTACTACGGCATTACTTCAATTAAGCAATTCGGATCATAATTCAGCTCAAAAGCTCGGTAAAGTTCAAATTTAGCACAGTAACTATTCTTGTCAAATCAACTTAAACATACATAATCTCAACTAGATACCTACTCTTTTCAATTTGGCAAACACGACAATACTTACTTGGCCACTATCGTAATACTAAGACAGGATAATACATTGAACAACTTGAAAAATCATATCTTGGCGAACAACTCAAATTGGAATTCTCGACCTTTTCTTTAATATATATATTCAATATAGGATTTATAATGTAAAGAAATTGCAATTCGAATTTTCACTAACTCCACTTGAAGAAAATCAATTGAAACCAAACTAATACTCAGTAAACAAATCCTTGATATCTTAAATAAACCCAATAAGTAAATACTTCCTTAAACACAAAATAAAACAGATACAATGCCTAAAACTCTTAGCCCAATTAGAAACCTCGAGCTTTGATATCAAGATAATACGAATTGTGCTAAGTACAAATAAAGCCAACCATTGGGCTGGGTCCAATCTTGTCAAAGGAACGAAAATAGAGTGGATTCAGTAAGGGTTTTAGTGAATCTGTGAGCCACCTAACTGGATATAATATACCAGCTAGATTTTATATGATCTAAGACTCACCGAATGTGACGTACCGATCTGAGTTATAGGGTTGCTTACCACAATTCTTACTAAGGGGATTGATAAGAGCTAGTGAGGGAGAGAATTTTTTGAGAGAAAAGACTCAAAGGGAAGGTTTTTTCATTAACGTATTGTTATAAATATTGCTATTTATAATACATCCTAAACTCTAGTAATAAAACTGTAAATAATGTACATGAGCTTAAACTTTGAAGAATTGAGCCCATAAATAAAATAAAGACAAACATGTACAAAAATATAAAATTATGCGTTTTTATAGAGAGAAGTCGGCATACGGCCAGTTGGTATGCCTTAAAAGTAATCTCGTATTGCTTAGTTGAGACATCAAAGAGATCGACCTATAATTACCAAATTCTAAAGTTAGTCGACATTAGTCTCTTCGTATCTTGCCGAGCGGATCCAACTCTCTACAACGTGATCTCTCGGCATATCGGCAAGTGTAAAGTCGAGCAACTAGTCAGGTATGGGTGAAGATCTGTTATTGTCTCGGCCTTCTACTTTTTTGCACTCTATTTGCGAGAAATAAGATCATTTGACTTGACAGACAGAATAAGTAGGCAAATAAGTGAACTTAACCTTGACGGTTGAGTTGGATTGGGATCCTGAAGCCTATTACTAGACCTCCCCAGTTTAAAGAAATGACTGTAAGGAGTAAAAAAAAAAGAAGATTTGGAATTATCAAACCATTAATATTCCGATTATATGAGGGTTTAAATATAAGGCCATTTGGGTTACGTCCACAATACTTATTTATTCATCCTCATATTTTCATTTTTAACCATGAAGCATGATTTCTTTAGCAACTCAAATGGTTTTGCTGGTACTTAATGCATCATTACGCTATAGCTGTCCAAATTTCAACATTAGAAGCCCTCTAGTTTTTTTGCAAAAAGTTAGAAGAAATGTAGGTATAAACCATCTACCTCACTTAATGGAAATGTTAGAATGGTTTAGAATTTTGTTTACTTCGAAGCAAATCATATATGAATGGATCGAGAAAATGTCCAAGGAGAATCTAAGAGTAAATGTATTAGAAATAGAAGTCTTAATACAGTTAGGGCATGAATGGGTAGAGATTGAACAACTCCAATATTATCCAATTTTATCTTGTCTTTTTCTTGAATGATATGTCTGTGATATAAGAGAAGATAATGTTGGGTATTGATAAGTTCGAAAGAAGTTATGTATTACAAATCTTACTATTTCAAAGGAAATTTGGCTATGGCTCTTTAAATTAGAAATACCATAAGATTATAGTGGAGATTATCAAGAGACCATATCTAAAATAATGTAGACACCATCACAATAAAAGCAAGAAGTTAATAGGATAAAGATAGAATATCTTGCCAATTACAATCAAAATCCTTATGAAAATTCTGATTACTCTCTAAAGAGTAATTTATTACCTTTGCATGAGCCAATGTGTAAATAATGCACGAGTCAAGGACTACTGTATAAAGACATATAGAACCTTACAGCTTTAAATAAAGTCTGTATTGTATTATAGCAATGTGTCTAAATATTCTGTCAAGAATTTTGTGTGAGTTACTGCATATTTTACAGCTTTATATCTAAATTGTACATTAGGAATCTTGTGTATAATTACTATGTATGTTATAGCCTTATGTCAAGGTTGAGTCAAATAGACTTTGTTTGCTGAATTATTAAGAGTGTTGACAATCATTTCTATTAGTCACATGTTTTGCATGCGTCTCATATTTATCCTATCGTGTGTCAATTTTCCTTATAAAAGGGAACAAAGACGTAGACATAAGGCAAACTAAGCCTTCATAAAAATGAACTATTAGTGCATTCTTTGCCCATGGCTTTCTAAAACACTTCTTCTCCCTTAACTCTTATTAAAAATAAATTTTTTGCATGGCTGCTCTATCTTCCAAGATTAAAAATATACTTTATTTTCCTCATATGAGAATCCTATATATTTGAAATGAATCTATTAAAAAGATAAAGAATATATAATCTATTTAGAGCAATAGTCTAGGCTTACAAATGATTTTAAGTAAATCATTGTCCTAGACAAGGAAACAGTTAAAATACAGAAAAAGTTATTTTGTATGACTAACCATAATTACGGATATTATATGTTCTTTTTGTTTACAGTATTTGAATCTCACGCAATTCAACCGAAATTGGAAGGAACGAGCTATTTTGATATTAGAACCAAACAATTCCCCCCGCACCCCCAACCTTTTTTTTTTTTATTAGAGAAGGGGAGAGTAAGTATGAAATGGAAAACATCCGTGTTAGCACCGGATATCACGATTTAGTGAATTGACAAAATCCATTAATAATTAAGCACACCATATTGGAAAATTATTACCGATCCTGACTCCTGAGTGTTACGGTGAAATTGCATACCTAAAGTCCACCGTTTAGTTTAACATTGCGTCCATATAATAAACTTTATTTTTTTTTTTTGACCAAAATTAAAACAGCGTCGATAGAGTGCTAGTAATTAACCCCAATCCTCGAGGTTGGTCAAAAAGGTTTATAATTGTTTTTCCCACGTAGATTAGTCTTTAATCTAGAGGTTTGCACGATAATATCCTTACAATAATACTTCCATTATCTTTTCTTTTTCTCTAGAACGAAAGAAAGAGCAAATTTTTTCTTCTTCTTTTTTTTTTTTTTTTTTTTAAGAAAAAGTTTAACACCTAAAATGTAAAGTTTTTAAATCCCATACTCAATTGAATTTTTCTTTATTGAAATTACTATCTTGATTTCAGTCATTTATACTACACTAATTCTCTTAAATGGATGAGTGTTTATCACGTACCATTTTAAATAAGACATTAATTTAGTAACTTCAGAATCGACATATAAGATTTAACAAGTAAAAGCTCGATTGATAAAATTTAAAAAGTTTCAAACTTCAGGTATTAAATTTGAAAAACATCTAAAGTTCATGTGCAGTGAATTTTGGGATTAAGAGTACTACTTTTAGGATATTGTCAAGTTGCATGAAGGAATGCAAGAAATTCGAATGGTGAGCAGCAGCCTCTATTGCCATAGCGCCACATCATGCAACACCAGCCAGTAACAAAATCTGGAAAACATTGGAAATTCAATGCAATATCATGTATCGTCCTTGATCAGCTAGATGGTCAGGTCAGGTCCTAGCCCAACAGCATCATTGGAGCATATTTAACCGCATAATTAACTTGAAGTCAGGTACTTTATTGCCTAAGTACTTATTTCATGGTTTTTCATGTGTAATTAAGCTCAACTTCAAGCTTAATCAAGTTAAAATCCAAACCAATGTCTAATTTTGACATGCAAGTTTTGTTAGATAATCTATTTTTCCTTTTTATTGAACCGAGTTCCCTCAAGGAATTCAAATAAAGCTTGCACTAAAGAATAGGCTTGAACTGAAAGGGAGATTCAAGTTTTCGATTGGAACTTCAAGCTCAACAATTTGCCATCTCAAACCGACTTCGCCAGCTTTCCATGTTTAATGACTAGGGTGTAAAATATGCAAGGAGAAACTAGAACAATGAAGTGAAATATGCACCCCCAAACCAAATTAGATTTCATCAAGGCATGTCAACTCCGGAATTGAGCCTGCATAACAAAGATTAAGAGAAATTTCGAAAACAGAAGTGCAGATAAGAATTAATGTTTTGAAGTAGTCTGGTATTTCGCCAATCATACTGCTTGTTTTAGACCATTTCAATGAATCGAGAAGGCCTATGGTCTATGTTAGTATGGACTCCATAAACTGAATCAGGATCAATCTCAATCCCTTAGCACTACAAATCTTAATCTCAATTTCAATCCAAACCTTCCTAACCATACCAAGTCGAAATCTCTCCCAGGTGGAGGGGGGATGGGTTGTAAGTTATGATTGCAAATTTCAGTAAGAATCTCCTGGAAGATCTGAAAATGTAGTAGGATTTCCATTGTGGTTCACATGCAAGTTAAAGGGAGAACTAACCATTGCAACCATCAAAATTGTTGAAAGCAACCACTAAGAAGCTTTCTTTGGTGGAGACATGTTGCTGAGGAGAGTCAACACTGTTTTGATGGTAAATACCTGCATCAGTGATCCTGTAAAATGTGATATATAACATATCATCAAATTGATAAAATGTTATAGATTATATGGTCAAATCATAATAAGTAACTAACTCCTAAAAAATCTCGATAGTATAACTTACCGAGAACAATGCGAGCCACCTCCAGAATTTCCAACTTCTTTGTTCCCCAGCTCTGCATGGACCGGACATCCTACACATAGTTCAAGCAACCATGACAAATAACTAGGGAAGATTTCTAAAAGTGGTGAGAAGCTCTAACAGAGAAATCTAACTTGGTTGCACATCCTAAACAATCACACTAGGAAGAATTAAAAAGGAACCTCATTCTCATAAACAATTTGATTATATGTAATAAACCTCACTTCAGTATCCACAACTGATTGTGTTAATAATGACATGTTATAAGCCCTTAAAAACAGCATAAAATTTAGCCAAATATATGAGACAAGATAGAAGCACCTACTTGTAATTGTATTTCTATGACGATGATTTTTTCCCTTTCTTTTTTCTTTCTTTCTTTCTTTTTTTTTTTTTCCTCTCTTTCCTATTTTTATTTTTTCAGTTTACATGTGGGAGGGAGAAGGGTGAATCAAGACCCTCTTACTTGCCAAGCCTCACAGTGCCAATATCACCGAGCAAACAGCCCAGGTATAACCAATTTCTTCCAAGTTCACAAGAAGTACCTCCATGCATCATTTTTTTTTTTTGGGGGGGGGGGGTAATTTCCATGCATCATATTTGATGTCTCCATTTCATTACTTATATCAATAAATATGAGTTGCATCATTTGAATT
The DNA here is from genome assembly GCA_024138005.1 of Lumnitzera racemosa. Lineage (NCBI taxonomy): Eukaryota > Viridiplantae > Streptophyta > Magnoliopsida > Myrtales > Combretaceae > Lumnitzera > Lumnitzera racemosa. The sequence goes on along the minus strand of JAMXBC010000002.1, from coordinate 102,730,170 downwards.
TTAGTAGATTTCAACTTTTAAAAGCTTAGCAGTATAATTCTGTATATTAAACCTTTCTTACATGACATACTTTTCTTTTGTGCATTTTTTAGATGGCATAACTGCATTTTCGCTCAATATCTCAAAACCATTCATTCCCCTCACCTCTATTGTAAGATCACCCTTGGCAATGCAAGCAGCACCCAGAACTATTGCCACAATTGACGTATATATCGAAACTTTGAAGAAACTGACTAAGCTTTGGCTTCGACCTTCAGATCATGTAAAGAATAAAAGAATCAAAATTATACCAAATCATGTTGTGGAGATGCAACACATAATCAATTCGAAAGGAGATGAGAGTTTGTAAGCCACCTAACTCCGCCAGAACTAGTGAGAAAAAACCAGCAGCAATGGAGGAGATAGCAAGTGGATTGGGGACATCACCCCTAGATATTGATAGAATTAAATGCAGTGCTCCAATCAGTTGCAATACAGCCTAAGATCCAAAACAGTCATAACACTGTATCAATTTAAAAAAGAAACATACTCGAAAGAGATAGCTAGCATCATAAGTTGTTCTGCATATCAACATCCAAACCAGTGTTTTTTATAAGCCAGCATAGGTATAAACTATAAGCCGTGCGTTAACAAATAGAAAACTATATCCTTAAAAGAATCCTTTCAATCATGTTGACATTGCAGAATTCATGTATCTATAGAATACGAAATGTAAGTTCTTTGTAGGCAGTTATGCATTTTGTTGGGGCAATAACAATTATAGGACATATGACAAATGGAAACAACCAATCTTTTAAAGTTTTCCTTCAGAGCTCATCTATAATCCTAAGCAACACAAAATCATAACTTATAAAATAGAACAACACAGTGTGCAAAAACAACAGAGGACAAATGAATTGGCATACAGGTAGCACACCTGAATCATGATCAATGAGCGAAGGCGAGACTTCCCTTTTGCTACTTTTTGATAACCTGACAACAATCACGTTCAGAATCCCATTTGTTTTTCACGAATACAAAACCCTAACCCTAACCTAAACCTTTCTCACAAGTGGAAATCGAAATCGATGAGATGGATGCTTACGGGAATCAACGACCATGCGGAAGGAGAAATCGGAGCCGTCGGTACCGGTGGGACGACCCGACGATGATCTTCGCTGCATGGTGCCGGGCCGATGAATTAGTCTTTAATAATAATGTACGCAAGGATTCTCTGCTCCGTCCAAATGGGCTCCTGAAGGCAAGGGCACCGGTCTGGTAGGCAGTAAACCATCCGATCAATCAGTCGACTGATGCTCTTTACTTACCGCCCGATCCGTACGAAATGTACGGTCGTTAATTTCAACCAAAAAAAAAAAATGAAAAACACTTCAGCTAGAACGGGGTTATTCCGACTTTGCTGAAAGGGAGCTTTTATCCTCTCTCATTGCTGGATTTAATGGAATCGGCATGGCTTTTTATACTATTTTTAATTTATATATATTAAAGATGTAAAGTTAAAAATACAATTTATTAAGGTTATTAAATGATTCAGATTATATTCTGAATTTATTGAAAGGTATCTTTTATTGTCTCATTTCTTATTTTAATAAAATCGATGTAACTTTTTATTTTATTTTTAATTTATATTTATTGAATTTAGATTATTAAAAATATAATTTATTAAATAATTAAAATCTAATAAATATAATATCAAAAGTGCAATGAATAATTAAATTGATCTCCTAAAAGTTATAGATGATATCATAGAAAAAATCTTTATTAAAAATAAGTATCACAGCTTGGTTGGAAAAATTTGAATCATTATTTATTATATAATTTTAAAAGCTTTTTGTTGTATTTTTTTGGTTTAATATCTTTAGAAATAGAACCTCTTTCAAATTTGTCTTACTTTCCGTTTTCTTTCATTTTTTTTCTTTTCTTCAAATAGTACACCGTTTGAAAACAACCATTTATTCACCGCACGTTTTGAAACTAGCGAGGTAGCATTTGTGAAAAGATATATATGGGGATGGAACGCAACTGTTACCTTTTGGCATTTTCTCTCCCTTCAATTGATTTCTCAAGGCAAATCTCCAATTCATTGCTTAGTGAAATATTATTAACACGTGTAAGTGGATTCAATTTTTGACTTTTAATTTTTCTCAATTTAAATTCTACATAATAAATGATATTGTTTTAGGGAAAAATACAATGAAAGGAATTAATATTTGAAAGTAAATTTATTTAAAGAATTTTTGGTTAAATTCAAAGATAAAGGTTTCAATGTAAAATTAAAATAAAAGATTTATTAAGTTGCCATTAACCTAAATCCAACCTGACGCCTCAAGTTAAACGTATACTCTTACTGATGTGGCCAAAGGGACAGGTGGACATGATATGGCATAAAAAACAGACCGTTGAGAATTATAGGATTCCCGTCCGAATAATTTAATGTACAGAAATAAACCTACTTTGATAGACCATATTAAAAAGCTAAATTGCAAGGAGAAAACCCATCCGAAGGATTCAGGAACATGTTTTTACAATTAAATTCAAAATAAACTGTAGATCCTCTGAAGCAAAAACTCTAATCCCAAAACAGCAGTGAAACCCTAAACCCCAATCCAAAAACGTTCATGACGGGATCAAAACCCTCAATCGTTGCTTTCGTTGTCAGCAAAAATCAATCAGTAATTGAATAATGGCTCCAATCTTATGGTAGTGAAGATTTCTCATTTGGATTAAGAAGCTCATTCGGACTTGGATTCAACCCATTTTTTTGGTTTTCTCTTTAATTTTCCACCGGAATAATTTTAATATGCTGTCTATTCTTTTTTGTGTGTTTATATAAATACATTCTTTATAAGTTTTTAACTAACTTTTTTTTTTTTTTACTTCTCTCTAATTTTTCCGCAAAACCTAATATTACGGAAACAACATAAATAATTTTAACTGACTCATTCTTTGGTTATTAATTATTATTACATTGTGTACATATGATCTGAAAGGGGAGATGATGGTAGAATAGGAAAGGAAAGTACCATCCCAACGGTAAAAGGCACTACGGAAAGAGCACGATAAATTTAGAGAATTACTTTAAAAAAAAAAATGCTAGTTATTAAGTTTTTTAGGTTATCTTTGATGTAAAATCTTTAGGACTAAGCATCTGTCACTGGGTTGCGGCTTTGTCTGATCATTGTCAAGCTCTTAAAGTACGAAAGCTTAGGCTTGTATCTGGGGCTGAAGTAGAACCTTGTACGCATTTCTGTATTTAGGCATCAATATTGGAGTAGTAATTGTACATTTGGATTTTAAATTGCGTTATATTTTTTTAAAATTCTTTTGATAAGTATTAAATATTTTTAAATTGTGTTTTAGGACGAAATACTTGCAATCTCCTACTCAAAGTTTAATTTTATACGTATAAAGAGCCTTTTAATTTCTTACTTAAAGATGTTTTTCCTTTAAATATAGCCTTGTTTTAGAATTGCTATCAATTTAGACGTGGAAAATCATGAATCCTTGGTTGATTTCGTAGAATTGTCATACCGCCTTTCATAGAATTGAATGCTCCTGCTGTAATTTAGATGGATTCATGTGTAAACAATGGAATTGAATTTGGATATGAAAAGCTCATCCAATTTAACATTATGCACTAACAAGTTTCATAATAGCCATTAATGCAGGTCAAGCCATACGATAACTTTAGATGCATTGCCCTTAGGATAAATCAATTGCAGAAATTTGGAAAAAAACTCCAGTTCGATAACTCCATCCAACAATTCCTAAAGGCAATTAGGAATGTATACAAACTATCATTCAATATTTATTTATTTATATATATATATATGTATTTGACCACCTGTTCAATATATTACTCTTATCTTTTTGCAAAAGAAACAAAACCAAATCATCAAAGGGGTATCTAACGTAGACTTTGATTGCCCACTAGCACAAAAACAAAACGCCATAAAGTTTTACTTCATGTTATCTGCACACTTCACAACCAACACATGCCAAGCACGATAGGGCAAAAAAGAAAAAAGTTAGCCATTTTAGACCAACAGCACTGTATACTAGTTGTGCAGTAGACGAATCAACAAAATATGTCCTCAAAGCACATCTCAATCTTCTAAGTTCACAATGTCAGGCTATCCATCCTTATTTGTTTGCCTCAGGAGACACGTGAATCGAACACTCATAATTCTTAGACTTCTGTTAGTTGGTGTTGTAGAGCTCATGGTTTTGGCATGAGTTGGACCTCTTCTAACCAACTGTTTGGTCCATTGACGAGGCAATGCTTTCTTGGGTAATAAGACCAATGGAAGGCTCAATCCAGCCTCCTACAAACACAAAACAAATTAACAAAGTCACCGGTAAAGGATTATATCATGTGTTATCAAGTAATTTACATAACATCTCAGTAATTTCAAAGACAATATAGGAATTTAGTTATTCCTATGCAAAATATTTTGACAGGATCAATCATATGTCTTTTACCATTTGGCTGCACATACACAATCTTGGCATATACCCTTTCAACTCATATGCCATTTACGGATGGCATTGAATTTATCTTATATCAAGCCCATACAAGCACTATACACATACTTTGCTTATTATAAAATCCGAATGTGAGACATGATTGTTATGGAGTCATTCGGAGACAAGGTGGGTGAATAGCGCCTTGAATTCCACAAGCTCCGGGGACAATGCAATTGCAACGTTGTCTGGGGCCTTTCAACAACACATCAGCAATTGGAATAATTTTCGAAAACTTAATTTCTTTGTCCAGAGATTATTGAGCCTTTACATTGACTAATTGAGAATACTCGATAAAAAGCAACTAAGGTCAAATTGCAATATTATTAATTCACAGCACTGGGTACGAAAGAAATATTCGAAGATATTGGATGAGGTGGTTATCAGCTCATCGACATGAAGCTGAAGTCAATTAAATATCAAGAACTATATTATAACATGAAGTTTAGAGTAATTTCTTTTTCTTTTTTTTTTGACATTTTTATTATAGTTCGTGTTTAATTTAATTTTTTAATTTAGTTTCTACATTCATACATTATTTTTTTCTTTAAAATTTAAGTCGTTTTTGTTATCCTACATCATACAAATAAATCTAAAATAGATAGCATGAAAAATATTTGAACATGAAATATTGTTGTGGATCTCTCTAGGTATGTCAACCTAAGTCACAGTAGCAAAATAATTTAATCAAACTATTCTTATTATTTTTCTTGCTCATTGTATTTTCCTCAGATATTTACCATTTTCCTAAATCCAAACGTGGTTTAAAATGCTCCAAAACATTGTCTTTTATTTTTTCAATTTGTCTTTCTTATATTTTAATTAATGTGATGGATTATTTAAAAGTTATACATTGCAAAATCAAATCTCACAATAAATTTGATGTGGGACAACTTTGCAAATAGCAAAAAGCGTGGAAATTAATTAGAAAATTGTAATCTAAATAATAGATATAATAATAATGATGTTAAGAAATCACCAAAAATAAATAAAAAATTTTCTTTTTATAAAAGAAACAATAAATTTGGAAAATTTATCTAGCAACTTCACACCATTAATTAAAAAAGAAGGAATCACACAAATCTTGATTAAAAAAAAATCTTATGCAACATATTCGAATCTAAAAATTCTAATGATACCAATTGTAATGGTTTAGAACTTTCTCTAGTATACAAAAGAACTATACAAAACATAGTATTTTGTTTTCAGAGTAATAAATAAGCTTAACTCACACATGGATGATCAATAGGGTTGTAAGGCAACAAAGAAATAAGAAATATAAGCAACAATAAGTAAAAAGGATACAAGCAAGACTCATAGATGAATAAAAGAAATAAGAAATATAAGCAACAATAAGTAAGTAAAAAGGATACAAGCAAGAGTCATAAATGAATAAAAGCATACTGTTATTGATATCTTGATGTACGGAATATGGTAGTGTATACATATAATCTAATGTTTATTAAGTAACCACTCTAATAAAGAAAATAACAAAAAGATTTAGTAATTTTAAATCTTTTGATATCCCATAAATAAGATACCGATCTAATAAAATTCTAAAAATAAACAACCTTGTAATTATAGTAAAACCATATCTAATCAAATAGCATATAATAAAATAATATATCTATGTAACAAACTTATTGTCTTTCTTGATCCACGTGATTCGTCGTCTATTAAGAAGCTCCGTCCTTGAATCTCCAAGTTTTCATTTGAATCCTCCTAGATGAAGTTGAATTTGCAAAATCCAATCTAAAAGTTATGACATAACAGCTGTTTATATCCCTCATTTGGCTTGAGAAAATTAATCATTGCCGAATTGGTGTAATGTCAGTTTTGATCTCTAATAACACCTCTAGTGTTTCCTTTTTCTCTTCTCGCCATTATTATATCTTCCTGTGGATATTTCAACAAGCCTAAAGCAAACTCACAGGCTCATTCCTTAAATTAATTTTCTTATCAATTTCAGTAAATTTTTTTCGTGAGTTTGAATATATCTAACATAGTCGTAACTTCATTCATCATAAATATAAACCTCTTGTGAAAATGGTCGAAAATAGATTTCATGTTACCTAGCGGATTTTTCTTTTTTCAATAACAAGTCATTTTTTTCATAATTTATAAATTGATTACGTGCGGTGCCTATATATAGGCATAATAAAACCAGCATAGGACACTACAAAACAAAGGGAAATCAGTTATCGTGAGCAACTAATAAACTAGGAAAGTACAATAAATTGCAACGACCTAATGAAAGGAAACTAATATAGAATTTGGAAAGAAGATCTTCAATGGACGAAATCTAGTCCGTAAAATAAAATTTGATGGAGGAGTGGAAGCAAAAAAATTTAGAAAGATATAAAAATTGTAGAATAACGTGGAAATGAATCAAGAAAAAATAACCTAAATAATAGATATGTTAAGAAATCACCAAGAAATTAAAAAAAATATATATATATATATATATTAGTGTTTTTTTTTTCTTTTTAAAAAGAAACAATGAATTGGAAAAGATATATTTGACAGCCTTCGTAGCATCAAATTTAGATGATATCCTTGCAGTACTAAATTGTGTAGTAGCCTGGCATGATCAATGAGAAAATGATGATCTCTCACACCAGTAACAAACAAGCAACACTCCAACATCAATTTTGTAAAAATAAATTTTTATTCCATAATGACTTTGTGATCAAACCCTAACAAGAAAAGGCTATTTATAGAAAAGAAATGTCAAATATGAACTTTTATGATATAAAAGTAATCTAATGGTTATTAAATAACCACTTTAATAAGTAAATAATAAAAAGACAACTAATAGATTTGATATTTTATAAACAAAATACCAATCTAATAAAATCCTAAAAATAAGAAACATCTACTTGTAATGAAACCATATCTAATCAAACAGCATAAAATTAAAATATATATATATATATATATATATATCAACATAACAAAATTATTACCTTTCTTGGTTTGCTCATAAGAACAATACAATAAAATGCTTGGCATGAAACAAGAATATAAGTGTGATTTATGGGGGATTTGTTATAAAAATAAAAAATTCAGGATTTTGATTGGTTGGCATTATCGAATGGTTGTGATTTGTCTTTTTTTTTTTTCTTCTTTCTCAGAGTCTATTAAAAACAAAAAGAAAAAGAAAACCCTAAAAGCTTAAAAACCTTAGTGGCTACGTTACGATATAACCCCGAGGAAAATCTTATTTAGGTGGGAGTAGCACAATGCACCTAGACATTTTAAGTAGCGTAAGAGAGGTAATCTTAAATTCATCAAGAAGAAATTATGGTAAGATACTTATGTTCCTGTTGTAATGTAACAGTTGTTTTGCTTAATTCCCACGGGAATTTCATTTTCCCTCAAATTCCTTCCATTTTAGCGTGTGCCTTTACACCTTTTCATGTGCATTAAATATAGATTCCTCAGTCCTCGCGCTTCCACTCGGTTCTACGCTCCATCCATTTCTCTCGCCTTGCACCCTCATTCACATTCACGTTTTAAATTCATATAATAGCTGTTATCGCGCCCAATTCCGATGGATGATCCTCTAAACCAAGTAGCATCGTCAAGATTCCTTGCGGGATTCTTCCCTAATAATGATAAAGTCGACAACGACGTTTTAGCCCGAGCGAGAAGCTACACATCGAAGCAACAAAGAAACGTTGATCTTGGATCTGAAGAGGACTACTGGAGTTCCAAGGTTGGGGATGGCATCAATAATGGTTTTAAGTATCATTTACCAAGTGTTGAATATGCTTTTGGCCATGATTACCCCAACGTAGGTAGCTCTTATGTTCTTGTTCAACTCCTTTTTGACCGCGATGTGGTTTAGTTGGATTTCAATTTTGTGGTTTTTGAAATGAGTTCAAAATTTCAAACCCTAATATTCATTTTTCAAACGTTGAGATTTATTTATTTTTGGAAAAAAATTGAAAGAAATAAATAACGAAAACAACATAAATGAGTTTTAAATTCGGTTTTTCTCTTTTTCAGATTAATTACTAGTATCTTCTAATTAAGTGTATCTTAACGCATTGTTTCATCAATACCGTTTGTTTCTTTCTGAAGTAATTAATGTTTTAGCTTTTGGGGGTAATACAGATACATGGTTGGATGGGGTCTGGATCGCCAAAATCGACTCTTAGCCGGGAAGAAAGTGGTGAAGGTTTGAGTCCAAAGCTTCCATCATGGGCGCGGCAGCGTTCATCTCCTCCGCCCTTATCGAGTCTTCTCATCAACGAATCTGTTGGAAATACCAGTCCATATACTTACAGCTTTGTTTCTTGGCAACAATTCCAGGAAATCCAAGTAAGCATGATTAGCATAGCAAGCTTTTTGTTGATTTTTTATTTTATTTTTTGCAAAATACGGTGACAGCAATAACGAGGAGTGGATAATTAAACCCGTTGTCTCGTCATGACATTTGGTTGTAAAAATCTTTCCAAAGTATTTGTTGAGATTATTTAAACAATTGTGTATACATAATTTGACAGCTGAAAAAGCAAGAACTGATAAGCAAGCAGATTGCTGGAGTTTGGGAAGGACAGCAAGTGGGAATAGACGGTGAAGTTGTTGGGTTGTCACCGTCCGTGTGGCCCTCTCTGCAACAAGCTACCCGTCTCAAGCAATGCAAGAAGAAGCATCAAATAATGTCTCAACCAAAACCATCATCCATCATTGGACCTCAAAATGGTAAAACCGAACGGTCCGGGACTGGGGTGTTCTTGCCTGACACTCATCAGAAACCACCACCTCCATCTTTACCTCAAAAGAAGAAGGCACAACCAGGTTCTTTCAAATGTCAACAACCTTTTTTGTGTCCCTTTTCTCCTTTGAATTTGAATGAATTTCATGCATTAACATAAATGTAACATTAATTGCAAAGATTAATGATACATCTAAAGTTTGTGTAACCTATATTAAGTATATATTCTTTTCTAATTGTCTTTCAAGTTCAATCATTGCTGATAACATTGTTTTCCTTCTTCTTTTTTTTTTTTTTTTTTCCATCTTCAATACTAATTCCACCAAAAATGGTCCAAGCCCTAAATGTAAATGTAAACATGGACGAAATCAAGTCAAAGGCCCAGCACCAGCTTCAACTCACCTCTCCGATTGGTATCTGCTTGAGTAAGGGACAATGGCCCTAATACTACGTGAACCTTAATCAAAAGCTTTGAGTTTTGTTAAATTTTTTGGTTATCATTATTATCTACGTGTCTTACTTTAATTGATAATTAAATTAATAAATTTTAGATCATGCGATAAGGCCATACCACAAAAAGTTTCAATTAAGTACAGAAGTTAACAAGCCAAAAGCTTAGGTAGATTTTAGGGTTGCAATAGATATTGAATTTCTATACTTTGCAAATTCCTATTGATATCCATTATTGTTTTCATATGATTTCATTTTATGGCATACAGATGGAGCTTCAAAGCTAAAACGCAAGAATCGACAGAATGGGACAACGCAAAAAGCATCGCCTCCTCAAGACACTCGACTTCCTCCAGATTGGGTCTACTAGTCCTCAGTAGCTGTTCCTAGCTTTAGAAGTCAATCAAGTGTTGAAAAATAAAATAAGTTTGCTTAATATCAGCATAATAGTTTATATACATATATATGTTTATTCATTTTTTAGAAAATTTTAATTGAAAAAAAAAAATATCTTGAGGAATAAGAATAATGATAAATGTAGTTATCAAAATTGCGATTTTACTATTACCTTGAATGTATAAGATTATTAGAATCATATAAAATTGTATAAAACTAATAAAATCATAAGTTTGTAAAAATTATATATCAAAATTCATAATTTTACTAAAAATTTATACTAAAAAATTTATATCTTTTTTTAATTAAAAAATATATTATAAAATTATAAATTCATAAAATCGTATAACCATCTATGATTTTAATAACTATAATGATAAATATAGAAGGAATAATATATTTGATTGTTCCAAGTTTTGACAATGAAATTGCATACATAGTTTTGTCGGAGGTCAACATTTGACCACATCGTAGCCAAGTTTATTAGGATTTCTTTCTCAATTTGCGGTACTAGCTTGCCAATTCCGAACTTCGCAAAAGGAAATGTTCTGCGTCACTTTATATTTTCCTTTAACTAGCATCAGTACCCCCACTAGATCTATAGATTCGTAGTATTTGTTTGGATGTATAAATAATAAACCACAAAAATAAAGAGGGGATTCTAAGCAACTAATATTGCACTAAACTTTAGCATACTTTTTTGAGAAATGATCCAATGATAATACACATCAGGTATTTTATATATATATAATATATAAATATTAATAAAATATTAATATATATTTAAAACATGTGTAAATGATAAGTGGTAATTGATTTAAAACTAATTTTTTTATTATTATTCGTATTAATATTTTATTGATATTTATATATCATATATATATAAATATATATAATACGTAGCGTGATTTTGACTCTCTCTCTAACCTCTTATAGAGAGAAAATTCTCTCAAATTTTAAGATTCCTCTCTACTCATTTGTTTTAGCTTGTTACGCTTTTTGCTTTATTAGTTATATTCGCACATTTCACTACTCATTTATTTTCATTCTCATCATTACACTCATCTTAGAATACATCATTCATTCCTCATTGCATTACATTTGTCTAAATTAATCTAATGAAATAGAGCTACATGTTAGGTATAAGATTATTGTTCTTCATTCCGTATCTTCTTCATTTGATCCTTTTTTAGTCATTTTCTTTTGTAGTTATATCCAATCCTATTATCTGTGTATGTCCTTGTCGTCCTCATCAGTATGTTGAGCTAGTTGTGTTTGTCTTGATCTATTTTGTTTATCTCGTCCATCTGTAAGTTGAAAGCATTTTAGTTTTATAGATTTTTTTTTTTTATAATCCTACTAATCATCCTGCTCGTTTTTTTTTTGCTTTATTATTAGACATGGCTAGTTTAAGTGACTTCCTTACAAGAAACTTCAATAGTTCGACTAAAAACATTAAGGATGAGCTTGAATTAGAGATCGATAATGATGTTCTAACTAAGTTTGAATTTCTTCTATTGCACTGAGTGGTAGCAAATAAATATCTCAATAGATCTGGGTTTTGGGTGTTATAAGAAAAGCCTAGATGGATTTTGGTTGCTTTACCATTACTTCAGTAGGTTTAAATAATCTCTTATTTGGTTTTGATAACATTTGTAGAGTTAACACTATCTTAGATAAAGAACCTTGGTCTATGATGGGATTTGCGATGGTGCTCAAAGAATGGAAACCTTTCGTGAATATTTGCAAAGTGGATTTGAATTTTGTAACATTTTGGGTCCAGTTGCATGGCCTTAAATTGGACCAAATGATAATTAAAAATGCAAAAAGAATAGGTAGGTGCATTGGGGAGGTAGTAACAATTGAATTGATGAAGTCTATAGGTGGGGTGAGAAGAAGCTTTCTGAGGCTTAAAGTTAAGATTAATGTACTTAAACCTTTGAAAGCTTGTTTATGGGTGAGAAGACTTGATGGTGAGAAGCATATAGTGCAAGTGATTTGAGCGTTTGTTTGACTTTTGTTTTGTGTGTAGTAGATTAGGCCATGTGGGTAAAGGTTGCACTTTTCTTAGAGAAGGGAAGGATGAATATGGTTCTTTTATGAGGGTGAGGAGCTATAAACCTATTAAATCAAATAGATGGGAGGAAGATAGAAGTTGGAGTAAGGATAAAGCAATGTTACAAGAGCTTATTCTTGTATCGAAAGTTGTGAACCAAGAAAATATAAATCCTAATTTGTTCCATCAGTAGAATCTTTCCTTGCAAATTTGATGCTCTACTACTTAGCTTACTTTTAGCAACCCACGTCCTTTTCATGGTACCTCTCCTATTGTTGCAAAAACATCTTTTATAGACTCACCTAATAACACCTTGCAAAGTAACCATCCCTTACATACTAAGAACATAGTATTGTCATTTGTAATCTAATCTAATTAACTTGAACACCATTTGTTGCTCCATGCCTTTGCCTTACCCTATACTTGCACCAAACCAAGATAACTAAGTTTTATCTACCTTAAAGGAAACTTCTTCCAATGATAATTCTATTGTGAAAAAGTTCAAAAATGAAGGCTTAGCTTCAAATTTGGGGGTAGATAGAGTGGCGAAGAGAAACAAGGAGAAAGAAATTATGAACGAGTGGAAGAAAATTAGATTGGAGGAGATAGGAGGGGAGGGTAATAGAGAGAAGTTGGGATGTCATAAGAGCATCAAAAGAAATAAACATGTAGTTGCCAAAAAAATTATAGCAAAGAAGAGTCAAAATATTGTCCTTATGGAAATGGCTTTGTTTAAGGTATTTGTGGAGGAAATCATTTCTTTGGGTAGTGATAGGTGGTTCTTTACAGCTACTAATCGGCCATGATCCTTTTTTATTTGGAATCATTAAAGGTTAGGGCCTTTCTAACAATTCATCATTTAAGGGACCTAATTAATAAATGTAGACCAGATGTGGTCTTTCAAAACATAGAAATAATTTAACATATGTGGGAAGGCATTATGTGGACCCATAAGGAATACGAGGTTGATTAGCTTTATGGTGGGTACATGACTTGTGTATGCACATTGTGAGAGATGGAAATCATTTTATAGACACAGAAATTTTTAATCCAAAAGGAATGAAGATAGAAAGGGTTACGTGGATACATTCAGCCATTGACTTTTAAAGTAAGGTTCATTTATGGAAAATGTTAGAGGGCATTAGTAATCAGTATGTCGAGCTATGGTTGTGTTATGGTAACTTTAATGAGATTTTGCATGACAAAGAAAAAATGGGTGGAAGACCTATATCTAGAAGACAAATTAGAGGTATCCAGGAAATGGTTAGTAATGCTAACCCTATTGATGTTGGTACCAAGGTCCTTTGTTTGTATAAATAAATGGTAAAGATGAGGTGAGAGTTTGGGAACACATTGATAAAGCTTTGACGTCTACCCATTGGTTGGCTGTTTTCCCAAATTCACAAGTTACTCACTGCCCTATCATTGGTTTAGACCATGTGGCAATGGTTCTTAACATGGATAAGCTAGAAATTGTTGGGAGGAAACGATTCAAATTTGAAAATATGTGGAGACATGAATAATGTAAAGAAGTGGTTATTAAAAACTACCAACCCAATGAGGCTTTTGATTTGTGGAAAGTGATGGAACAACTTAAGTTGTATCAAAAGCACTTATCAAATGGAGCAAAGAGACTTTCCCAAATAACATAAAAATGATCAACAAGTTCATGGTTCAACTGGCTGCTGTCCAGGAACAAGGCTTAGTGGAGGAGGGGGAGGAGGAAATGTTATTGGGTCAGCTTAATGAGGTTTGGGAAAGAGAAGAAGTTTACTGGCATCAAAGGTCTTCAATAAATTGGATTAAGTACGGAGATCAAAACACTACCTTTTTCCATCATACAACTTTGAACAAAGGGTAAAGGAATAAAGTATAGAAAATAAAGGAGAGGAGGGGGTAGTTTAAGAGGGGTGTTTGTAGGGGTGATGGAGAGTAGATAGAAGAGGAAGTTGGTGTTTTGAATGGGTTTATGCAATTTTATAAGAACCTGTTCTCAAGCAGTGGTGCAAATGATTAGCATGAAGTTCTTAGCTAGATACCCAAGCTAGTTGGAGAAGAAATGAACAATGCTTTATGTAGTGAAGTATTAAGCAAAGAGGTTAAACATGCTATTTTTCAGTTAGGCTCCTTAAAAGCTCTTAGACCTGATGGCTATCTTGGTGTTTTCTATCATTCATATTGGAGGGTCAATCACTTTTTACTGTGCAAAAGTTCTTTAGGATAGGTCAGCTTCCTCCTTTTCTAAATACCGATGTTGTTCTTATTCCAAAGATTTCTAATCCCTCGTCAGTTTCCCATTTTAGATTGGTAAGCCTATGCAATTTTCTTTATAAGAACATTTCTAAAATACTAGTCAATAGGTTAAAGCCTTTCTTTAATGATCTTGTATTTGAAAATCAAAGTGCTTTTATTTCGGGACCTTAATTCAAGATAATCTTGTAATAGCACATGAGGTTTTTCATTTCCTTAAAATTAAGAAGAGGGGAAAGTCTAATTTTTGTGTAAAAAAGTTGACATGAATAAGACCTATGATAGGATTGAGTCGAATTTTCTTATAATTGTTTTGGAGAGATTAGGTTTTGGTGCTAAATGGGTGGAATGGGTTATGGAGTGTGTTACTTCAGTCAAATATAATGTGCTTGTTAATGGGAAGGTAGCTTGTCATATTAGTCCATCTAGAGGACCTAGGTAGGAGGATTCACTTTCCCCCTACCTATTTATCTTTGTAGTAGATGTCTAATCTAGGGCCATTTTGTAGCTTGTAGAGTTAGGAGAACTTAAAGGAATTACTATGAAGCAAACATGTTGTAAATTGTCACATCTTTTTTCACTAATGATGCTTTGTTTTTTATAGAAGCTACAATTGAACAGGTGACTAGGTTGTTGAATGTGATTCAAAAGTATTGTGATGCGTCCGAATAAAGAATAAACATTGAGAAGTTGTGCATTTTCTTTTGTGCTAACACTTAAGAGCATACTAAGTACACTATTAGTAGTACTCTGAATATAGAAGTCACAAATCAACCAGGAAAGTACTTAGGGATCCCTAGCATATGGGGGAAATCTAAGTGTAAGGTGCTTGGTATTGTTAAAGAAAAGATTTTAAGGAAGCTTCATAGCTAGAAACAACTGTTCTTAAGTTAAGTAGGCAAGGAAATTTTGTTGAAGTCTGTTGCAACACCAGTGCTAACTTACTCTATGTGGTGTTTTAAGTTTCCCTTGAAGTGGTATCGTAAAGTAAATTTTGCTATTTCTAAGTACTGGTGGTGTCAGTAGCATGATGAAAGAAAGATTCATTAGGTATGTTGGGATAAGTTGACCTTATCTAAAGAGTAAGGAGGAATTGGATTTAGAGATTTATGTGACTTCGATATTACTTTATTGACAAAACTTACCAAGAGAGTTCAGACTAATTTGGATGCTTTATGGGTCAAAGTGATAAAAGGTCTCTATTTTCTTGACTATACTTTTTTGGAAGCTAAGAAAGGGAGTAAAGTGTCATGGGGTTGGTCGAGTTTACTTGAAGGATGGAAGGTAATCAAGGGTAGTTTAATGTGGCAGGTCAACAATGGGGAAAGTATAAGAGTATGGGGAGGTCATTAGGTCAACTTTAGGATGGTCGATTGGAAGGATAGAGGATGATGAAAAATAATAGGGCGAATGAGAACATGAAGCTTTGTAAGTTAATTGATAGGGACTGTGTAATATGGAAACTAGATAATATTAGAAATCTATGTAATGATGAGGAACTAAGAGCAATTAAAACTATACCTTTGCCATACCAGGAGGAGGTGGACAAAATCGTTTGGCTTTAGGAAAGAAATGGTGCTTGCTTAGTCAAATCTACCTATCATTTCATCCATTCAAGACGAGTTTTGGTCCTAAGAGAATCATCTTCATCTGCCGTTCAACCTTATTAGTAGAAACCAATCTAGAATTCAAATATTATGCCTAAGTTTAAACATTTTGAATGGAAAGTACTGTTACGCCCCAAACTAGGGAGTTATAATGGCCTTACTGTGTAATTCAACTTAAGCTAAAAGCTAGCTACTTTAGTCGCTAATATAGGTATAGTTTACATTAGCATTTACCACTTTACAACTTTAAGAAATCCAATTTAATACTTGTTTGGTACTAACATTTGATACAACTTTCTAAAATATCCGTTGAAAGAGATTCCGGAGTATAAAAACTTGAGAAGAAAACAATTTTATAAATAACTTCAAAAAAATGACAAAAATAAAGATTTATAAAAGTTTACAAGTTCATAGAACATAACACCGCTAGAGAATCATCTAAAGAGACCCTATTAATTTTCTTAAAAATTAATAAACAAAATAGAAATCCAGTCAATTGATCTTGTATCTCACTCCTCGATCTTGTTCTGTACACTTTTGGAACTTGGAGCAGTATTAGTATGTCTACCGAAAAACCTACAAGACAACTATAAGGGAATGAGTGACAATTTGCTCAATAAGTGGGACGAAGATAACAGAACATATTTGATACAGAGCAACTAAAGCTTTCAAGCAAAGTTAATTAGATGCAATACATATTCAAGCAAATGCCATCGTACAACGTTAACCGGTTGTTGTGAGATCAGAAAAATTGTGCTGGTATTAATCTAAGTTTTGAGGAGTTTCACGCTGTACATGTCGCCAATCGGCCACTAAACTGGGGCTTATGTAATGGAGAAATACGCTTTGCTTAAGCCTACCTTCGAACCATGATCCCTATCCTTACTACGATCTCCTTTCTTGTCATTTAGTTTGACTAAGGGTGGGGAAAGGACCATTTATGCTATCCTTATCGAAGAGTCTGAGTTTGGCCCAAACTTCCTAGTCGTTTTTCCTAGTGGGTTACGATGTATGTCCAAATATAAATAAAGCCAAGTTTAAGTTAGATTGCTTTTATGGTGATTAAGCAATTTCAAATAATTCAAATCAAGCAACTTCATACAGCAACCAATATATACAATCCAGCACTCCATAACAACAATACAATATTCAAGCACATACTTACACAAGTTACTAGCTTATACTCACAAGCAAGACACATACTAAGGCCTCTAAGTATTCTTGATACTTTAAAGTGTAAGGAAGCACTGATCCCACTTACTTAGACATGTAATACTTAAGAGTCCTGATAATTGATCTCATCCACTTTCATTATTCTCCCTAAAATATACAATATAATTACTTTAATTTTACTAAATATAAAGTTAAATAAGTTCATTTTAATAATTTAAGTGTGGTTATAAGTTATTTTTAGTGAGTAGTTTAAGTTTTGTATTAAGTTCCAACTTATTACTGAAGTCTCTAAATAAGGTTCTGAAAACTTGCTTAATATTGAGTTTTGGTCTCAAAACCTTCTAATGTAATCTCTAAAGTTATCTTAATTGCACTCCTTACTCTATCTAACTTTCTGAACAAGCTTCTGAAAACATATCCTTTAAGTGTTCCACACTAATCAACCTTGAGTTCAGTCCCGAAGCTATTCCAACTACATTTTCCATACCAAATACTTCTTAAACAAGTTTATGATGGGAGTATAGTTAAGCGTTTCTTACTATCCAACTTTCTTATCAACTTTCTGAACTAGAGATTAGGTCCCATCTTTATAGACCAATCCTCTGAGGATGTTTCAGAAATCATTATGATCTTACTTCTTCCACCAAATAATTCCCTTAAACGAGCTTCCAACATATTTCAAGTTAAAGTCCTTTTATCCACCAACCTTCTAAACATGTCTCTGAAATCATTACAACCATGCTTCTTACACCAAACTTTGTCTTAACCAAGACCCTGGCGTTATTATATTTAAGTTTCTTACACCAGCTAACCTTCTGGTTAAGCATCTGTACATAGATTTTAAGTTACTCTTTTATTAGATCAACCATCTGAAGAACTCTCTTAATAGATTCAATTCACTTGTTTAAACAAAGTGACTTGCTCTAGCATCTTATTACAGTTTACAAGCATGACAGATCATGATCATACAATAAGTTCTCCATACCTACAATCACCATATTACCCCAAACTTCCAAATCCTCCTATCTTTATTTTAACACATGTATACTACAACTAGTGATTTGTGCATATATCAAATCCCATTCAATCCAACCAACTCCATATCACTCTCAACAGTAATATATTACACTAATAAGCTTTAGAACTGGTACAAATAGATTTCTTTGCATTTAAGTATACAAAAAAATTCGAAAATAGCACTTTTACCAAATTTTAGAAGCCTAAAATTTACGAAAAATCATGAAAAATATTTTTGGCTGAAATCTCTTCATAGGATTCATACATGCAATATAGGGAAGTTCTAAAAAAAAAAATTGGGTTTCAAAACAATCATAATAGGGTTATTTTAAACAACTTTGAAAATTGCTTAGTTTTGGGTAGTTTCTTAAGGAGGTCATATACACGTGTAGAAATTTTTGAAATTGATATTTTTCTTAGAAAGTAAACATAAAAATATGTCAAAATAATATTTTCATAATTTTTGGGGTTAATTTGGTATTTTTAGAAAATATGGGAAAATCAAGTAAATTTTTTTACTCATCAGATCATAGTTGTCCAGCCACCAACACCCTCCACTACCATGTCGGCATAGTAAGGTGCTACTTCTACTGCTACCTTGTGGTGGTGGTTCACCTCTAAGTGGTCTCTGGACTTAGGTTCCGTGAATTGGCTCAGTTTACGTAGTATTACTTCTATTTTTTGTTTTTTAGAATTTTTCCCTCCTTTGTCTTCCTATTCCTATAATTTTCAAGGTTACTAAGGGATTAAGTAAAGCTCTACAGAGTAATGGTGATATTTCGTAGGTGATAGAATGTAGAAATGAGATTTTCTCTCACTAAATTCCCTTATATACCTATCCTTACAATATGTGAATGTGTTCTAAGGGTGTTTTGAACAGCTAGCTATAGAGTTATCCATGCCTCAATATAAATAAATATGATGTTTTGTGATTTTTTTGCAATTTTTTATGATTCTTCCCCAATTATTTGATTAATTATACTTATTTTAAGGTATTTTACGCATTTTCAAGTATATATATAATAATTATACTCAAGGTATATGTACTACATTTATATATTATTTCAAGTCATTTATAGTTTTAGCACCCAAATAATTTATCTCTAAAGTTTAATTATTTTTTATTACCTAATTTACGCGTTTACGCGGGACAAATTACAATATAATATAATTTAATAAAATTGACTATTTTTAATTATAATATTATTATTTTATTATATTTTCATATTTCAAACTCATAGTGTGTCATTGTCTAACTCTTAGGATACATACGTAAAGTTTTACCATATTCGGTTAACTTCCATGTATGCCTTAAATTACTAATTCGAAATAATTACGTGAAACTACGAGGATCACAAGTAGCAATTAATAGTCATGTAAAATTTTTTAATCTATTCAATAGGAAAGTGTCACTAAATCTTAATTGTCTATAGTGTGGAGATGTTGAAACTATAGAGCATTCTATTCTTCTTTGTGAAGAGGCAAAATACGTATGGTTTGTGTGCTTAGGCATTATTATGGATGATGATAGTGCTAATTCCTTCCTGTAGTGGTGAAGAGATGTAAGTGAATGTATTGTGACCTCGATTAGGGTAAGGAAAGAATTTCATGGAAAAGTGGGTTTGATTTGTTGGTTGATTTGGTTCGAGAGATGGAAGGCCCTTTATGAGATTTAATACCAAGCCCAAATTGTATTATATAGAGCTTTCACAAAAGATATTAAGAGTGGGTCACTTATAAGAACATATTTGTACTTGTTCCTTCCAAGTCTTAATTAGATTAAAACAAATGGGAGCCTCCAACACCAAGTGTTGTCAAAGTCAACGTGTATGCATCATGGATTAAAGGGAAAGCCATTAGACTATCTGTTGTTGCAAGAGACAACAGGGGTAGTATGTTGGGAGGAGCAAGCAAATTAGCTTTTGCCATAGATCTAGAAGTGAATGAGGCTAAAGCAGTGATTTTAGGAATAAAGTTAGCAAAAGACAAGGGATGGCGAAATGTGGTTCTTGAGATGGATGCATTGGCAGTCTTTAGAACGTTAGAACTTAATGCAATAAAGGATAGATGTAGTTCACATGTTTTTGTCATAAATATTGTTTTGTCTTTATCATGTTTTGATAGTTTTTAGACTTTTTTTCCTCATCTATATATATATATATATCATTTCTTTTTCATTGTTGCAAATATATGTTGAGATAATTACATCTCTAATCCTATTTTAAGGAAATCAAATAACATATCTTATTCTAAGGAAATTGAACATTTGATATACAAATGAACCATCTAATCAAATCTCATAGTCAAATAATTAGTTCTTATTATACAACATATATACAACTTGTGCCTACATATATATAACTTATGCCAATACTTTTCTTAAAATATGAGAGATTCTTATTGTTTAAGGTTTGAAGGTATGAGTATACGAATGTGAGGGTCTCATGTATGCCGCGTGTTGAGTTACACTATAAGTGACTAAGGAAATGACTTGAGTTGCACGTATGGGATAATCGGATAATCAGAAGAGAAATGTAGGGAGGAAGAGGAGTAGGTAATCTCAACAAGACTATAATATGTATGGTGATAAGTGAAGGAGTTTGATAGCATCAAACTCCACAGTTGATGAAAAGGGATACTATTCTTGAAATATTCCTGCACTTGATCTTTTGAGATAAGAATTCGGTAAAATAACGATATTTGTGCCAATATTTTTTTTTCCAAGCAAGGATGGGAAATGGTTATTTATAGAAGTTGATCATTAATCTCATTTGTTGGATCATGATGATGATTAATGGCTAAGGTTAGTCCCTTCCCTTAATGGACTTTAAGTGGGTTCTCTTCATAGGATTACGCTTGATAAGGCGTTATTTTTAGTATAAGCTAATATTGAGAAGTATTGGATTAAACAAGTCAATCCAATAAGCCCTACTTTAAGCTTACTATGGCAAATTTCCTATAATCATCCCAAATACATGGACTCAACTTTTTAGCTATTGTTACCTTAGCCTAATGAGTCAAACCAATTAATTAATGGCCTCAAAGCCCAATTTTTAACGTAGTCGTCTATATTTTTCCCCCTGATCAAAGTCCCTTGGATGAAGTTGAAGGGATTAAGGCATTGAGTAGGCCTCCTAAGAGGCTAAATTGCTTCCTAGTGCACGCATATTGTGGAATAGTGCATTGTTGCTAGCCTGTCTAAATAGTTGAATAAATCGCTTCCTTAGTGGTTGATGGTATAAGCGTCTAAATTCAACAATGTAGAATAATTTTAGAAAAGCCTTAGTATGCGAGTTCATAGCACCTCTTAATCGAATGTCCTACATTGACTTGTTTGAGTTGTGCATTGCCTTTAAGGCAAAACTCTAAAATAGATTTTCTTTAAGTTGTCTTTTTGCTAGTTGATTCACCTCTTTGATTCGATCCAAATCAATTATTTGTTCCATTAAGTTGAATCTTGTACACTAACTTCTAATTGGCGGTCTCATTGGGTTGACTTCTAAGGATTAATATTACCTTGATTTTCTTCACATAAAGTAGAATTCTTCTTGTGAAATCTTCGTATATACATAGTTGCTGAATGCCTTGAATTGTGGTTATATGACTTAAATGTAACCAAATGCAATATTTTAGGAGCTTTATCTTGTAAGAGAATTTTTTAGGAACTTTATGGTGGGGTACCTATGAGATGGATTATTATACTACACTAGTAGGTTTGGAGGAAGTAGCTATCTGTTATGTAGCCAAGGTAGCCAACATAGGCGCACATTAGGTGAACATTGCCATAAGTTCATTTAAAGTCCAGTTAGTCTCTCAGAGCTCACGCCTAGTTGCATGTTGTTAAGGATACCTTCTTGCACACCATATCCTTGATTCATGTCTCTAGTTCAAGTTAGATTTTGTTCACTTGTTATAGTAGTAGTGTCTTGCTCGTGATTACTACTGTTAGTAGGATCAATTGGTCTCTTAGATCTTAGAAGTGCTATCATACAAATGCCAAGTCTTCCCTCTTTAGTGGAGTCACCAAAAAGTGTTGGTATAAATGTATGGATGTGAAAGTCACATACGTGCCATGTGTCGAGTTGCACTATATGTAACTAGGGAAATGACTTAAGTTGTACATATAAGATTATTGGAAAAGAAGTGTAGGGTGGAGGAGCAATTGGTGATAGGTGGAGGAGCTGTTGGTGATAAGTGGAGAAGCTTGATGGCATTAAACTCTACAACCGATGAAAAACGGGGGTAATATTCTTCAAATATTTATGTATTTGATCTTTTGAGGCGTGAATCTGGTAGAGCAACGATGTTTGTGGCAAAATTATCTTTTATCCAAATGAAGGAGGGGAAAGGGGTATTTATAGGAGTTAGCCATTGATCTCATTCGTTGATTTGTGATGGTAATTAGTGGCTAAGGTCAATCCCTTCCCTTAATGGACTTTAAGTGGGTTCCCTTCATAGGTTTATGGCCAATGAGATCTTATTCTTAGTGTGAGCTAAAATTGAGAAAGGTTAGATCAAACAGGTCAGATCAAACAGGTCAATTCAATAGGACTTACTCTAAGCCCACCATACTAAATTGATTGGAATCAACTTAGACTAATTACCAGAAGCCAAGCTAAGCGATTATTAGGACTTACTTGACAAGTCTTAGCTTGAGAACTACTCCAGGGAGAGGATTCCATCACCAACCTAAAGTTGCTCTGCCCAATCCAATCAGAGCTGAAAAACTAACATGTTAAGCTTGCCAAATTGCTGAACGGATGTGCTAACCTACCGAACAACTGTCCCTATTGCCGAATTCTTACCATTACTTAGGTAACTCTTCAAATGACCGATATCAGACCTTTGTCTGAACAGAGTTGTCGAACTGCTGAGCCGAGCTACTAAGTTGCCTTACCTATAGAGAATCTATGCATCTTCAAGTATCCAAGCTCTGGCTTGAACTAAACCAGGTCAGCTCTAATTGCTGACCTTCCTCTAACCTCATCCAAGCTGGATTTTGCAAATACTGAACTACCTTAAGATTTAATTCAGCAAGACCAGTTGCGTTGCAAATGGCCAGCCATTACTTGATACTTATCTTCTAGCATAACATTCCAAAAGGGTTCTTTTCATTTTTCGTATAGTACATCGTTTATCATTTTTATCCCTTTTGGGCATGTTTTAGGAATCTTTTATTACATTATCTATTTTTTTCTTTTCTATAATTAGTGTAACCCTAATAGAGGTCATATAAATACCTCAACTACTTATACACGGCCATCAAACATTGCTATTATTGAAATTACTAGTTTCTTTGATAGAGCAATCTTAGTATTCTCTCTTCATCTCTAACTCTTATCTATTCCCTTTGGTAAGGAATAGTAGCAAGGAATAGTAATGTGTCATATCTGATTGGTAGTTGCCCAGATTTTACTAACCCTTTTAATTTTCTTTTCATTCTTGTCCATTGTAGTGTTTCTCCTTGTGTACGACTCTAGAGACGCATCAGTTTTACTGGTATCAAAGTACGGTTCCGTGGGGAAGTGTATGAAGTGCTGTGGAGTTTTGTTCGTATTTGCTATTGGTGGCTATTGTATTCTTTCTGTAGCTGTTGCAATATGTTCATGTGAAGTGTGTTTGAACATATTGAAGCGGGTGTTCAAGTAAGCAAGCTGAGTAGTAGTAGTTGCGCGAGGCAAATGTAGTAGTTCTTATTACTCTGTTTTACTTTGTTTCTTTACTATGAAAATAGAGCAAGTTTCATTTCAATACTGCATTGTGTTGTGTTGGTTGTTGGAGTGGTTAAACTATGTTAGTAAGATTTAGGTAATAAGTAGAAGGTTGTGTTGAGTATTATATCGTTGAAGTTGTCTTAAAAGGTACTGCATTATGTCAGATTCAAGTATCTACGGTGTTATTAGCAACCAAGTGAAGGGTACATATGCTGGTTATAGCCTAAATGATAGTAATACCCCTAGATTAGTAGATGATAAACTTGATAGACTCACCACTCATGTTGAGAGTCCGGTTGCTACAATGTAAGCCAATAGGCAACAAACATAAGGTGTACCTAATCGAGATCGAGTTGAGAATGCATTTGAGAGAATGGTATGACCAAGTTAGTTAAGGTAATTGCCTAGTTTGACCCCATCAAGCTGGAAGAGTAGCAAATCGAGCTACTTAACAAAGGCTGGAGTTGAAAGAAATTGAGGAGAATGTTGATAAGGTAGAAGTAGGGGTTGATGGAGAGGATGAAAAAGAAGTTAAATATTATGAAGCACCAAAACAGGGGCACTAAGCTCCTTGAAGGCTTGACAATGTCAAAGTCTAAATCCTAACCTTTAGTAGAAGTGGGGATGTAGATGAGTATCTAGAATGGGAGGAAAAGTTAAGAAGGTGTTTAATTGTTATGAGTATACTGATGGAGTAAAGGTTTGACTTGTTGCACTTCAATTTAGTAGATATGTAACCATGTGGTGGAAGAATCTGAATGCAGCTAGAGTGAGAGATGGAAGACAAGGTGTAAGGACTTAGTAGAGATGAAGTGATTGTTGAGAAGAAGATTCATGACAAGGTGTAAGGACTTAGTAGAGATGAAGTGATTGTTGAGAAGAAGATTCATACCTGAGACGTATTTGTAACATACCTTTGCTAAACTGCAAGAGCTTCACTAAGGAAGTCGATCTATTGATGACTTTGTTAGAGCATTCCAAATGTTAATGATCTGAGTTAATGTATATGAGCCCGAAGCTTGTATAGTGTCAGCGTTCATTTCATGACTCAATTATGATATCCGTAACATTGTGAAAATATAAAGGTTTTATACATTAGAAGAGGCTATTAAGGTAGCATAAGAGGTTGAAAAGTAGAGGAGAAATGCCCTAAACAAACTTAAGCTAAGTTTTTCATGAGCTCCAGCTCTACGCTGACTTGCTCATACCGAGCTTAAGAGACCCTCCTAAGTAGAGGATAAGCATAAACGATTTGATGATTGTTGAGTATGCTAGAAGAGCCAAGCTGAAGATAGGTTGACTATGAGGACATATGAAAAAAGACAAACCTCCAGATGAAAGATGAGCGAGGTGAAGTGTTTTAAATGCTTAGGTTATGGACACATGGCTATTGAGTATCTTAATCAATACGCTATGGTGCTCTGAGGAGATATAGTGGACAATACTGATGAGAGTAAGCTTGAGGATAGAAAGAATGCTGGAGGAGTTGAAGCTACGGAGGAAGAAAAGACCTGTATTTATGCCAACTAAGGTGAAGTAATGACTTTAGTGCTAAGGTAAGTGTTGAACACCATGCCGAGCTTCGAAGAAGAACAAAGAGCGCATTTGTTTCATACAAAGCGTACTATTAAGGGACAATTGTGCACTATCTTTTTAGGTAGAGAGAGTTATACCATTATTGTTGCTCAGTCCCTTGTACAAAGGTTAAGATTGTCAACCTTTAGGCACCCTTGATCTTATAAGTTACATTTGCTACATGATAAGCATGCTTTGCACATTATAGAGCAAATGGTTGTACTGTTCTATGTTGGGAACTTGTATAGAGATAAAATGGTATGTAATGTCGTCCTTACGGGAGCTTTACACTTATTGCTAGGGAGACCTTAGTTGTTTGACTGACGTATTACTCATGACGAATATAAGAACACACCTATGCCTTTATTAAGGAAGCAAAGAAGATTATGCTATAACTTATGACCCTAAGCTAGGTAAATGAGACCCATAACTAGCTTACCTAAGCTAGCAAGAAGAAAGCCATAATAATGAGCCACAGAAAGCTCCAAGTTGCTAAGAAGGTTGATGAGCCAATGCTCTTATTGATTAGGAGATTATTAGAGATGAGAGATCTGGAAAATATGCCTAATGAGGTTTGGAAGTTGATTGATGAATTTTTCAACCTATTTCTAGAAGAGTTGCCTAAGGGATTACCCCCAACCATAGGCATAGCTAGGTGCAGCCCTACTGAACTAACCTGCTTACAGAATGAATTGTAAGTAGGCTACCAAACTAAAGAGACAAGTAGATGAGTTGATAAGGCGAGGTTATGTGAGAGAGAGTATGAGCCCTGATGCTGTACTAGCTCTGCTCATTCCAAATAAAGACGGATCATATTGTACGTGCATCAATAGTTGAGTAATCAATTGCATTACTATCAAGTATAGATACCTTATACCAAGGATTAATGACATGTTAGATCAACTAAATGGTGCTCAAGTATTTTCAAAGATCGATTTATGGAGTGGCTATCACCAAATCCGCATGAGACCTTAGTAACGAGTGGAAAATTACATTCAAGATAAGTCATGGTCTTTATAAGTGGTTGGTTATGCTATTTGGACTTACTAATGTGTCGAGCACCTTCAAGAGGCTCATGAACCATATGATGCGCCCTTTGATTGGATGATGTGTCATCATGTACTTTAATGATATATTAATGTATATTGTCAACCTGGATGACCATGTTCAACATCTCTGAGTTGTTTTTTATATTTTTTATGTTAAGAAACTATATGAGAACTTGAAGAAGTGTACGTTTCACAAAGGTGAACTTGTCTTCCTTAGGTATGTAGTATTTAGAGATGGAATCCAAGCTAATGAGGAGAAAATCCAAGTTATCTTAGGGTGGCTAATACTAAAGATCATTATTGAAGTACGGAGCTTTCATGGTTTAACTTCATACTATAGAAGGTTTTGTAAGAACTTCAATACCATTGTTGCCCCATTAACCAAGCTTACCAAGAAGAGTGAAGGATTCCATTAGGGTAATCGAGTTGAGTAGAGCTTAGCTTTAGGGGAATCAAGGAGAAGCTTACCTTTACTCCTGTTTTAGCTCTACTTGACTTCGACAAATCTTTCGAATTGGAGTATGGCACATTAGGTATTGGTATTGGTGTTGTACTAATGCAAGAACGCCAATTGTTGCTAATCATAGAAGCTTAGTGGTGCTGCATTGAATTATTTTATATATGAGAAATAGTTGTACTATTTTTTTGGAGCTTTTATTGTATGGCAACATTATCTATTACCTCGAAAGTTTGTGGTTAGTATGGACCATGAGTCCTTGAAGTATCTTGGGAGGGAGAACAAATTTTCAAAGAGGTAAGCAAATTGGTTGGAATTCATGAAAAGTTTCTCATACATAATCAAGCACAAGAAGGGTAGTGTTAATGAAGTTGCAGATACCTTATCATGTCGGCATATTTTGCTAACCACCCTACAAACAAAATTGTTGGGATTTTCCTTTATCACCGAGCAATATGCTCAAGACCCACATTTTGGTCCTATTCTTAAGAAATGCAAAGAGGGAGTTATTGTTGGAGGATATTACTTAAAAGATGGCTATCTATTCAAAGAGAAGAGGTTGTATATACCGAATTGCTTCACATGAGAGCTGTTAGTTAGGGAAGCTCATAGTAGTAGATTATCCAGTCACTTTAGAGAGACCAAAGTAGTTAACCTAGTGAGAGAGAACTTTTACTCGCCTGGTCTGATCAAGGATATCTACAAGGTAGTTGAAAGTTGTGAAGCGTGTAAGCAAGCAAAAGGGAAGAGAAAACTGTATAGAGGGTATATGCCCTTACCAACGCTGACCACACTTTGGGCTGACCTCTGCATGGACTTTATCCTAAGGTTGCCCTTTACATCTAGAGGAAGGGATTCGATCTTTATAATGTCACGCCCCGAAGCGGTAAAGTCGTAACAGCCCCGCCGTGTGAACCATCCTAAGATAGAAGTTGGCCTTACAACCGCTATCTTAGACCTGATCTATGCAAGGCGTCCACAACTAACCCGCTTTGAAGTAGACAGTTTGTAATTTAAGTAAATCATTTACCTATAAAAGTGAGGAATTATATATATGTTATAATTCAGTTATTGCAGTTAAAGTTTACAATATTTCTCTATAGTATTTTTCTATATCATTACATCATTCGGAAATGAAAAATAATAAAGACTTAGACCTTAAAAATATGTATTTATTCTTCAATATTTTTCCTCACTCCCCAGGATCTAGCAGTTGCTAGCTTCAGAGTAGTTGTTTGCCGCTTCTTAGCCAGCACCTGCACAACGTCTATAGGGATGTGAGCAACCACAGCTCAGTAAGCAGGGATGGAAGACTTAAAACTATACCAGAAACACAACAATGTTTTCAATCACTTATTAGATGCAATGCATGTGCAAGAAAATGCCATCGCACGACGTTGTCCGGCCCGTCGTGAGATTAGAGAAATTGCGCCAGCTCTAATCCGGGTTGAGGAGTTGTCGTTAATGCAACAGCTCACGACCAAACCCAGGCTTGTGTAATGGAGACCTTGCTCCTCCCGCGACTACCTTCAAACCACTGTCTTCACCCTCGCCGCGACCTCCTCTCCTGTCACTTAGTTCGACTGAGGATGAAGAAGGGACCATTTTGCAATCCTGTGCTATCCCTTCTGAAGGGGTCAGTATTTGGCCGGAGAGTCCTAAGTTCTCCTAATGGGTTGCCATGCATGTCCGATTATGATTACTGGTCGGATATTTGATTAAGTCCAGTTTAGGGTGATCAATCCTTTCATACAATTCACACAATATCTGCCAAAACAACAAACATAATCATAACATCACCCATAATCAAGCACATGCACACATTTAACTATCTAACAAGCACAACCAAGCATAATCTTAAGCCTCCAAAATACAACATCGTATTAATCCCAACTTACCTCGACTCCTCGCTCATTCACTCGAGGTCCGATTTGATCAGGCCACCGTCGATCATCCCTATAACACAAACGTGGTTTCAGCTTTTCATATAACTATTATAGGTTTATTTTATCCTATAACACTTATTATTACGTTTTTTTTAGGGTTTAATATGCCTAATTATCTAGGTCTTACGTCTTTTACAATTATTTAGGTTTGGGGTTAGCTTCGGGTTCGGTTTTTGCATCGATTTCTAAATTAGGTTCTAGTTCGATTTCTAAGTAGTGTTTTATACTCTAATCCTAGAAATTTGTTTCAACTCATAATGTGAAATTAATCACATTATTTCTCGATCTCCTAAATACCATCATTACCCCTAGTCAGTATTTTATTTCACCTGATACACTTATATCTTTATTAGTGTACCGAATTTACTCCTAATATGATAAATTTTTACATTTTTCATATAATTACATAAATTCAAATTTCCTATCAGATTTATTGTGCATTTTTATTATTATCACAATATCAATTTTTATTATAATATTTCCTATTTATTATATTTCCAATAATTACCTATTATTTATTATTACCTTTTATGTATATATTACACTTCTAATATTTATATCACTTTAATTATCATCTCTAAACATCAATTATCATTTCAAAATTTCTAAATTAATCCTAAATCAGATTTTACTCCTAATTACACTAATTTACAAAATTAACTTAAAATGTACTATTTTTCCATATTACTTATTTACTACATAATTAACCTAATAATTACATCTAACACCCTAAATTGTACAAGTATCATTCTCCATCAGATTTCAACATCCCTAACATCTAATTATTCACTAAGTCTGTAATTAATAATTTAATTAATTAATTAACTCCAAATTACCCAATTGTTTCATCATTTTAGGGCTAAAAATTAACTTAAAAATTTTGAAAATTAATTTTAAAAAAATGACTCCATAGTACTATTCTATATCACATGAGCATCCTACAGAAAAAAATTGAGCTCCAAACTACACTCCTAAGGTCATTTATTTCTAAACCGAAATGTGCTCGGTTTTGCATGATTTCTTAAGGACCATATATTATGGGGCATGTTTTCATCAAACTAATATTTTTCCTACAAACTACATACAAAAATATCTTAGAATAACAAAATTCATAATTTTATAATAATATTTACTATTTTTACAAAATTACACAAAATTGTGCTGGAAATCGGACTCACCTATCTGGGTGGCTCCGGCCACCGCCGGCCACAGTGGCCTTGTCGCCCAGACTGGGCGCTGCCACCACCGTGTGGTGGTGGTGGCCATCTACTCCCAGCTCCTCGTCTGGTGTGGGTTCCCTTTGAAAGCCCTAATTGCACAATTTTTCTAATTATTTTTCTAAACCGAATTTTTCTCTCAATTTTCGTCTCTCTCTAATTTTTTTATAATTGCTAACTATCCAAATGAGTTCCTTAATTTTTCCTACTATTTATAGGGCTTTAGGGGATTTATTATGCATTAAATGGGACAAGACAATTGCCTTATCGCTTGATTTTTGGCTTTTATATTGGCTTATTCTAATTGGCCTATTCTAATTGGCCGAATTTTTTCTTATTTTTCCAAGCTACCACGACCCAATTCTGGATGATTCATGATTTTTCCTTAATTAATTATGAATTTTCTTTAAGCATTTAGTATTATTTTAGCACATTTCGAGTATTTTAAGTAATTACGCGTATTTATACTTACATGTAAATTCATATATAGTACAAATAAATATTCTTAAATATTATTTAAGTCATTCTATTATTTTTAGTATACATATAATCTATCTCTAGTAATTTATTAGTTATTAAATTACACCTTTTACCTTTTCAGTAATTAGTAATTATTATGCTTAAAATTAGAAAATTTTATAGTCTCTTATTTTATTACTTATTTTCTTAAATTCAAGTTTACGGGGTCATTTTTACTAATATTTCTCTCAATAATTTATAATTTGGGGTTTAATCGGATTCCTTAACCGATCGTCCAAAACTTATGTTCCAAGTTCAATCTTACGGTCAATTGGCTTAGTTTTGGGGCTTATATATAATAGTGTATCGCTTCAACAAAATGGCACACTTCATTTCGTGCCATCAAACTAATTATGTTTTATATATTGTTGATATGTTTTTATAGGAAGTTATTTGACTACGTGGAATGTTGAAGATTATTATCTTCAATTGGGATATAAAATTTCTTAGCTATTTCTTGAAGACTCTATGGCGAAGACTTGGGACTAAACTTATGTTTAGCTTTACTAGCTACCCTTAGATTGATGGTCAGATTGAAGTAGTGAACAGGACATTAGGCAACCTACTTTGACGTATTGTAGGAAAGAATTTAAGGGATTAGGACTTATCTCTACCAGTTGTGGAATTTATATACAACTAAATTGTACATAACACCATGGGAAGACCCCTTTTGAGGTGGTCTTTGGCCTTAACCCTATTATTCCCTTAAATATGATCGGCATCCCTATAGCTATTGAAGAGAACCAATATGGAGTAGACTAAGACCAAAGGTTACAAGAGCTATACTAGTCTGTGGCAGGGAAGATCGCCAAGTTCAATAAAAAAATAGTGAGAGATTAGTAATCATGACTACCAAACTATTTCTTTCTAGCTAGGTGACTTAATGTGGATTCACCTCAGCCAAGAAAGATTTGTACACCTGAGACAGAGTAAACTATCTTCATGAGCTGATGGTTCATTTAAAGTCTTGAAGAAGATTAAACGCAATGCCTACCAGATTGAGCTACCCAAGAACAATGGTGTTTCCCCTACCTTTAATGTAACCAATCTGAACCCTTACTATCCTGAAGAAATTACAAAAGAAGAGCCGCTGCAAGAAGCCTCATTTGATTTGAGAACAAATCTTTCTAACCCTTAAGCAAATGATATGAATCAACTCCCCAAACCAATCACTAGAAGCCGAGCTAGGGGATTATTAGGACTCATTTGATTAGTCCTTGCTTAAGAACTACTCTAGAGAGAGGATTATCACCAACCTAGAGCTACTCTACCCCATCCAATCAGAGCTGAAGAACTAACATACCGAGCTTACTGAATTGCTATGCGGACGTGTCTACTTGCTGAGCAACTACCTCCATTGTTATACTCTTACCATGACCCAAGTAGTTCCTGAGTTGACCAGCATCAGACCACTGTCCTAACCAAGCTGTCGAACTGCTATGCCGAGTTACTAAACTACCCCACTTATAGAGAATCTAAGCATCTTTAAGTATTCGAGCTTTGACCTGAACCAAACCATGTCAACTATAACTACTAACCTTCCTTTGACCTCATTTGAGTTGGATTTTGTAAATGCCGAGTTACCTTAAGATTTACTTCAATAAGACTAGTTACACTACAGACCATCAGTCACTACTTGATTTATATCTTCTAGCATAACATTCTAAAAGGATTCTTTTCTTTTTTCCTACAGTACATTGTTTGTCATTTTTACCCCCTTTTGGGCATGTTTTAGGAATCTTTTCTTACATTATCCAATTTTGTCTTTTCCATAATTAGTTTAACCCTAACAAAGGTCATATAAATACCTCAACTACTTGTACGTAGACATTAAACATTGCCATTATTAAAATTACTAGTTTCCTTTGTAAAGCAACCTTAGTGTTCTCTTTTCATCCCTAACTCTTATCTATTCCCTTTATAAAGAAATAATGGCGAATAACTTTATATCAACGATCGTGTGTCATATCGAGTGTTTGGATGAGGCTGAGTAAGATCAATTGGTGTGTCATATTCGATTGGTAATTGCCCAAATTTGCTAAACCCTTCTTATTTTCTTTTTATTCTTATCCGTTGTGGAGCTTCTCCGTGTGTATGACCCTAAAGACACATCACAAATCTCTCTTGATCATCCCGAATACATTGACTTGACTGTTTGGACCCTATTACTTTAACCTAATGAGCTAAACATAATTAATTGATAGGCTTAAGGCCCAAAGTTAAACTTAACCCTCTATAAGGTTTATCTAAGTTTAAGTAATGTCATTAAGAAGACTAGTGCATGTTGTATTTGTGATGTGTATACAAATTTAACAATATGGAATGTGTAAAATATGGTTGTGAAAAATTTAAATGGTTAATTACATGCAGGAATAAGGATGAAAAGGTAGGAAAAAAAAAGGTTTAACATAAAATTGCTCCAGAATATCAACGCTATAAAAGTTTAACATAAGATGATTAAATGATATCAATAATATAAAATTGTGTAAGTATTTGCCATCGAGAAACAACATAAAACAATAATGGTAATCAAACTTAGTTAGATGATTTCAAAAAACACTGGAATTTTACTATAGTAAATTATATGGATGATCTCAAAAGAAAAGTCTATGTCCGAAGTGACCTAAGCTCACTTCTAATCTTCCACTAAGTCAAAACATATCTAATAATACTTATATGATATAGCCCAATCTAAAACGCATAAATTTTTGTATATATAAATTTTAATATCAATAATTGCACTGTAAAAATCCCTATATGAAAGATTCAAGTATTATTTCCTAACAATAATAATATGCTTGAGATGCATGTGAACAACAACGTCAAACAAAGGAGGTTTTGCGCCGTCTAGTCATTTAAAAGTGACTATATTATATGGTTACACTGAAGAACAAATTTAGATTGATTATTTATAGTAATTAAATGTAGACCATTCATTATTTAAAAAACTCTAATAACTTATAACCTATATGGCAAGTTAAGTAAAAATAATAATGAATAAGGTAAAAGAGAATAAAATAGAATAATATAAAATGTACTAAAAAATTACAAAGAAAAGAAAAATTAGATATTATATCTCTTTACTTTTAACAAAGTCATTTTATTTTTCCTTTGTACTCTTACATAGTAAAAAACTTATCCCATTCTTAGTAAGAGCCAACTTCAACTAATCAAAGTGCATTGCATCCAGAAATTTTTCTTTTTGATTCATTGGGGTATGTAAATCATTTTTATTCAACTAACTTTTATCTATTTTTATATGTTTCAAATTTGGTTGATATTGTACTTACGATTAAAATTTAGTAATAGGTATTATTTTGTCAATAGTTAAGTTAGGTTTTTGGTTTTTATTCGCAATTTAAGATCTTTATTAGGTTTAAGGTTTTTGGGGATTGCGGTTTCGAATTATTAATGTTTAGATTAAACGTAGAACTTTGGTAGGGTTTTAATTATGTCAAATTTCTTATCAACATATATGGTGTAGTTGTCGATAATTCATTGTTTTTTGTTTTCTATAAATGAAACTAAAAAGTTGTTGATAATTTTAGCTTTAACTATTGATAGATTTGCCGAGAAGTTGGTTTTTCAAATACACCTCAATTTTGATAGTTGTGTATGTGTTTGCTAACAACAAAATAGACTTTATCTTATTGTGAGTGAAATTGTTCAAATTATGGACATTTATGTCTTTAACTGCTAACGGTGTAGCTGAAAATGTTGCTTTTTGATTAGTTATGAAATGTTAGTACTTTGTCAATAGGTTGATTAACCTTGTCGACAACTAATTAAACAATTAGTACATGATCTTTTTCTTTTTTTTATTCCTAAAATTGAAGTTGATTGATTTATTTTCATCTTTGGTTTTATTGGTTGTTTTGTAACATCTCTAGCATGTCTTTAATTTTATTGAGGAAAACGAAGCATCCAATGACTTGGTAATTGCATTTCTTTTTTAAGAACCTTGTCCTCGATGTTTAAGGAAAAAAAATTTTAACCTAAGAATTACTAAGTAATATGATTTAATAATAATAAAAAACTATTAATAAAATCTTCAATATATGCTTTATTCTTCAATACAATGAGGATAATGTTACTTTCGACATCCCGTGAAGAATCACTAGAGCATTTTCTTGTTTTTTTGATTTAAGATTTTTATAGGTTGTAAAGTCTAAAACTTGATTTATAAAATTTCTTTATATGCAAATTTCTCATTCATAATTGGAGTTGTTGAGCATCATGATTGTTATAACTTTTATTCTCCAATTAGACCTTTCATACCTACTTTTATATTTAACATCGTTATTTGCACAAAGCCTATTATGGAAAAATGTGTTTCCTCTAGTATCTTAAAATCAGGAATATTTATGTCCATATTATCTCGATCATTGTCCACATAGTTTCTTACAACAATTTCTCCACTTCTTTAATATCATTCTTTATAATAAGTTGTTTTGTTTTTTGAAAATTTTCTTTACTTATATCTTCTATATTTGCCATTGCATCTTCTTCTTTTTGGTCTATTATTTACTATTTTTTCATATCTTTCACCATTGCTTCTTGCAATCCTTACAACTTTCTTTCAACAATTGTACGTCTTTTCTTATTTTCTCTACATATTCTAACATTTTCTTCAAATGAGGTAGTCTTTAAACTTCCTTTTTTTCGAAATAAAGATGATCTCTATAAAAGAATTCAAATAAAATTCTTGAGTTTTATTGAAAATGGTTGAATGATCTTGTTGCAATCTGATGCAAGTTATTTATACTACTCTTAACTAATACTTAGTATGAAACTAATATCTAACCGATTATCTAATTGTTACTAATATCAAAACTACTATCAATTAATATCTAACTACACACATTAAAAGAAAATGAAACTATTAAATTATTATTTTTCTAATTTAATTTTGAGTCATAACATTCTTGTACAACCCTAAGAAATTTTTTTTTTCCTTCCATTTTGTTAATAGATTGATTGTCCTTGTTTTGTTCTTTTTTTTTTTTTCCTTACATAGGAAGAAGGAGTGTAGGAAGCCAATTTTAGATGAAGGGCTAAGCCATTAGAATGATAGAGGAGTTATTATATACAAGACATGTATATCCTTAGATTGCTTACGTGATAATTTATAATTGATGATGTTTATTTTTTCTTATGCATAAGAGAAGAGTTGAAAAGTAGCATACCCTTCCAAAAGAAGTAAGGAGGAAATATGAGCAAAAGGTTATGTATAATATAGTTAAGTATAATTGAGAAACACACTTTAGTAACTAAAACAACAGTGCGTAGTTATTGAATTGTTATATTAATCTTATGATAGCTACAATTGATACATTTAAAAGATCTAAAATTAAAGAATTATATAATTTTCATCGCATCATAATAAGATAGTCACCTTATTTGCAAAGAAAAAATAATAAAAAATTATTATAATAAATGGACAAGTAACTTAATAAATCCCCTAATAACTAATTAAATAAGATAATAATTAGATATAAATAGAACAACATGAAATAGAGATAGTATACCAATATGATGGATCAGGTTTGAATCTCTCATTCCCTAAGTTCTAAGATAGTTGACTAAAAAAAAAAAAAGGAAAAGAAATGGTACACTTAAGTTTGAAGATAACCACTATACAAGCAATTTTGATATCTATAATAATTTATATAACAATAGATTGTAAAAAATGAATATTGTTAATGGATTATTACATTCTTACTTAGCTTTCAAATAGCATAAAACATGGTTATTCAATTAGTTTGCTATCCAAAAACTCATGTTAGGAATCAAGTAACTACATGAACTCAACATGTACATAATCATATAATATTTAATTTATCAATTAATCAAAGTCACAATCACATTCACTTTCACATATTTAAGGTCAAATAAACACATCACTAATAAAGTTTATGGAGATTTAAGCCAAACTTAATTATATAAATTGTGTAATTGATCATCACCAACACTAAGATTAGACCAAGATCCTCCATCACCAATAAGCAATACATGAATAACATGCCACCCTAATGGAGGATCGACCACCTTAACAACTTTTAGATTTGCTTAACCACCTTGAGCTCCATTGGCATTTATGCCACTACTCACTTACCTTATCCACTCACAAATTAAAATGTAATTAAGTGCCTAGATCAAGTTTGATTCAAGATTGAGAATCCAAAATAAAGTTACTTTTGAATTTCATACATTGATTAATGTTTATATCGTGGATGAATTTGGGGGTAAGGGGGTTGTAGAAGAGAAGGGGCCTTAGCTACACTAACCTAAGAAAAAGTTAAATTTTTTTTCAAACTTTTTTAAAATAAAAAAAATATATTATATGCATGTATATATTGAAAGAGCAATTTATTTTGTAATATTGAGTGTAGTTAAGTAGTGCATGTTTTTAAAGTAGCAGGTCACGGGTTCAAATCCTATACGCAGTATTTTATCTTTTCATGTTTTCTTTTTATTTTCTTCCAATTTATTATTTCTATAAAAACTAATAGCATTAAATTCATTATTACGATATTATATCTAACTAAGTAAATTCTTTTGAATTGTAATTTTTTATGAATTATACATCATAAATAATCATTACTTTACCTATATCATAATTGTTCCAATCTTATCACTTAAATTATTAACAAATAATACCAATTATAACTTATTTTAGTAATGTTTCTTTTATAACTAATGTTATGAAAATGAATGCAGAGTGTCGAAAGATTAATTGTGTAATAACTTATATTTAAAAAGATTTTTTTAGTGTAACTAGTAAAATAATTTTATAAAGTTAGCATAAAAAAATTAAAGAAACTTATATTTATGTCTATTTGCTCTTTTTACTCTACTTACAATTCAATATTCTGATATTTTCTAATTCATTTTTTATAGAGAATAAAATTTATACAAGTTTTATCTATTAATTTTATTTTTCTAAATAAATTGATAGTTATTGTGAAAAATAAAATTAATAGATAAAACTTTTATAAATTTTATTTTCAATAAAAATATATTAGAAGAAGTGAAAGGTTTATTCAACCTTTTATGAAATGTATTGCGTATTCTTAATACTTTTTTAAAAGAACTTTTCCATTTTATGAAGTTTATTATATATTCCAAGTGTAATCATTAACAAAATCATACATACATGCATGATGTAATACAATTGTAATAATAAGCGAATATTTTCCTACAAATGATTTTAATATTGACTTAGTTAGGATAAATGTCACAAATCAAAGGCCTCTTATTCATAGCAAATCGTTGTATATAGTATAAAGATCAATGCTCGACTCCCTTGTCATTCATTAACCTTTTATACATTATACAAGGCTTCCTAACTAGTGCCTATGTGTTTAATTGGTAAAAGTAATACCAAAAGCAATTATAATATTTAACCAAACATAGTTTTAACAATGATAACCTTAATATTAACTGGAGACTTCAACCATGAAAATACATAAAGTCCCATAATAATATCAAAAGAGCTAATAAAATAAATCAAGTCAAGTATAGTAATCTAAATACATATATCAATATGGAAATCCTGAACTAAGATAATCATATAATTCTCTCTAACTCCCATTTGTTCCTTCATATCATCCCAAAAGTGTACCATAATTGACCTTTAGCATGCCCTTGCCTAGTATTGCAAAATGGTTTTGCTATTATAAAAGAAATCTGTAGGTGTGTAAGTTAAATGGCTTAGTGAGATGGGCCTTTGATCTTACAACAACCAAGTTATCAATCATTATAATAAGCATATGAATATATGAATATACAATATGCCAAATAATATACATACAATTGACCAAGCGTTGCATATAACTCATATTTAACACCATCTAAAGTCGGGATTGGATATTCATCGGCCCATTAGACTTGAGTATTATACTTAAACTCGCTTTCCAAGTATAGAGTTCAATCGATAACAAAAATCAATAAGTTTTTAGAGTAAGGGACTCGACCTCCAGTAACAAAAGATACCTACGTAGTATGTTTATAAAACTTGAGTTCTAGGTGCAGTCGTGAGCGAGCTTCTATAGTCTATGCTTACCCCATAATAAGGGTCCCAAGACTAGACTTGTAGCCGAGTAGTTGGCATCTCTAGTGCTTAGTTAACTTGTAGGTGATAAGCTCCTAATCACTAATATTTTAGAGAATGATTTTTAATGATTTTTCTTTGAATTTTAAGAAAATGATAATTGATTGAGTAAAATCTTGTTTTCAATGCTTTGGAACAATCTATGGAAGAAAATGAGAAAATAGAAGAAGTTTCACTCAAATCAGAGCTAAAATGAGAAAGTTATAAAGTTTTAAAAATTGACATGACCAAACGATATGACTATATCATTTTTAATGATGATTTTAAGTAAAAATGAAGCATGATCAGGGGAGGCTATGACCTAAAAGACCAGACCATATCCTAGGTCGTGTCATTCTTAGATTCGACGAAGATTCAAAGTCATCCATGAAGATTTGGTGAAGATTCAATGTATCTAAATGACATAATCAAGTGACATTGTCATGTCACTAGTTTGTGTCATCGGCTGTGACTCCTTAATTTCACCTTTCCTATTTAAAGCTTCTTTAAGGCTTTTTGCTAGAACTTTTGCACAACTTTTTGAGAGAACTTCAAGAGCTAAACACTCAAAAGAGCATAATGTTTCAACAATTTAAGATTTGAGATCCTTTTCATCACTTTCATGGATTTTTCTTCTACTTTTCTTTTAATTCTTGTTAAAGATTGCTATTTTATCATAAATAGTGAATAGATCTTTTGTATCTAAGTCTTGTGGAGCCTAAATCTACCATGTGACATTGGTTTTTATTAGATTTAATGAAGATCTTTAGTTTTCTTAATTCAATTATGTGTGCTTCATTATTTTAAATTAATATTTTTGCCGATGTCAATCTAAAATCTGATATTATACAGGAGAATTGAGAGATTTCCTGTATGATTAGATATAGGCATAATTAATGAGGGTTCTTGCAAGTTTAAAGATAAATTGCAAAATTCTTTCGGATCTTTAATACTATCTTTAAGAGAATTCGTTGTACTTTAATGCGATCTTAAGTTATGATATTGAGAAGAGATTCTAATAGGTGATCTTTGAAAAAGTTATTAGCTTTAATAGAGAATTATCTCGGTCAAGAAAATTAATGATTTAATTAGATTATCTTAAGTGAAAATTGCAAATGTAAGTCTAGAGAAAGCAAGATTAAGGTACTCCGGCGAATCTTAAATTACATTACAATTTGTTTGCTTTCTTGTTTAGTTTTTGTAATTGAATCTTGACTAGTTGTTAGATTTCTTAATTGCTGCCAATTTAGTTAAATTCTTTAAGTTTCTTGAATTCAATTTTGTCGACTAGATAATAGAGAACTAGGTAGTATTGGTAATCATAGTCTCTATGGGATGACATCCATTCTTTGAATTATATTACTAAAACAGTAGGTATGCTTACCTACCTTAACATCAATGAGCTAGGGTATTGTGTTATATGTGTGCACTATACTAAAACACATTAGTCTAAAGACTACATTATAGAAAATCAACACCTATAAGACCTCTCTTATCCTCGTGTAATGTGATAATAGAAAAATTATAATGAAATGCATGAATGTGCATAGATCGGTTAAGTTAAGTCGAGTACATATAGTTAAGTTTGTTTTCCCAGTGATCGATCAATGCCATAACCAATCATAATTCTTTCACTAGCCTATCATGAGGAAACGGTTAGTTATCATTATATTTTACAAATCTTCACATAAAAGAAAGAAAATTAAATCACATGCATTCTTGAATTCCCTAAACATCCATAAGTTTATCATAATATAATTTAGGTGCAACTGAGTATAACCATAAACATGTATAGAATCATTAGGAGTACTTACTCTACTATATCTGCTGTCAAGAGTCGTAGTAGTCTATAAGCAAATCAAAGTCTGGATCTGAACCACTTGTAAATTAGGTAATATTACTATTAAGGTAGGGTTTTGAAAATAAATTTGACTATTTAGTCCCACTTGTTCCTTATGTTACTTTAGGTCGTTGGTTTTTACTAAATTTTCAATCGTATATAACTATTTCATTTTAACTCTAATTTTTATTATTTTTGGGTCTACTTTCGCATGATGGGGTTTTACTTTTAGAAGTGGGACCTACATTTTCCCATGCTGGTCATTTTAGTGGAGAGTGTTCTTTATGGAATTGGGTTAGGCGAAAGTTAGGCTAAACATAGGCCTTCTTGTAGGCTTGCTAAACTTGGGCTTTTTAGAGTCTTTTCCTTAGTTTTAAGGGATTGAGTGAGCCTCCTCTGAGAATCCCTTACTTAGCTTATTAGATCGAAGCTTGTAGGGGTGGTAAGGGCTCCATTTTGTTAGTTTTCACTTCAACTTCCTAAGGTAAGCTTCCTCTTGTTATTTTCCTTCCTAAACTATTCTTGTTTGGTTATTGGGTAAGCCTTTTCCTCATGTGGCAATGTTGGGCTGAGGTTGCTTGTTGTGGTCTCCCTTGTGTTTTAATTTTTCTCACCCATTATCAGGTGTTTTAAGGCAATCCACTCATAGTATACTTAGTTAAGTTTTGTGAAACCAACTCGCACTCATCTTAAGTGTTCTTATTCAAGATTTGTTCATGAAGAGAAGACGGTTCTTGGCCTTATTACTTGTTGGTCGTGGAAGTGGCAATGTAAGGAGGTCCTTATCTAAGTCTTCAAATGCTATGATACTATTCTTAATTTTCTTAAGTTACATTGCTATTTTATATAAGCATTGAGTAATGACCATGGAGGATGAATGATCT
Source organism: Lumnitzera racemosa (assembly GCA_024138005.1). NCBI lineage: Eukaryota > Viridiplantae > Streptophyta > Magnoliopsida > Myrtales > Combretaceae > Lumnitzera > Lumnitzera racemosa. The sequence goes on along the minus strand of JAMXBC010000002.1, from coordinate 102,688,681 downwards.
ACATAAGTGAATGTTTAGGGCCATGCTATTCAAATGTTTGTAGGATATGATAAAAAGTTTCAAAGTGCCATAAAGCTTCATGCCATGAATTAATATGGTGTTGCATCCTTTTTCTTACATGTGGTTAAATGGACTATTCCCTAAGGTGAAGATGCCCTTCATACATGTATGTGTGAGTATTTGTTATGCTAGTGTTTGCTATTCCTAGGGATGACCTAAGTAGTGTAGTGTGAGCATGCTTATATTTCTTCAAAAACCTAGTTTCAAACAACAAAATATCTAAAGCTATATTTTGACATGATCCTATTACTTAGTTCTAGAAGTTGAACATGCTTTGGTGTTTTACTCTTAGTACTCTTTAAGATAGGGTAAACTTACTTGGAATCCTATGAATAAAGGGTTATAGTGGATAAAGGAAAGGCCTTACCTCCTTGCTTGGCTTCTTTTAGTGTACGTTGCCCTCCTACTTGGTACTTCTTTTCTCTTTGTATGGCGCTAAGTTGGTTAGAGAAGAGGTGTTTGAGGGATTGAAAGTAAGGCCTCTTTCTCTCTCTTGTTCCTTTTTAAATTAATCTAGGACAACCAAAGGGGATTTAGATAGCAAGCAAATCCTCTTGTGGAGTTAAAACACGATTGGTAGCGGTTGGGGATAGGATGGACTTTTCACTTTGTAAGTACATAGGGAGGAATGATGAGAGTTTAGTTGACATGAGAGCTCCTTTTTGGTGATCGAAGAGGGCTGGCATGAGGGACCTGGATGGTAGCACCTTGTAGTTAAAAAGAGGAGAAGAAAGGGGAGATTTGATTTCCCTTGCATGTACTTGTTTGTAGGGTAATGATAGGAAAGGGTATGGTGTTTTGTCCTTAGTAAATAATAAGTTATTATGGATGAAAAGATGGTTAGTTAAGGGGACTTCAGGAAAGTTATTTGGATAGTTGGATTCAAAGGTAGAGTTAGCCTAGAGAATTATTATTATTATAAGTAGTACATGAAGAGTAGTAAGTGGCATTAAGTTTTTGCATGCACGAGGGGTGCCATGCATGGTTCATGTGGACTAGCTAAGGGGGTGATTCCATGCAAACACTTGGTTCATTCTCTTCTTGTAATGTTAATTCATATATAAGGCATAAAAATAGTGTTGCGTTAGTCATTTCTTGTAGTTTATTAGAAATTCTTACAGGTGGTCTTTAAAGTTCAAAATTGGCTTGGGTTATTATCAAGTTTGCACTAAGGTTATTATTTCTACTATAGTAGTCCTTGTAAGGTCTTGGTTGCCTTTTTATTTTGAGCTTTTGCTCTAAAGGAATGTTTATTACTTATTAACTTTTATTTGTAGAAGTGTGCATTTATAGCTTCCTTGATGCACCAGGGTTATAGTATGACCTGAGAGTGAAAATTCAAGGGGTTTACAATAAATTTGGTAGCGTATTGATAAATGGGTCCTTATAAATATGAGATCGAGAGAAGATTAGGTGTAGCCCCTTGATTTCACACTATTTTATGTGGTTTTAGTGAATTAAGATAGGTTATAAGATCAAGAGGAGACTAATCTCTTAATTTCTAGAACTATAATACTAAATTCATGATAGGAATCAAGTGTTTAGCTAATTGTATAGGAAAATAAGACCGAGAGAAGATTTTTTACTACATAGTTGAGTGAGATACTCTACCCGGGATTGAGCTTGAGTGAATTCCATCAAAACCCAAGTAAAAACTATCCTTAATATTATAACAGCATAACTTTGTCACTACATTTGAGACATGTCATAAGCCCATATCTTTAGTAGTTGTATTAATTGTCGACTTTTGTTCCTGTTTATTTGCTTTTAATTACAATTCACCATTTTCTATTTAACTCACCTAGATTAGAGTTGTGGGTTAGGATTTTGTACATAGTAAAGCCTTTTTTCCTAAGGAATTCAATCTAGTAAATACTCACTAGTATTATTACGGCAAATAATCTAGCATACTAATCAATTAAAAGTCAACACTATTTTGAAAACTTTCATTTATAAAATTTGTGTTTTAAAATTACTAGTATGTTGTCTCACTCTCATCCCTGGTTTAGATTAAGTGTTTAAAGCTTAGCTAGTTAGGAAAAACAACACCACTAAACAAACATCAGATATTTAATCACAAGAGTTAAGGTAAAATTAGATGAAGAAGAGAATTAACATGCAGATGAACTTATAAGACCCTTACAATGGTGTTATCTATACATGTAGTAAAAGGATTTGCATTTGATCAAAAAACGATTCTTGAAGCTTCTCTTGGACATGTATGAAGAAGAGAACGCATCTAATCGGTTTCACAACCTTTTAGATCATATAAAAAGATTGTTATTTGATGCTTGATATTTTAGCACTTCCTATCAATTTAAGGTACCACTTCAAATGCATACATTATACTCTTTGTAGATACCTAATTTTTGCCTTCCATAGTTCTAATTTTTTTTTTTAGGGTGCTAATTCCAAAATAAAAAAATAATAAAAAAATAAATATAATAAAAATTTGAAAAATGATAAAAATGCAAAAAAATGAAAAAAAGAAAAAAAAATTATAAATGTTTTAGGAAAATAGATTTTTAAGAAAAAAATTGTTTTAGGGTCAATTAATTTATTTTAGCTTGGTTCAAATTATTTTAGAGAGTTACGTGGTTTAAGTATAATTTAATTGTACTAAATGTTAAGGTATGGGCCAATGGTCTAATAAATAAGCATTTGAATATTGATATTATGTTAGCTTGAGGTCATGGGTTCAAATCTCACTAAGCACTTGTGCACCTTTTATTTTTTTTATTTTTTTATTTTATAAGAAGCAAGTTGAGTATACGAGATTCATATCTAATCAAATCTTTTGAATATAATTTAATCAAATTTGAATTGATATAAAATATTCGAATCTAATTTGATTTTTATCAAATTGGATTTGAATCAATATAAATAATTCGGGTCTAATTTGATTTTTATTAAATCATATATGAATCAATATTAAGATTGATTCGATTTGTTTCGAGCTTTGTAAATATTGATCACGTGGCATAAAAGGGAACAACGAGACTCTTTCCTTAAAAAAAAAAAATAAGAAGAAGAAGAAGAAAAAGAAGAATCAATCTCATAGCTCATCAATCACTTTCACCCCATTGTCCTTTATTGACTTTACTGTTAAACAACACAGTCGTGTGATCCTTCTATAGAGCACTGACCCTTCATCCACAATCACTCATAACTGTAGCAAGCAACACCATATGCATGTCCTTATCTTGATTTCCCCTCATTACTAAGGTTGTCAAACTCGTGATTCTACCTAGAATCGTTAGAGGGTGTGTAAAATTGAAACATAAAATAGAAACGTAAGTTTCTACAACTTATGTAACATAACTTAAAAAAATTACTAATATACTTATAGTAGTTATTCAAAATTTGAAATACATGATGGAAATAAAAAAAATGAAGAACTTAAGTTTTTGTTTTCGTAAAAATTCTTAATATATAATTTAATATGTATAAAGGAAGGATAAATAGAGTTGAAGCTAAACTTTTGCCCCCCCCCCCCCCCCCCTTTTTTTAAAAAGTTGTAAATTAAAAAAAAAACAAACATTTTAACTCATTTTAAATTATTAATAGTGTAAAATAATATATATAGTTTTCATTGTAAACTTTGTTATTGGAGCTGAAACTTGAATAAAAACTATGAATAAAAACTATGAATATAAAATAAGAAATTGAGAGAGAAAGAAAGAGATAAAAAATTGGAATAGGATAAAATAGACGTTGTAATGCCTTAATAGTTGATGGTTTATAAAAGGCTAGTTATATTTTTTTTTCCGTTAATTTTTTAGTCTATTCAACTTAGATATATAAAATCGGTAAACTCGATAAAAAACGTAAGTTTCTATCAAGTTTATATGTAAACTCAATTAAAAACGTAAGTTTCTATACAAAAAAAGATCGTAAACCTGAGTTAACTCGGAAGAGTTACCTAAAATCGTAAACTTGTAGAATCGCATAAGTAAATTTGAGATTTTGACAGCTATGCTTACTATTGTACACTTCAAGCACAGCTGAATCAAACAACTCTATGCCACAACAGCATACACACAGTCACAATTTACTACCGATTGCACATTGCTGCTGTTATGATCTACAACGCCAAGATCATCCTCATCTTATTTTCATCCCTAACACAGTAAGGCATATGCCAACATCAGCCTCGGCTCTCTCTCATCCAAACACACGAATAGCGACTGAACTAAGCCTCGAAGCACCACATTGAGATACTAACAACCAATTCCCCTTGCTAACATTAAACAGATGACTACAAAGCTTCTTACATGCGACTACAGCCCTAATACACTTGACCGCTGCCTAACAATGCCCATTGCCTTCTTTAACAATCGTTGCACTATCAACACGCGTAAAGAGAGTGCGTGAGCATGCCACTGATCACCAATGGCTTGCACTCTTACACATGAGTCCATTGTTCGCAACACTCATAGCCTACATGTCAACAATAACATACTTCATCACATTACTGAACAGCCCTTCTACGCTCTGCTATCCATCTTCCTTGCATGCTTCGGATGTGTAACTTACTGCACCACCGGCCAGCTACTCTATTACTTCACACCACTACTGCCATAACAAGCCCAAACACATAATTAAACACCACAAAATCAATTCCCTACCGCCACTCCACTATAGATCACACGAAGACCAATCCAACCTCATGTACGTTGCTCCGATTAACAAGTCCATCACACGAACATGGCCTACATTCCCTCTCAAGTCCATAACCCCACATTTACACACGTCCGAATACCTTTAACTACACAACACAGAGCCGCATACTCTCCTTTGTAGCACTGTCAACTAGCCAAGCTACTGACCAACAAAGATAGTTGTAGGACTCACTGTCTTATCCATCTACAAACAATATTGTGCACAACTTGTGACTACAAACACCACAGTAGTGCCCCAAGCCACGTCCAACACTGTTAAACACAATTAAGGTTGCTGCACCACACATGATTGACGATTAACTCGCTCCACTACAATACATCAAGCCCAATGAAGTCACAGTAGCAATCGCGGCACACATCACTATCCCCATCCTCGCTTGAATCTCCAATCGGCCGCAGTTTTCTCACCCATCTACGCTGGAATACACAGAGTGCACACCATTGGGAAATTCATTCACACGACAGTAACTAAGGTTCGATTGCTAATTTATTATTATTATTATTATCATCATCATCATCATATTATATTATTATTATTATTATTAGATCCCTAGTTTTATAACATAATATATAAGATATGTATGTATTAGGATATTTTTTAGTATGAGTTTTTTTTTTTGTATTATATGATATTATTTTATTTAAGTAGATCATTGTTTAATAGTAATAGTATAGATATATATATGTATATATATTAGCTTAGGAATTTTTATGAATAGGTTTTTTTTTAGAGTTCTTTACATAGAATTTTTTTTAAAATAAAAATCAATAATAAAAAACCTCTTTTAAAAACTTTAAGACTTTTAGAGAGTTTTTTTTTTAAAAAAATAAAATCACTCAAGAGCCAAGGCTCTCTTTGATTTTTGAATAAATTAAATCAATTAAAAAATATAAATTCGGTTGGTTTTTAAAATTAAAATAAACTAACATACTAAAATTTTCAGAAAAAAACTATAGTTGTCTAATCTTAACTAACAGGTATATAGGCACCTTCGGAGCGACATTAAAATCTGTAGAAGTTTAAGTATTTTTTATTTTATTTTTATTTTCTTAAAAATATCGAAAAAAAGGATAATTATGAAAAATAAACCTAATTTGGAAAATTAATAGTGTTACCCATAAGAGTTTAATAGGTTAGCCTTTGAATTCGAAATCTTTTAATTTTTATCAAATTAAAATAAAAAACCAATAGCTAAATCATAATCAATCCACCCAATTGATTACAATTTCTGTTTTTTTCTGACTCCGATTGAGTGGCGACTCTAGAAGTTTTTTTAAAGAAACCGGAATGTCCTAATTTCTCTAATCAAAGATTAATACTTAATAGATTAGGGTTTAGTACTAATTAGAAAGTGGGAAATTGAATTAAATAAAAAAAAAACGAAAAATTCAAGCTCGACACTCCTTACATGGGCTTAGGTAAAGAATTAAAATATAAGATTCTAACAGATCTGAAAAATATTTTTAAAAAGGGCTGGCTAGAAATCTATTCCATCTGTAGGGGTGCTTTCACTTTTTTTTTTTTTATGTAGAAAGAAGAAGGCGCTTTTATCAATGTGCATTCTCTATGTCTTCAAAAAATAGAAGAAGGCACCTTTTTAAAAGGCACTAATATTGATATTGTTGTGAATGGACACATGAGCAGTGGTATCACATGAACTAAAGGTGGGTTCGAACCGTAAGATGGTCCAAAAGACAAATGAAAGTTGAAGTTTTGAGCAGTTCTCGTGTATTGATAATAGATATAGTGTACCAACGCTTCACATGAGTTTAAGTTACACTTACTATGACATACAAGTGCAACAAGAGGTCACTTGTCGCTAGTCTACACTCACATTGGGGCTAGATAAGAGTTAAAGAGCAAGCAAAAACACTTAGCTTAGAAAGGGGGGAAATGTCCTAATAATGATGATAACTTATATGTGGCTATTGTAATGGGGGACTTTTTATATGTCCTAATTAGGGTAAGTCTTAGGTTCTTACAATTTACAAAAAAGATCATATAATAAAATTAGAAAACAAATACAATGCATGGGAAAAATAGTAACAGCAGAGAAATTGAATATTCTAGCAAGGATGGTACAGATGTCGGAGGGCGGGACACATGTCTACTTCTCGATTTGGTGCTCTTAATAGGTGCTGAAAGTAGAGCAGAGTTAGTCAAATTAACATTGAGTCGGTAACTCAAGAATTGGATAGGTGCTTGTCTGGATTGTTAAGATTTTTTTATCTTAGCTTCGGTAGGTCAACTCAATGATGGGTTAGTATGGGCTCGGATGTATGATAAATCGAGTTCTTGGTAGTTAGGACCTCAATATTGATGGGAGTTGTCGGCTTCGATGGGAACTTCCTCTTTTTGAGAGATGGTGAACAGTTCAGAGGAGTTCAGGATACTTATTAAGTTGGCACAAAGGTGTTCTTCTTTTTCTAGGGTTAGGTCCATCTAGGCTACTTGGCGTACTAGGGTAGTAAGTCCTCTTTCTCTGGATCATGTTATCAGCCCTTGATTCCTATCAAGCACCCTCTACTTTGCAAAGAAGATGCCTTTTTGAATGGAAAATATAAGGAAGGTACCTTCTTGAAATGCACCTTCTTTATTAAAACTTGCAAAAATTAAACTTAAAAGGTTATTAGCCCTTTGCAAAACATATCATAATAAAGCCCTAATAATAAAACAATCCATCTAATAAAATATCAATGTTATGACTGTAACTTTTATCCTCAAAACACATGAATGGATACGTTTAATTCTTCTCCCTCCTAATCTTACCAAAGACACGCATTATTCATGATGTCAAATCCCCTATGGACCTCCCTTCTTAGGTAATGGCTAGATCTCATGACTTTTGTGTTAGTATTTGTTGCTAAGGTAACTCAATGAACTGTAGAGGATCGAAACCATGTATCCAGGAAGGATTGTTACCCGGGAAATCACAAATCTTTTTTTTTGTAGAGCTAGTGATGTAAAGGGAGGATCCTGCTTAATATTCATTAAAGGTGTTTAGAACGAGCTCAAAGGATGACCCGACATGCTGCCTATACTTAAATAAGCAGAAGATGTCGAGGCATGAGATAGCTTTAGAGTATCACGATCATGCCAAACCTGTTAATGCAGTTGTACTAGTCTCTTCATCTTGGTGCATCTACCCCCCTTAAGGAGGATTTGGAGGGTCATAATCCATTTGGTTCGAGTCATCCTTCGCTTGTACGAACTCCTTAGCCAAATGTAAAGGATATAAAGTATGTAAATCAACTCTAATTAAAATGCGTATTTGTACAAATAGCTAACTAAGTTGTCCATACAAAACAAATTAATGAAGACATCTAATTCTTCTTCCTCTTAGTCCTACCAAAGACACTTGCTATTCATGATGTCAAACTCGCTGTAGACCTCCCTTCTTTGACAATGGCTAGAGCTTGCAACTCTTATGTTAGTATTTGCCGCTGGGATGGCTCAATGAATTGTAGAGGATTGACATCATGCATTTGGGAAGGATTGTTGCCCCAAGAACTTGCGAATCTTCTTTTTTATAGAGCTGGTGGTATAAAGGGAGGATCTTATTAAATACCCATCAATGGTATCTAAAATGAGCTCGAAGGAGGGCTTAATATACATCTAAATAAATAGAAGATGTTAGGGCATTGGATGGCTCTAGAGTATCATGATTATGTAGACCCTATCGATGTAATTGTGTTAATCCCCTTATCCTGGTATATTTACCTTACCTAATGAGATTTAAAGGGTTGTAATCCATCTGGTTTGAGTCATCCTTTGCCTAAACAAACTCCTTAACCGATTGTGGAGTGCTTAAAAATTGTGTGATAATCAGCTTCGTTAATAGAAATTCTCATTTATTGAAACTTTACAACTTGTAAGAAGAAGGAGATTAACACAAGCTACTGTAAAGGTAATTCAAATAAATAACAGGTGTCAAAAGCGTACTCAATAACTGGAGACAACTCAACCTGTAAACTTGGCCTAGTCATGGTAAGGCACCATCTGGGAGTCTAAGAGGATCTCATTAACATCCTGATCACGCCTAAGTCTTGTTTGCGATGACATACAATGAGTGATTTCATATACTGCAAATAAAACAAAGATCTAATATGAGCAACTTCTAATGAATGTACAAATGAGACACAATATAGGAAAATGACTAGTTAAAGCCCTTACATGTCTAGCCTAACCTTGCTATGACCTATGCCTCTCTTGGTTAGTCAAAATTGACCAGTCAATCGATTCAGACTACATCTAGCCTACAAAAGAAAACACAATATGTAAACATGCAATGTACATCGATTAATTTAAATTGAACATTTGGGAACGAATAAGCAAAAGTAAACAACATTTATGTATATTTTCGAATTCCAAGTCAATTACCTTGTCAATTCCTCTTTGAATAAGCTCTCCTATTATAGCCTTTCCTCTTGTATGTACTACATGATGTTATGTCCATTCGCTCCCTTACATCTATCTTCATATGATAATGCTTCCTCCTAGATTTGCCTTTTTACACTGCAAGTGCAAGTTAGGGCAAATAATCGGGAGATTGGTAATAACTAGCCTATTTAACCTATCTCTGATTAGGAAGAAGTAGGTCTTGTAGCACTAGATTTGATATGCCAATTTATACTAAGGTCTATGTGCCATTTATTGTAGGTGTACGTTTCATTTATGAAGTCAACCGTCTAAATCCTCCCACCTCCATTCATCACATTTGCTACATGCACACTGCTTATTTGAACATTAAAGATCCTATTGTAGCCTCAAAGATCATGTTATGCCTAGTGAAATGCATAATACAGTAACAATAGCCCATTTCATCTAACTCTCCAACATTTTGGTTGCATATTTCGTAAACGGTCAATTCTCAATAATCACCTTAAATGCGTCCTCATGTCTCTTGTCCTAGTGTTGTATACAGTTGTAAAAGATCTTCCTTACAAGGGATGTCATTAATAATCCTTGGGCATGCTGTAAAATGAAGTTGTAGCTCTTTACAATGTTTGAGGTCTTGTAACCAAATTAATAGTACCCATCATGTATAAGTGTCCACTACTCAAGTAGCAATCCTTTAAACCATCTCGAAGCATTTGCTTTGATAATTCCCACCTTCTCCATGAATTTTTCAAACTTATAGGGTTGAGTTTTCATCACAACATAAGTGACTTTTTTGCATTGTTGGTTCTTGCACACCTTTATTGAAGTTGCTAGAAATGTGACGTATGCATCACTGTTACACTACAAAAGGAGGTTTCCATTCATTTTCTACATGATCAAGTGTGAATTGGATATGCTAACCTTTATTTGAAATAAGTCATATTGGTTCTCGTCTTATCACGACTCCCTATTACATGTTGCTTCAGCTTCCACGAAACTAACCCCATGTCTCTCTTGACTCCGTATCCATAAGGGTAAAGGCCAGCGAGATTATATGGTTTGCACCTCTATGCTACATGCAATTAGTAACTTGTGGGTATAATTCTTGAATAGAGAAGTGCCATAAATGTTAATAATGGGCCAATAAAACCTCTACACTTCAATATTTGGGGCGAATGACTAAAAACGCCATTTCAAATGTGACATATTTGGTTTTCCTATTCTACTCCAACCTTTTGTTTTGGGGTTGTTAATCTAAATTGTATTAACTAGTTTAAGAAGATCATCCTATGATTTCTCTCAATTTTTGGGTACAGTTTTAATAGCATTCGATAACATGTAATTAGCATACATATTTTAGATTAATTTTTTTTCCGATTTTGTATATTACGTTAACTAATTCTATTGTGATTTAAAGCTAAATTTGTATAATTTTCATTTTCAAGGACTTCAAATGCATTTGGTGAACTTTTGAAGACTTTTATCAAGTTTTGGAGCATATTCGAACAAAAGCATTGATCAAGGATTTAAAGGGGAAGGGTTTCAAGTGAGAAACGAAATCTAGAAGAAAATCACGGTTGAGGACTATGGCAGTGATCTATGGCTATCTACCCTGCATCATTAATTTTCATTGAATTATAAAAATTTCAGACTAAGTGCAAGATTACGCCCCATCACTACAGTCATGTACTTTAGATGTTGACATGCCATGATTTACAAATGTTCTAATTTTGTTAGATTTTTTTTTGTTTTTTGGTAAATCTAGGTTAAACTCTTATAAATAGGTGTTTAGGATTTTAGAGAGAGCCCCTTTGAGCAAAGTCAACAAGGTAATAATTACAAGGGTTCTGCTTTTCTTCTTTTCTTTTATTGCTATGTCTATATTTTAAATTTCTTAATAAATCATTATTAAACCCTATGTTCTATTATGGATTTTATTATTGATATTGAAATTCAATCTATGATATTTGCATATTGTGATCTAATTATATTGCATTTATTTAATCTTTAATTCAATATACCGGTGATTAAATTATTGCTAGAGTCTATTACAGAGTTTGCAAGAGCATGTAATATGGCTGATTGATATAACTAGATAAAATTAGCTGACAAAATCATTTAGTAGTTTGGTTTTTTAGGATTAGAGTAACTTAAAAGTATAATTCAAGGGTTTCATTCGATTTTGGGATACTTTATTTCAGAAACTATTCAAGTAGAGTGGTCTCAAGATTAAGAATTAACTAGAGACATGAGTTCAGTTAGTTTATAATAGGAATCCTTATGGTTAAATATCACAATTGAGATTGAATAAGTCACTTAGACTAAGTAGTAAATAATAATATAGATTTACTAAGGAACATGTTTTCTTTTTTATTTTAATTGTTCTTAGTTCTATTTATTTTCCACTTAAGTTATATTTCTTGTTATTTTAATTATTTTGTTATTACAATCTTTACTTTACTAACTTTAACTATTTAATTATATCTTTTATTATAAAAGTTAGGTAATTGGAATATTTTAGGGATACTGTTGCTAATTAATTAGATATTACACCCAAATGTGGTTCCTTGTGGGATAGACACAAGAGAAAAAAAGCAGATTCTTCCATTTGATAAATTGAAATTAGGCAAAGGAAAATAAACTGAATTTTATGTGGATTCAAATCCAAATCTATACTAAAACTTGACTAGGTGTACTTGCCTATGCTAGCCCATGCTAGCCTAACACGAACTAACATTCATCTTACCTCCTATTAGTTACCATATACCTAAACTTTTGGTTTATAATATTAAGTAATTAGGAAATCTTCGTAATCAAATTCAATAACATACTAGCCATTATATGGTAATCTAATTGTGGAAGATCTTGATGTATAAACGGATTCACAAAAATGTAGGGTCCCTCAAGTCTGGTTATGATGAATAAGCCTTCAAACTTCTTCTTATAGGGCCTCAGACTCCACTTACAACTGTCGCCTCTCTTAGAGAAAAAAACATAATACTTGCTTTTCTTGAATTAGTCTATAGTGAAATTATAGTGATTGTTGTATGTGGTACATCTTAACAGCCCTTATAAGATTCGCCTTAGTGTTGGATCTTATGCTTTCATTGAGATCTTCATTTGTTAACAGGTTAATAAGCTCGGCATTCATAGATCTCTCATAATTTATGTAATGTAACCATTATCCTTATAATATTTAAAAAGAGGATAGGATCCATGACAGTTAAGTTTGTCATACGAACGTTTGATAGATGTACTGGTACTTGAGTTGACTACATTAAGCTTGAGCTTGAGTTAAGGGGATGTCCAATAGGCATTTTAAGTACAGTGTTATCATCCTCATCGTCGTCATATCGTTATTGTCCTCCCCTTCACTGTCATTATCCTCCTAGTTGCCATCGGGCTCATAGTCATCCTTGTCATTTATAACTCCTATTGATTGTAACATGAGGTCATATGACACATCCTTTTGAAGGTCCAGTCCAACAACTTCATTAATGATATGTTCATCATCTCACATAGGCGTAGACATAAGTAATGGCTTAAGCTCGTCTACTGTAGGCTAGTTAACCATCATGGATTACACAAGTGTAGCATGGATAGACGTAGTTGTTTGGGATATACACTATTGAGAAGGCACATATCTTTTTGCTTCTCTAATCCTCACATATAAGTGGTGAACGTGAGTTTGCCTAAAGGCTTGGCTATCTCAAACATGTTTTTGACATCATCATTGTCTTTTATGGATATAAAAGAATATGAAACAACTCTTGAATAGGTATTGGGATGTTTGTATAAAATCTTAACTATACTAACACTGGAATCAATTCCAATACTTTGGCAAACCTTTTGTAGAAGTTCAAAGAAGTTTGCATTGGTTTTCATTTTCAACATCTTAACCGGGTCCGTATTATACTTGATAGGGTTGTGCCAAGAATAAACAAGGTCAACCGTATTGAAGATGGGTCTAAGCTTTCTGAAAACCTGAAATGGAGATAGGAATGCGTGAAAAGAGGAATAAATAAGCAAAATCTACGATTAGCTCCTAGGTTACGATGTATTAAGAAACTATTAAGGACTTACAAATCAACTTGATATGATACATGTATTAGTCCAATGATGGTACTTACCACCTATCCTTACTTAAGGGTTAGGATAAGAGCGATAAAAGCAAGCAAGAAAGCAAACAAAAGGAATGTTTACAAGTAAGCAAGAAAGACTTAGAATATTTTGTAATAATGTTGAAGATGTTGAAGCTACAATGTACAAACGATATTTGTACCCGATATTCTAAGGTAGCTTGCCCAAAGTGGAAAAGACAAAAGGGTAATGTTTTAAATAAGTAAGGTATAAGGAATGTAAAAAGGGTATAAATGAAAATTTGGGAAAACGTTCAATCTTTATAGCAAATTCCATCATGTGGTGGCTGGATATGGGGGTGGTGGTCATTGGCAGCACTTCTAGCATAGTTGATAGAATTGCACGGCTATATAGGTTATTGTCAAGCTGAGCTGAAGACTCTTTCGAGGTAAATTCAACTTAGACATGCTCTAGATAATTCGAATTTAGGTTAGTTGAGTAGGTGACTAGTTAAGTTAAATTGTTGTTTGAGCATTCCTTAGGTCGACAATTAGAAACAATTGATAAGTACTGGACGGTTTAACTTGGACAAGGTAGCATGTCGGTGGATTGGACTCATCTAGCACAGGTTAGTATAAGAGAATTTTCTCTTGGCCATACTCTTAATCCCTTGAGCTTAGGCTTGGGTTAGAGGTCTAGTAGTTTGATTCTTATCATCCTTATTGGGCTAATTAGGATTTGGGATCAAATCTAATTAGTCTTCATTCAATTCTTGGTTAGGTTAGTAAGGGTTGTGATCAGCAAAGTTAAATACATCAAACACTTTGAAGTCTTTTGGTAACTCCAATTAGTATGCATTATCGTTACCTTTTGGAGTGTCTTAAATGGTCCTCTAACTCGGGCAGATAGCTTGTTCTTCCTCTTGTTAGGAAATATCTCTTTACTTAAATGTAGCCATAATTGGTTGTTAAGCTGAAATTGCTTAGTCTACCTTTGCCTTTCTCTCTTAACTTCCTAACAGCTTGGTTGATACGTTGAGCAACTAGTTGGAAGATCTATTGGAAGGATTGAGCTCTGGTTTTGGCTTTTCGGTCTTCTTGGTCAGTTAAGGGCATTGAGGTATGATCAAGGGGTAACTTGGGATTAAAACCGTAGACAACTTGAAATAGGGCATGATTAGTGGTGGTGTGTACAGTTCTATTGTAAGTAAACTTTACTATGGGCAGGCAAACATCCTAGTTGGCTAAGTTCTTTCCAACTTACAGCTCTAAGTAATGATCCTATGGTGTAATTGATAACCTTTGTTTGTCTATCGATTTAAGGATGGCAAGAGGTATTGAAAAGTAATTTGGTTCCCATCCAATGCTAAAGAGTTTGCCAGAAATGGCTTAGGAATTTTAGCTCATGGTTTGACATCATGTTATTTGGTACTCCATGCAAGCAAACAATTTCTTGCAAAAATAAAGAAGCAATAACCCAAGCATTGTTAGTTTTATTGTAGGGCACGAAGCATGTCATCTTATTGAACTTATCAACGATGACCATAGTAGAGTCTTTGCTTCGGGTAGTTTGAGGTAATTTGAAAACAAAGTCCATGCTCAAGTCAACCCATGGCTTGATTGGGATGGGCAGAGGCATTGCTCTCCTTTGCTTAGTTCGACTCTTTGCCTTCTTGTAGGTAACACAACCTTCAATCACATGATGTACATTTCGCTTCATTTTAGGCTAGAAGAACCTCACTTTCAATAGCTCATATGTCCTCTTTTCTCTAAAATGCCTAGAGAGTCCTCCATTATGGGCTTCTCTCACTAATAGTGCTCTCAATGAATAGGTCGGCATGCATAATTTGTCACCTTAAAATAAATAGTTGTCTACTATATGATACTTACCAACTATTTTTCCTTCTCCACAGTATCTGCATACGAGGTAAGAATGAGGGTCATGTGGATATCGTTCTTTAATGCTCATAAAACCTAAGAGTTTGGTCTGCAGTTCAATGATAAGAACATGTCTTTTAAATAAGGCATCGAAAACTACGTTAGCCTTGCCTTGTTTGTACTTAATCACAAAGCTGAATCTAGAAATTTAATCCATCAAGCTTGTCTCTTCGATTGCTTTGATTAGCTCTTCAAATATCTCAAGGATTCATGATTAGTGTATATGATGAATTCTTTTGGCTTTATGAAGAGTTCGAATGAGTTCTTTATCATACATAGAGTAGTTTAATTCTGCTCCCCTAAGCTTCTTATTGTGATAGGGAATAGGTTAGCCTTTTTGCAATAGCATAACTCCAATGCTAACATTTGATGCATCGCATTTTAGCTCAAATACGTTCTCAAAATCAGGCGAGCCTAAGAATGGGGCAGTGGTTAACTTTTCTTTCACCTAGGTAAAACTCTTCTCCCTTTTCTCTCCCTACTTGAACTCTATATTCTTCTTTATTAGCTTGGCTAGGGGTGCCACTATTAAACTAAAACCTCGAATGAATCGTCGATAAAAAGAAGCTAATCCATAAAAGCTCCTCACTTTGGTACAGGAAGATGGGGTCGGCCACTTAACAATGGCTTAGACTTTCTCTTCATCAACTCTCAATCCTCTACTAATTACATACCTTAGGAAGATTACCTCTTCCTAGCAAAAACAACACTTCTTCAAATTTCCAAACAATTTCTCTACTCGAAGGATATCGAAAATAGCTCAGAGATGGCCAATATGATTTGCTAGGTCAGCACTATATACAAGGATATCGTCTAAGTAGATCATTACAAACTTTTCGATCATATTTCTCAAGACATGATTCATTAGTCTCATAAAAATGCTTGAAGCTTTTGATAATTTAAATGGCATTACCATCCACCCATACAAATCATGTCAAGTTTTGAAAGCAGTCTTCCACTCATCACCTTGCCTCATACGGATTTGGTGATAATTTAACTTCAAGTCAATCTTACTGAACGCTATAGCACCACTCGGTTCATTTAATACATTATCGAGCCTCGATATAGGGTACCTATACTTGATCGTAATCTTGTTCATAGCTCTACTATCCATACACATTCACCGAGTACTAACCTTCTTTAGTATTAGCAATGTAGGCACAACACTCTTTCTTACATAACCTTTTTCTAGTAGCTCGTTCACTCATCTATAGAGTTTGGTTGCTTGCTCGAGCTCATTTGATAAGTTGATTTGTTTGATAGAGCAGCACCAAGTATTAAGTCAATATAATGTTCAATAGTTCAGAAAGAGGGTAATCCTTCGGGCAACTGCTGGGGAAACAAGTCGTCATATTCATCTAATAGTTCTCGAACTTCTTCGAGTAGCACAACTTGCTCCTTTAGCTCCAATAGTTTCTTAACCAATAGATAGGTTGGCAAGTTGGACTTGATGGCTTCTCAAAGCTTGACTCAGCTTAGAATCAAAGTCTTCTTTGATCCTTGAGTTAATTTAGCTTACAACTTGATCACTTGGTCAGGTGTGATGGGGTTCAGAGTAATCTTCTTTCAATTTTTCTCAAATGTATTAGTATTTCAAAACCTATCATGAATAACCCTTCGATCAAAAAGCCAAAGTTGGCTTAGCAATACATGAGATACATACAAAGGTAGTACATCATAGAGAATTTCATCAAAATAATTCCTAATTGAGATCTGAAGCAATATTTGCTGAGTGACGTGTAAGGCTTCCTTCTCATTTAGCTAATGTAGCTTGTATGGTCTCAGACATAAGATGGTCAGCAGCTTAAGCTTCTTAATTAACTTCGTGGACGCTCCATTAATTCAACTTCTACTATCTACTATAAGTGCAAATACTTCCTTGTTTACCTTACAAGTAATGTGAAACAAGTTCTCATGTTGCTTTTCCTCAACTAATGGCTTAATGCTCATTACTCGTCCAATGACTAAGGTCAGCTTGTCTAGGTCCTCGGTAAACACATCATCTTCAACTAGCTTGTTACTAGCCTTAATTTCTTCCTCCAATCCTCTTTTTTCCTTAAGTTCCTCATTCGTATTGTTTATTTCAATCTTTGAAGCATCTCCCTTAAAAATCATTGTTCGTCTATTCAGGCATTGAGCAACTATGTACCCAAATCCTTGGCATTTAAAACATTTGATCTGGCTCATCTTTCTTCTAAATCCTTATCCTTTCTCAATTATTCTTGGTGGCACTTTACCATCACTTATTCGGCTCCTTTGTTTAGCTCCAATGTCTATCTTCTTGTTCAGCTTAATACTATATTGAGCTTAGTGATTACTTTGAATAGATTGACTTGATTGGATTGGTTAGCTCATTGGAGATTGACTTGACTTATTCTTCCTCTTCCTTTACCTCTCCACATGTTGAGCTATTCTCATAGCTTCGTCTAATGTAGTAAATTGTTAAAGTTTTATTACATCTCAGATATCATTCCTTAATCCAATGAGAAACCTAGGCACTATTCAGGTAGCAACTCATTAACTTCACAACGAATTATGGGCATTTGAAATTTTTAAACATACTTATCAACAGTTTAGCTTCCTTACCTCAACTCTTGAAGTCAAGTAGGGATGTAACCAGAGTGGGTTTGGTAATCTCTGTACTTATCCCATTATGTGTATAATGTCCCAAAACTCGCTCAAAACCCTTTAGGGTTTTGAGAGTGTTACCTAAAATCTGCCCAATAAGCTCGTTAGGAAACTTGGTTCCCAAATTCGGAACCCGTTTTCCTCTTCTTCTTCTTTTTTCCCTTAATGGTAAGTTATGTAAATTTGATTACACAAATTAAATTAGTAACATAAAGATTAGAAAAAGCAAAGTATTGAAAATCTATAAATGCAAAGTAGTACTACGAATTGGTAATGAAATGTTGAACTAGAAATTGCCTAGAATTCATTTTAACAAATAGCAAGCTTCTCATTCTTATTACAAGCAAAGAAAACCTTAAATCCTATTGCTTTTTTGCCTAGAAAAAAAAAAACTTTTATATTATATAAGCAAAAAAATAGCATACATTATAATATGAACATTTTTACAATTATCTTCACATAGTTTTTCCCTACAATGAGGGGGGCAAATGCTTTCCAGATGAAAAATAAATAAATAAGCCATAAATAAAAGAATCGGCTCTGCAAGCAAAGCAAATTTGGTGCTTGTATGTCAAAAATGATCAACTTTTTACTTTATTATATTAGATTTATTATAATAAAACATAATGACATCATGTCTATACTTAGTCAAAAGCATGAAATATAGGAACTTGCTAGTTCTCTGACCAATAGTTTTTATTTTCTATAATATATAATAGTTTAGCTACTTCTTATTGGATAGTGAGTTTCCTAATTGGTACCCAAAACTCGTCTAAAAACCCCAGACACTTTCCAAAACCTATCCCAAAACCCTATTGAGAAATACCCTATAGGGTTTTTACCGAGTTAGGAACCTTGTTATGACTTGCCCAGTTGCTTCCTTAAAGTTTAGTAAAGGTATCTTATATATAAGTATCTGGCACAAACCTGTTTCTAAGGATCCTTTACATCTCTGGCCAAGTGCTGACTTCTTTATATCTTTCTTGCCTTGTCCCCTCATGGTTTGAAATTTTTTCTACTATAACGTAGCATAGCCAGAGAACTCTATAGAAGCAATCCCCTCTTTTTCGCAATCCTCATATTAATAGTAATTAAAGACCTTCTCCACCTTTTCTTCCCAATCAAGGTAATTATTAGCATCTCCCAAACCATTAAAGCTTGGAAGTTAAAGCTTCAAATGGTTGATAGCTTGGGGTGTACGGGTTTACTCTTTTACCTCAACATAGCCTTCTTCTTCATCCTCTTTATTTACTTCACTTAGTCAATTCTTCTCCGCATATGTCCACCTACTCCTCCACCTTGATCATGTTGAGATGGGAATTATCCTCTCATGGGTTAGGCAGCTTGGGGAGTGTTCTAAACAGCATCAACAAGCCAAAAGGCTAATTTATGAACAACTTTAGTTAGGTCGACTATCAAGTTGGTTATATTATCAAATTGTTTGTTACTCCTTCTAAGAGTATTTTCGAGTTGTTGGCCATGATGGACAACACCACTGTTATCATCGACAACACCAGTATTTACACTTGAATAAATCATCCTTTACTCAACACTTATGCTTCTCACAGAACAACATACTTATGGTTTCTAAACACTTAACTCAATACTTCATAAACACGCATCTACTACTTGCTCTATTTTTACAGCTTAAAACAGAGTATAAATAGGGTACTTACACAATAGCAAACCAATATGTCTCCTACTTACTAAATCACTCATAGCTAGCTTTTACACAACCATTACACATTATGACAACTAGTATGACTCATAGTACAAAAATAACAAGCTTAAATGCAACTTACCCAAACAAACCTTTGATTTGATACTAAGATGATAAGGCCACGCCAAGAACAGACAAGGTTAGCCATATCAAAGATGGGTCTAAGCTTTCGGAAAGCCTAAAATGGAGATGAGAATGTGTGAAAAGAGGAATAAATAAGCAAAATCCACAAACAGCTCCTAGGAAATGATACACTAAGAAACTATCAAGAGCTCACGAATTAATTCGATATGACGCATGAGTTGGTCTAATGAGGATACTCGGCACTTAATCTTACTTAAAGGTTAGGATAAGAGTGATAAAGTAAGTAAGTAAGCAAGCAAACAAAAGGAATGTTTATCAGTAAAGAAGAAAGACCTAGAATATTCTGTAATAATGTTAAAGATGTTATGGCTATAATGTCTAAAGGGTATTTATACCTGATATTCTAGGGTAGCTTATCTAAAGTGGAAAAGACAAAAAAGGTGATTTTCTAAATAAATAAGGTATAAGGAATGTAAAAATGGTATAAGTGAAAATTCAGGAAAACGTCTAATCTGTATGGTAAATTCCATCACATGGTGGCTAGATACATGCTTGGTGGTCATTGGTAGCACTTTGGCTCAGCAAACAAAACTATATGGCTAGATGGGTTACTGTCGAGTATAGATGAAGATTCTTTTGAGGTGAATTTAGCTTGGATATGTTCTGGATAGCTAGGATTTAGGTTGGTCAAGTAGGTGACTAGTTGAGCTGAACTGGTATCTAAGCACTCCTCAGGTCAACAATTAGAAAAAATCAATAGTTATGGGAAGGTTTGGCTTAAACAAGGCAGTAGGTTGATAGAATAAAGTAACTCAAACTCATTTAGTGCAGGTTAATACAAGAGAATTCTCTTGGGCATACTCTCAAGCCTTCGAGCTCAGGCTTGAGTTAAAAGTTCGGTGGTCTGATTCCTATCAATATTTCAGACCTGAATTTCCCCTCATAATATTTTCATGGCCATGTACCATGAATTTAACTAAACTCATTATTTTCAACCTATTTACAATATAAGTAACCTATTGATTAGTTTGAAGTGCATTGTGTATTTCGAACATATGCCATTAGTCATCCCTTTAACCAAATAATTTCTTCACAACCATTTTATCGAACACTTGGTGTACATTATGCAACTCACTCAAATGAACATTAATCTATAATCATGGTAAATCACATTATTCATATTATTTAGTAATTGTGTAACTAAGCATTATTATAATAACATACAAACACAAAATCAACAATTATGTGGATAGAGTACATTTATATAAACAATCACTTAATTAGGCTAGTGTTTTTCAAATTCCATGAAAATTGTGAAAATGCAAGTAAAATTTGATGAAATAAGAGAAAAAGAAATATTTACTCTTGATCTTTGTCAAAATTTGGCAAAGAAAAGGTTGCAGGATGATGGATGGATGGAGATAGTGTTGTGAGGGTGAGAGAAAAAGAAATATATTCACATATATAAATATATATATAGAACTATATATATAATTAAGAAAAAAAATTAAAACAAAATTGAAATACTTGTTTGTGGGCCATTATACTGCCCGGAATTAACCTCTTGCAAGTCCGTTACGGTTCACTACTTTGGTCACTCGTGATTCGGCGGGCCCGAATCGGTTCCGGACTCATTACGCCCGCGTCCTAAATCTAGTACAAGCGGCTGAATGAAAGGACGACCCCAGCCTCTTCCAAAGCCTTGTGATCTCCCTCGCCTAATTTATTAAATTGTCTGCTTCACACTATCTCTCACTAATGCAACTACCCATTAGTTCAACTAACATTTATCTAATCATTTCAAGCTCAAAATCAAAGTGCGGACACCTCTCCATTATTATTCTTAATTGACCTCGAACTTAGTGATTGGTCGGTTGTTCTTCAGCAATGGCTGCGGATGATGAAGTTGCGCAGGATTACGCGCCGCGGAAGAACAAAGAATCCGATGATGATAAGAGGTGTTGATTTTTGCTGCATCACTTTTGATTATTGTTTGCTGATTTTCGTTGAATTTTGAAGGATACATTTTCTTTTGGGTGATGTGTAGGAGAAAGAAGATGCCGCCTGGTGGTTTAATGAAGGCTGTGATCAGAACTGGTGGTGGTGAATCTACACCGCGTGACGGTGATCAGGTCATTTTTTAATCTACTATGATTGCTTTTTTCATAGTTTTTTTTTTTTTGCTTTTTTTTTGGTCAAGCTTTTTACAAAGTTCAAAGCAGTGGAATGTATCAATTAATTGCGTGGTATGGGAAATGATAAATGGGTTACTTTCACAATGAGACTGTTCTTGTTGCTTTTCAAATTTGGGTCGGAACTTTGTCGTGACACTTAATTGTATTTGATGGTTACTAATTGTTTCCGGAGTGAAGTTTTCAACTTTAATGGGTACACTTTCTTTTTTTCAATTTTCTTTTCAGTAGCCTAGTGGGATTAACGTTATGTTTGCTGACTTTAGCTAAAAGAAATCAGCAGAAATGAATGGAAATCAAGAGCCATAAGATGAAAAGAAAATTAATGTGATTTCATTTTCTATGTGGACACATAAGAAGGAATGAAGAAATTGTTTGATTGGCATCATATAAAAGAAATCAAGAGAATTGAATTGTTCATTAGATCAAATCACCGAATAAATTAAGTAAATTTAGATATCAGCTGTCTTTTTATAACTTCAAACTCATTTTCACCTCTTCCTTAAAATTTTAGAAAACAAATGACTTCAAGATTGGAAAACTTTCCAACTATTTCTCTTCAATTCCTTAGGTTTTCAATTCTGTCCTTAATTACTAAACACGAAATTTCTATTAATATTTATCAATTTCTCTTGATTTTCCTTCCACTTCTACCCCACCAAACGTATTGCAAGACTTGAGCTTTGTTGTTGTTGGCATTAGGGAGTTTAGTGGCTAAAGAGGTGTAGAAGCTACCACATGAAGGTTTGATCTCTGTGACCTAGCATGAAGGGAGTAGGAGGTGCCATTAGGCATCATGCCATTGGTGTTTTTAGCCCTCTTTCCCCCTCCTTCTCATATTTGATACTGCTTTGTAGGTAAAATGAATAGGAAAGCATTAATTGCTGGCTAAGAAGCTTTGTTTGCCTGCTTTTCTAAAATGGAACAGCTATTGTTGCTTGCTACGCTTGCTAGTGTCACTAATTTAAGTCCCTTCCTATCTCATATTTGGCTAATTCCACCTATTGGCTACCTTGTTTGCTGCCTATCTTCTTGCTTATTCTGGAAATCCAAGCAGTTACTGAGAAAAATTTTGCCTGTCATCTTCCTGGATAGCATCCTATTACCTCTCTGGCATAACAATGATCAAGCCTAATTCCACTGGATGGGATGAGCTAGATTAAACTATGGCAATATGGAGTTTGAATAATATATCCTGCATCTAACATATTCTTTGATGTTGTGGCCGTATCTCATTGCATGATGTAACATGGTCCTAAACAAGGCATTCTGAACCTTTATCATTTAGTTGGATGGATGCAGAGCACCATCTAGCTTTGTGAAGTGTATTACAGAATAGATTCAAGTGCTCTTGCTTTTCACGGAAGAATAAAATGGAGCTGGTGCTCTCACGGTCACCCTTGTTGTTCTATTTGTGAGTAATGTACAATCACACAGATATTGCTTTCATATCCGTACTTGAACATTCTTCATTGTTCTTCAAAAGCACCTATCGATTTTTGTTGCTGTCTTGGCAACTCTTACTGAAAGCAATGCACTGCTAAAACTCTTTCCTTTGGGGGTAATGAGACATTCTAAAGCTTTACTATCATGGGATGGAGTATGGCAACTACTAGAATTTGATGGTAATATGAATGATGATTAGGAAGTGGTTTCAAGGCCCCACATGGTTATCTGGAAGGAAACAATTAAGAAAGGGGAAGTGAAACTATGAATTGGTGCAGGGGAAATGTTCCTGTTATACCTTCTCTAGATAGAATTCTTTTTTGAGTTTTGCTTTATTCAACAATTATAATTCCTGGATACTGTAGTTTATGGGGAAAAAAAATGAAGTTTCCATTTCCATCAACAATATTCTCATTGCTTGTTATGAAGTGTGCCAATGTTTTGCGGTAGAAAAAGTCAATCTCATCCCCTTATTTTAATTATTGCTTACAAAGAAAGATCTATTTCAGGTTATCTATCACTGCACTGTTCGAACGCTAGAGGGTTTTGTTGTTGAGTCAAGTAAAATGGAATTCGGAGGTCAGTTCAGTGTACGATTCTAACTTTTTGATCATTTATTTTATCTAAAGATGCCAATTAGAGAATCTTCCCTTTTATATCAATAGCACTAGTGTGATTTTCCTGCACTAAGATTTGACTTGCAATGAAAAAACTAAATTGTGCATTCATCTGGACAGCATCACTCCATGTTCCATTCTTGTCTGAGTGTTATCATTTTGATTTCTTCTTTTTAAATTCATAGTGAAGTTTTAATTCTAAAAGCTGATCGGACTAAGACATACTTTTATTATTTTATGGTTTAAATTTTCCATTTACAGGGAATGGTATTCCGGTAAGACATGTTCTGGGTAAAAGCAAGATGATTTTAGGATTGCTTGAAGGAATCCCGACCATGTTGAAGGGAGAAGTGGCAATGGTACTCCGTTTTCATTTTATTTGAGCTGCATTAACTTTGTGACTTTATCTCATATTTAGATATCAAAAACAAGCATCGATGCTGCATTAAATCATTTTATGTCAAGGAAAAAGATGAATTCGTGCAGAGCAGAATGGGAAGGAGCCCCAAATTTTCGGAAAAAAAATTTGCTACTGGTTCTCCTAAGTATCTTGTCAATCATGTTAGAAGGATCTCGTGATTGCTTGTTCAGGAGGATCAAGAACAAATGGAGCACATTTAACTGTAAAATTGGAACCGGCTGAAAAAAAAAAAAAAAAAAAAAGAGAGGGTTAAGAAAAAGTTATACATGGGCAAAGTGGAACATGAAAAACAGTAGACAGAAGCATCTTCTCCTATGTCTTTAAATTGAATCTTGATCAGTTCTAATTGTTTCCTTTCAGTTCAAGATGAAACCTCAACTGCACTTTGGTGAGGATGACTGCCCAGTTCCTGTTTCCAGTACCTTCCCAAAGGATGATGAACTTCATTTTGAAATTGACATGATAGACTTCTTCAAGTCCAAGGCAAGGATACATTGAAACTGCTATTGCCCTCTGTTTACATTCTCTTATAATTAAGGTTATTTAAAGCCATGCTTGCTGTGGAAAATATGAATGAACTTATAACATTGTGTTGATAATTCTTTTGTGCTATTACATAAATGCTAAAAGGCTGAAATTTATTCCTGTTTCCAAATTGCAAATTGTTTGAAACTGGTTTCCTTTGCAATAACAACTTTGTTGCAGAAAATTTTACCATTCTGAGAGTAAGAGGCTTTGCATCGTACCGTAAACTCTCACCTTTCTTTTCAGTGAAAAGCTTATATAATTTTCCTTCTATCCTATGTCATTGGTCATTTAATCTCTGTTAGTGCCTTTGAATTGTCTTCTGCTGATTTTCAGGTGATCACTGAGGATTTGGGAGTAACAAAGAAGGTATGCAACTATGAAATTGAAGTCTCATTTCTGCTGAGGAGAAATTCAGAGTATTCAATTTTTTGTTCATAATGAAGGCATTTAGAGTGCTTTATGCATAATCAAGACAATCAGATTTTTACTTGTTAATGTTTCAACAAGTGTCTACATTTTCTTGCAAGAACACTTTGACTTCTATAAACTCTTTTTGGTGAAGCAACTTTGATGCTCTCTGAAGCATGATTGTCTTTTCTTTATATCGTTTCATTTAATTTTCTCCCTACTAAATGGGCTAGTAATTGTTTTACTGCGCTTAAGTTATTATCATGTAATGTCAGCGTTGTTGCCATTCATTTCTCTCATTTCCTGGAACTATATAGCTCTAATTTGTGGATCTTTCTGGTGGTGTACAGATGTCATGTTTGATATAAGTTGATTTTTTTTTGACAATTTGCACTAGGTCTTGATTTAAACCCCATTGAGGATACTTTTGGGGATACTAGCATAGTGCAAGCTATACTTGGTAGGTGCATGGGTCTTGTAGGATGTTCAATAATGTTCCCAGTTATAGCTGGTTCAATTACAGTCATGTCCCTTTGCAATTAAAAAGAAATGTTGATTTCTCATCGTAGAGATTTTAGAAGCATGCGTTAAACTCCTGGAAATCCATGGGTCTAATGATTGTGAAGTCAGGTTGTGGTAAAATGCTGATGGCTGATGGAGAGATGTAAAGAATCTGAAGGTTATGTAGATGATGTCATTTTCTGAAAATGCTTATGCAGAATTTTTTTTTTCTTCTCTTGACCTGGTAGGTAATAAGTGAAGGACAGGGCTGGGAATCACCAAGGGAACCTTACGAAGTAAAAGCTTGGTATTTTTCTGTTTTTATTATTCCTTTTGTTGTAGATTACATACTAGACACCCAACTGATCAATACTGATTAATGTTTGCTTCATGGCAGGATATCTGCTAAGAAAGGTGATGGGAAAACAATCTTGTCACGTTCAGAAGGAGAGCCATACTTTTTCACCTTTGGAAAGTCAGAGGTAGGTCTTTCTAATCCTTTTATCTGCTTTTGCTTTTTGTATGATCTATTTGCTCCATGCATAGCTGTACCTGTTGTCATCTTGTCTTTTCCATCTTACTCTTTGATGGCTAAATTATTGCATGTATGGAAGGTACCCAAAGGACTTGAAATGGGAATAGGAACAATGAGTAAGGGAGAGAAAGCTGTCATATATGTGACCAGTCAGTACCTGTCTGAGTCTCTATTGATGCCCTTGGAAGAAGGTGTGGAAGAAGTTCATTTTGAAGTAGAACTTGTCCACTTTGTTCAGGTACACTATATTCTTATAGAATCCACTTCTATCTGTCAATGTTTTGGTGGTACGCATGTAAATTATGAGCTCATTCTGTTCTAGCCCGTGAAGCAAAGGAGTCTGTAAATTTCCTTTCCATCTAGAGAAATCTGTTATGAAACTTTAATGTCTTTGACATGAACTGAGTGTCTTAAATGGATATGTTTTCATGATTTAAGGTCTTTTAATGTCAATTATGTGGAGATTATGGATCAGGAATTGATAGACTTTCTTCTCTATTTAGCCTTGGCAGTTAGTGTCTTGGCCTGTGTGCACAACTCTTTCATTGACTACCAATGTGGATCTGTAATCTACCTACATTTGCATTCTGCTTCAATAATAATCAGAGAAGGGAGAGAGGAGGAGGAGGAGGAGGAGGTTGGGGTTTTGGGTTTTTTTGGTGGGGGGGTTGGGTGGTGGTGGAGGGGGAGTGTGGGGGGTGGGGGAAATGGCTGGAGTGTGTGGAACATAAAAACTTATGAGATCTCGTGTCTTCTCAACATGTCACTGAGGTTCTGCTTAAGAAGATCTATTGCAGGCAGCAGGCTATCGTGATTAATGCTTTCTTTACCATTGGCAGGTCAGGGACATGCTAGGAGATGGACGCCTGATCAAGCGCCGGATTCATGATGGAAAAGGTTTGACTAAAATTTTACTTTCCTTTTTTGAACTGTATACAAACTGAGAATTGAAATTACATTTGGCCTCTATTGAACCATGAAGGGATTTAGATTTATTTTAAATTTCTTTATGGAGCTTTGTGTAATGGAGGGACCTCATAAACAAAAAGGGATCCAGCTGTAAACATATAGCGAGCCTCACATCTGTATTTATCATGTTTTAAGTTTAGTCATTTTTCCAACTTGACTGGTGGTTGGCTGTCAAACCCCTCCATCACGCCACTACTTTTGTCTGTTCTTTGTTTCTTCCAGCTTCTCATTCTCTGCAAACTCATAACTTGGCTTTTGCATTTACCAAGGTTTAAGTGACAGTTCATCTCAACAACTATTGTTGGATTTAATTAGGCGAGTTTCCAATGGATTGCCCCCTTCATGACAGTAAACTGCAAGTTCACTATAAGGGATGGTTGCTTAATGAAGAAAAGAGGGTTTTCTATGATACTAGAGTTGATAATAATGGCCAACCTTTGGAGTTCAGTTCTGGAGAAGGGCTTGTAAGTTTTTTGTTAGTTTTGAGGGAATGAGATGTGATCAATTCTTATAATCTTGTTCTCTTGATGTATAGGTGTCTATTTTGGAGCAAATGTCTGTCATTTAAGCTTAAATGTCAAAACTTTTGATTGTAATTTTATTCTATTCTGACAGGTACCTGAAGGATTTGAAATGTGTGTCCGCTTAATGCTTCCTGGAGAAATTGCACTAGTTACTTGCCCTCCTGATTATGCATATGACAAATTTCATAGGTTACACTCTTATTCAAGTTCCCTTTTATCCATTTATTCACAATTTTCTTTGATAAATTTCATTTGCATCACAATGACCAATGGCCGTGCTCCTCAACAATGTCATATCTTTCCTGATCTTTCAAATCCTGCTACTTTCTTCATTTGCTCTTGCTTTGCATCGGAACTCGTTTTTCTATGTTGCTTCATATTATTAGGCCAGCTGGTGTTCCAGAAGGGGCTCATATTCAGTGGGAAATTCAGCTTCTAGGTTTTGACATGCCCAAGGTATTTGCCAGATATTTCCTAATATTTGGAATTTGAGCTTTGTAGGGGATTCATTGAGAATGAAAAATGGCTTTACCAGGTTATGCAATTTCACAAAAAACTTTTGTCAATGGACAGAACAAGTACTGTGTCAGAAATATACAAGTGATATCTTTTACAATAAAAAATTAATATTACCTTGTTCATTTTTTTGATTTATGCATTTTAGGATATATTGTTTGATTATTATTTTCTTTTATTTAGGGATAGTAAGGATTGAGAAGCTTGTATAAATAAATGGTTATGCAACATCAATATACAAACAAGAAAGTCACTCTAAATTAGCTGTTACTAGCAGTTACTAGCTAATAGTTCGTATAATCAGAGGGTTGTTGCTAATGAGCAGACAAACTTAGAGATTGGAGTGTTCTTTCTGATGAGTACTAAATTGTGTTCTGAGTAAATTTCCTGTTATAAGATCTACTACACAGCTTCATAACATATTGGGCAACCAGTACTTAATGGTGATAGAGTTTTTGTATTGAGGAGAAAGGATAGATAATTTCTGTCCGTCTCTTTAGATGGACAGTGAGTATTGCTTCATGCCTGTTCTAATTTTCCTCTGAAAGTTCTGCTAGATTTTTATTTTAAAAAGCTTTTCATATCTAGAGTAGGAGGAAACATCTTGAATGGGTTTGGTTAGATGAAGAAAAGAGAGAAAGGGGACTCTGTAAACAATAAATTGCCATAAACAAGGGAAAGGAATTTGAACCTACATGGTATCTTGAGGGAAAAATAGAAGCTCACTTATAAACATATGTCTTGTCTTAGATAGATCAAGTTTAGGTCCGAGGGCTCAAATTAAGGTGGTTGAGAATACCAACAGTTCCCAAGCCTCGTTTCTGTGGCTCAATAATTTGAGACAATGTAATTTATGATGACATTAATAAAGGCAAAGAGAAAAAACTGCAAACTGCCAGACTTTTTGTTGGAAATTTTTTTCTAAAGCACATTCTGATTGACTCTGCAGGACTGGACTGGTTTAAACTTTAGAAGTATAATGGATGATGCAGAGAACATCAGAAACAAGGTATGTAGTGTAATAGTTGCTAAGTTTATGGGTTCATGATGCTGCTAGTGAACTATCAGTGCAACATTTCGTCTAGCTTCAAGCTTTTAACAGTGCAATTTTGTCTGCTTAAAAGTTTCTTCACAGTCTATTACTTGATAATTTTCTCCAAGTTCAAACTGGCACTTGAATTAATCGTTTTTCAGTTTTTCCATCTTTTATGCATGATGACCATTGCAGTGGTTAATTTTTTATTGAGTGGGTGTAATAGCTGGATAACTAATGGTGTCAATTTCACACTTACTGCATCCTTTTGCATTTCTTTCAGGGGAATAGACTTTTTAAGGAAGGAAAATATGAGCTTGCTAAGGCAAAGTATGAGAAGGTAACTTTCTTTATATTTTTTCTCATAAGAATTTGTACATCAAGCTTGACAGGAAGCTGTTGCCAGGTTTTCGGGTACTTAAGCTATACACTGCACAGGCAATGAAGTGCATGCCAGCTTACTCCATGTGTGCTCATTTGCACATATTAAAGTCAGGGTCCTTGTTAGGATCAATAAGAGATCTTTAGAAATTGCAATTATTACTGTAAGATCCTAAATTAGCTAACTAGAGGAAAAAAGAAGGGAAAAAAAAAGAAAGAAAAGAAAACATTTATCTTGACTTTATTCCTTGTGGTAATTGAAAATCTGAGCAGTTCCAGGGTATGGAGCCTCAGTAAAAGAGACTGAGGTTTCATTTGTTTAAGAGTATGTTGGCATGAACATTTCTTGATTGCTATATCAAAGATTCATAGTTGTTGAAATTAAGAATCAGAAATCATAAATCCAATACAAGCAGGAGATTTTGCATAAATTAGTTATGCTATCTAATTTAACCTGAGAACAAAGAATCATAACTCAAGAACAAGCATTAGTTTTGGATATATTAGTTGTGCTATTCTAATTTAACATGACAACTAAGTAGGAAGTCCAAAGTTCAAATCCCTATATTATCATTTAGCTTCCCATTTAATTATTTATATGTAATGAGCATCAGTTAACCTCCCTCCTTAATGACAATGTCTGTGAATTGGAACAAAATTATTCAAAACATTTGATGAAGTTGAAGGTTTGCCATCCCGCCATCGATATTATGATTAAGCAAATAACAAGTGATAAATATGAATAATATTATGGATAACAAACAACAATATAAACAAATGCCATGAGGATATTTGATGAAATCATAATACAATTGCATAGATCCTTCATCATTTGCTGTCAAAATTCCAAGATATGACAGCTTGAATTGTTTTGGGATCAGACTTAATATTAGTTGCATCATACCATCAGAAACTTGAGAGCTTCATTGTAAATGTGAAATAATCATTACTGATATAAAGAAGAAAATAGATAAACTTTGGTAATTCAAATAGAAATTATATCTTAGGTCTATATTGAAAAGTTGGCATTAAGTAAGAAAAATATAATTATATATTTTGTGATATGGGTTTTGGGAGAACCAACATGCAAACTCAAGCCATTAGAAAGGAAACACTCAAGTGCATATATACCCCACATTGAGATCTTTTACTATTGATGTGGAAGACAAGTCCCACAATTAGCACATTGCAATAGAAAATATTCCATGGGTTTCCTGTCCAGGCAGGTTGGCATTGCACTTTGATCCATGGGCAAACAATTCAGTATCAGCATGACTACCTGCATTGCACAATTGTGATTGAGCACTAGTTCTTGAGGTGGGAGAGCCTTAGCTCACATGAATTGTATAATTAAATCCTATACTTTTGAGGTGGGGCTCATCTCATACCTTGAAATTAGGATGGTGGCTTTCTGACTTCGGAATTGTCAAACATTAGAACATGGATGCACACTTTTTTTCTTTTTTTTTTGGGTAATGGAGGTGGACCAAGGTTTGAGCCATAGACTTGTGACTAAGAGAACATGACCTGCCGCTAGACCACAAGGCTAGTGCCCATGGATACCCGCTTTAGCTTACACTAGACTGTCAAGGTGAGAGATGCAATTGTGCAGTGCTTCTGACTGTTTACATTTGTGGATTTTGGGACTTAACAGTGGTTTGTGCTGTATTTTCTATACAGGTTCTGCGAGAATTTAATCATGTAAATCCACAAGATGATGAAGAAGGGAAAGAGTTCTTAAACACAAGAGTGAGTGCCTTCTCCTGTATTAGTGAGGGATGAGAGTTACTATTATCACATGACTTTTGGTGGTAATTATTGGAGAGTTGTTAACACTAAAAACAAGCATCGGTGTGTCTCTCCCTGTCACATGCTTAATAACTTGCCTGTAAATGCACATGCAGGCAGAAATTACATAATTTTTTTGGATCATATAGTGGCTTGATTTTAATATCATAGATTGAAAAGTATAATGGTGTTATTTATACTTTCTTTGAGCTAATTCTGTTTTACAATTGCCATTGAAGAATCTTCTGCATTTAAATGTGGCTGCTTGTTATCTGAAAATGGGAGAGTGCAGAAAGGCTATTGAAGCATGCAATAAGGTATGTGCATCATTGATCAACCATGGTTCTTTTTATTTTTAATCACATCAAATTTTCAATAAGTTTTATTACATCATCTATATGCTTATATCTTTTGATATAAGCTCCTCCTTAGTCCTTACTCAACTCCTTTCACTCTTTGGACCAGATTACACATGTTAAATGAATGAGAGACTATGGCCTCATTCGGTAAATCGTGCTCTAATTGAGTGTACTGTGTTTCTTTAAATTGTTAGTGCTGTAAACATTTATAGACAATTGGTGAAATGAGATAAGCAGAATGTAAGGTGGATCTTCATTATATTGGTTATTATTTTTATGCCAACATATAACCAAATAGAGTCAATCATTTATGGACAAAGCCTTTTTGATCAAATTGTGAAATAGTTGTGATTATGTGCTTGATGACAATATGTTTGGAACGTCACATCAATTGAAGATGTTTTATAAGCACAGGCCTGCTGAACCACTTGTGTGTTCTTACTGTTGATAGGGCCCCATTGCTTATGGGAACAAATAAGTCGATAGTTTCTTGTTCTTGATGCTTGCTTTGTTTGTCTGCATGGCAATTTCAAAATTCATGAATTTTTCAGTCAAATGTGCCCTTTCTTTTTCTTAAGTCCTCCTTTTCTGTGCTGCCAGCACTGCTAAGTAAAGCTCATTAAATGGGGATATATATTTTTCTGAGTATACTAGTACCTATTACACTGTTCTCCCATCCAGAGAGCTGGAGATAGGAAAGCTTGAGAAAGTTAAAAAGGAAGGAAATAGAACAATCTTCTGTGCATAAATTTCCTAAGGCCCAAGACAGAATTGTCAACTGTGGTACATGCATGCATTCTGCTTCAAAGCTAAAGCTTTCTCTATTCCTATTCCCCCTCTTATACGAGCTTCTGTACCCAACAATCAGACCAAGTTCTTGCTCCCTGTAATTGGAATGTGTATCATAATGATGACAGGCTAGTGAAAATTGTCAACTTAGTTAACACTTACAATTTTCCCACTCCAGGATTTGTTGGCCTTTTTGCATTAAGCCATGCTTTCTGTGTTTATAATATCACATGAAGAATGCATGTATGTCTGCTTAGTATGTGTGTCTTTATCAAAGCTCAATCTGGTGATAGTAATCTGCATGCTAAAATTTGATGCTTTGGGTTTTCTTGCTGAAGGCTCGAACCCTAGGGCTTGTGGGTTTTTAAGAGTGAAGGAATTTTGATTTTGTTGCTAATAGTCTTTATTTATGATTTATCTTGTCAGAAGAAAGCTGTGATTTCTGAAGAAACTTGTTAGTGCTTCTTGGATGTGTATTTCTTTCATTTTGTGGATTAAGACTATCAAAGTTGCAGGTTATGCTCTTTATTTGTTGAGAGCTCATTTATTTTCTATTCTCATGCTATTTCTAAGGTCTTGGATGCGAATCCTGTCCATGTGAAGGCTTTGTACCGTCGTGGTATGGCTTATATGTCAGCTGGAGATTTTGACGAAGCTAGAGATGATTTTCAGGCGGTAAATATTGGTTAGTTAGCCGCTTTATTGTGACTTTTGTTTCTTGCGTATTCTTACCAATCGACTTCTGGATATTGGTAGATGATGAAAATTGACGAGTCATCTGAACCAGATGCCACAGCTGCGCTTTTGAAATTAAAGCAGAAGGAGCAGGTTTGCCAAGAATCATTAATATAATTCTAGGAGTAATGCTTCATAAAACGATTTAATCATCTCTATACTATAATGTAGGAGGTGCAAAGGAGGGCCCAGAAGCAGTTCAAAGGACTCTTTGATAAGAAGCCTGGAGAAATTGCAGAGGCTGGTGTGGAAGCTAGTGATGACAAACAAGCACCAAGTGAAAGT
Source organism: Lumnitzera racemosa (assembly GCA_024138005.1). Taxonomy (NCBI): domain Eukaryota; kingdom Viridiplantae; phylum Streptophyta; class Magnoliopsida; order Myrtales; family Combretaceae; genus Lumnitzera; species Lumnitzera racemosa. Next base: position 102,655,082 of record JAMXBC010000002.1, on the reverse strand, counting down.
CCTAATACTAGCAATGAAAGAGGGTTAAATGACGCTAATGAAACACATGAAACGGTGGAAGTTGCACCCCAAATGGGTTGGTTCTCGCGATTGTGGCCTTCTGCCCGAAGAGTATTTATGGCTCTTGGGATAGATAGGTGTTCCATATTGTAAGTTTCTCTCTAGTTGGTGGGTTATTTATTTATTTTTCGATAGGATTTATGTGAAGGTTGAGTGATTTACCTTGATTCATAGATCGTCAAGATAATAAACATTTGATGAGAGGTGAATACTTCCCGTGTGTAAGTGATATCCAAAATGTCGAATAAATACTATACAGCTAAAAGGATCCTTCACTAGGCTATTTCGATAGATACAAGTAAGAATACAACTGAAGCTATTATTTCTTTCCTCTGAACTTTACACTTTTGTCGAAGGTTTGGGGCTAACTCATCATCTCCACTGCATTGTCCACAAGCCAAACGAGGGTTGCTCATACTTTCATTATTATGCTTCTGTAGGTGAAGGATATAACACTCAAGATCGAACGGTTTTTACTCTTCCATTTGTAAGGAAAACAATGAAGAACGGAAGATGAAGATGCTCCAAAGTCTTTGGACGATAAAACCTGTGGTAGTTGTCAGTCGATCCGTACTGAAGTTACGGTACGAGTCTATGAACTGCAATGCTCGGAAAACTGTAATGTAAATGAAGGTTCTATTCTGTCTCGGCTGCTACATTGGTAGGTTAAGTTGAGTCTGAAAGTTATAAAAAAATATCTACGTGCTCATTAGTTCTTAAAAGCAAGACGGTCAAATTTAGAAGACTCTGAAACTGGGAAAGAGAGAAGACAGCGTCTCCTTACTGTCTGTTATAAATTGCATACACAAATTGGACAAATAATCTGGTTATTTAGATCAGATATTAATTTTAGCTTTTCAATCACGATGATATGATTGAATCTTGAGTTGATGGTGCAGTGACGTAACGTCTTGGTAAGTGTTGTCTCTTAAGAAAGATGATATTCTAAGTTTTGGTCTCAATGATACTAAGTTTGAAACTAATTTATGCGAAACAGTTGGGTGTGGTTGGAACAAGATTAGAGACTCATAGACGCTCGGGACTGTTTCTACTTAGACCTTAGGATTACAGTGGTTAAAATGATGATTTTTACGGGTGTGATTTTATAAATTTATAATATTTCAAGTTAATTTATATATAAAATCATGTATGCATAAAAATTTATATTTTTAATTAAATATACATATAAATTCGATAAAAGCTTATGTTTTTGTTTGAATTTATCAATTTTATATATCTCAGTTAAATAGGTTAAAAAATAAAAAAATAAAAGTAAATTTTTATAAGCTATCAATTATTAGTAGAGCATTACATATCCTATTTTGATTTTTTTCCATATCTCCCTCTCTCTCTCTCTCTCTCTCTCTGGCAAGATTATTTGCTAGATAAACTGCAATGCTGGCACTGAATATGTTTAACTCTGTATTTTAGAGTAAAAAAAAAATATGGCGCCACTAAGTAGCAAGGCAACAACTATACAATGTGTATGAACTAATCAGTGGCTTTTCAAATGCTTAAAATCATTACACCGCAGGAAAAGGATTTTGGTCGGGTAAAAATGTGGTGGGTTGACATATGCTTTATTGAATTAGGCTAGGCCCATAGTCACATAGACCGATTACTTAGATTAAGTGATAAAATTCAGGTAATTAAGCCCACATATTAATATAATTTAAACTTAGGATTAGCCTTTCTTGAAAGGCCCATGAACTCAATAGAGGCATGGACTCATGAAAGCCCATGAAGACTCCAAAAAGAGTTGACAAATCCTGTCCATTAACAGTCAAGGCAATTTGGAAATGGCTATCAAGCACCAAAATCTGATAATAACTGCCTCTTAACCCTAAAAAATAAGTTGGGAGAAGAATAAAAACATGAATCAAAGTCGATAGAAACAAGAATCACTTGTCAAGCTCCTAAGCTTAAGAGTCAAATAAAGTCTAGAAGATGAAAGACTCATAAACATTCAAGCTGTCATCGTAAATTTTTAGGTGGTTGGAATTGCAATTATATGAAATTTGTATTTTACAAACGAAATGCAGCAATGTTTTTGTTGGGGGAATAATTATTTCATTCCCATCTTATGAATGGACGAAACCGGCTATTAATAACCCTACCTAATACGTAATATAATTATATTAGTCAATACGTAATACAATTATGTTAGTCAATTCGAATTATCTTCCAGGATCTACAATTGTCCTAAAAATTCCAATACGAAAATCCAGGACTAGGAACGATGTCCTTTCCTAGAATTAGATTTATTTATCTTAAAGAGGGTATCAAGTACATTTATCTTTCAATCCACTAAAAATTCAAAATTTGAAGACATGTTGGTAAAGGGCCGGTCTATATGTATGTATATATGTGTATAGAAAAAACCTGGACAAAATGAAACAATCCCTTCTATTATTGTGTTTGCCCGATGAATGCAGCCTTAACCTATATTTTATTTTATAAGCCATACAACTAAATTCCTCGGCACATTGTATTCTGTTGTTACATGTAGATTACACCATAGCAAAGCTATAAACAATATCCCTAGAGAGATAATCAAGTTTAACGAATGCAAAAAAAAAAAAAAAAAAAAAGAAAAAGGAAGAAAAGAAACCAAGTAATCCCGTCTACATTTGAGTTGCCTTTTATGGAAAAAAGTAGCTCAATTTAACAATCTATCCTGACAAATGGTTGGAAAATAAAAACCTCATAAAGATAGCAAATTATAAAAAAATAGAGTAATAATTTATTATTAAGTAGTATTAGTTTTACATTTTAAAAATGATCAATATAAACATAATCAACCGTATTATTCATTTCTTTTTTTTCATTTCAAGTGATAACATATTACAAAATAATGAATGAATAATATAAATTGCATGAAAAATCTTATGATGTGTGACTTACACGTATATATATCATTATCATTCCAAAATGTTAATGATAAATTTCTATTCACAAATGTGACCGTTTGTCGTTGCGCCCTCTAGGGAATCTCATGCCTTATCTAGACAACCTTTAACAACCAAAGATGAGTTCATGACTAAGGAAAACTACGGAGGAGATACTTGTGCGTTGTGTTGTGTGGTAACGGTGTATCCAGGAATATACGTCGTATTTAATGCAAGCGGTCGCAACTTTTGCTACTTGTATATAGATTTGCGTTAGAATTAATTTTGAATTTGACCAGAAACCAGCTTTGACGAGTTTTAAATCGATTCCGCCCGATAGAGGTTAAGTTGAACTTTTTTGTAAATTGTCGGGTTTTAAAGGTTCAGGCGATTCATCTAAGTGGAACTATTCTAATTGATAGTGTATGAATGGTTGAGTCGACTCACCGTTGAATCGACTCACCATTGAACCGGCGGATTGATCCGTTCGGTTCATCCTTTTGAAAAAAAAAAAAAGAGAAAGAGTAAGAGAAAAGAAAGGCCATTTCATTCAGAAAAAATAATTGGATAATATCTAATAAGTTGTTGCATATTAAAACTACTTTATTTATAATAGTGAATGATAATTTTTTTTAAATAATATTATCAAACTAATAATAGATGATTAATTATAAGTTAATTATGTATTAAGGATAGATAGAAAATTCAATTTTAATTAATATAAGTCCTTTTTGTAAAATTTATCAAATATTAAGGATTTGAATATGAGAAAAAAATAAAATTTGAGGGAAAAAAGATAAAAAAGTTGGAATCACACTAAGTTAAAAATTATTACTAAATTATTACACTTAAAAAAAAAAGAAAAGGAGATCATATTATTAAAAATTATTAATATATAAAAAAATAATAAAATTTAAATATTAAAAAAAAAGTTCAAGAGCTTTGAATCAATTCTTGAACTGCTAGACTTAGTGAATTAGTTTGGAACCGTCAGTTCACAGACTGGTTACGTTCACCATGTCACCGACTCGTGAACTGACGATTTAGAGCTGATTTGGTTCGATGCTTAGATTTACCTATATATTTGAATATCTTCATTGTCTCATGTAGACAATGAGTACTTCAAATAGATGGTAATATTTGTTGTAATGTAATAAAATAAATGTTAATATGATAATAAAATATATCATATTTGAATCATATTTTGATGATATTTCATGTTATAGTTGAGTTGAGAAAAAAAAAAAAATCCGAAAGGGGAAAGAACGTGGGATGTAGGTGTGAAGATTGCAAAATGCCATATTCCGGTTCTAGGAAAAATCGAAGTATAACGCTATTAATTGTTTATTCATGTATCACAAAGGGCTTACTCTTGTTCATTTATTTAACGACGGTTGACTATAGAAAATAGATATAGTTAATCTCATCTTTTCATTTTGTACTTTTTTTTTTTTTGTTTGTTCCACTTCACATCACGTGGAGCTTTATCCTTGAAAAGGATCAATGTTGCAATCACCATTCCAACTTTATGTGTCTTTTTTCTTTCTTTCAATTATATATGGATTTTGAAATTACTAACTATCATACGGATCAAATTTTTGCTCGTCAAATCTTACAATAACTTGCAGTTACTTAATATAGACCTGTTTCAACTTTTACTTCTTAAATTTACTATCTTCACTATCTTTGAATAGATGAATTAACAAATAGTCATTTTTCAAAAAAGTATAATTATAGGTAAGATAGTAAACATGGCAAGTAAATGTACTTTGGTTAGTATGTTATTTAACAACTTTAAACTTCTAGGTATTGTTTGCTAGCAATATATTTACGGTATAGCATGGATAAATTCTTTAGTCCATAAATTGAATGAACTTGGAAGAAGTTTCTAGAACTCTAACTTGAACTCAATAATATATTTTGAGTATAGGGATTTGATTTGGACTTATATGGGATCTTATACATACCCAAAAAAGATTGATAGCATTATAGATTGAGCACTCGATATCGATCAATTATAAGCTAATCTAGTTTAATTACAATATATTCACATTTATATTTTTGTTCAAGAAAAAAAAAATTCTCAAAAAATAAAAAATGTATGTTTTATATTAATGGCAACTTGTATCTACATTGTATTAGGTTTTGTGGATAGGGCCCTTTGGACCTTGGTCCTACTCGAATTGCTCAGGCTTATTCCTACAACGATAGCGTCTTTGGTCTAAGCCTAAAGTTCGGGCTGTCCAATAGAAACAGCTCTCTAATGGTTACAAGTCTCCGGAAAACACTAAAGGACCAAGTCAACAACCACTTCCTAAATGTCTAGACTACGTTGGCTGCCATACGCTTACTCTTTCGTATTTGTGGAAGTGAATTCTTATTAACTACTTTCCAACTGTTAGCATTACTCTTCTATAGATACAAGGCTATCACCCAATAGTAAAATACTTTATACTTTATGCACTTGAGCTATCTTTACTCTCTAATATTCACATTCTCCAAAACCTCTTATTGACTTAAGCATCAGAATGACCACATCGAATAACCCTTTAATGCTTCCTCATAGTCTTCTATTTTGTAGGCTCTTCTATTTACGCGAAACCCAATCTTATCTTAATCAATACTAGCAGAATCTAGAGATGACATTTGGTGCCATTTGTAGAAAACTAACAAATTGAATTCTTACCCAAAAAACCCAAACATACTAAACATATTCCCTAAACACCATCTTTGGACATCATGTCTCGTGTTACAAATAAGAGAACTGTTATTTGGTGAATAACCAACTCGTTGAGACCTAACACTTCCCAAGGGAAATACTGGAGGAGTGCTCAAAGCACCTAGTTGAGGAATTTGCTGCTGAAAACAGTTTACTTTGCACTTACCTCGAAGAAGCCAAGAGGCATAGTACACAAACTCACCCCTTGAATCCTCTGATGCCTATACTAGGTAAAATAACCACCAGTAGTAGTTATGAAATGACAGGGATCAACAACTTGATCCCCTAATGAAACAATAGCCAGCAAGGTTTATGGCTACCTTTGATTGAGCTCTTATTGGTGTTGAGCTCATCCAGCAGATGATGCCAACCTTAATGAGCTCTACGTAATCATGAGGAGGCTTTTGAAGCAGCAAGGGAGTAAGGTAACTAGTAATGTTAGGTTGATCTCTAGCAATAGAACCCCCTTTATTAGGGGCATTTAGGATGAAGTGTTGCCCCTTAATAGTAAGCTTCTAACCTTGGACCAATATGACTGTACAGGAAACCTTTATGAATACCTCCACCCCTCATGAACCTCCATGGTCATAGGAATGCCATAATATGCAAGGCTTTCTTAGCTACCTTGAGGAAAGCAGCTCGGATGTGGTTCAATGACTTGCTCGAAAACTCCATCAACTCCTTTGATGAGTTGGCACGGAAGTTTAGCCTCCATTTCAAGGTTATACCTAATAAGGAAGAGTGAGGGCTAATCTCTACATGATCACGTGGCCTAGTTCAACCATATTGTAGTTGAGATCCTTCAACTAGATGAGCGAGTTACTATCACTTAGCTTGGTAATCAACCTTTAAGAAACTGCTTTTGATCTCTTGCAAAGAGTAAGTCGAAGACCTTAGTCGACTTTTGGAATAAGGCCAAAAGTACATCAACCAGGACGACAATATTCGGGCCAGGCGTGACACCAATCGAGAGAGGTTGGGTAGAAAGTAGGACAAGGAAAGATTGCTTCGGTGGAAGGATGTTGGATAGATAAGAGGGGGAAGGTTCAGGAAAGAAGAAGCGCAGAGTCGAGTAAGATTTACTTCCCCCTTTAATATACACATAGTATACCCCTCTGAATAGACCCATAGCTTAAGTTTATTACGAGGTGAAGCATAGGCACCTACTGCAGAAACCCCCAAAGATGAAGGGGAACCCTATCCATTGGAACTTGGATAAGTACTGCTAATTCTATGGCGACCATAGCCATACAATTGATGAATGCTTCTAGCTGAAGAACACCATCAAATATGCTATTCAACAGGGCTTCTTCAATGAATATGTAGCCTAACCAAGGAACGATGACTGTTTTGATGACGATGAAGATCGAGCACCTCGAAGGCGGTGGATTGAGGGTACCCGAGCAAAGCAGAACGATGACCGTTGCAACAACCAGGCCCCTAACAAAATCATCAATAAAATCATTGGGAAGTCGCACCCTGGGAGCTAGCTAAGCACTAGTAGCTCGGTTAACGCCTTATTCGAGGTACTAGTAGTAAAGAAGAAGAAATAGGCGCTAAATACTTCAGTCCCCTTCTTCGATGAAGATTTGGAAGGGGTAAACACCCTCCATTAGGACGCCCTGGTTATAAGGGCAAGGATCACAAATTTAAAGGTTTTGAAAATAATGATAAACACTGGCAACTCTACCGATATCCTCTTCCTCCACACATATGAGAGGATGAGAAAGAAGTTGTTAGTCAAGATGAAGCTATACTACCACAACTTGATTGTCTTTAATGGAAGTACCATCCGAGCCAAGGGGATCATCACTGTAGACATGGAGCTTGGTAATGATGACTACTTGGTACAATGACCAGTGGAGTTTATTGTGATTGATTGCCCCTCCCTATAACGTTCTCTTGGAAAGACTAAGTTTGGATGCATTTGGGGTCATCACATCCTTTGATAAGGATCAACGGCAGGATGGCAGCAGGTCGGACGAACAGAAATGGGTATTCGTAGATTCAAGTGGGTATAAAGAACAGGAAGCAAAAACAAGGGTTTTGAAAGTGAATGTGAATAGATACAACTCACTAAGACATAAACATAATCAAGGGTTTGAGCTCAAAATAGGGTTTGATACAACTCACAAACGCTAAACGTCGCTCAAGATTCAAATGAGAGTTAAATGCAACTCATTAACTTATTCAAATGAAAAGGCTCACCATAATCTTTGGAACAAGACTAATAAGAATGCAAGGAATATTAAAGAGTTTGATTAATACTCAATAATCCGACAATACTAGCTTAAGAGTAGCCTTGCTCAAAAGGGTAAAGATTCTAAAATGCAGGAATATGCTTTTTTTTTTTCTTTTCTATATTCACATTGTCTATATCTCTCTATCTGTATAAATGTTGTTATTTATAGCAAGTTTTAAATCCTAGTGGCAAAACTGTAAATAATATATAAAGCCTTAAACCCTAAAAAATTGGGCTCATAAATAAAATAAAGGAAAACATGTACAAGAATACAAAACTGTATGTTTTATAGGAGAAGTCGGCATACAGTCACTTGGTATGTCCTGGGAGGAGTAGTATCCGAACCTGACGAGTTCGGCAATTGGTTGCACAGGTTCAGGAAGGAGTCCTAGAATTCTCGTATGGCTTTGCAAAACATCAGAGGGGTCAGCCCATAATTGCCGAGTTCTAAAGTTAACTGGCACTCGTCTCGCTGTACCATGCTAAGTAGTTCTATCTCTTGGCATCATGGTCTCTTGGTCACTCGATTGACGATAGACTTGTTGCCGAGTGGTTATTTTTCTTTCTCTCGTCCTTCTGGCTTTAGCTCAACTTCGGCAAGCATCGATCGACCTTGGCTTAAGACAGTCTTACTTTATCTTGGATTTAGTCGGAGGTTGATTCCCATCATCCTCCCTTCACTTGAAGGAAAAATTCTCGACCCTGATTGGGGTAGGAATGTTTAGGTATGATTAGAAGCTCTCACAAGAGCTACATGTTAAAGCTGCTAAAGGAAATGAAGTCTTCTCTCTAGAGTCCGACTTGTAGGAGAAGTTGGTGGAGTGGGTCGAACTGGGTGAAAAAATCAAAGAAGTCCAGATCGGTCCCTCTCTTGACCAAACCATGAAGGTCAAGATTGAAACTCCTCCCAAGGTAAAGGATGAAATTTTTGCTCTCTTACGGGCCAACTCAAATAGGTTTGCCTGATCAGCATTAGACATGCTTAGGATCTTACCTGGCTTAACAACCCATAGCCTCAATATTAACTCTACCACACGGTCCATCAAATAAAAGAAGAGGTATTTCGCTTTGGAGAGGTAGGTTGCAATTGAGAAAGAAGTGCAGAAGCTGCTTAAGGATAACTTTGTGAGGGAAGAGAAGTACTCGACCTGGCTAGCAAACATAGTACTAGTTAAGAAGAAGACTGGGAAGTGGCATAGGTGTGTCAATTATACTGACCTCAATAAAGCTTACTCAAAAAACTGCTTCCTTCTCCCTAAGATTGACCAGCTGGTTGACTCTACTTCGAGACATGCCTTGTTGAGCTTTATGGCCGCTTTTCAAACTTGAAGGATGAAATCTATACCTCTTTCGTCACTGACTACGGCATATATTGCTGTACAGTGATGCCTTTCAGTCTAAAAAATGTCAAGGCTAGTACCAATAGACGGTGACAAAATTGTTTAAGCCTTAGATAGGGTGCAATATGGAGGTGTACATTGATGACATGATTGTCAAGAGCACAAAGCTAAGCGATCATTTCAAGGACCTCGAGGAAGCTTTTGACTAGATGCGGACATACGACATGAAGTTGAACCCCCAAAAATGTATCTTCGGGGTTGGCTTCGGCAAATTCCTAAGCTTCCTGGTCATCGATAGAGGTATTGAGGGCAATCCTAAGTTAATAAGTGCCATCAAGGGGATGAAGCCTCCTACCTCGGTTTGAGACATATAAAAGGTCACCTACATAGTAGTCACATTGAGAAGGTTTGCCTTGAAAAGCACAAACAAATACATCGAGTTCTTTAAGATCTTAAAAAATCTAAAGGGTTTTGAATGGACCCTTGAGTGCGCTGCAGCCTTCCAACAGCTCTAAAACTTCCTTGTGCACCCATCGGTCCTCTCCAAGCCTATCCACGGAGAGGACTTATTCTTGTACCTGGCCGTAAGCAATCGAGCACTCTCTTCTATGATGGTTAGAGTAAAAGGAAGAGAGTATAAGCCCATATACTACGTCAGCCATATATTGCATGGGCTTGAGGTTAGGTATACTCGAGCAGAAAAGTTCGCCTTGGTCATTGTCATATCAATATGTTGAATGAGGCCCTATTTCCAGGCGTACCAAATCATTGTACTTACATATCAACCCCTGTGTACCATTTTGTAGAAGTCAGACGAGTCTGGACGAGTAGTGAAGTACGTAATGGAGCTGAACACGTACGGAATCTAGTATTGCGTACGGAATCTAGTATCAACCACGAACAGCGTACAAAGCATAAGTGTTGGTTGATTTTATGGTCGAATAAACTTGAAAGTAAGAAGCACCATTGGGTGAAGATAAGCTGGTATGGACTCTCTACATTAATGGATCATCCACCTTAAGGGTGGAGGTATAGGCTTTATACTGACTGGCCTTTACAACATCACAGTCTACTACACCCTTAAATTTGGATTTGGCAGTAGTAACAATGAGTCTAAATATGAGGCTTTGATTGCTAGTCTCAAGTTAGCTAAGGAGATCGATATGGAGCACTAAAACGTTTTCTGAGACTCTATGTTAGTCGTTTAGTAAGTCTGAGATGAATATGAGGCTAAGGACAACACCATGGTATGGTAACTAGAGAAGGTGAAGAGCCTTCTAACTGAATTCTCTTCGTGGACCATCGCAAAGGTCTCTTGGCTCGAGAATTCATTGGTGAATTGGTTGTCTAAACTAGCCTCTATGGGGATACAGGAACCTAAGGTGAGGGATAAGGAGATCTACATAGAGTACCTTCTAGAGAAGAGTATAGCTTCGAGCTTGGTGCAGGTGTTAGAACTAATAGCGACAACATTAGAGCCAAGCTGGATGGATCCTATCTAGAGTTATTTGGAGAAAGGCATACTTCTAGAAGATAAGAGGGAGGCAAAGAAATTTAGATATTATAGCACCAACTACATGTTGGTTGATGACATTGTTACTGTAGGGGGGTCAGCCTTCTCCTGCTCAGATGCCTCTAAGAAAGCAAAGGCCTGCGTGTTATGAAAGAGCTGCACACTGAAGTGTACATCAATCATATTCAGTCCCGAGCTCTCTACATTCAGGTAGTACGGTTAGGATACTATTGGCCCACCATGAGGTAAGATGCCAAAGCCATAGCTAAGGAGTACCCTTAGTGCCAAAAGCATGTCCCCATCAGCTACGTATCCAGGAGAAATCTCCAACCCTTGACAAGATCATGGCCATTTTCCTAGTAGGGAATCAACATCCTTGGCCCCTTTCCCAAGGCTTTGGGAGATTAGCAATTCATTATTGTTGCTATTGACTACTTCACCAAGCAGGTTAAAGTTGAAGCCGGGTGAAGATCATGTAAAGGAGTGTTGAGTCCTTTGTCCAAAACAACATCCTCTCCCAATTTGAGGTCCCATATGCCCTCATCATGGACAATGGGCGTTAGTTTGACAACCTTAGGTCTAAGGAGTTTTATGCTAAGCACCATATTACACCACACTTTACCCCAATTGCCCATCCCCAGTCAAATGGGTAGGTAAAAGAGGCCAACCAGGTCGTCTTCGATAGTTTGAAGAAGAGATTCAACCAAGCCTATGATGCATAGGTAGAAGAATTACCCAACATTTTGTGGTGATACAAGACTATCCACCGAACCTGTACGGACGAAACCCCCTTTCACTCAGCATTCGGTTCGAAGGTAGTGCTCTCCATCGAACTCGAGCTTCCTAACATCCGGACTCGAAGCTTCAATGTTCTTGTCAACAAGTCCCTACTTCAAGTTAACATCGACACTATAGAGGAAATAAGAGACCTCACGGTTGCTTAGGTAACTATCTACTAGCACCAAATAGCCCAATACTACGATCAGAAGGTCAGACATAATGAGTTTAAGGTCTGTGACCTGGTTTGTCGGAGGTTACAGGCCATGGGTTTGTGTGAAGGATAGGGTAAGTTGGCCTCCAATTGGAAAGACCCGGTCAAAGTAAGAGAGAGCTTAGGCAATAGAGTGTTCAGATTGGAAGGGCTTGATAGTGAGCTCATCCTTCGCACATAGAATGCCAACAACCTTCGACTGTACTTTGAATAGTATATTACTTTGTAAAATCTATAAAATTTCGAATGAAAAAGCTTCAATTTACACTCGTATCTCTCTCTCTCTCTTGTACTAAGTCCAAGCCTTTAGACGGTGAGCAAACATACTTACCACGTTGGTTAAAACGCCATTGGCTTGACCTCCTCAGAAAACCTCGGCAAGGAGAAACACTCCTTGTATAGTAGAATTCCCACCTACCAAGTAGGTTCGAATGCCACCAGCTTGACTCCCCTCAGATAAACTTGGCAAGAGGAAATACCCCTTGTATAGAGAAACTCCTACCTACTGGGCAAGTCGGAACGCTACCGGCTTGACCTCTTTGGGTAACCTCAGTAAAGAGAAATACCCTTTAACTAAAGGAACATCTATTAAACGGACAGCTTGAAAAGCTACCGACCTACCCCCTATGGGTAATCTCAATAAGGAGAAACACCCCTTAACCAAAGGTACTCCCATTTGTTAAGTAGGACAAAACGCTATTGACTTGACTACAAGACTGTGTTACAATAGACCAAGCATAAAAAAAGAAGAAGAAGAAAAAGGAAAGAAAGTTTAGATACCGAATTAGCAAATTTCACAAAGTTCAAATATTGAATTGATAAATTTCATTCATAAGGTTAAGTATAAAATTCTAGGGTTGGCATCCTAGTGGGAGGTACAAGTAGAAGAAAAAAAGAAATAACTATCACTTCGGATCAGTAACTCCGGCAACTCCTGTAAGCCCCACAACTAAGCAATCCGAGGTTTCGATCAGTTGAAAGACCCAATCGAGCCTAAATTATAAAGTAAAGCTATAAATATTAGTAAATCGATCCTGTAAGTTTGAATTTAAAAAAATAAGTAATAAAATAGGAGATTACAAAATTTTCAAATTTTAAGTATATAACTCATTATTTATCGAAAATGCGTAAAATGCATTCCGGTACTTAACGAATCGCTAGAGATAAATTATATGTATACTAAAGATTATAAAATGACCTAAATAATATTTAGGAATATTTATGTGTACTATATATGAATTTACATGTTGGTATAAATACGCGCAATTACTAAAAATACGCGAAATGTGTTAAAATTATACTAAATAATTAAAGAAAATTCATAATTAATTAAGAAAAAATCAAGAAAAATTAGAAAAATCAATAATGATCCAAATCAGGTCGTGGCAGGTCAGAATCCACAAAATAAAGATTAACCAATTAAATTTAGACAACACAAAAGCAAAAAATCAAGGAAATTGGGCAAAGTCATATCTAATTAATGCACAATAATTACACTAAAACTCTATAAATAGCAAGAAAAATTTAAAAGCTCATTTGGACAGTTAGAAATTAGAGAAAATTATGGAGAGGCGAAAATTGAGAGAAAAACCAAAGAAAAAAGAAAAGAAAAGGAAAACTGTGCAGTTAGGGCCACAAAGGAGAACCCAGACCCGACGGGCAGCTGGGAGTGGATGGCCACCACCACCAAATGGTGGTGGCAGCGCTCAGGCTGGCTGACAAGGCCACTGCGGCCGGCGATAGCCAGAGCCACCCAGACTGGTGAGTCCGATTTCCAGCCCGATTCTTGTGTAATTTTGTGAAAATAATAAATAGTTTTATAAAATTATGAAATTTGTTATTTTGAGGTTTTATTGTATGTAGATTTAGAAAAAAAAAATAGTGATTTAGTTTAATCACGTCTGAAAATATAGGATCCTTAAGAAATCGTGCAAAACCGAGCATGATTAGAATAGAAAATAAATAGGCTTAGGAGTGTAGTTTAGAGCTCAATCTTTTTCCGTAGGATACTCATGTGGTATAGAACAGTGCTATGAAACCATTTTTTTTAAAATTAATTTTCAAAATTTTTAAGTTAATTTTTAGCCCTAAAATGATGGAAAAATTGGGTAATTTGGGGTTAATTAGGTGATTAAGATATTAATTACTGATTTAGATAGTAATTAGATGTTTGGGGATGTTAATTTCTGATGTGAAACCTTACTCCTAACCTTTGGAGTATTAAGTATGGTTAATTTAGGAAATTAGGTAATTAATATAAGAAATTAGTAATATATAAAATTGTAAATTAATAAATCTAAAAAATTAGGGTTATTTAGATAATATTAGAGTAAAAATCAGAATAATATTACAGCTGAATTAAGATTGAATTTTAGGTAATTATATAAAAAAAGTAAGATTTTCTCACATCGGGGATAAATCCGATACTCTAATTAGGACTAGCGTGTATTGAATAGCTTAGAATACTAAATTAAGACCCAATAGGATATTTGAATACTCGAGCTTAATATGATTAATTTCACATTAGGATTCGAGCATGTTTAAGACTTAGAAATCGAACTAAAACCTAATTTAGAAATTGATGCGAAAACCGAATCCGAACCTAACCCCAAACCTAGAATAATTATAAAAGACTTAAGACCTAAATAATTATGTATATTAAACCTTAAATAAAACATAACAATAAGCGTTATAGGAGAAAATGAACCTATAATCATTATATGAAAACTGAAACCACGTTTGTGTTATAGGGATGATCGACGATGGCCTGAGCAAGTCGGACCTCAAGTGAGTGAGCGAGCGAGGAGTCGAGGTAAGTTGGGATTATAATGCTGTATTTTGGGAGGCTTGAGATTATGCTTGGTTGTGCTTGTTAGATAGTTGGATGTGTGCATGTGCTTGATTATGGGTGATGCTATGATTCTATTTGTTGCTCTAGCATGTATTGTATGATTTGCATGAAATGATTGATCATCCTAAACTGAACTTAATCAAATATATAACCAGTAATCATAATCGGACATGCATGGCAACCCGTTAGGGGAACTTAGGACTTTCCGGCCAAATACCAACCCCTTCGAAAGGGATAGCGCAGGATTGTAAAATGATCCCTTCTTTAACCTCAGTCGAACTAAGTGAAAGGAGAGGAGGTCGCGGCGAGAGTGAAGACAGTAGTTCGAAGGTAGTCGCGGGAGGAGCAAGGTCTCCATTACACAAGCTTGTGTTTGGTCGTGAGCTGTTGCATTAATGGCAACTCCTCAACCCGGATTAGAGCCAGCGCAATTTCTCTAATCTCACGACGGGCCGATCAATGTCGTGCGATGGCATTTGCTTGCACATGCATTGCACCTAACAAGTGATTGAAAACCTTGTTGTGTGTATGGTATAGTTTTAAGTCCTCCATCCTAACTTACTGAGCTGTGGTTGCTCACATCCCTATAGACGTCGTGCAGGTGCTGGCTAAGAAGCGGCAAACAACTATCCTAAAGTTAGCAACTGCTGGATCCTAGGGAGTGAGGAAAAACATTGAAGAATAAACACACATATTTTAAGGTCTAAGTTTTTATTTTAAAATTATTTTTCATTTTTTTAAATAGTGTAATAAATAAATTAAAGTGTATAGATATATAAATTTTCTCACTTTCTTAGGTAAATGATCTATATAAATTACAAACTGTATACTTCAAAGTGGGTTAGTCATAGACGCCTTGTGTAGATCAGGTCTAAGATAGCGGTTGTAAGGCCAACTTCTATCTTAGGATGGTTTACACAGCAGGGCTGTTATGACTTTGCTGCTTCGAGGCGTGACAACTCCAAAAAATCCGAAGCTTCTAAGGGCTCTAGGCTAAGGTAAGGGCCGAAGGCTACTGATTGGGGTTAGTAGGATGATTAACCCAATCCTGATCACCCTGAGAAGCACCTTCAAGGGTGAACTCTTGTTGAGCTGCCGGGACAGAATCAGATGTGAAATCATTGTGTTTGGACCCGGCAGAAGAAGGGGCAACTGAGACCTCCCTCTTATCCCTAGAAGTTGAGGTGTCCAAATGACTAAGGAAGCTTAGGTCAAGATTGGGATAATGGGAGAGCACCTTTTTTCACCTCTAGCAAGTGCATTCGATTGAGATGTCTTCTAGCTCCTCTAACCATTGCTTCATCAACTAAAAGTCAACGAAGGCTTTCTTAGTGGTGGTGGCGCTAATGACTTCTTCGGTCTCCATTTTGGAGATGATCTCCTCCATCTCCAAAACCCTTCCCTAGAGCTCCTAGACTCGTAGTTCTAACCTAACTTGGAAACCAACTAGCTTTCGTGAGGTAGCTTTGGTATGGTTACACTCGGATGCCTTCATTGCGAGCTTGGTCTGCAGCTTAGAAATTGATGCCTTCAACTCGACATTCTCTCTCTCGAGGTGGACCTTAGCCTCCTTTTGCTCATTTAATTTTTGGGAGGGACGAGCCTTAGTCCTTTGCTCATCTTCTGACCGAGCCTTCAAGTCATTGGCCATCTTAGCAGCACCTTTGGTAGCCTCTCTTTTTTGCTCTACGTCCTTTAATCTACCTTAGAGCCTAGCCACCTACACATAAGAGTAATACAGGTGCCGATTAGCCTTGGTGAACTTATCTAAATATTTATTAGTACAAGACTTTACCTCCTCCAGATCCTTCTCAACTCTACATAATGCTTCCCTAAAGCCCTTTACCTTTTTTTGGACAACATCATAATTGTTTAACTAAAGCAGCACTTAGTCGTGGTACTGTAAAGAAACAAACTGAGGTCAGTTTCATAACAAGAACAAAGTACGTTAACATAAAGGGATGAGGGCTTACTTGTCAAATGAGCGTGCTCAAGTGGCCCGCTATCTCCATTGGGTCACTCCCACTTACCCTTGATATCTCCTTAAGAATAGCCCAATCGCTAGGGGTATAAGACCCTAAGGAGGCCTAGTAGCTGAGAGTCCAGTGATGCAACATAAGGTCATTGCCCCGAATCTCCCACTTTGGCCTAAGGAGCTTCCCCCTGACCCTTTTGGTCTCAACTTCGGAAGTGTGATGGTAGAGCTCTTCATTCCAAGAGATGCACGATACTCCCTTAAATGAGTCTAACTCAATCCTTAAGAACCTGAACATGTTGAAGATGTCAAAAAATTAGTCCCCAAGTTCATTTACACATTTATAAGGTTGAGTTGTTAGCTACTCATACCAAGTTGCCTAGCTCAGGGGTACCCTCCTTAGAGGCTTCTATTTCTTAACTCCCGGCATTGCCTCCCTAGAAGTTTTGGGAGCTTTCCTTTTTTGGCAGACCACTCTGGACGGGGGAGTATCCTTTGCTACCTCCTCCTCTTGCCAAAAGGAAGCAACATCTTGATGTTCGGGTCGTCAACGTTTGTAGGATCATCCCCCACAGTAATGGGCTCTGAAGTAGGGATAGGGGTAGTAGAAGGAAGAGCTATACCTATAGGCTCACTAACTAGTGGCTTTGCTCGGGACCCAAAAGGAACCCCCTAAGGTAGAGCTACTGTCTTGACCCTATTAGTCTCTCCAATTGATACCTAGGAACTCAATTATCATTAGGACTTACTATAGCAGATTAGAACTAATGGGCCCTTTGAAATATTGAAGAAACTTAGAGTGAATAGGTCGACGAACTAGTTAGAGTAGCTAACGTGAAGCTACTCGAAGGATATGACCCACTTACGAACACAACACAACTTGACACTTCACTTAATATGATGCATAAGTTAATATTAAAGTTCACCCGCCACTAATCTTGAGCTACTTGGCAAGATTAGATAAGAGTATATGAAAATGGACTTGGAGAGGGTTGTCTAGTAAGAATAGCATATTCAATGTCTATCTGTAAAGTATGATGATTCCGGCTACAAGGAGTAGGGACTATTTATAGTAAGTTTTTAAGGCAATATTACAAATAAAGAAATTATAAAAAGGAATACATAAAAAGGGGATTCTTAATACATACAAAAAAGGGTAAAAAGGACAAAAGACAAAAAGGGAAAAGTAGTGCAGTGTCAAATGAAATAGACATGTGGCAGTGCAACATTGGTTCCGTACAAAGATTCTTTAGGTACAACAGCTGAGTGGAATCAAGATGTGGCGACATCACGGATTGTTGAGACAAGAAAGGATGCAGCAAGTATTGATTAAAGGCCCAAAGGAGAATGTCTCGTCATTTAGTAGGAAGCTGTCGACAACTGGAGGTCTAATCATTTGTCATAAGGGGGAGAAAACAAAGTAGGGTGTAACCTTCTGGAGCTTTCAAAGAATTTAGTCATCCTTTTTCTATATAAAGTTTCTCATCATCGGCAAGTTGACGAGAGAGAATTCTTCGGGTGAGGGATTGGAGGCCTCGAATTCGTACGCAAGTAAGAGGAATAGTAGTTGGTAACTCATTGGTTCCCCGATGTTGTTGAAGAGTTTCCGTCAAATCTTGGCCTCTTCTTCATTGGGTACATAGGGTGTTAGATCAGCCACATTAAAAGTAGCAGATATATCATATTTGTTAGGCAGCTTAAGCTCATAGGCATTATCATTGATGCGCTTAAGAATCTTAAAAGGTCTGTTTGATTTGGGGGAAAGCTTATTCGTTCTCTTCATAAGGAAACGCTCCTTATTGAGATAGACCCAAATAAGGTCTTTAGGGCTGTAAACCACCCGTCTCCTTCCTCGGCTTCCTTGCTCCTTCTGCTGAGTTATAGTTTGTGCTAGTTGTTCAATAACCTTTTGATGCAACTTTTAGAATTGCTTAGCGCGTCGCAGGTTGGCTTGACTTTCCCATTGTACGGCCGGACTAATAGCCATATCTCAGAGTAAGTTCAATTAAGTCCATAGACGACCTCAAATGGTGACTTTCTTATCGAGTTGTGAATTAATCGGTTGTATGCAAACTCATAACAAGTAGGCATAGGTCCCAATCATGTAAGTTCTTCCCCACAGTTGCTCGTAAAAGGTTGTTGATTATCTTGTTTACTACTTTGGTCTGGTCGTCTATCTAAGGGTGGCAAGAAGTACTGTACATAATCTTAGTACTGAGTTTTCTCCATAGGGTTTTCTAAAAGAAACTCATGAACTTCAAGTCATGGTTGAACATAATACTTCTTGGCAAGCCGTACAGACATACAACTTCCTGTAAAAAGAGGTTAGAGACAAATAAAGCATCATTAGTTCTGTGACAGGGAATGAAGTGACTCATCTTATTGAACTGATTGACTACAACCATAATTGAGTAATGTTTTCTCAGAGTTAGAGGAAGGTCGAGTATGAAATCCATGCTTAGGTCAGTCTATGGGCATTTAAGTAAGGGTATAGGTGTATATTCTCTATACGGTTCTCTCCTTTCTTTCATATGTTTACACACCTCTTACCTCTTAAGAATTCAGGGTACGTCCTTCATTATCCTAGGCTAGTAGAAGTGTTCTTTCAATATTTCAACCGTCCTCTTTTCTCCAAAATGGCCAACCAAGCCCTTAGCATGAGCTTCTCAGATGAGTAGATCTTTAGCCAAACAACTTAGCACACAAACCTGTTTGCCCCTCATTAGGAACCCTTCACTTAAGTAGAACGAATCTACAGCTCCTCTAACATTGCACTTGGCTACTAAGGGCCCAAAATGTGGATCATACTCATCTGATCAGGTAAAGTGCCAAATCCAAGTATCTTGGATTGCAATGTTGTAACAACAGTATAACGACGAGAAAGGGCATTTGCCATAGTGTTAGTGCTCCCCTTCTTATATCTGAAGATGTAGTAGAAAGATTCCAGGAACTCGACTTATTTGGCATGACATCGATAAAGTTTCTATTACCTATGAAGATGCTTGAGAGACTCATGATTTAAGTAGATGATGAATTCTCTTGGCAAGAAATGACGCTGCCAGTTTTGTAGTGTTTGGACAAGGGAGTAGAACTCCTTGTCGTATGTTGAGTAATTCAATGCAGCACCTTTAAGTTTCTCACTTAAATAGACAATTGGTCAGTGTTCCTACATAAAGACAGCACCAATGCTGACTTTAGACGCGTCATATTCCACCTTAAAAACTTTCAAGAAATTAGGAATGGCGAGTATTAAGGCTGATGTTAATTTGGTTTTTATATCTCTGAAACTTTTCTAAGCTTTCCTCGACCATCTAAACTCAGTGTTCTTCTTGGTTAATTTGGTTAAAGGACCAGTTATGGAACTGAAGTTCTGAACGAATCTATGATAGAACAAAGCTAAACCATGGAAGCTCCTGACTTCAGCAACACTAGTCGGCATAGGCTACTCAAGAATAGCTTTGACTTTCTCGTTATCAACTTAAACTCCTTTCCTTAAAACAACATATTCGAGGAATATAATCTCACTTTGACAGAACACATATTTCTTCAAGTTGCCGAATAATCTCTCAGCATGGAGTATGTCGAACACCAATCTTAAATGCTCAACAGAGGTAATGAGGTTAGCATTGTAGATGAGAATGTCATTAAAGTAAAACACAATCCATTTGCTAATCAATGTTGTAAGCACATGATTCATTAACCACATAAATATACTTGGCGCATTAGTTAAACCAAACGGCATTACCATCCATTCGAACAGACTATCCCTTGTCTTGAAGGCCGTCTTCCATTCATCTCCAAGTCTCATTTGTATTTGGTGGTAACCACTTTTCAGGTGAATCTTCGAGAAGATGTGGGTACCATGTAACTCATTGAGCATATCATCTAACTATGAGATTAGATATCAGTACTTAATGGTAATTTTGTTGATGGCATGACTATCAATACACATTCTTTACGACCCATCTTTCTTAGGTACTAGTATGGTGGTATGGCATGTATCCACGGCTTACCAACTCATCCACTTGTTTCTTTAGCTCTGTTGCCTGCTTAGGATTAAGCTTATAAGTAGGTCGGTTCGGTAAGGCAGCTTCAAGTTGGAGGTCGATGCAATGCTCAATGCCTCTTAAGGGAGCTAAACTTTTCGGCATCTTGGCAAGAAATAGGTCGGTATAGTCTTGAAGTAGCTGTTGCATCTTGACAGGTAAGCTTTCGGCTTCTCTTACCTCCAAGAGTCTCTTGGCTAAAAGGAGCACATAATCCTTGGCCTTGACTTCTCGGGCAAACAGAGTTCGAGAAATCACTAAAGACTTTTGCTATAGTGATGGAGCGACCTTCTCTTGGGCTTCTTTCACTTCCTCAAGACTTATAGGTGTCAGTATAGTTTTCTTCTTGTCTTTTTGGAATATGTAGGTGTTCTTATACCCATCATATAATACTTTTAAATCTAATAGCCATGGTCGGTCGAGTAAGATGTGAGAAGTGCACATGGGAAGGACATTACACAATACCTCGTCCTTGTACCCGAACTAATGGCAATCGGTACTCTAACCTGCTTGGCAATGTGTAAGCCTTCTTTCTTATTCAGCCAGTGAATCTTATACGGCTTAAGGTGTAGGAATGTTTGCAATTCCATAACCTTAACTACCCCTTGTGCTATGAGATTGGTATAGCTCCTTCCATCAATGATTAAGGCGCATAGCTTGTCATTCACTCGACAATTTATGTGGAAGAGATTCTCCCTTTGTGCATTCTCATCGATCGTAGAAGTGATAAGAAATCGACGTACAATAAGGCTTCGCAGTCTTCCTGAAACTCTTCTAGCATCTACTCAATTCCCATCTCTTTCTCCCCTTCACTCGTACTTTTTACTTCGAATCGAAGCATGTCTCCCTTTATAGTTATGACCCATTGGTTCGAACATTGACTAGTCACATATCCATAACTGAGACATTAAAGCACTTGATCTCTCAGGTCTTTCTTCCTAGCCTTTAACCTTAGTCTCTATGAACCTCAGGTTCCTCGGCTTTCTTCTAGTCGGCTCAGCACTTGCCTTCGACATTCCACCTCGGAACCATTTGATGATCGGTCATTCCTTAGTCAGCTTGGCATGCCGCTCTTGTTTGACACCATTGGTCTGGTACTCAACATTTAGCTAATTTCGTTCCCCCTCTACCTTTTGATTTCTATGCTACCTTAATAGCTTCAGTCGGAGTTACAGGACTTTATAGGTCTACTATGTTACCAATCTCAATTCTTAGCCTAAAAATGAATCGCGCTATAGTTCGTGTCTCAAGCTCATCGACATCACATCGATCATGAGCAACTAAAACTCTCGAACATAGTCGTCTACTAATTGGCTACCTTGCTTTAAGTCTTAGAGACGTTAAAAAGTGTCTTATTCGTAGTGTTCGGGAATAAACCTACTTCTCAGGACTCTCTTCATTTCATTTCATGTTCGAACTTCTCGTCGGGCTCTCAGGCGGACATTCTGCAACTTCTTCCACTACATCACTGCATATCCATAAAATTCCAATGTAACCACTCGAATACGAATAGTATCTTCATAATCATAAAAGTTAAATATCTTTTCGATCTTCTCCTCCCAGTCAAAGTAGTCGTCACTACTACTAGACCCATTGCAGCTCAAAATCTGTACTTTGAGGTGTTCGGTGCCCTTAGGAGCCTTAACTTTACGCTCGTCAACTTTAACATATTGTTCTTCCTCTTCATACTCCTCCACTTCATCCAATTCCAACCTCCATCTCGCCATTCTTTTTGTACGTCAGGGTGGTGCTTAGTTTATAGGAATGGGCTTTGGTGCACACCGCTCATTCATCTGTATTCTCGGCTCTATTCAACAACTCTCTTACGTGGCCCAGTTTCTAAAAGTCTCTGTACCGAAACAACTAAATTAACCATAATTGTAGTAAGGTCTTGTATCTACTCATCAGTAGTACAGGTGTTTGTTGGGTAACTTAACCATTACCATGAGCATCACTCTTAGCATTGTTAATCTCTCCTTGAATACTAAGATTTGACATTCTTAAAACAAAGCTTCAGAAAATACTCTTCATACAAGAAATCCTCACAAACACACATACGAAATACCACACCAATTGTGAACTGTGAACTTGCTCTATTCTTCCAAATGGAAACAGAGTATCTCTAATAGGAAATTAGTAGGGACTAATACCATACAGCTCTTGGCCTCAACCTTAAGATCTGATACCAAGATTATATGATGTGCCTAAGAGCTCAGTTATCACTGGGATTTACCGTAGCAGATTAGAACCAATGGGTCCTTCAAAATATCAAAGAAACTTAGAGTAAGTGGGTTGACAAATTGGCTATAGTAACTGATGTGAAGCTGCTTGGAGGATATGACCCACCTACAAACACAACATAACTTGACACTTCATTTGATATACCGCACAAGTTAATGTCAAGGTCCACTCGCCAGTAAGCTTGAGCTACTCAACAAGATTACATAAGAGTGTATGATTGGAGAGAGTTGTCTTGCAAGAACAGTATATTCAATGTCTATCTATAAAGTAAGACGATTCCAACTATAAGGAGAAAGAACTATATATAATAAGTCCATAGAACAACATTACAAATAAAGAAATTACAAAAAGGCATACACAAAAAGGGCATTCCTAATACATACAAAAAAGGGTAAAAAGGACAAAAGACAAAAAGGGAAAAGTAATATAGTTTTGATGAAATGGATAGGTGGCGATGTAACATTAGTTCTGTACAAAGATTCTCAATGTACAACAGCTGAGTGGAATCAAGATATAGCTGCATGATGGATTGTTGAGACGAGAAAGGGATGCAACAAGTATTGGTTAGAGGCCAAAAGAAAAGTCTTCGGCCTAAAGCAAAATGTCTTATCATTAGGCAAGAAGCTCTCTACAACTGGAGGTTCTATCATTTGGTACAAGAGGGACAAAATAGAGAAAGGTGTAACCTTCCAAAGCTTTTAAGGAATTTAACGATCCTTCTTTTGTATAGTGTTTCTTGTCATCAGCAAGTTGACGAGAGAGAATTCTTGGGGTGAGGGATTAGAGGCCTCAGAGTTGTAGGCAAGTAAGAGGACAAGTAGTTGGTAACTCATCACCAGCCCCTGACCTCAGTTGCATAGCCTTGCCATTTAGGATGGAGGCTTTTGTGGTTGGCTATGATTTAGTTTTCCGATGCCCCATTAGCTCCTCTAACGAGGGATGGGAAATCTCCTCGGTTAGATTCTTCCTTATAAAGAATTGAAACAAGTAGTAAGGGAAAAGAAAATGAAGCAAAAGTAAAATACAAAACATTACTGTTCACCGACTCCACTGTAATCGGTACGGACAAGGAAGATCCTTCTCCCATTTTATTAAAAGAGATGTTAGACGAAGTATCTCTACACTAGCACGACATACAAAGGTATTTGTAAAGGAAACGAACTTGTACCTTAAGCCCACTTCTTCACCATCACCTTCTTTATGCTGGGGAAGAGCTCAAAGATCATATACCAAAAGTACCTCCTCACTATCTTCACAACATTTATTTCCTGGTCATCCTTGAGGGCCATGAAGGCTTGAATCTCCCTTGCAACCTCAGCATCACTGGGACCAAGCTCCTTTTAAGCCGTAGTTTGGACCAGTTTGGTGTACTTCGTCCAGAAATCTACCTCCTGAGGCAGCTTAACTACTACATAGTCATCTTACTAGACCTTCACAGAGTCTATGAGGCCACAAAACAATTTCCTCCCTAGACAATGTTAGAGGTATGGTAACATCACCCCCCATACTCTTCCACATATAGAAGTGGTTGAAAAGCTCAGGGGTAGCTCTAATCACTAAGTACTCGTACAACACTTGAAAGGCTTTCAACACCCTCTACCTATTGGGAGGGACTTGCACCGAATTGCATTAGTGAAAGTTGAAGAGTTTTTTCTCAAAGTTGCTTGGGCGAAAGCATTGCCTAAACTCTAGATACTATTTGAACACTATAAAGCGCCTCCCCAATAATAGGGTGACCCTTCCCTCCTTACTTGGCAGTCATACTGTCCACCTAAGGATTGGCCCAACGATGAAGTTGCCCAAAATCCAATTATGGGCAAATGCCTTACACCCGTTAACACGGCCACTTGGGCCCTTATTTGTCCTAGGCATGTCGAACAAATCCTTGAGATGTAGCAAAGGAGCATATATGTACATATCCTTGGGGATGGCATTGATAAGCCTTATTCTATTTAGGGCCTCCATCGCCATCCTGGTGGAGACATTGAGTTATGCCAGTTGTTGTTGGTGAATTTTAGGATGAGGAAAAATCCTGCAAAAGAGAATGAAATGCTTAATACCGGGGCCAGTTCGGTGCGGCCACTCTGATGCCTAAGTTAGTAAGGTAACTTTGTATGGAAAATATGCGAGCAAAAAGTGTTAGAGAGCTTTTACGAAGTTTCTTTCCAATATTTATAGACGGTTATAGTGTCTAAGATAGTTATCGAAATAATTGTTAAGATACGTGGAAGCTTCTTGACTTGATATCTCTCCTAATATGTAGGGATAGCAAGTGGTTATGTAATATACCCGTACTTATGATAACTGTTCGTGCCATAGATTTGAATTCAAACCAAAAATGAACTTATTCTACTCGAAATAAATGCCGTATGTCATCAAACCAGTGGTATGCTAAATGGCGCCATACTCGGCATATCGGCAGTTGAATGCACGAGTGTCAGATAAGCGAAAACTGACTATCAACATTTACCCCCTAACTCTCGTGTTTGAGTAGTTGAAAAAGAGAGTTATATATATATATATATATATATATATATATATACACTAGAGGTTGAGTAAGAGAGTGATTTTCTAGATTTATGCCGAGTAATATGGGAAGTAGGACGGATCATATCTCAGTCAAAAGGTCGCGATTTCTAAACTCCCGTTTGTTCTAGAAACCAAGAAATTGGAGGTATGACATCTATCACCTAGGTTATCACTCTGTTGCAAGCTTAATAACTATTAGAAAGTTTTCAGTCGTAAGATTTTTGTCACAAAACACGCGTCAGAAATCCACGCTATTACTAGATCAACGCATCATTATTGTTAGAAGCAAAATTACAGTTGCAAGGACGAATTGTTTATATATAAAGCACTGTTCACAATCAGAATTCATTTCTCTGGTTGCATCTTAAACTTTTATTTTCTTTTTCATCTTCAACCCCACATTCTTCAACTTGCGTTATATCATCTTGCACAATTATTTAGGTATGGTTAGCAAAGTTGCTTATAGACTTGTCCTTTTTTTATTCTGAGGCAACGAAAACTAAAGCTACTCTCCACTACCTCCCCCCAAAACAATGAGCGAGACAGCATGTTCTTCGGGCAATTTGGCCGATAGTATGAAGGCAAGGTAGGATAAACTTGCTTAGATTAACAAGCTTCCTGTAGATAATTATCTTGAGGACAGGGAAGGGAGGTCGTCGGCGAGATATTTGTACAACACAATAGCATACTCTTGTGACTCTCCAAATGGAATCGCTAGTTCTATTGACAGAGTCCTTATTACAAAACAAAATTAGTTTTGGCGAGATCTTCCTAGAACATAGAATCTAAGGAGGCTAAGAGATGGGGATAAGGTATGCTTTCTAAGGGAGCGCGAGTTCCATATATACTTGAAATATTTGGATTTTGGGTTGTGCTTCCCTTTCTCAGCTTTTGTTAAGGGCTTCTTCAACTACTTTAAGGTCGTGCTGAGTATGTTCTCACCTAATACATATCAGCTTCTGGCGTCTTTTGAGATAATTTGTGAAGAAGTCGAGGTCAGGACCACACCTCAGTTGTTTTGGTTCTTCTTTACTATTCGAAGGTAGCCTGATGGATGGTATTTTGCCATTGCGAGGCATGGGCGTAAGTTCATGGATGGGTTAGAGTCCAAGATCTACAAGTGGCATGACAAATTCGTGTCAATAGTGTTTGACGAGGACTTGGGCTTTTAGACCCAATGGATCTAGTCAATTCATATAAAAGACATATATCTGATGTCGAATAATGCAGCAACAATGAAGAAAATTCAAGAGAAGAGGAGAAACAAAATGTTCTTCTAGGACATCGAGAGAATTATACGGCGTTATGAAAATGGGGACCCAATATTTTCTGAAAAAAGAAGGTATGCTAATGAATTATTGTCGTACTGAATATAGCCATAAGAGGAAAGCTGTTCTCGTGACTTGGGGAGAGAATTGTAGCCTTTGCGTCTTACTCGGTATGGTAAATGTAAGTTCATCTTATACCTATGTTTATATTAATTCATCTACTCGTATTGCAAATATGGGTACTAGTGAGGTGGATTTTGCCAAGCTACTTGCTCAACCTAAGGCAAAGAAGTTCAAGGCTGATAAGAGGGTAGCTACCTCACAACTACCACTCAGCCTGCTGTCGCAAAGAAGGCTACAACAAAGCAAGCGGTAGTGCAGAAGACCTCCTGTCCTGTCGAGAAGTGGAAGGAAAGTGAGAAAACATAGCCAATCAAGGTTATTCATTTTAAGGAGCCTTAGGTTGAGATTAATCAAACTTTTGTCGAGCCGAGAGATGATGAATGTCAAGAGACACATCTTGACTAAGGGGTTGAGAATGTCATTGCCATTGAAGGGTTATCCTTGATAGTGGAAGTAGCGCTGAGCAACAATAAAAGACCGAGTAAAGAGCTTGTTGGCTAATTAGTTACTAAAAAGTCCAAAGATTCAGATGAGAGGGTGAAGGAGGCAATGCACAATAGAGCACTTAGCATCAATAGTGTTGAATTCATCCATAATAAGGAGCTTGGTAAGTAATACATCCTATACTAGAACCACACAATTCTGGACACGACTCGGCCCTGGGCGACAGGACGAAGTCTTAGCTTTAATGGAAGGAGTAATTCTTCCCAAGGATAGAGATTTTGCAAGAAAGGATGTCGACAAAGTCGGTGATTGCAATAAGGCTCATATTGCGGCCAAATTATATGATTTGAGTATCCATAACCATTATTTCTAATTATCGAACTCATTTAAGTTACTAATACATTTCCTTTTTCAAATGAGCAGCCACATTCTGAAGGCTTTGGATGAGGCTGACAAGGAGGAGAAGAAGGTAATATCTTCAGTTCTATCAGTGTATTATGCCGAATCATTATTGATTGTATTAAATAAATTTGCTGCAGACAGTCGATGACACATTCAATGCCTCAAAAGCCCAAACTGTTGTTGCCAAAAAATGTGAGGATAAGGGCAGAGATGGAGGCGAGAAAGCTCCAAGAGGACCTTGTTTCCCAGAAGTTGGCATATGACCTTGCTACCAATGAAGTCTCAAATCTAAAGGCTAAAATGGAAGAGCAATACAAAGAGTCTGAAGGCCTAAAAGAGGAGTTACGGAAGAAGAAAGAAAAGTACTAGGGCCTTGGCTGAACTCTTTGTACGATGAGCGAGGAGGAAGATAAGCTCTAAATGTAGATTAAAGAGTTAGAGACCAACAACTTGAACTTACAAAGCCGTATGGCCCGAATTAGAGGAGACTGTGAAGAGAGGACCATCAGTTGAGGAGGCCCTCGATATAGTCACTCTTAGTTGGCAATATGAGAGACTTCTATGGAAGAAAATGTTGGAGGGGGTTTAAGCGATGAGAGAGGAGATCTTGAAGCTTCATCCCGATTATGATCTCTTTTTCCTTGACTTTGCTGATGTTGACGATAAAGTCAGCAGAGCCAATGAAGACGAAGAGGAAGGTGCCAAGATTTCGAATAAGGGTGATGGCATAGCTTACATCGAGGATTCGGAGGTAGATGAGAACTCATGTGCCGAGAAAGTGGAGTACTAAGAGAAAGCCCCAACCTCTAGTCCAAGAATTACATCTGTTGATTCCGACAGTAGGCCATAGGATTCTTTTGTATTGTTTATACCTTTATAACTGCATTGGCTGAATGAAATATCCTTCATATGACCCTTTTCAATACGTTTTAGTTCACGCATTTAAGAGTTTCCTTGTTCTATCTCACACGTCCTTATTCATTAGCATGTTTCTACTCACATGACGTTTAATTTCACATAAACACCTAATCTTAGCTTGTTTTAGTTCACAAGGTTAATTAGTTTTCAACATGTTTTACTTCATACGCCCAAATATGTCTCAACATGTTTTGTTTCATATGTCTAAATATGTCTTAACATGTTTTGTTTCACACACCCATTTTTCTCGACATATTTTATTTCATATGCCTACTTTTCTTAGCATGTTTTATTTTACACGCACATTTTTCTTGATACATTTTATTTCATACATACATTTTTCTCGACATGTTTTATTTCATACGCTCAATTTTTACGTCTTTATAGACATTGTCCGTAAGCCATTTGAGGTGTGGCCTAGTAACATTACTTGGCCGTAAACTTACTTTATATAGTTCATTAGCTGCGGTAGACTAGAACTTACTGACTTATCATTGATAAGAGGGATAAGAAACATGAGACTTTTAACACAACTTAAACAAGTACTGTGGTCTTATAGACAAATTGGCCATCGCCAAATGAGTGGTGATAAAAATCATCCGATAGATTAATTGAAATATAATTTTAGATTCTCAGCATTCTACGCTCAAGGGATGATAGATCTGTCTAGCCTTTCTAGTCGATAGGTCCCGTTGCTAATGACTTCTGGAATCCTGACAAAATCCTCCCAAATTGCGCCTAGCTTTCCTTGACTCACTCTATGCTAGTGGCTTCCATCTTGCGATAAACTAGATCTTTAGGTTGGAAAACCTTATGCTTCACTTTCTGATTGTAATACCTTGCCACTCTATGCTAGTATGTGTCACGCCCCGAAGCGGCAGAGTCGTAACAGCCCTGCCGTGTAAACCATCCTAAGATAGAAGTTGGCCTTACAATCGCTATCTTAGACCTGATCTACACAAGGCGTCCACGACTAACCCGCTTTGAAGTAAACAGTTTGTAATTAAAATAAATCATTTACCTATAAAAGTGAGGAATTATATATATCTATTATCATTCAGTTATTGCAGTTAAACTTTATAACATTTCTCTATAGTATATTCCTTAGTATTATATCATTCGGAAATGAAAAATAATTCTAAAATAAAAACTTAGACCTTAAAAGATGTGTTTATTCTTCAATGTTTTTCCTCACTCCCCAGGATCCAGCAGTTGCTAGCTTCAGAGTAATTGGTTGCCGCTTCTTAGCTAGCACCTGCACGACGTCTATAGGGATGTGAGCAACCACAGCTCAGTAAGTTAGGACGGAGGACTTAAAACTATACCATACACACAACAAGGTTTTCAATCACTTATTAGGTGCAATGCATGTGCAGGCACTAATTACCTAAAATTGAATTTTGTTTCAGATTTGTTATGTTCTGATTTTCATTATTTTATTATCTAATTAAACCTAATTTTTCCATATTTATTAATTTTTAATTCTACATATTCCTAATTTTCTACATTTACCACATAACACCTTCATTACTTATACTCAATACTCCATACACTAGGATCAGGTTTCCACATCATATATTAACATCCCTAAACATCTAATTACTATCTAAATCAGTAATTAATATCCTAATCACCTAATTAACTCCCAATTACTCAAATTTTTCATCATTTTAGGGCTAAAAATTAACTTAAAAATTTAGAAAATTAAATTTTAAAAAATGGCTTCATAGCACTGTTCTATATCACATGAGCATCCTACAGAAAAAAATTGAGCTTCAAACTACACTTCTAAGGTAATTTATTTCTAAACCGAAATGTGCTCGGTTTTGCATGATTTCTTAAGGACCCTATATTACGGGACATGTTTTCATCTAAATAATATTTTTCCTACAAACTACATACAAAAATATCCCAGAATAACAAAATTCATAATTTTATAATTATATTTACTATTTTTACAAAATTTCACAAGAATCGGGCTAGAATTTGGACTCACCGGTTTGGGCGGCTCCGGCCACCGCGGGCCGCCGTGGCCTTGTCGGCCGGCCTGGGCTCTTCCACTACCGTGTGGTGGTGGTGGCCGTCCACTCCCAGCTCCTCGTATGGTGTGGGTTCCTTTTAAAACCCCTAACTGCACAGTTTTCCTTTTTTTTTTTTCTGGATTTTCTCTCGATTTTTTCGGTGTTTTGATTTTTCTCAAATCCTAAACTGACCAAAGGACTTCTGGAATTTTTTTCCCCTATTTATAGACAATTTTAGAAATTAATGTGCATTAATTTGATGGGATTTTGCACCAATTCCATAATTTTTGGCTTTTTGTTTGTCAGATTCTTATTGGTTAATTTTTTTTCTTGCTGACTACGACCTTATCTTGTTGCAGCTTATCCTCTTCTGATTTTTCTGATTTTTTCTATAATTATTTTGTATTTTTCTTTAATTATTTGCTTAGTTTTAGGCTAATTTAGGTAATTACGCGTATTTTTATCTACACGTAAATACATGTGGGGTACACGTGAACATTCCTAAATATTATTTTGGTCATTCTAAAATTTTTAGTATACATATAATCTATCTCTAGTAATTTATTAGTTATTTCATGATACTTTTCGCATTTTCGGTAATTAATACCTATTATACTTAAAATTTGAAAATTTTATAGTCTCCTATTTTATTACTTATTTTCTTAAATTCAAGTTTACGGGGTCAGTTTTACTAATATTCCTCTCAATAGTTAAAAATTTGGGTTTGATCGGATCTTTTAGTCGATCGTCCTAAACCTTAAGTTCTAAGTTCAATCCTACAGTTACTTAGCTGAATTTTGGGGCTTACATTTCTATCCCCCTTAAAAATAGTTTCGTCCTCGAAACTACTGTATACCTATGTATTGCTTACTTGCTAGGATTGATAGTACATTTAGCTCTACTGAAATTTCTAAGTCTAGACTTTGATCAGGTCGTATCTTTACTTATTCCGTGTCTCAATTCTTGAACTTCTGAACCTGATTATCCAGTATTTTTTTAGGGTTACTTTATATCCTTAACTCCCGTCTTCCATTCTACTGAGCTATCATCAAACGAGACTTCTGTGTAATCTATTGATTAAGTTCCTTAATTGCTTTCTAATTA
Source organism: Lumnitzera racemosa (assembly GCA_024138005.1). NCBI lineage: Eukaryota > Viridiplantae > Streptophyta > Magnoliopsida > Myrtales > Combretaceae > Lumnitzera > Lumnitzera racemosa. Next base: position 102,623,407 of record JAMXBC010000002.1, on the reverse strand, counting down.
ATATTTCATTTCTTCTCTATTTGATCCTTTGCCCGATCTCTTAATTTCCTTCGTTTGCATTCCTTATCTTAGTATCGATCAGGGCTTATTTCATCGCTGTAGTCTCTTAATTACATCGTATTATCTTATAACTTAGCTTTTACGATTTTGCAAATTTTCTTATTGGTTTATTCTCCATTTATTCCTTATTTGATTGTTTCTTAAGTTTTATTTATGATCATTAGCGATTCTACATTTACTTCATATCATCACCTTTCCTCTCATCCTTTCTTCTCATCCATAATCATCTATTCAAAATGATGATATTACTATCTTAGCTTCTCATTTGTTCTTCATAAAGCTTAGCATAGGATCAACAGAAGCAATTTGGCAAACCTTAACGCTTCTCCATCTCGGATTCAAATGAGATGGTTAACAACTCAATTTGACTTGACTTGACTCGAGGAGGATGAATATAACTTTTGACTGACAGACTCAGCAAAAGAAACAGTATTGAGATTATTACTGGACAAGACATGACACAACAAGATACACTGACCAGATCAACAAGACATGAGACTCAACAACAACAATTGGACAATTCAGATTTGCCATGTTCCTGTTGGATTACCTATTGCAATTGCTAATATGAAGTACATTGTAGCTTCATAGCTTCTTTGTTTACTAGATTACCTCAATAGATTTTTCCTCTAATCATTAATTCAACATTTCTAATACCACCAAAATCTCTTATCCAAATATAATGAACTAATGAAAACGTAATCTCTTTTTCGAAAATCACATGTCTTCCATTTCAATATACTATTTTGATCACTCAACTTCAATAATGCTGTCCCCAGATATTTTGTATATCAAAATACTATTGATGGATACCACCACAAGTGTTTCCATGTATGGTTGGCATGCATTTCTTTCTCCCTGATTCTAGGACTACAATTAGTGCACTGATCGTATCTTGATGCTCTTCCAATCTAACATTATTCTAGAATTTGATAGTTACCCTTCTAACTCTTTAAGTCTCATTTACAACGTCTAATACAGAGTTTCGATCATAGGTTTGATTCTTAATTGACTTAGTCATGAAATTCAAACATCCACAGAATAATCTTTAGAAATACATTTAAACTCTTATATGTTACTAATAGGTTCAGTACTTAGTGATATTTTCTTCAGTCTCTTCTTTATAGATATAAATAAACTTCTCATAATCTACCATCAGTAACTTTCTTTTTTTAAATTCCATTTCCATCATATCCTATGATTCTATGGATTAATATCCTTTCTTCAATATAACTTCTACACTGATAGGTAACGATAATCTCAATCATCTTAAAATCCTTGTCCATTCACTAGTTTCTAACTTATATGGAATGAACACCTTAATATCATCCTTGTACCTGCATTTCGTCCATTTGCATATTCTACAATGAGGATCTAAAATCACTACTTATCTTCTAATTCTTTTAAGCTTGGATTCTTAAATACTATCGGAAATCAACATTCCTTATTCTAATTAGTTTACTAATAGATGACTGTCTCATAAAATTTACTTTCTAGAGAGTTATGCCTTGCTAGATGGGTCCTTAGGATAACTAAGTAACTGTTGATCAAAAGTCCTAATTGTCTCCAACTAGTTACTTTAATTCCATCTCCACTGTCGCTTGTTACTCATCCTACTAATATTTTAGGGTGTTTAGATATTTATTCAATTGTAGTTTACGTAGCAATCTTACTTCATTTGTCATGTACCATTTAATAACTATCCATCTCCTATAATCAAATATAAGGACCATATAATAATATAATTCCACTTACCTTAACACTACATAAGGATCTCATTATCCATTTCATATTCATTTGGCTTCACTCATACTTAATTATCACTCCAACTTATAATTCTTTAATTCATGATTCATTAAAGACCTAAGAATTCTTAATTTGATTGTAACCTCATAACACTATTCCTTCTACTGTTCTTACACATATAAAAGACTTCCAAGATTGTCTACCAAAATATATTCGATCTTTTTACACTCCCAACCGCAAATATGTCAATCATCATTGCATTTTCACATGTCCAAAAGTTTACACTTCATCGAGAAGCACTATTACATCCATTAAAAGATCGTTTGGATATCCACACATATAAATAACTAATGCAGGGTCAATTCTAATTCTTAAGAAAACACGATCAACTATCATACCATATCCATAATTCAAATTACTTATAACAACTCTTCATTCAAAAGAATTCCACTACATTTGTCTTCTAATTAATTCAATATCATTTCCACTATTGTTCATGAGTCTCGTCACTTCATCGCATCACATTGATTACAACACAAATTCATCAACAACTTCTTAGGCATTTCATCCACAATATTAACACATCCTACTAATCAATTCTATCAATATTCTTTATACCTTAAATTTATATTAACTCAAAAAAATTTCTTCATTTAACCTAAATCACTTGAATAAATCACCAATTCTTACATATACAAAACACTTCCAAAATCGGTCACCTAAGATGCATCCAATCCTCTTTCACATTCTTGCTCACAAGTGTATAATACATCATAGCATATGTATATATTTAAAGAATATATATCCATTAATGAGCACTACTGTATCTATTAAAATATCAATAGGATCCTAACTTATATGAATAGCTAATCATATGATCAATTCTAACTTCTAACAAAAATATAACCATCTAGTACATTGTATTCATCATTCCAATTTCCACCACATTTATCTTCCCATTCATTGAGTATCATTTTCCATTTGGTGATTCAGGACGTCGTACTTCAATAAGAAAATCAGAAGTAGTAATCACTCCATATATTTTATTATTACTAAACTCTTCAATACTATTATCAATTGTCACCTCATATACTGTATTCTCATACTGCATATAATTTTAATCTACTCCAACTGATTCAAGAAAATGTAATAACCATTCAATAAATCTTTTGGGGTTAATCGTCCAAGGATATATGATGTGTTAGTCGAAGTATAAGTTGTACTAGCAGAATAGAGTATCTCTCTTCTATCTTTATTACACATATCTCATTAACATCATTTAAGTTACGATCTTTCACTTCCAAACCATCCTGATTCATCAAGTCATATCACATGATCTCCATTATGTTAAAACTCAGATTAATCTCTATTATCATCCATAAGTCTCATCAATTACAACGTAACTTCGGTAACAAACTCCTCAATAACATATTCCGACTTAATCAATTATCATATTGTTCTCCATATCTCAATTCTGGATTTCATCATGGATTCTTCTTCATTCCACTTGAATCATCTCAACTAATCACCAATTTCTCTACATAATCCCATCAGTAGAGTTAACTTCGATTAACGCCTATCTTAATGTAGCGTTACAGTTACTACTTATCTTATAATTTGTAGTTCGTTACTTTAATATCCCTTTATTTCTACCCACTCTCAATGTACTCCTAAAGTGTCTAATTCTTTTAATTGTTCATTTCAAAGCGAGTTCAGTAAAACTACGCTTTGATACCAATTTAGAACTGTCACGCCCCGAAGCGGCAGAGTCGTAACAGCCCCGCCGTGTAAACCATCCTAAGATAGAAGTTGACCTTACAACCGCTATCTTAGACCTGATCTACACAAGGCGTCCACGACTAACCCGCTTTGAAGTAAACAGTTTGTAATTTAAATAAATCATTTACCTATAAAAGTGAGGAATTATATATATCTATTATCATTCAGTTATTGCAGTTAAACTTTATAACATTTCTCTATAGTATATTCCTTAGTATTATATCATTCGGAAATGAAAAATAATTCTAAAATAAAAACTTAGACCTTAAAAGATGTGTTTATTCTTCAATGTTTTTCCTCACTCCCCAGGATCCAGCAGTTGCTAGCTTCAGAGTAATTGGTTGCCGCTTCTTAGCTAGCACCTGCACGACGTCTATAGGGATGTGAGCAACCACAGCTCAGTAAGTTAGGATGGAGGACTTAAAACTATACCATACACACAATAAGGTTTTCAATCACTTATTAGGTGCAATGCATGTGCAAGCAAATGCCCTCGCACGACGTTGTCCGGCCTGTCGTGAAATTAGAGAAATTACGCCCTCTCTAATCCGGGTTGAGGAGTTGCCGTTAATGCAACAGCTCACGACCAAACCCAGGCTTGTGTAATGGAGACCTTGCTCCTCCCGTGACTACCTTCGAACCACTGTCTTCACCCTCGCCGCGACCTCCTCTCCTGTCACTTAGTTCGACTGAGGATGAAGAAGGGACCATTTTGCAATCCTGCGCTATCCCTTCCGAAGGGGTCGGTATTTGGCCGGAGAGTCCTAAGTTCCCCTAACGGGTTGCCATGCATGTCCGATTATGATTACTGGTCGGATATTTAATTAAGTCCAGTTTAGGGTGATCAATCCTTTCATACAAGTCATACAATATGTGCCAGAGCAACAAACAAAATCATAGCAGCACCCATAATCAAGCACATGCACACATTCTCTATCTAACAAGCACAACTAAGCATAGTCTTAAGCCTCCAAAATACAGCATCGTATTAATCCCAACTTACCTCGACTCCTCGCTCACTCACTCGAGGTCCGATTTGCTCAGGCCATCATCGATCATCCTTATAACACGAACGTGGTTTCAGTATTTCATATAATATTATAAGTTCATCTTATCCTATAACGCTTATTGTTAGGTTTTGTTTAAGGTTTAATATGCCTAATTATCTAGGTATTAAGTCTTTTATAATTATTTTAGGTTTGGGTTTAGGTTTGGGTTCCGCATTGATTTCTAAATTAGATTCTAGTTCGATTTCTAGGTACTGTTTTGTACCCGGACCCTAGAAATTTGTTTCAACTCATAATGTGAAACTAACCACATTATTTCCAGATACCCTAAATACGATTACTACCCCTAGTCAGCATTTTATTCCATCCGGTACACTTAAACCCGTATTAGTGTACCGAATTTACTTATGTTGTGAGAAATTTTTACATTTTTCATATAATTACATAAAATTGAATTTTGTTTCAGATTTGTTATGTTCTGATTTTCATTATTTTATTATCTAATTAAACCTAATTTTTCCATATTTATTAATTTTTAATTCTACATATTCCTAATTTTCTACATTTACCACATAACACCTTCATTACTTATACTCAATACTCCATACACTAGGATCAGGTTTCCACATCATATATTAACATCCCTAAACATCTAATTACTATCTAAATCAGTAATTAATATCCTAATCACCTAATTAACTCCCAATTACTCAAATTTTTCATCATTTTAGGGCTAAAAATTAACTTAAAAATTTAGAAAATTAAATTTTAAAAAATGGCTTCATAGCACTGTTCTATATCACATGAGCATCCTACAGAAAAAAATTGAGCTTCAAACTACACTTCTAAGGTAATTTATTTCTAAACCGAAATGTGCTCGGTTTTGCATGATTTCTTAAGGACCCTATATTACGGGACATGTTTTCATCTAAATAATATTTTTCCTACAAACTACATACAAAAATATCCCAGAATAACAAAATTCATAATTTTATAATTATATTTACTATTTTTACAAAATTTCACAAGAATCAGGCTAGAATTTGGACTCACCGGTTTGGGCGGCTCCGGCCACCGCGGGCCGCCGTGGCCTTGTCGGCCGGCCTGGGCGCTGCCACCACCGTGTGGTGGTGGTGGCCGTCCACTCCCAGCTCCTCGTATGGTGTGGGTTCCCTTTAAAACCCCTAACTGCACAGTTTTCCTTTTTTTTTTTCTAGATTTTCTCTCGATTTTTTCGGTGTTTTGATTTTTCTCAAATCCTAAACTGACCAAAGGACTTCTGGAATTTTTTTCTCCTATTTATAGACAATTTTAGAAATTAATGTGCATTAATTTGATGGGATTTTGCACCAATTCCATGATTTTTGGCTTTTTGTTTGTCAGATTCTTATTGGTTAATTTTTTTTCTTGCTGACCACGACCTTATCTTGTTGCAGCTTATCCTCTTCTGATTTTTCTGATTTTTTCTATAATTATTTTGTATTTTTCTTTAATTATTTGCTTAGTTTTAGGCTAATTTAGGTAATTACGCATATTTTTATCTACACGTAAATACATGTGGGGTACACGTGAACATTCCTAAATATTATTTTGGTCATTCTAAAATTTTTAGTATACATATAATCTATCTCTAGTAATTTATTAGTTATTTCATGATACTTTTCGCATTTTCGGTAATTAATACCTATTATACTTAAAATTTGAAAATTTTATAGTCTCCTATTTTATTACTTATTTTCTTAAATTCAAGTTTACGGGATTAGTTTTACTAATATTCCTCTCAATAGTTAAAAATTTGGGTTTGATCGGATCTTTTAGCCGATCATCCTAAACCTTAGGTTCTAAGTTCAATCCTACGGTTACTTAGCTGAACTTTGGGGCTTACAGTATGTTGCGACCCTAGCTCTTGCAATATCTTGGATCTCGTCAATAGTGACCAGATTCGCTGTTAGTCCAACTTAATTAAGCATAACAATCAAAATTATGTATTCACAGATTAGGTAAGTCTAACTCAATCGGCAACACAGCTTCCGTACCGTATGCTAGCCTAAAGGTTGTTTCCCCCATCGCAGTTCTGTGGGTGATTCGGTACCCTCATAAAACATTCGGTAGTTTATCGGCCTACTTCCCCTTTGACTTGATCCACTTTCTATTTTAGGCTATACAATATGATCTTGTTTATGGCTTCGACTTGTCCATTCGTCTGAAGGTGCGCTACAGATGAATAATTGAGTTGAATGCCGTACTTCTCATAAAATGTTTGGAACTTATTGTTGTTAAACGGTGAACCGTTATTTATAATTATCATGTAGGGAACTTTGAATCTTGATATGACAGAGTTGAAGATGAACGCTTCCACTTTCTACTTAGTGATCTTAGCTACAGCTTCAGCCTCTGCCCATTTGGTAAAGTAATCTACAACGACAATGACAAATTGTCGCTGGATGGTAGGCTTCATAAAGGGTTCGAGAATATCTAGCCCTTACTAGGTAAAGGGCCAAAGGCTGGTTAGGCTATATAACTTATTGCAGGCATATTACTTAGTAACTCGTGCTTTTGTCATTAAGGACAATGCTAGACAACATCCTTTGCATCTTCTCTCATAGTCGGCCAATAATAGCCGAGTCGTAATGCTCAAATGTATAGTGTTTGTACCTTTACATGATTACTACATATGCCACCATGTAGTTCAGATAACACCCTTTGGGCATCTCTCGAGGAAAGGCATCTAAGGTAGGGTGATATGCCGTGCTTATACAGTTGACTATCAATCAGTGTGTAGTTCGTAGCCTGGTAAGCCAATCTTCGCGCCCTTTTTTTGTTATCAGGGAAAGTACCTTCTTTTAGATAATTCACTATGGAATCCATCCATGATTCCTCCCTCGTGTAAGGAGCCAACTCATAGCTCTGCTAGAGAGTGGATAAGCTTTGTTACCGAAGAAACTCGATGAAAAGTTCCTTGCTCAGCTCAGGGAATGCCATATTAGCCAACTTCGACAACTTATCGGCAGTAATATTATTGCTTCTTAGGATTTTGTAAATGGAGAAAGACAGGAATTCTTCTGCGAGCGTTCGTACCACCAATGGGTATTTTCTCATCTCTTCTTCTCTTACCGCATAACTTTCGATGACCTGATTCACTACCAGTTGGGAATCAAAGAACACTTCTAGTTTCTCGGCACCAATTTCTTTTGCCAATTTCAATCTGGCAATTAGAGCTTCATACTCTGCTTCATTGTTACTGGTTGGGAATTCGAATTTTAGAGCACAATGAACTTTGACATTAGGGGGCCTTGAAGAACTAGGCTTGCTCCACTTCCTTCTCGTATCGAAGAACCATCAATATAAAGAAACTAGATAAGTTTCTTAGCTCCTTCCATTGAATCTTCATCTCTAGTGAATTCAGCTATAAAATCTGCTAGTATTTGGGTCTTTAGTGCTGTTATGGGTTTATATTATACACCACGGGCATTGAGCTCTAAGACATACTTCATCATCCTCCCCGAGGAATTAGGCTGCTGCAATGCTTGGCATAATGGTTGGTCGGTGAGGATAATGATCTAGTGAGCTTCAAAATACGACTTCAACTTTCTTACCGAAAGAACCACTACTAATACAAACTTTTCAATCTTTGTATACCGAAGCTCCAGCCCTTATAGAATATGACTCGCGTAATAAATGGGTTGATGCTCTTTGTTGCTTATTCAAACCAGTATGGAGGAAAGGGCTCGAGAATTGACAGAAAGGTACAAATATAGGTTTTTTCCAGGAATAGGTGTCGAAAGTCTCGAGGGTGACGCAAGAAATTCTTTAAGCTCGTTGAAAGCTCTTTTACAGTTGTTAGTCCTATTGAATTCTTTAAAATTTTAAAGAATCCTGTGCACCTATCAGTACTTCTTGACACAAATCTATTGAAGGTAGCAATTTACATAGTGAGTTTGTACACTTCTTTGATTGTTTGAGGTGATTTCATGTTCCTTATAGCTTCAATTTTTCTCGGGTTGGCCTCAATACTACACCAAATAACCATATAACTTAAAAATTTTTTTGATGTTGCGCTAAAGACGCACTTTTGTGGGTTGAGTTTCATGCTGTATCTCCTCAATGTGGCAAACGTCTCCTCCAGGTCGGCAAGATACCAATCCTCTTTCATGATCTTCACAATCATGTTGTTGACATGTTCTTTGATGTTTATGTGAATTTGAGGTTTAAACATCTTGGTAACAAGTCTCTGGTATGTTGCACTGGAATTTTTTAGCCCAAAAGGCATCACCATGTAACAATACGTTCCAAAGTTGGTGACGAAAGTTGTGTGGACTTCATCCTCTTCGTCCATCTTGATCTAGTTACAACTAGAGAAGGCATCCATAAGGGAAAGTAATGTGTATCTAACGGTTGCATAAACCATCTAATCAATTTTTGGTAGTAGAAAACAGTCCTTGGAATAGGCCTTGTTAAGATCCGTGAAGTCCATGCATATTCCCTACTTGTCGTTAGACTTTTTGACTAGCACACAATTTGCTAGTCAAGTCGGATAAGGCTCTTCTCAAATGAATCCTGCCTTTAATAATTTATGGACCTCTTCTTCTATTGCTGCTTGTCTCTCTAGTGTGAAATGTGTTTTTTTTTTTTTTTTTGTTGGACTACCATCACATTCAGGTCAATCTTAAGCTTGTGTACTATAACTTCTCTCGAAATACTTGGCATGTTTGAAGGTAACCATACAAATACATTAGCATTGGCTTGTAGGAAGTCAATCAAACTCTGCTAAACATCTACCGATAATGGTTTTCCTATCCTTATTGTCTTCCTAGGGTCAGTTCCCAAAGGAATTTCCTCAGTATCATTCTTGGCATTTTCTATGCTGACTGACTTGCCTTCTGGACAAGTTTCAACTTGAAATACTTCCTCTTGTCTTAAAGCCTTTATTTATAAGGATCGTACTAATTGTTGATCTCCTTTGCACATACTAACTCTCGTAAGAGTAGGGAACTTAGCTTTCACATGTGCAGTTGAAGGGACAATGCTGAAGAAGTGCTGACACGGCCTTCCCATTATCATGTTGTACGGGGACCAGCATTTGATGATGAGGAAGTCCACCTTATCCTCTACAATATGCTTGTCATCACCGATTTGAATCAGCAGTGCAATTACTCCAACTACTTGGATAGGCTGATTATTGAAGGCATAGAGATTATACTTGTAAGACCTTAATTAGGCCTTGATCTTAGGTCTTATTTGGTTGAATGCATGCTGAAAGATTATGTCAGCCGAACTTCCTATGTTAATAAGAATTTTCTTAACTTCTAAGTTGGTGACCCTTGTACTAATAACAAGTGTATTGTCATGCGGCCTCTAGATTCCTTTGAAATCTTCCTCTCTAAAAGAAATTGTATTGTCGATCTTAACCTTTTTTCCTTGAATGTTGCATATGTAATTTTTGGTCTTCATTGAGCTCGATTAGCCCATGGTAAGTCCACCGATAATGGCATTAATCACTTCTTTGGGGGCTCTACTGGGATTGACATCCCTTGCATCTTCCACGATTGCTGCTAGCCAAGTGTCATCCTCTTGTTCCTTACGCCTCCTCTGAGACGATCTTTTGATTCTTTCAGCATCCTACGTTAGAAATTTTTGCAGGTGTTCGCACTGTATCGCATCTTCAATTGCATTCTTGAATTGAATGAACTCGTCCATATTGTGACCTTTGTCATGATGGAAATCACAGTACTTATTGGAGTTTTTTCTTGAGGGATTCCCTTTCATTCTTTCCAACCATTGGAGGACGCCTCTCTGCCCATGTACTTTCATCAAAATGTCTGAAATTGGATGATTGACAGGTGTGTGGGATGAGTATGTCAAAATCTTCAGTTTCTTCCTCTTAGCGTTTGAACTTTGGTCATCATCTGTATCGAGTCTATCCTTTGCACTTTTTCGCTTGTCATTCTTTTTATCTCCTCTACCCTAGTCGGCATCACACTGTACCTTTATGTTGTCTTCCTGATGGATGTATGAGGTGACTTTACCCTTGAACTCAGCGAAAGTTTTAGGCTTGTTCTTTGCAAGTGACTTGAAAGAGTCCTCATAGGGCTTAACTCCATTTATGGCATTGAGGGCTACACTCATATCTAACTCAGGGATTTAAACCATCTCGACCATAAATCTAGCTAAGTAATCTCTAATTGACTCATTAAACTTCTGTTTGATGGTGTTAAGGATTGAGGAGTCCTTAACAGGAAGTTTGTTAGCAAGGAAGTATTGAAGGAACACTTCTATTAGTTCATCGAAACATGAAATGGTGTTTGGTCTTAGATGTTTGAACCATGTGTTAGCTACATTCCTTAAAATTAAGAGAAAGGATTGACAGGCTACTATGTCACTTAAACCATGTAACTTAGCCAGTGTATGGTGGTACTCCAAGTGGTCTTCATGGTCCTTGGTCCCATCATATGTTTTGAACTAGGGCAACTTAATATGTTAAGGTATTAGTTCTTCCAAAAGCTTTGGGACAAAAGGACTTTTCTTGATTTAGAATTGCTTGGTTGCTACAATTAGGGGGCTGACATGTGAAGGTCCCGCATGATGTACGTACTACGGTTGCTTACCTTTGTTAATCTCCTTAAAGTGGGAGCTGAGGGTCTCGTTGTAACCTCAACTTGCTTTTTTAGCAATTCAGGTGAATAAATGAAATCGTCGGTACTGTCGGCATCATGATCCCCATGCTCTTTGTTCTGATTCGGATGAATACTTTTATGAAGAAGGTCAAGTATTTGTTCTTTTTTTTTTTATTTTAATCAGAATTTTTTTTGGCTAAATCGAGCCAAAGTTGCTCATCAGCATGTTGACTCCCCCCCTTAAAGTGTTGGGAGGAAGTATCAGCACCTACACTTCTAGTCATCCTAGTTCTAGTCATGTGGTCATGTTTAAAGAAAAACAGACTGCACCAAATGTTGTTGGTGAATTTTGGGATGAGAAAAATCCTGCAAAAGAGAATGAAATGCTTAGTATCGAGGCCAGTTTGGTATGGCTATTTCGATACTTAATTTAATAGGGTAATTTTGTATGGAAAGTATGTAAGTAAAAAGTGTCAGAGAGTTTTTACAAGGTTTCTTTCCAATATTTATGGATAGTTGTAGTGTTTAAGGCAGTTGTCAGGATAATTGTTAAGATACGTGGAAGCTTCTTAACTTGACATCTCCCCTAATATGCAGGGATAGCAGGCGGTTATGTAATATAACTATGTTTATGATAACCGTTTACGCCATAGACTTGAATTCAAAACAGGAACGGACTTATTCTACTCGGCATAAATGTCGTGTATCATCTAACCAATGGTATGCTGAATGGCGCCATACCCAGCATATCAGCGGCTGAATGGATAAGCGTCGGATGAGCGTCAGATGAGTGAAAATTGACTATCAACACCGGTTATGAGACTTTGTCCTCTCCTGTAGGGGTGGATCACTCTTCGTGGCCTTATAATCAATGAGGTTGAATTTTGATGCATCTGAAGGTGTCTTACTAGTGTTGGTCAACATGATGATCATAGACAAGAGAGACAAAAAGCTTCGAAGAGAAGTTTACAGAGAGTTTTGAAGAGAATTTGATGAAGAGGAACAAACTAGTTGCAATAAAGAGAATGCAAAAAGAGTGGTTTTTCATAACAATCATGGTATTTATATACTAAAAGCTTTAGGAAATTTATCAATGGTTATAGGGATCTGTATTAGCACGAATCCCTTGAGATGCTACGATGTAGATGTGTGGAGTCAGCTGTGATCAGATGGTCACATTCAAAAGACAAAACATATGTAGCTGCATGCTTGCTTGCTGCGATAGGACACTTGTCGTGTCACATTAAATGCACTAAAAACAAGCACGATAAAGTTATGATTTGAAAAGCCATTTCCACAAGAAGTTTCCCTTAGGTACCTCCAACTTCTAAGAAGATACTTACCCAACACTCTAAGGATATTCTAGTCTATTTCTCACAATGTTCTCACTTCGGCTTGTAGCCAGTCACCTTAGTTTAGAAGGCATACTCCTTATCTTGGCTTGGTGGAAAACATTGCTTAGACCTAAGAGGAAAGAGCTTTTGTACCTTACCTTGGAACGGTCTCATACGCCTCTACCCGGAGGGTAGTCTAATTAGATTTGGTACAACTATCAAACCTCTCCACTTCGACTTCACTAAGGTTCGGATACCTCTACTTTGGCTTCATGACAAGTCAAATACCTCTACTTTGACTTCACCAAAGCTAGGGTGTCTTCACCTCGGACTCTTATTTGACCAGATTGGCCACGCGCCTAAGAAGCCCACTCTTCCCTCTCCTTACCTTCACTATAGTAACGAGATTGCGAGGGAGTAAGTGTTGATAGGGCCTTTAAGACCTAGGCTTGACCCGAACCGCTCAAACTGATTCTGACATCCATGGCCTCTCTCAGCTTAAGCGTAAAGTTCAACTTACCTAATAGAAATAGCTCTCTAACTGCTACAAGTTTTCGAATAAGGTTAAAAGACCGGGTCAACAATTACTTCCTAACTTTCCACATCACGTCAGTTGCTACACACCCACTCTTCCATACTTACGGAAGTGAATTCTTCCCACTAAGTTCTCTCCAATTGCTGGCACCATTTTTTTTTATAAATACAAGGCCACTACCTAAATATTTTATATTTTGCGCACTTGAGTCATCTCTACTCTCTAGTATTTATATTCTTTAAAACTTTTTACTGATTTAAATATCGAAGTGGCCGCACTGAACACTCTGAGACACTCTTTCATAGTGTTCTATTTTGTAGACTCTTCTACTCACACGAAGCCTAATCTCATCTCAATAAATACTAATAGAATCTAGAGATAACTGGTTCTTTTTGTTGAATACTTAGAGACCTTTTTTCCCTTTTTTTCCCCCTCAAAACATAATACAAACCTTGCAGAATATTGAAAATTAAACAAAAACCAATCCCAAACCCTATGAATTACTTGATCGTCTAGCAGTATTAAGTTTGGTCGGTCCGGTACCTATAAAACTCGGCCTTTGTGTGTCCATATTCTCATGTCCTTGAATTAACATGGTATATCGTTTTTAAGATGGAAAGCTCAAGTATGTAAAATAAACTAAAAAATAACACAGATACATAAAAAGCTAGGGAAAAAAAAAATCATTTTTTAAAACTAACTCTCTATTATGGCAAAAATAAAAAAATAAAAAAGAGAAAGAAATAACAAAAACCCTCTATTAGAAACACAAATGAATCATTGCGCGAACATGAACTAGGTCGATCACTTCATGATCAACTAACAAATTCAAGAAATTTCAGCTGTTGTGTGTGTACAACGTCAAATTCAATCTTTTTCAGTAATCTGTCAAGACGCGGACCATTAAAGTGCAAACATAAATCTGATCTTATCATCATTTCTGACGTTATGCCAACCAAAACAAAGAGATTCCATTACAAAGTGGAAAAAAAAAAAAAAAAAAAATAGTTTGTCGTAAATCATTAAACTTTGTCTATGGTTCCGGATGTTTCATTAGCAACCCCACCAGGGGCTTTACACTTCACTAGAAAGTAACCAAAAGCATGGCCAGCAACTACTACAATGAAAACCCCAAGATTGAAGGACATGACAGACAGCATGACCAGGTAAAGCAAAGCCATCCTTGCTCCATGCAGTATCGCTTGACTTAACCCACTAACCACAGGGTTCATTCCCGGCTTCACCGCCGTGAAGAGCCGCAGCACCTCCGCCGTAACTGCCACGAAAAAGACGAACACCAGTGCCAAAATATACATGCCAATCTTCTCCCCTGGCCATCCTGAGAAGAGAATTATTGCATCGGTGCCCCAGTAGAAGCTCATCTGCAAAGTCATCATGTCCATCATGCTGTTGGTTGATGAGTTCACGTTGTTTCCAGCGTCTGATGATGTCATGGATGAGGCGGCTGGAGACATGGTCATTCCTCCATGATTACCATTCATTTCTTGGGTGAGTAAAAGAGAGTAGATGTATGGTAGAGAGACTCTAGGTGGTTAACTTGTGAGGTAAATAATGTGTTTCTTCTCAGAATCATCTGTTTTTGAATAAACAGCGGAGTTAAAAGCAATGATAATTAGCAAAGCAGATGATTAGGACTGAGAGGCCCATAAAGGGTTTAAATACCCAATCGTCTTTCCAATCCTTCTCGTACAAATCACTTTTCATTTTATACATTAATTAACCCCATGAACAAAGAAAAGATTGAATAATATTAATATTTAATCCGTCAGATGTTTGAACGAGTAATATAAACTTTCTATATTTTTAAAATTTCTTAAAATTATATATAAATAATTGTCTTGTCTAAATTTCTAAAATATCCTATAATATTATTATAACTTTTTTTAAATATCTAACCAATAATAACTATTAATTTGTAACTTTAAAAATTTTTAAAATATATATAAACTTAGAAGATCTAAATTCATATAAGTATTGATGATATTTAAATATATGATAATTAAAATATGTATTTTTTTTAAAAACTACCAATAAGATTTTTACATGTTTTTCATCCGGTATTTATATATCAATTATTTATTCATATGGTTTGTTAGTATCATTCAAATTTTTTTTATAGGTATAAAAAAAAATTATTAATACCATACTTCGAAAAAAAAAATACAACTTTTTTTTTCTTAATAGTTATCATTCATAAAAAATTACTAAACATGTATCTCTATAAAACTGTTTAAATAACTTTCCTCCGTTATTTCATTAATTTGTGTAGGTTATATACTACTATCTTGATTGTGACTTTTGTATCTACAACTTTCATATTTTAAAATATATAATATCCAATTTGCAATAAAGAAACTATTATTATGAAATAACAATATACAAGATTGAAAGGGACATCCATCTTAACTTATTAAAATAAAAGCACGAATTCAAAAATAAGTTGAATTCTTATGTTATCCATATCATGGAATTGCTTTTTTGATAGCGTAAGTTATGTTATGACTTCAGCAGTGACTTTAGGATCAGGGAATCGGTAACCTGCTCCAGGATTATTTTACTTTTCCGATTTGAGTTGTCTCTTTTGGACCCATGGTTTCCATCTAAAATACCTGCCAAAATAAGCTACAAATAAAGTGTAGGATGACGAATCTTGTATTTGTTACACTTGTGTAAATATTTTAATAATTAAAAATATATATTAAAAATTATAAATATAATATAATGAACGAATGGTTAGTAGAAGTCATGAGAACGAAGATTGGAGCGAGCTTAAGAAATGGGTAACTATTGAAAGTAGTGGCATGAAGAGTGAGATACAATAAACTTCAACTTTTTGTGCTATTGAGTTTTGTTTTTTTTGGGAGATTAAGAAATTAACTTGTCCTCTTAGAATTGATATGTTCTTGATTTACTTTTCTTATATATTTTACAACGTGCATAATCTACATCTAAATATCTTATTAATTCCAACCTTAGATGTGTAAGATAAATATTTAAAGATATGTTTTATTGTAGTTAAGTGTGTTCCAGTTGGTTTAGCTTGAAATCTAGCGTGCGCGCACACACACAATTAATATGATATCAAGTCAAGAAGCTATTGGATATAATAAGGAACCAATTAAGCTTCTATAAAGCTTTTCACTTATTTTTTACCTGTTTCATCTGGCTTTAGCTTAGTTAATATTGACATGGGAGTTGTAGCTCCCTTTGTGTTCTCATATCCAAACTTTTTGAGTATATGCTTTATACATTTTTCTTGATGGATGAAAATTCAATCGTTGGTTTGTTTTATCTGAAGTATGTGAAAGAAATTTAATTCTCTCATTAAGGACATCTTGAATTCAGTCTGCATCATCTTAGAGAAATCCTTGCAATATTGCATGTTAGTAGCACTACAAATAATATCATCTACATAAATTTAAACTACCAGTAAATCATTATCAAAATATTTGATAAATAGAATGGTATCAACTTGTCCTCTTTTGAATCCATTTTTCATAAGAAACTCACTAAGTTCTTTGTATCATGCATGAAGTTCATTTTTTAGCCCATATAAAGTCTTTTTTTTTTTTAAATTTATATGCATAGCTTTCTTTAAAAGGATCTTTAAACCCTCGAGGCTGTTCAACATACATTTTTTCTTTTATATAGCTATTTAAGAATGTACTTTTGACATCCATATGAAATAACCTAAATCCTTTATAACATGCAAAATTTAGGAACAATCTTATAGCTTCTAAATGTGCAATTGGTAGATATGTCTCATCAAAGTTTATTCCTTCTTTTTATGAATATTCTTTTGCCACAAGTCTAGCCTTATTTCTGGTAATTTTTTCCATGTTCATCGAACTTGATTTGAACATTCATTTTGTGCTTATAATTGATTTATTCTTAGGTCTAGGTACCAAAGTCCATACCTGATTTCTTTGGAATTGTGTAAGCTTCACTTGCTTCATTTGCATAGCATTTATCTAATTTGCATTAGATAATGCTTCATCTATTGTACTTGGTTTTACTTTAGAAACTAATGCAAAGTGATTCTCAATATTTACAAGCTTGCTTTAGTCTTTACTCAAGAATGTATGTTTACCTGTTTGAGTGGATGATAGGATTTATATTTCTAAGTTTTTTAGGGTTTAATACTTACTTGGGGAGCTTCTAATGCATCTTTTGATGTATCCTCTAATTTAGCTTTTGATTGAATACTGATGGACCATCCTCAGTAGCTTTAATTTTTCCTGTATCATTCTTGTGAGTGAGAGAATTCTTACTTGGATTATTTGGTTCATCATCATTTGATTCTTCAATAGTTTGAATGGCTTTATTATATACTTGAAACGCTTTACTACGTGGGGAATACCTTAGGAAGATTCCTTTTTCTGCTCGTTCTTCAAATTTACTTGGATTCTATCTTAGTTTCTTAATATAACACTTAGAGTCAAAGATATAAAAATATGAAACTGTTGGTTTTTTTTCCTTATATATTTCATATGATGTTTTCCTTGTTAAGGGTCTTAAATAGACTCTATTAATTAGGTAATAAGAAGTAGAAACTACTTCAGCCCAAAAGTATTATGCTACTCTACTTTCATTTAATAGAGTTTTCGTCATTTCTTATATAATTCTATTTTTACGTTCCCAACTCCATTTTGTTGTGTAGTATATGGAGTAGAGAAATTGTAAGTACTACCTTGGTTTTCATAGAATCTTATGAAATCTATATTTTCAAATTCTTTACCATGATTAGTTCTAAGACCGATAATGGTATAGCCTTTTTCATTTTGAACCAATTCAGCAAATGTCTCAAAAGCGTCAAAGGCATCACTTTTGTTACCTCTTAAGCTTAATGTTCGAATGGGTCCGAATAGATCTATATGAAGTAATTCTAAGGGTCTTTTAATTGAAATTACTCTTTTAGATTTATGAGCTGTCAATGTTAACTTATTCTTAAAACAGGTTGTGCAACGTAACTCTTCTTTTATACTTATCTTAGGTAATCCATTTATTAAATTATTTTTAGATAAGTCTTCCAATTGATAGAAATGTATATGTCATAATTTCTTATGCCAGAGAAATATGTTGTCTGAAACACTAAAGAAACATTTTTCAATTTGTACTTTAGCTGGTTCAACTAAGTATATGTTCTTTTCCTTAAATCCTTCAAATAGTTTAATGCCATTCTTATCAAAAGCTTCTACTTTGCTTTGATCAACCCTTTATCACATAATTGACTTATGCTTAGAAGATTACATTTGAGTCCTTTTACTAGAAAGGCATTTTCAATAGAACAAGGAAGAATTTGGATATTACCGGTGGTGATTATTTTTCTTTTATTGTTGTCACCAAACTTGACATACCCTCCTTCCTTCCATTCGAGATTAGTGAAGAGTGAGGCATCCCTTGACATATGACACAAGCATCCGTTGTCTAGATATTATGTTCCTTTAAGCTTAATTTCATGCTCCGATGATCACATAAAAACAAATTAACTTCTCTTGGGAACCTAAACTAGCTTAGGTTTTCTAAAATTCAAGCTCGTTGTTTTTAATATATTTGCTTGATGGTTACTGAGTTTGTGATTTTTGAAGTAACAATGTTTTTCAATATGTCCTAATTTATGACAAAAGAAACATTTATATGACTTGTTATACCTTTTTGTTACCTATACCCTTTGATTTGGGTATCTTCTGAAGGAGCCTCCAAAAGGTCCTTTGACTGGATTGTTTTAGACAGAATGGTTCTTTTGCTATTTTTTTTTTAATGGTTTTGAAATTATTTACTAAGTTGTTTACTACTTCTTTTCCTTTGACAAAGATTGTTTTATTTGATTTGAGGATTCTCCATATTCAAATCCTTAGTCAACATTGGCTTTATCTATTTGTTATGAGGCAATTAGCATTTGCAATTATTTTTACTTTCGCAAAACTTATTAAATGTTGAACCAATTGAGTTAGATAAATCATCTGACCTTGATCTTAGATTACATATTTCTTCTCTTAGTTCATTGTCTTCCTTTTCTAAATTGTTTTGTCTAACACGAAGGTTCTCATTAATAATTTCCAAAGCTTCCTTATCAATTTTTAACACATCAATTTCTTTTGTTAGTTGTTCATTTGTACGAAGTAATTGATCACTTTCTTCCTTTAAATCTTTTATTTCCCTATTAGTCTTTGTTAGTTTTATATCCGTCTTTTCTAGTGCTTTTAGCAATTTTTTGATTTGTTTACGTACACTTTCTGGCATATCATTTTTAGAATCAGAAGTTACCTCATACAATGCCATTAAGCACAAATTAGCTTCTTCATCATCATCTAATTTATCTTCTAATTCATTTTTTGATTTGTCTAGGTCGCTTTAAGTGGCTAACAGTGACTTTTGCTTCTTCTTATATTTCTCCAATATCAAGGCATTTGTATTTGATATGTTTAGGCTTTCTAAACTTGTAACATGCAATTTTCTTTTCTCTTTTATCTTTCTTCGTATCCTTTTTTTTTGTAGCTTTTACCTATATCATTCTTATTAGAGAATGCATGCTTAGAAAATTGTTTCTTACCTTATCTCTTGATCATCTTGTCTAATTTTCTTGCAATAAGTGTGACATCATCTTCATCATCACTTTCATTTTTTGACTCTGAATCAGTGTCAAGTTAATGAGCCTTGAAAACTATCTCCTTCTTCTTTGTATCTTCTATTTTAAGAAAATCAACTTTTAAGCCTTTAGTTTGCTTATTAGTTGACTGAGCATCAATTTCTTCATATCACAAGCCTCCTACCTCCTCTATTATAGTTTTCTTTACACTTTAGGCTTTTGAAAGCACTCTTAATATCTTTCATACCAGGTCTGTATCATCTATCATTTTACCAAGGGATGAAAGCTCATTAGAAATAGTAGTGAATTTGATAAATAATTCCTTAATTTCTCCTCTACGCAAAATATGAAATGTCTCATATTATTGCATGAGCAAGTTGATCTTGGTTTCTTAGGTGGTGTCAACACCTTCAATATTTCTTTAGCTGATCTACAATAAGAAATTAAATAAAATTCATATTGAGCAATAGTGGAAAGAAGAAGATTCTTAACTTTAGAATTTAATTATGTTTTTGTGATGTCACTATTAGATGTGATAGTTTTGGGAACTTTTGCATTTCCTTTTCCAATAAGAGAAATTAATACCATCAAAAAGGGTACCTTTCCTTGTTATATAGTAGAATTTCCATCTCCACTGCTTTTAGCCTTAATATTTAAACTATAACAATATTAGAGCTAAGCTTTGATACCAAATATGAGTCCTAATCAAGTAATTGAGAGGGGACTAGGGTGGGGGTGATGAATTGATTACTTTTTAAAATTTTTAAACAAGAAGGTTTTTAGAAATGATTTGTCTAACATTCTATGTGTAAAAAAAAAAATTCCTATAAGGTTACATGTTGTGAGTTAGATCCTTTACAAATGAATTATCCTTTCATTTTCAAAAGCTTTGACTGTGCTATAAGGAATATAATCTTTTCCTTATCTTTAATCTTCATAAAAGGAAGAATTTGTGATAGGTCTTTTAGAATAATTTTATTATTGCCCTTCTTTATTTCTTAACCATAAATGCATCTAAAGATTTCTTTAATCCTTACAAAATCTGAAAAATATCCAACGAAACAAGATTTGTAAAAGGATTGGCTTTGAATTAATTTTAGTCCCTATGGATTTGTATCCTCCTTTTGTGGAATGTACTAAACATATTTCCTAAATACGTTCTGATGGATTGCCTACCTTCGGACCCCTCACTTGCATCCAATTCCAAGGCCTATGGTCTCTCGCCAGAAGATTTTTGTCTCTTCAACCTATCAAGGACAAGCACCAGTACAAGGAAGGACGGTAGGCAAACTCTTTGATGTCTTAGCTCAGACACATACTTCTCTGTGCAGACCCATGCCCAATCATTGAGTTGCTGAATGTTGAGGCCTCAACATGCCAAGCTCTAATTATTCGGCCTACAGAACAACAACATCCCTCTTTCATTTCGGTAACTCCAACTTACATTTGTTAGTAGTAGCCACATAGCTTACCCACTACGCCTAAGATTCCCTGACACAAACCCATCAATAGGTTACCACATGTCCATTACTTTTCTGACAATTATACTATATTCCTTGTTGTCATTTGTCTCATTTACCCTCTTTCATACAAACTAAGAATCTTTTTCTTCTTTATCCTTTATGTAATTTTTCTCATTTGTATTGTTACCTTAGGGACTTACTATAAATAGTCTTTTTTCATTGTAGCTGAAATCATCTAATCTTACATCCTTTTTAGATATTGAATATCTATGTTCTTGTTAAATATTCCTCTCTGAGAATAATTTCCCTATACTCTTATCTAATCTTATCGAGTAGCTTAAGATTAGTGGCAAGTGGACTTTAACATTAACATATGAGTCATATCAAGCGAAGTGTTGAGTTATATTGTATTTGTTGGTATGTCATATGCTCCAAGCAGCATTATGGAAGCTACTGTGTTTGCTGACCCTTCCATTCTAGTTTTCTTCAATATTTCGAAAGACTCATTTGGTTGCCATTCCCTATGATAAATCTTAGTGATTATTGAGCTTCTAAGTACATCATATAATCTTCGTATCAAAACTTGAGGTTGTGACCGAAAGTCGTGTTTAAGTAGTTCCTGTTAGTGTATTTATTCTTTATACTCTATTTTCTACCTAAAAAAATGAAGCAAGTTCTTACTTCGTTGCATGAATCGTATTTTCCAAGTGTGTAGAAATTTTCTATGTAAGTAGAGTATTTCCTGAAGCTTTGTATTGAGAATGTCGAATCTTAGTGTCTAAGGAGAGATTAATGATGTTGAGAGTGATGCTCGTGGTCGTAGTCATGTAACTCAACAGACCCTATGAACTATTGACAAGCTGATACAAGACTTCACTACTATTCCATTATTGTAGCTAATTTGGTTGTTTCGGTATAAAGGGTTATAGAGACTAGGCCATAAGATAGAGTTGTTGTTGAACAGGATCGAGAAGTGAGAAATAGGTTGAGAATTGAGCACCCAAAGCTATTAACATAAACTTAGCTTTACCCTGATATGTCGATAGAGTTGCAAGAAAGAGATTTGAGATAGATGAAGTTGACTAGCACGATGAGGAGGAGCCGTATGATAGAATTAGGGACCATGAGCTTAGAGCTCCTAGAGGAATTGAACATCTTAAAGTACAGATTTAAAGCTTTAGTGGGTTTGGTAGTACTAATAACTATCTGGATTAGGAGGAGAAGATTGAAAAGATATTTGAATTTTATGATTATGAGGATGCTATTTGTATCTGAGTAGCTACATTAAAGTTTTCTGGGTTTGCAGCAATGTAGTAGAAGAAGTTATAGGATGTATGCTAGAGAGCCCAATGTAAAATCCAAACATGGAATGAGATGAGGAGAGTTCTAAGGAGTAGATTTGTTCTTGAACACTATGAGCAAGATACTTTTCGACGTCTTTAAGACTTGAGACAAGGTAATTGATCAGTAGATGAGGGTGTCCGAGAGTTCTAGTTACTAATGATTAGGTGTAACATTGACAAGCCTGAAGCATGGACTATTGTACAATTCATTTTTGGGCTAAGGATTGAAATTGGTAACATAGTAGATGTACAGAGGCTTGGGACATTAGATGAGGTGATACGAATAACAAAGAGGGTCGAAAGGTAAAGCAAGAATCAGATCAGCCAGTGTCGAGTAGTCGACCTGGCTTGCTGAATAGAAGTGGTATACTAAGCCATCCTAAATATGAGCAAGCTTAATACAATTTTGAGGTTAACCATTGAGGTTAGATGCTAGGCTGACTTAATGATGGTCGAGTTAAGGGCAAGGCCAGGGAGCTTGAGGTTAGGAAGGACTAAGGATAAAGCTCAAAGAAGAAGACTTGAGAGATCAAATGTTTTAAATGTCTTGGTTTTTGGCACGTGACTAGTCAATGCCCAAACTGACTTATTATGACCATCGAAAGAGACAAACCCCAGTTTGAGGTAGAAAGTGCTAGTAAAGGCAAAGAGGAGGTAGAAGTTAATCACTTATTGAATGAATTTCAAGATGACTTAGATGCGCTGAAATGGGAGCCGAATACTGTATGGTTGTATGACAATCTCTCAGTACCTTTCTATTTGACAAAAATGAGTAGAGGGAGAACCTCTTCCATTCAAACTGCCGAATGAGTGATAAGCTTTGTGCATTGATCATTGATGGACCAAGTTGTACCAATATGATAGCTCAAGACGTGCTAAAGGCCCTAAAGCTACTAATCTACCCATACCCTAAGCAGTACAAGATTCATTAGCTAAATGCGAAGGGAGGTTTACCTGTTGTCGAGTAAGTTAAAGTGCCAATCACTGTTGGTGACAAATATAAGAACGAAGTGCTATGCGATGTCTTACCTATGTATGCTTTATACATAGAACTTGGCTAACCTTGGCTATTTGATTTGAAAGTACTGCATGACGGTATAGGAACACCTATATGTTCTAAAAGAATGGAAAGAAGGTTATATTAACTCCAATGAGCCCTAAAGAAGTTCACGAGTTGTAGGAGAAGATTTCCAAATTATTGCACAGGAAGTCCTTAGTTATTTCCTAAGCCCAATTTTCTGAAGAAGTTAAGAAGGAAGAGTATGTACTCTTGTTAGTTAAGAAACTTCAAGAGTTGAGTGAAACTAAAGCCTTACCTACTGAGGTGCAGACATTACTAAAGGAGTATGTTGACCTATTCCTAGTCGAGATGCCAAAAGGTTTACCACCTATAAAAGGTATAGAGTATTATATTTACCTCAGTCAGGAGCTGCTCTACTTAACCGACTTACTTATAGGCTCAACCCCAAGCAAGCTACCAAGTTGAAGAAACAAGTTGATGAATTGATTAATTGCGAATATGTCTGAGAGAGCATAAGCCCCTATGCCGTACCAGCTATCTTGGTGCTAAAGAAGGATGGCTTATGGAGAATGTGCAATGATAGTTGGGTAATCAACAAAATCATTGTTAAATAACGATATCCTATCCCACGATTAGATGACATGATCGATGAGTTACATGGTGCCTGTATCATTTTGAAGATTGAGTTTGGGGGGAGGAAGGGGTTGAGTCGTGGTAGTACTGCCATGTAATACAGAAAAATCCTAGATCAAGCACCATCCTTGATCAGGGGCCTTCGACGTACTACACTAAGCATTTCACAACTTTAACTTCCTCCTAGTAACTAGCATCAAGTAATAATGGAGCACATGATATAAAATCATGTCATCCATTTAAAATTAACACAAACATAAATAGGAGGGGGTATAAGGTTTTCCCCTAATAAAATTCATACAAAACTAGAATATGACATTACTAGTAGTTCATGCTACTTAATATATTAAGGGTACTTAAATACTAATAGAGAGTTCAAATATAAGTAATGTATTCTCTCGAGCTTTCATCTTCTTCACACTGATCAACCCCATGTAAGTGCAACTAACCTCAGGTATCATGCAGCGCAACTTTAGCAAAAGATCTTGCTACAATAACAAACTATAGGGGGGGGGGGGGTGGGAGGGGTGGGGGGTGTATAAGCTCAATGCTTAGTGAGTAACCTTCTTACCTCATTATTAAACAATATCAAGCAAGTTATTAAACAAGTGTATGAACGCACAAGAAGAACATGTAATGTAACAGTATATATAGTCAACAAATAACTATATACAGTATGATTTTAACGCCTACTGTTGCCCGAGTTGGGAATTATTTAAGCACATCAAGACCTATGTATCTACGTCCAATAAAAATCTCTTAACAATATCATTACCCTTAGCAATAGACACGATATGGCCTCAAGCAGAAGGCGATATTCTCCAGAGTCGAGTAGTTCCAAGAGTTGAGAGAAGAACATGTCATACGAAATACGTCGTATGATAACAATCACAATACATAATATCAATACGGATCCATTTAAGCATGATCTCCCATTCTACTACGTAGTGTTGACACATTTAATTTATGCTATAAGATGCAATACATGTCCGATTTAACTAAAAGTTAAATATTTATTAACTCAAATTCATGGGTAACTAAACAAATATATTTAGATACTCCAATATCTTGAATTCTAATGCAGCAAGCATAGATGTTCGGAATATCTTAGGATATTTTGCAAGAAAAATTTAACCATAGCAAACACATATAATATCCCATATATCTTAACATGCAACAAATTCAATTATCGGATATATTTAGATAGTGCATTAGTTATAAGCACACAATAAAGTAAAAATAGGGGATAGTATACTCACTTAGCCATAAAACCTAGAAATCCTAATAGTCCTCGATTGTGTCCAACTCGGAATCCTTGTCACTTGAAGAATACACTTAAAGTCTATGAATATTCTATTTACACTAACTTCCTAAGCTTTATTGGTTAATAACCTTCTTTTAGTTGTTTTTGTAATTCAAACACAATTTCTTCTATTTAACTCTGTTTTTAGTGATCTTATAGTCGTTTTCATCGTTTTTAAGTGTTCTTTCATTTGCTGAGGTCATTTTTGGGTTTTTGGGTTGGCAAGTTCTTGGTTTAGGCCTCACAAGGTCGTGGGCTCAAATGGTGAGTTTGGTCATTTTAGGGTTTAGGTCTAATTTTGAGCCTTGGGCTTATTTTTTTTATCTTGGGCCTCATACTTAATAATTTTGGCTTCTTTTTAAGTATTTTAATTGGACCTTTTATGCCTAACACTTTAAATTTTTAGTATAGGCATTGGTGATACTTTTATGGGCCTAAGTGGGCTCTTTTTCTAAGTTTAAGGCTCCAAATCATTAAGGGGACTATAGTGGGGATCTTGAATAGGCCTTTGGGTTTAGTGGGCCTCTTAAATAACTTATTCTAAGCCTTTTAACCTAAGGTTCAGATCTGGTCACTTATATAAATGGGCTTTAAACTTAGTCCTTTTGAGCTTTTTGGGCCTTATACTTAAACCCACTTATCTTTTTGTGCTTAAGCTTAGCATTGGCCTTAAGTTTGGCCCACTTTCTTTAGGTTTACAGTTCTGATCATTAAAGTGAAGGTGATCATTAACACCATTTTTAAGTCTCTAATCACTAACTAAGCTAGTTTAAGGCCTTAGCTATACATTAGCCTACTTAACTTGGTTCATTAAGTCCTAAATTACACCTAACACTAAATAACTACGTTATTAAGTTAATAAACTCAATTTCACATATTTGGAGTCCTCATGGAAGTGGCAGCCATCAAGTGTCTTTAAGGTTGCTCTTTCCATTTTCATGTAACACTTGTTTTAAAGGTGATTTTCCTTAAGTAATCTATGTTTTGACTCATCTATAACTATAATCATAATATAATATTGTGCAGACAAGTGGAGTGAGCCTGGGAAAGTGGTGGCATGCAAAAGAAATGGCGGGTTTATCACATCTTTTGTTGATTTAGTCCTAAAACCAACATTATACCACACTTCCCTACTTATTAGTATTGTAACTTTAACTAAGGTGTGTTTTTCTTTCACTAACCATGTTTGTTTTACATGAAACAACCTAAAACATCTAAGACATGGCTGTAAATTAAATGTTATTCATCAAAATATAACTTCTTAGTATTATCTTACAAGAAAAGCAAAAGAAAATTTAGCCTAAACACTTAATAGAGCAAGGAGTATGGAAGGCCTTCTTATGAGTGTGTGCCATGGACTTTTTGTATGTGTGTGTGTGTGGTGAGGAGCTTGGTGTTTGGTGGTTTGAAGTGGAGGTGGTGTAAGCCCAAAAGCCAAGTCAAGTAACCGTAGGATTGAACTTAGAACCCAAGGTTTAGGACGATCGGTTAAATGATCCGATCAAACCCAAATTATAAACTATTGAGAGGAATATTAGTAAAACTGACCTCGTAAACTTGAATTTAAGAAAATAAGTAATAAAATAGGAGACTATAAAATTTTCAAATTTTAAGTATAATAGGTATTAATTATCGAAAATGCGAAAAGTATCATGAAATAACTAATAAATTACTATAGATAGATTATATGTATACTAAAAATTTTAGAATGACCGAAATAATAATTAGGAATGTTCACGTGTACACCACATGTATTTACGTGTAGATAAAAATACACGTAATTACCTAAGTTGGCAAAAAACTAAGCAAATAATTAAAGAAAATTATAAAATAATTATAAAAAAAATAGAAAAAAATCAGAAGAGGATAAGATGAAGTAAGATCAGGTCATGGCAGCTTCAAATCAGAAAAAGAAAAATTAACCAATCAAATTTCGACAACCTAAAAGCCAAAAACTTAGGGAAATGAGCAAAATCCCATCAA
Organism: Lumnitzera racemosa; assembly: GCA_024138005.1. Lineage (NCBI taxonomy): Eukaryota > Viridiplantae > Streptophyta > Magnoliopsida > Myrtales > Combretaceae > Lumnitzera > Lumnitzera racemosa. The sequence continues at coordinate 102,595,976 of JAMXBC010000002.1, read as the reverse complement.
ATTAATGCACATTAAATTCTACAATTGTCTATAAATAGGGGAAAAAAATTCCAGAAGTCCTTTGGTCAGTTTAAGATCTGAAAAAAATTAAAACATCGAAAAAATCGAGAGAAAATCCAGAAAAATAAAAAAGGGAAAACTGTGCAGATTAGGCAAGTAAGCTAAACCCACCACTCACCACCACCTGCGACCGAACCACCACCACCACCCTACAGTAGACCCACCGCCTGGACCGGCCGATAACATTGGATCGGGTTTGGACGGCCCAAAAGCTTCGAACCGGTTAGTCATTTATTCACCCGATTTTTGTATAATTTTGTAAAATTATTTATTTTACCCAGAAAATTATGAAACTTGTTATTATGAGGTTTTATTGTATGTAGATTTAGGGAAAAATATTGATTTAGTTTAATTATGTCTGAAAATATAGGGTCCCTAACAAATTGTTCAAAATCGAGCATTAGTAAACCGAAAAATAAATAGGCTTAGGGATGTAGTTTGGAGTTCAAAATTTTTCTGTAGGATGCTCATATGATGTATAACAGTGCTATGAAGCCATTTTTTTAAAATTAATTTTTGAAATTTTTAAGTTAATTTTTAGCCCTAAAATGATGGTAAAATTGGGTGATTTAGGGTTAATTAAGTGATTAGGATGTTAATTACTGATTTGGATCTTAATTAGAGGTTTAGGGAAGTTAATTTCTGCAGTGGAACCTTAATCCTAGCCTTTAGGTACTAAGTGTTGTTAATTAGAGAAATTAGGTAAGTAATATAATAAATTAGTAATATGTGAAAATGTAAATTAATAAATCTAAAAAATAAGGTGATTTAGATAATATTATAATAGAAATCAGAAAAATAATAAATCTGAAATGACATTTAATTTTAAGTAAATATCTCAAAATGTAAGATTTTTACACACCGGGAATAAATCCGATACCTCAATTAGGGTTAACGTGTACCGAATAGTTTAGAATACAAAAATTACGACCCAATAGGATATTTGAATACCCGAGCATAATGTGATTAATATCACATTGGGATTCGAGCTTAATTATGACTTAGGAATTAAAACTAGAATCTAGTTTAGGAGTCGAACCCCGAAATAGAACACAACGAATCATTAATACGTTATAGGTATACATGAGGAAAATGAGTTATATTATGAATTAGAATAAGAATCCATAAAATATAAGTACTAAAAGAACCTATTTGTATTATAGGACACCCAGAAACAAATCAGCTCGCAACTAGAGGATCGAGCGATCGAGCAAATTCAAGTAAGTTGGGTTATTGCTTATTGTAATAGAGTACTAGTTTCGTAGTACTCGGAGACTTAGGCTTGTATATGATTATGATTGTAAATAGTTTGCGCATGTGCTTGATGTATCTGAATTCGTGTTGGAATTTGTACTGTGAATGGCTTTGTGACTGATTGAATTGGTATGAACTTGTTGAACACCCTAACCGGCATTTAATCTTAGTCGACCCTAATAACCGAAAATGTCATGCATTGCAACCCGTTAGGGGATCATAAGACTCTCCAACCAAATACCGACTCCTTTGAAAGGGATAGCGCAGGATTGCAAAATGGTCCCTTCTTCATCCTCAGTCGAACTAAGTGACAGGAGAGGAGGTCGCGGCGGGGGTGAAGTCAATGGTTCGAAGGTAGTCACGGGAGGAGCGAGGTCTCCATTGCACAAGCCTGGGTTTGGTTGTGAACTGCTGCATAACATGGAACTCCTCAACCCGGATTGGAGCGGGTGAAATTTCTCTTATTTCACAACAGACCGAACTACGTTGTGCGATGACACTTGATTGTTGCATTGCATGAAAATAATTGTTTGATAACCCTGTTTGTGCTTGTATGCATTCATGAGTCTCCAATTCAACTTACTGGGCTGTAGTTGCTCATACCCTTATAGATCCTTTTGCAGGTTCTGATTTGTGAACATATCAAGTACTAAGCCGCCCTACAATTACCCAGAGGTTAGTCTGTTTGAAGCCAGGGGTGTGAGGATCAAGTTACTTAATATAATGTGTGACTAGAATGACCATGTAATTAGGAAGGAAAGACTAATAGTTATTATGTAATCTAGTGAACTGTCGTGTTTGTGTAAAACTTCCTGGGAAGCTCTGTGGACTTATTTATAATTATCTATGTTTTATAGAACTTTGTGATAATTATCATAATTGTAGTATAATTATTAATCGAACTGTTTACTTCAAAGCGAGGAGTCGTCGACGCCTTGTGTAAATTATCTCTATGGTAGGCACTGTGAGGCCAGTTACTATCATAGAATGGTTTACACGGTGGGACTGTTGCGCCTTTGCGACTTTGCGACTTCGGGGCGTAACAGGTGGTAACAGCAGCGGTAAGGTGGCTAGAGATGGTGCTTGTGGTGGCTAGTTCGGAGGAAGTTAGATGTGTTTTGGAGTTTGATGTTTTAGAGAGTGTTTTGGGTTTTAGAAAATGAAGATGAATGAGGGAAATGGGGGAAGGAGTGGTTAACGTGTAAGGAGAGAAGGAAGTGGGGGGGAAGACCAAGTGTATATGTTTTAGGTAATAAAGGACTTAACTAAAAAGGGGACCATGTACCCCTTTATTTTATTGCTATTTTGGGGGAAGATCTTGTCCTCTTAAGGTACAAGATGTACTAAATGTAATTAAGGGGTTATCTTGTAGTCCTTAATCATACTTAACTTCTAGTAAATTAAGATGTAATAGAGGGTGGTTAAGGATTAGAGTTTGTTTAGGGTGATTGATGATAATTAAGCACAATTAGCTTAGTTAAATGTAATTAGGGTATATTTAGGGTTTTGTTAGGTTTTTGATATTATACTTTAGTTGATTTAAGCACCTTACACATGTGCCTAGGGTTTATTTAGGGTTTGATATCTATTTATACTTATTTGATTCATGTACGAGCTTAAAAGTCAGGGTTTTAGTTGTTTATTGATATTGATCACTTTTATTAATGGATTTACCTTACTATTAGTGTTCATGTGTCATGTTAAGATATTTGATCATTTAATTGGAGCTTAGTAATATTTTTAGGGTTTTTTGAGTAATAAGGTTTCTAGGGTTTTGCTTAATTAATTAGGGTTTTAGGGCTTTGCTTCCTTTAGGGTTTTGGTTCAACATTTAAGGTTTGATTCTTTCATTTAAGGTTTTATTATTAAGTCTAGGTGGTTTTAGGGACCATCTGAAGACTTTTCCATCCGATTTCACTTTTGGGTTATTGAAATCTTGTAGGGTTTATAGATTTAAAGAATAGCTACCATTAAATACGAATGAGACCTGAAGACGAAAGACTGCCTTCAAAACGAAGGCCTATGTATTTGAATGGATGGTGATGTCGTTTGGTCTGACGAACGTACTGAGCACTTTTATGCAACTTATGAATCGTGATATGAGGACTTTAATTGGTAAATGTGTAGTAGTTTACTTTGATGATATTTTAGTCTATAGTACCGACGTCATTTCTCATGTTGAGTACTTAAAATCTATGTTTGATATTCTCTATGTTGAGCACTTATTCGGCAATCTAAAGAAATGCATGTTCTGTTAGAGCGAGATAATATTCCTCAGTTATGTTGTTTATGAGGTAGGAATCAAAGTTGACAATGAGGAAATCCAAGCTATTCTCGAATGCTCGATGCCAACTAGTGCTATTGAAGTGGGAAGTTTTCATGACCTTACTTCGTTTTATTGAAGATTCATTCAGAAATTTAGTTCCATTAGTTCCATAGCTGCTCTACTAATTAGTTGACTAAGAAATACTCCGAAAAAGCTTAGGGAAGCTTTGATGAGATCAAGTCCAAATTGACCTTAACCCTAATACTTGTTCTACACAACTTCAAGAAATTTTTTGAATTGGAATGTGACGTATTTAGAGTCGGCATTGGAGCTGTTCTTATGCAGAAACATTGAACATTTGGCTACTTTAGCAAGAAGCTTAGAAAAACCACACTGAATTACTCAACCTATGACAAAGAATTCTATGCCTTATTCCAAGCACTTCATAACTAGCAACATTATTTACTACCGAGAGAGTTCATCATCTACACAAACCATGAATCTCTCTAATATCTCGAAGGACAATAGAAACTTTTGCAGCATCATGCTAAATGGGTTGAGTTCCTAAAGAGTTTTTGCTATGTTATTCAATATAATAAGGGAAGCACCAATATTATGGTCGATGGACTCTCTTGTCAACATGCTCTCATTACAACATTACAAGCTAAGATACTTAGATTTGGTACTCTGCCCGATTAATATGAATATGATCCATATATTAGGCATTTAGTAGCCAAGTGCAACGTTAGAAGAGTTATGGATGAGTTCTATTTGAGCTAAGGATTTTTTATGAAAGGGAGACAAATTTGTGTGCTAAGTGATTTTACTAGGGAATTACTTGTTCGAGAAGTACATGCTGGAGGCTTAGCTGGCCGCTTTGGTGATAAGAGAACGATCGAGTTGCTAAAAAAACATTTCTATTGGCTTGCGATGATAAAGGATGTGTGTCGAGTTCTTGAGAGATGCGAGGTGTGCAAACATGCTAAGGGAAGAAAGGATCTATATGGAGAGTACATACCTCTACCCATACCTAAGTGGCTATGGACTGATCTAAGCATAGATTTCATGTTCGGCTTACCAAGAACATCGAGAAGAAATGATTCTATTATGGTGGTGGTTGATTAATTCGATAAGATGAGCCACTTCATTTTTTGCTATAAAACCAATGATGTTTTATTTGTTGCTAATCTCTTTTTGTAGGAGATCGTATGGTTGCATGGAGTACCAGGAAATATTGTATTTGATCATGACTTGAAGTTCATGAGCTTATTTTAGAGAACCCTATGGAAGAAGCTTGGCACTAAGCTCATGTTTAGTACTTCTTGTCACCAGCAGACATACGGTCGGGCAGAAGTTGTAAATAGAATAGTTGGCAACCTCCTTTGAGCTATTATTGGGAAGAATCTACATGATTGGGATCTATGTTTGCTCGTCATTGAATTCACTTATCCACTCACAGCTTGATAGGAAGATCACCATTTAAGGTCATCTATGAACTTAACTCGAACTTATCCTTGGATATGGTTATTAGTTAACCTCCCAAGGAGAAAGTCAATTCGGCCTAAGCATACTGAGGAGTTCTAGAAATTACATTAAAAGGTTGCTAAGCAACTAGCCAAGATTGTAGCCCGACAAAAGGAATAAGGAAGCTAAGGAAGGAGGTAAGTCATTTACAACCTAAGAGAACTTATTTTGATCTACCTCACCAAGGAACATTTTCTAAGAAAGAGGATGAATAAGCTATTCCCTAAGTCAGATGGACCTTTTAAGATCCTTCAGCGTGTTAATGACAATATGTATGAGCTTAAGCTACCTAAATGATATGGCGTATCTCCTACATTCAATGTCACCGATTTGATGCCCTATGTATTAAAGGAAGGAGAGAAAGATCAAAATTTGAGGGTAAATCTTCAATAACCCTGAGGAGCTGATAGATTATATATCTTTAGATCCCTCACTTGTGTCTAACTCTAGGCCTATAGTTTCTTGCTAGAAGATTTCTCTCTCATCAACTTACCAAGGACGAGCACCAGTATATAAAAGGATGATAGGAAAACTCTCAGATGTCTTAGTTTAGACATACACTTCTCTAAGCGTACCTATGCCCAGTTACCAATTTATCAAATGAAAAGGCCTCAAAATGCCAAGCTCTAATTGTTCGACTTACAGAATAGTAGCATCCCTCTTTTGTTTTGGTAACTCCAACTTACATTCATCAGTAGCAGCCACACAGTTTAGTTACTATGCCGAAGATTTCTTGACATGAACCTATTGATAAGCTGCCACCTATCCATTACTTTTTTGACAATTGTACTATATTCTTTTTTGTCATTTGTCTCATTTATCCTCTTTCATACATACTAAGAATCTTTTTCTTCTTTGTCCTTCATGTCATTTTCCTTATTTATATTGTCGTCCTAAAAACTTACTATAAATAGTCATTTTTCATTATAGCTGAAATCATCTAATCTTGTATCCTTTTCAAATATTGAATATATATGTTCTTGTAAGATATTCATCTCCAAGTATAATTTCCTTATACTTTTATCTAATCTTACCGAGTAGCTCGAGATTTGAACCTTAGCATTAGCGGACCTTAGCATTAGCTTATGAGTTATATCAAGTAAAGTGTTGAGTCATGTTATGTTCGTTGGTATGTCATATCCTTTAAGTAGCTTTATGGAAGCTACTGTGTTTGTTAACTCTTCCATTTTAATTTTCTTTGATATCTTAAAGGTCCCATTTGGTTGCCATTCCCTACAGTAAGTCCTAGTAATTACTGAGTTTGTAGACACATCAAATGCTCTCACATTTCTCATTTCTATTCACATTTGTAATATTCTTTCCATCATTATTTAATCATTATGGCAATAAGCAACTCAAGTAACTTAAGCACCTCTAGTAGCTCTGATTTTGAGCAAAATAGAAGTAAGAAGGCCATTGAAGAATTTATTTTATCAGAGTGAAGTATTTCATCGAGCAAAATAATTGGATGCGTGCATGATATACTACCGTAGATTTTTGAGAGATCTTCAACTGGTAGACATAAAAGAAAGTACATAGATAGAGGTTGTGTGGAGGGTCACAATTGTTTATACTATGACTATTTCTCAAACAGCTCAGTACATATAGATGAGTAATTTTGTTGAAGATTTTGAATGAGGAAGGTTATGTTCCTCCACATCATTCAAGCACTTCAAGATTACTCTCTACGTTTCCAATAAAAGAAGATTGTTGTCGATCATCTTAGTCTTTTACCATTATAGAAGTATACTGCTTATATTCCAATATTGGCATATGCAGTAATAAGTGATACTTTAGATGATTACTTATGAATGGTTACAGACACAATATTATAATGTATTAAGAAATTTGGTGCAACTGTTGTTGCATGCTTGGATGATAAATACTTATGTAGGCCTAATTAGGTCGATATGGAACGCTTACTTCACGTAGCCAAGCAATGTAGATTTCTTCGTATGTCAAGAAGTGTAGATTTGCGAGTGGAGAAACTATCTGATTGCATGGCAAGGCATGTTTTCTTGAAGAGATCATGTTTCCCCAATAATTATGTTTGAAGTTGCTGCTTCATATGATACTTGAATATGATATGCATCTTTTAATGTCTTAGGCACCAATAACGATATTAATGTATTGGATTGCTCACCCCCATTTGATGATGTCTTAGAAGGATGTGCTTAATTGGCTTACTACATTATCAATGATAAAAACTATGATATGAATATTATCTTGCTGATGATATATATTAACAATAGTCAATGTTTATTAAATCTACTTCAGATCTGTATGGTCTAAAAGAGCAATTTTTTGCTAAGTAGCAAAAAGGATATATGAAAGATATTAAATGAGCCTTTAGAGTTCTATAAGCTTGTTTTGCTATAATTCGTGACTCTTCACATATGTAGGATCAAGATGTTATAGGCCAAATTATGAGATCATGCGTAATATTATATAATATGATTGTTAAAGATGAACAAGATAACAATAGTTTCAGCTTTTAAGTTTTAGACTGAGTTGGGAGATAGTATTGATCTTACACCACACGTCTCTTACAACCATATTGTAGCGTATGGAACTTACATTTAAAATAATATTTGGCTTCATGATAGGGTTAAACTCCATTAATTATAGTCTAATCTAATTGAGCATGTGTGTCAACGATTTCAACTTACTATAGAACAATGAATAAGCATAATATGATGATTTTCATATTATGTATTGGCTTGTTAGCTTCCCTCTTCCGTTTTTTTTTTTCCTTTGGATGCTAATATGTTAGCTAACTTGTGTGGTTTCAATTTAGTTATTGTCCATATTTTTTCAACTTGCGGTGGTCCAAATTTAATTGTTAACAATAATAAATGTAACTTTATTTGTTATAATCAATTGTCCCTGAAAAATTAGTGTAATTTATTGATGTGCTCCTAATGTAGTAAACCTTTTCCTCCATCATGATATAATTTTTTTTTTGTTTTTCTTCCTCAATTATATAATTCACTAATCTTTAATATTTCCTCAATGATAATATATATTATTTTTATCCTAATCAGTTCCGGTAAAATTTTACATTTCACATTGATCTATAGATGCAAAATAAATGCAAGGACAATAATTCTTTTTATTTTAAAATTTTAAATTATTATTTTTTATTTTTTACATAATAATAAATAAATTATAAATATAACGTGAATTATTAATGGAAAAATTTTATACAATTTAATTTATCTTAAATATGTTTTATGTATTGTTTGGAAAGTAGTGATAAATAGAGCCTACAAAAGAATTTAAAAAATTGGTAAATAACTTCTATTAAGTATTACTTTATAAAATGAAAAATTGCTTAAAAGAATTAATTGTTTGAGATGCTCATGTGATTATCTGAGTAATCGTCTATAAGCACACTCTTATTGAAACTTGTCAGACATACTTGTATGGTTGGATATATTATAGAGTGTGTATTAGATATCATACGTATAGGAATTTTGTTCAAATTTCCGAATGTTGATTTAAAGAACAAAGTACACGGTATGGCCTTTGATCCGCTCTAGAGCGATTCTCCAATCTTTCATTCACATGCCACATAACTAGATTCTACAGCACATTTTATATTTTTATTATGACATGTAGTTTACACTGTATCAATGCTATAAAATATCCCTAAAAGATAATTAAGTTTAATAATATAATATAAGAATCTAGATGATTCCGCTTATATTTGAGTTGCTAATTTATGGGGGAAAATAAAAAAAAAGCTCAAACTTAGCCATCCATGCGGTCGAACACTTGAAGAAATTATAAAACCTCGTAAAGACAGCAATTTATTAAAAAAGTTAGAGTAATAATTTATTATTAAGTAATGTTAGAGTTATGTCAACTGAATTATTCTTTTTTTTTTTTAATTTCACGTGAAAATGTATTACAAAAGAATGGATGAAAGATTTATAGATTGCACAAAAACCTAATGGCCTGCAATTTCCACGTGGTTTATGTTTCAATATTATTCCAAGCGTTAATGACAGATTTTTTATTTCCAATTGTACAACCTTAACACGCAAAGATGAGCTCATGGCTAATAAAACCTGTTTGGGATATTTGTGTTGTGTCGGAACGATCGATCCAAGTGTATACGCCATACTTCTGATTTAATGCAAGCGGGCACAACGCTTGCTAACTGTGCATTCGATCATCTCCTCGGACGATGATCACTTCGAGGAGTAGGACAAGACATAGGTGTGAAGAATAAGAAATGCTTATAAAATAAGTGGCCCGTTTGTGAAAACAATCAAATTGTAGTTTTTTTTTTTTATTATTCTTTTTATTGCTGAAAAAAGAAAAAACTCTTGAAAACTTAAAAAATATAAGAAATTCCAACTCTTCTAAAATTCGGTACTTATCAACCCAAGAATGAGTCCCATCCTTTTCCTCATTAGGCTGTCATATTTAAAATAAATTTATGTAGTAGATTACGTGATGATTTTATAGTTAATTTAATTAAATTTATTTATATAATTAAATTAACATCTTTTAGCTTTAGCTGTTTCAAAGCGATAAGCATAGACTTTTAAACGAGTTAGGGGTATGTGCAATTTTTATAGTTTTTGAAGGTATTCTATACAATTTACTTGTCTTAAAACTATTTTATTTTGTGCACTCATTTAACGGTATATATAAGTTGTTTAAGTGTGGTTGATTTATACGCATAAAGTGCATGTTTAGGGGAAAAACAACAAAGGGGGACCTTAAATCATACACAATAAGTTCATCCCTCAGCGAAAATGTGGAAATTCATTAAATTAAGTCTCAATTCGAAGCAAAATTACAATAAAAACGTCGTTTTTTAAGGCCCCATCTCATTAAACTCTAGTAATTATGTCCTCCACTAATGTCCATGGTATATAAACTAGGCAGAGCAAACATGGATATGTAGGGAAGACGACATCAAACTGCTACATATGATTGCTCTATACAAGGTTGCCAAAACGTGCGTTATAACATTATGGGATAGCTTGTATGCCTTTTGATACTAGATTAATAAGCTAATATAATTCAACTTATGTTAAAATTTATACTCTTTGAAATTAAAAAATATATATATTCTTAAAGACTAGTAGAAATTGGGTTTATGTTTACATTAATAGAAATTTGTGATTATAAAATAGGTTTTAATTGTTAAATGTTCAAGTCTTTTTTAGAAACTTGATTCGTAACTTATAAGATTGCAAAAATTCAAAATTAAATCTTATTGCTAATGAATTTATTGGAATTGTGGTAGACTCGATCTGAGTGCTATAGGAAAATGATAGTGTACTTTAGAAAATGAATCATTTTCATGTATAAGTTGTTTATATTAAAATGATTTAAGCTAATTTAATTTTACAACCCATCACATTATAAAGCCATCCCTCTCTAATCTTTTAACTAATCTAGAACTTTTCTTTTATCATCTTCAAGAGAATTCTGTCCGATCAAAATAAAACTTAACCTGCTTGCACCCCTAATCCCATTCAATTCAGAACTCAAAAGCTCAACCATCCAAAATGAAGTAAAATGATAAAAATTATATATATAAGAAAAGCACAAATGTGTTCATATAAATTTTCTGTAATTTACCAAAACATAAGCCCAATCTTATCTCCATTTCAAGCGTTATGGCAAGCGCAAAAAAAAAAAAAAAGTAACTAGCATCAAACTTATTTGTTAACGGTCATAGCTCCGATGGCCAGATTTATAGGGGAAGAGGGTCCCTTTTGTAGGCCAAGGTCGGAGGGGTTTCTCTAAGCTCATGCTGTGAATACTTAGCACATCAATGATCTTCTCTTATTCAGGCATGTGTTGGTCCATTCTTCTAGGCCTAGGTAGGTTGAGAGCTTGAGGCTTTAGCTCGGTAGGTGCTCGGGAGATTTCGAGCTTAGCCTAGATAATTGGGCTTGGGCCTCCAAAACTTAGGCCCAAAAATGTCTATCAGCACGTGGTACGGTCTTAGCCTTTCTTGTTTAGAAAAAGCAACGGTACACTCCAAAGGATCGGTATTGGTAGTCTCATCTGCCTTTACAGTTTGTTTTACCATCAATGTCCTCTTCCATTGAAACATTAGAACTAAAGAAATTCTGTTCTTAGGCGTCTGGCATGAAAATTGATTGGCCACTCGCTATTATTTCCTTGTAGGATCCGGCAGGTGGATCATTTAATACCCTTACCTTATCTTGAGCGGCCATAATGTCTTGGGGCACCATCTTGAGAGCTACTGTCTTTCCATTCAAATTGGTGGTATCGGTTCTTCCACCTCATGCGGGGATGCTATACAGCCAGGTGTAAGGCTATCTGGTTTTAGTCTCTTTTGGCTTTTTGGGAGGACAATGGCGGCATTATGCGATGCTGTGGAGTGCTCAGACTGTGGATGGACCATTAGGTGTCTATTTTGAGAGGGAGATTCTGCATCCAGTTGGATGTTAAAAGTTACTTCTAGGACAATTTGAAGTCCTTGGCACGTCCTCCTCTAGTTGAATTTGTGGACATAAAACTATCAGGCATTGTGAAAGAGTAGTGGGCCACTCATGTGAAAATATAACATTAACATTAAAGAACAATGAAAATTTTATCGGTTGCACAGAAATTCTTTCAGTCTGCAATTTCCACGTGGCATATGTTTCAATAATAGTGACAAATTTCTATTTCTATTTTCCATAGTACAGCTTTAACACGCAAAGATGAGGTCATGACTAACAAAACCCGGGTTGCGATATTTTGTGTGTTGTGTGGTAACGGTGGATCCAAGAATATCCATCATATTTAAGCGGCCGCAGTTTTTGCTAACCGTACATTCGATTCTCTCCTCGATTCCACGAAGGCGATGATCACTTCGGGGAATATTACTTGAGACGTAGGTGTTAAGAGTCCGAAATGCTTATAAAACAAGTTTGCCGGTTCTGGAAACGACCAAATCATAGTTTTATCAAATTTTCTTTTGTGATTTCAAAAAGGGCTTATTTTGTGGATGGATTTAACGGTTAAATTATATCTATATACATATACACAATAATAAGAAAAATAACAAAAAAAAATGTTCTCAATATTCATCTTATTTTTCATTTCAGTTCTTAATGTTTAAAATTCTTATTTAAATCCTTAATATTTATAAAAATTTATACGTAAGTTCTTTTAACTAATAGAAATAAATTTTAAATTGAAAAAGTATAAAAATATCTTTAACGTTTACTTCCCTTTTTTTTAGCTTTTAATGTTTCGAAATTTTTATTTAAATCCTCAACGTTCATAAAAATTTACAAAATAATTCTTTTAGCGGATGATATTGAACTATCATTTATACATTAAAAAAGAACACGTAACAACATTTTGTTAGTTCATATATATTTTTTAAATAAATAATATAATAAAATATTAAAAATTAATTAAGGTATTAAGAAAGTTATAGAAAATATTAAGAAATAATGAAAAATTATCCAAAAAATTAGAAAAATGAAAAATAAGAAAAACATGTAAAATTGAAAAAAAAAAACTACTACTAAGATAATATATTTATATTCACATATATATATTAGCATTAATTTTAAAATAAATTAATAAAATAGAATTTTTAATATATATATATATATAAAGCAAATCCAACCACATAAGGGCATGCAAAGGCAAGCGATTTTTATTAATTTAGTTTAAAATTAATGCTAATATAATACATGTATCTAAGTATATATATTATTAAATGTGTTATTTTATTATTTTTTTATTTTTGTATATTTTTTATTATTTTGCATTTTTCCAATTTTTTGATAAATTTTAATATCTTTGTATAATTTTTTAATTAATTAATTTTTAATATTTTATTATATTAGTTATATAAAAGAAATATGTTGACTAATAGAACGTTGTTATACGTCAATATATAAATAATAATTTAATGTTATACGTTAAAAGGACTAATTTATAAATTTTATAAATATTTAGGATTTGAATAAAAGTTTTGAAACTTGAAATATTATAATAGAAAAAAAGAGGCAAACATTGAAAAAAATTTTGTATTTTTTTTCAATTTAAAATCTAACACCGTTAATTAAAAAAACTTATTTGTAAACTTTTGTAAATGTTAAGAATTTAAATGAAAATTTTGAAATGTTGAATATTGAAATAGAAAATAATTTAAACGTTGAAAACTTTTTTATACTTTTTTTATTGATTTTCCATCCATTCTATATTCAATTGAAAATTGATTTTTTTTATTACATAAAAGCATTTTTATCCCATAAGAGCTTAAAAAATTTCTTAAACTGCCATGTAAGCTTTTTTAGAAGTTTTCTATTACAAAATAAATTTTATTTTATCCATAAGTTCTTTTATTAAAATTTTTAAAACCTTTTTATATTTTATAGATCGTATACTATAACTTCTAAATCATTACACTTTATATTTTGTAAATATGATTTTATTAACAATAAATATAATATTTGTATAATATAATAAATATTATTATATTATTAATAAATAGTAATAAATATTACATTCGGAGATATTCATTTTGTCAAATTTAAAAAAAAAAAAAAGAAAAGAAAAGAAGGAAAGTCCTGTAAGAGGAAACGTCCCAAATTGAACGGCCGCAATGTACTGCCGAACCCGTTAAAGCTGCTCTAAGAACGTCTTTTGCTTCTTTTTTTTTTTTTTTTTTTTTGTTTTCCCAATGCTGTAGTCAACCGGAAGAGAAAAAGGTCTACAAACCGCAACTAGTTTTCTTTAGGATACAAGTTTGAATAGATGAAAGGAAAATAATGAAATCCAAGATTGAAGTGAAGGATATAAAAATGGAAATACGCATGGCATAATATCTTAAGATTTTGAGTATCTCTTAAAATTTCGGGTTGAAAATCTATTATGTTTGGACAGGTAAAATCAATACAAATCTCAGTAAAAATGGAAAAAATTTATGTATTTAACTACAATAGCAATGAGTAAAAGTCTTTCTTCTCGAGAGTCTCTTTTCTTTCTCTTCAAAATTCAGAAAAAAACAACAAAAATAGATGAAAAGCTAAAGAAATAATAAAAATAACTTTATGATGAGAAAAAGATAAAAATGAAGAAGAGGATAATATAATCTTATTGTCATGAAAAAAATAAAAAATTTCCACCTTTTTGGTTTCATTTTCGGTTTAATTAATATTATATTTCATTTGATTTCATTTCCACTCCATAGATTTCTTTCCATTTTCACTTTCGTTAACGGTTGCCAAACATAGCGTAGGGGGACCTTATATCATGCATAATGAGTTTATTCCTCAGCACTGCTCTTTCCTTTCATGGGCAGAAAATGTCGAAATCGATTAAATTAAGTCTCAATTCGAAACAAAATTGAAGTAAAAACGTCGTTTTTAGGGGCCCCCGTCTCATTAAACCCAAGTAATATGTCTTCCACTAATGTCCATGGTATCCAAACTGAGCAGCGAACATGGGTAGGCGGGAAAGACGATATCAAACCGCATTATTAAACTAATTGTATACACACTTACATATGATTGCTTTATAAGTGTTGCTAAAACCTCAGAAATAAGCTAATCTAATTCAAATTATGCTAAAATTTATACTTGGAAAAAAATAAATAAATAAATAAGTATCCTTGAAGACTAAAAGAAATTGGGTCTATGTAAATTAATAAGCACAAATGTGTTCACATAAATTTTCCATAATTTACCAAAACATAAATCTAATCATATCTTCGTATCAAGCGTTATGCCAAGTACAAAAAAAGAAAAAAGAAAAAAAAGAAAAAAAAAAAAGGAAGTAGATACTATCAAACTCATATATATCAAACCTTTGGTGTGGTTCTGGAGGTTTCATCATTAACAATACAAGGGGCCCTGCACTTTACTAAAAAGTAACCAAAAGCATGACCAGCAACGGCTACTATGAAAACCCCAAGATTGAAGGACATCAGAGACAGCATGATCAGGTAAAGTAAAGCCATCCTAGCACCGTGCACAATCGCTTGAGTCAATCCCCCAACAATAGGGTTCGTTCCCGGCTTCACCACTGGTAGGACTCGCATCACCTCCGACCCTACCGCCACGAAGAAAACGACCACCAGTGCCAGAACATACATGCCGATCTTCCGCCCAGGCCACCCTGAGAAGAGTATTATTGCATCGCTGCCCCAGTAGAAGCTCATGTGCATAGTCATCATGTCCATCATCATGTTGGTTGATGAGTTCATGTTGTTCCCAACGGATGAGCTGGCCGGAGACATGGTCATTCCTCCATGATTACCGTCCATTTTCTAGAGAGAGAGAGAGAGAGAGGTAAGGCCGAGGAGATACTAACTTGTAATTTGTTTCGTGTTCGAATAAAATCTGTTTTTTAAATAGAGGAGGGTATTATTGCCAAAAAAGACAAAAAAAAAAAAAAAACACAAAATAGAGGAGGAAAAACCAATGAAAATTATGAACGATGGTAGATGATTACTCATATTAAACGACATTGGTCTTTTCAACATTCCTTTAAGATGTTTTTTAAAACGTTCCGCAATAGCCATGTTATGCATATCCCTCGAATTGTTGTTATTTTATTTTATTTTTTTTTCCTCGTCGACTTCTTTGCACTTTTTATTTTGCGTTGCTCGCACGTCCGATAGTTAATAGACGCCAACAAAAAAATAAAAGTCATCCTCGTCTAAGTAACTTTCTAAAGTGTTTTTTAAGTTATAACTTTAAAAGATAGTCATATACAATTAATTATTAAGATTATAAAAAAAAAAAGATGACATTATATAATAATATTATTGAATATTTAAAAAATTTAAGAATTTCAATTATTGATTGATAACATTATTTAAAATGAATTTAGATAATCCATTTCACTACAAAATGGTGGCACCAGAAAAAGATTATTATGTGTGAAGATCTATAAAGCTGATACATAACATGTATTTTAATATTTGTTACCCCGTATCATTTTATTAGTTGGGTATACTAATACTTCATATATCATGTTGACTATTGTAACAAAACTTATATCGCACGACTAGTAAGTTATTAGTTAAGGGGTTTTTTCTAATATATATTAGTAAATTACATATTAGTATGTATTATCTATTATTGTATTAAAGGAAAAAAAAATTTAACTACTCATATATAATAATTTGAAATTTTATAGTTTTAATCAATAAATATATTTACATCAAACCCATCTCACAAAATTATTAACTGCCGCATCCAACTAGATAGTTATTATTTTCTATTACACTTATTTCTATGTTACTATTCTTTTATTTGTTCATTGTTTTAATTGTCTAACATTGCTATTATTTGAAAATTTTATTACACTTTTTATTTAATCAATATTTGAATGAACTTTTTCTTAAAAAAATTTATTATAGTTTTAATTTTACGAACATATATTATCGATATTTTTTTATATTTTTAAATATATAGTTGCAAGGGTCTACTATATGTAGAAGTGTGCACGTAGACTTTGGAATGCAAGTTGACCCATTTAATCAACTTTTTAAACAGATTTAGGTCAAGGTTTTTTTGTCCGTTTAAAAGTGAGTTAAATGAACTTAATCATTTAACCTATAGATCAAAGTGGGTTAGTTTAGGTTGATCCATTGTAGATACCCCATTTTTGTCTCTTTATAATTTTAGAGCTTTTAGAATAGTGTAAAGAATCTTAATCTAGGAAAAACACAAAAAATATAAAATTTAGAAAAATCAAACAAAATAGAAAAATTAGAAAAGTACAAAAAAATTATAAAATAGTTTTTTAGATAGTTTAAATAAAGTAGGGTTTTTTTTTTTAATCTAGCCTTAGTATTTTTTAAGGCTTTAAATAATTAAAAGAGAAGAAGGATATTAGACCTAGTATTAGATTTGAATTTAATTCAGGTTAACCTAATCTATATGTGTAATTTTATTGTACATATAGACAAGAAAAACCAATAATTCATTCGGCAAAGCACTTGACCATTAGCATTGCATATGGCTTGAAGATCTTATGTTCAATTTATAGAAGGTGCAAAATGTATTTTTTATTTTTCTTCTCTCACTTTGACACTTGTCCATCCCTTATTGGTACATGCGTCTATCACGTCATCATGTCATAAAGCATACTTCTACACACATACGTACTGGACATACGCTGATACACTTCTACGAGTAGCTTTGTATTTAACCTTATATATTGTCTAAGTTTGTCCAACTAAAATATGAAAGAAAATCATCCTACATTCAAAATTTTTCATCCTTAACTCGATTATGATACCTAGAAATAGGGGATTCCATTTTACTGTAAACCATCAACTTATAACTTACAATCACTTAAATTCATTCACAATGCCACTTTCTCTCTTTACATGGCCCATTTTTCTAGGATTCGCACAAACACAAGACTCTCCAAGGCAGGACAGGTTGTGCAAAAAAATCTTTACGGCAAGAGCTTTCCAACCCAACTTGATTGCTCTAGCATCTATCTCCAACCGGTTCAAACTCCACCTTGGTTTGTCTCTAATTTGGTTTTAATTTGTGTTTTGTTCTCTGTATTTTGTATTTTTTTATTTATTTTTATAATATCATACTTTTTCTTTTTCTTTTTATTGTTATTGTTGTTGTTATGATTGTATTCTATTTACAATTGTAAAAAAAAAAAAAAAAGACAAAAGAAAAGAAGGAAAAAGGAAAGAAAAGGAAAAAACCTAGTTTGTTTGGTTTACTTATTTTTATGTTTTAGTTAGAAATATATAATAAAAAAATTTTAAAAAGTAAAAATAATAATAATGAAAAACAAAGATGTCGTCTCACTTACAAAATTTTTTTTTTTCAATAAGATAAATAAACTCTTTAGACATGTTTTCTATAATTTAAATATCTTTGCAATGATTCAGGCTTCTTTTTCATAGTTTAGGATTTTTTTCTATAATTAAGTATTTTTTCCATGGTTTAAGGCTTGTATTTATAATTAAGCATCTTTTTCGTAGTTTAGATATTTTTTCTATAGTTAAGTATGTTAGTTATGATAATTGCGTATTTCATGAAAAGTTTTATTTAGGTATTTTAGGCTTTTTCTAAAAAGTTTTATCACTTAGAATTTTTTTTTCAAATAAATGGACCTTTTTTTCAAAAATTAGGATATTTAAGAATTTTCCTAAAAAAATAAAATCACTAAACTAGAACCCTTTTTCTCATAGGTTTTTTCTTTTTTTTTTTAATAAAGTGAAATGGTTAAGAGACGTAAACTCAATCACTTTTCAAATTTAAAATAAACTAACTTGCTTAAATTTTTTTGGAAAGAACTACATACGTTTGATCCCGAATAGTGGGTACATAAACATTCGTATGCAAATACGGGGCGATTAAAATGTAAAAAAATTTTCTTTTTCCATTTTTTGTAAATATTTGTTCAATTTATCTTTTTTGTAGATTAAGTTTTATTCACTTATTTGCATATGAATAGATAAAAAATTTTTTTGAGGGTAGATCGAAAAGTAAAAATAAATTTGAAAAGTTAAAAGGGTACTAATTAAGGGTTTTAAAAAGCTAGCCTCGAGGCTTAAATCTTTAGTTTTTAAAAACCTTTTTTATTCTTAAATTGATTTTTTACCTAACCCAATGCTTTTATTAAAATCAATTCACCCGGTTGGTTTTAATCTAAACTTTTTCTCGACTCCTATCAGGGCTGCGATTCCAAGTTTTTTTAAAACACTTTTAAAAAATGAGTTTTTTTAAACTCCTAATTGAGTATTAGTATTAAATGGGTTAGTGTTTAATACTAACCAGATTAAGAAAAATAAAAATAAAAACTGAGAAAAAACCAAACTCGACAACTTGGCGACTCAATTGAAGAGGTTAAGAGGGCTAGTTACTTAAAAACTTAATGAAGTTTAATTTGCCGTTAAAAATACTCGTGTTATTTATTTATTTATTTCTTATAATATACATGTTTTTAAATTATTGTATTAATTTGTACATATAACATACTTGGGATATTGGGGGAATAATTGCATTAAGATACAAGGTAAATATGGTTAGACCCAGGCTATCTTAGGACCCTAGAAGAGAAGCTAGTATGTAAGCTTTGAGCGTAGTGGAGTAACTACCGCTTGAGATTGATTAAGCCACCTCACTTAAACTTTAATGTGACTAAGGAACCATTTTTTCTTTTTTAAAAATGTGTGAGGTCATATAGTTTAAGAATTCCTCTATATCTTGTAATATATTTTCCTTGGGCTACCCATATAAATTCTTTTTACTTTAGTTGTAAATTTGTGATTCTCTTTTTGTTACTATATAACAATTTAAAACAATTGTTGTAATAGTAGAATTTCAATAAAGTCATAAACCTAATTTTCAAACTACTACATTATTAGTTTATCATTGTGCTTTTGCATTTGCATCTGTATGCAATGTTTTCCATTATTTGTCAATCCATAAATTTTTTAGGACCTTATTATTTTCTTATATAAATAAAACCTGTTTCAATCCTACTTTCATTTCAAAAAAAAAAAAAAATCTCTAAACATTGCAAAATATTTAGTTTTTCAAATAAGTGTCATTGTCTTTAGCTCAATCTTAGATTGTTCTCCTCTTGTTAATATTTTATAGGTCTTAGAATTTCTTGAATGATATCCTTCCTTTTTTCTTCTTTTGGGTAGTTACTTGTATCCTCTTGGAAATTTTCTCCATTTACAAATAGTTGTTAACCTTTTTCATACCCACAAGTTGAAGTGTTATTCTTCAGTTGTCATACTTAGTTTTCTTTAGATTCTCTTTCATTTTCAAAATGCTCTCTACATTAAAAGTCATCTTCTTATCCATTATGTAAATAAATCTCATTCTTGTATTTCTACTACCTCATTTTTCTAAAATAGTTTGTAAGTACCAAGTACCTCACCAGAGTTTTCTTCTCTTGGATGTAGTTGATCTAATTCATTTCAAATTAAAAGTTCTCAAAATTAAAAAAAAAAAGGGGAGAGAGAAAAAAGAATAAAAAAAAATTTGAGAATTATTAATGGGTAAGGATCCTTCCAAATCAGGTACAAATGGCTGATGATAAGATCGAATCTCTACAAAAAAAGAAAAGGTATATCAAATAGCTCAACAATTGTAGATCTTGGTTTCCATAATTAGTAACCTGTAAGTATCCCAAGATCTAAGCTTGGAAAAAAGACTTATGAGTGTAGAAGAAAAAGTGACAAAATTACAAAGGGGCATTTCAGATATGGAAACGACTATGGGTATTGTGTTAAAAAAACTTCAAACAATGCTCATATTCAAATGTTACCAAAAGGAAAGGAGCCAATATTAAGCCAAAAAAGATAGGATCAAGATAAGCTCACTTGTAATGCCTCGAAAAGATAGTTTACCCATCGAAGTTCCAATAACCCAAATCTTTTATTAGTTAAAGGAGGCTAAGTTCCTAGCTTGTAAAGCTCTTAATCTAAACTACAGGCCACGAAAATTTGAACCAAAAGTGCAATGTGACTACCATATGAGTCAAAAGGGGCATTCTACGGAAGGATGTTGAAGGTTAAAGAACAAAATTTAAGATATGATTGATGCTAAGATAATACAACTTGATACCTTAGAAGCCATTTTTTACAAGCCCAGCCGTAAAGGAACTTAAAAGGGACCACCTACTACACCAACTTTGAGAATTTACTACTTTCATCTAACCAACTAGCTTATCACTTAAAGTGGTTAGGTATATCCTTAAGTTAAATGGAGCATGGGCATTTTGAGAGATAGGATTTGAAAATTGACAGAATTCTATAATGATGATCATTTGAAATAAAAGTATTCTATTTATCCAGTACGAGCATTCATCGTGAAATATTTATTATTGGGGCAAATGAATATACATTTTTGGTATCTCATTTTGAAAGTTTAGAATAAAAAGAGGCAAACTACATTTTAAACACCAACCCTTAAACACTTGAGTTTGAGTGTTATCAATGCGAGGATTTGGATACAATCCTTAAAGGAGGTTAACTTGGAAATTGATACGCGAATCAAAATGAAGATAGGCATTCATTTTTTCAATATCTTAAACACAAAATCCTTTGCCAACCCCGTTGAGCCTTTTAATGAAGTAGTTCAAAAATTAAATCTTGTCGAGAACTAACCTACAATGGAGCAATCTAGAGGTTAAGGTTATTAAAAGGGGAGAAAATGTTAAAACTATTTTATGCTTGCTCTAGTTGCATCAATTCAATTGTAATTTTCATCATTAATAACCTATTTCCTTTGAAATGGAGAAGTACCTATATCCTAAACACTATACACTTTGAGTTGTAAGCCAAAAGATGGAACGATCACCTCTATCTTGAGTTGAAATTAAAAAGAGAGAGAGAGAGAGAGAGAGTAAAAAAGAAGGAAAATGAGAAAATTTGAAATAAAAAAATGAAAACTTTGCTCAAGAGATAGATATGCACAAAGGGGCACAAAACCAATTAAGCTTTGGTCATCTCTGATCCTAAAATAAAACAACAGGGGCACAAAAACCCGTTCATGAATTAAGACCTACATTTCAAATAAAGACCCCAAAACCAAAATAAAAACAATTAAGCTTGAAAAAAGCTAGGGCAAATATCAAAGTTTCCCCCCAAAATTTATAATCCCTAAAGAAATTGCAACTGACACATGGCTCATGGCTCGCCTTCAATTCCACCATTCCTTAAAGGCCCTTTTAATTAAAGGAAATAACTTATCATTGGTAAAGGTTACATTTGACACTGGGGTAAGCACAATTTTAGTTTTCCTAAAGAGTTCTTGACTTATAAACATAGGTTGGTTGGATGAATGAATTCTTTCAAAAAGACCTATAAATTATTATCCATTTGTTTAAACCAATGACCAAACCTTTATTATATTTCAATCTTAAAAAGACCTAACAAATTGATCATGGCGTATCACTTGCAAGACATTACTACCTTGACTTGAAAATGGAATTGTAATGTAGAGTGAAATTTAAACCGAGAGTACAAGGAAGTTCTCTTTGACTAAACTAATCAATTATGAGATAGCATTTTCGTACATATTTTGGAAATCATGAGCTCTAATGACATTACTGCCTTGAATGCTTCAAGAGATGTTCTTAAAAAGAGGATTTATTGTACGATCATGCAGTTGTCCCTAAGGCAAGAAAAGAAAGGAGTGGGCTCATTGTCACGCCCTAAAGCGATAAAGTCATAACAACTCCGTCGTGTAAGCTATTCTAAGATAAAAGTTGGCCTTACAACCGTTATCCTAGACCTAATTTACATAAGGTATCTACGACTAACCCTCTTTGAAGTAAATAGTTTGTAATTTAAATAAATCATTTACCTAAGAAAATGAGAAAATATATATATACACTGAAATATAGTTATTACAATTAACGTTTACAATATTTCACCGTAATATATTTCTCAGTTATTACATTATTCAGAAATGAAAATTTCTAAAATAAAAGCTTAGACCTTAAAAATATATATTTGTTCTTCAAATGTTTTTCCTTACTCCCTAGGATTCAACAGTTGCTAACTTCAGAGTAGTTGTATGCCGCTTCTTAGCTAGCATATGCACGACATCTATAGGGATGTGAGCAACCACAGCTCAGTAAGTTAGGATGGAGGACTTAAAACTATACCACAAACATAACAAGGTTATCAATCAACTTATTTGGTGCAATGTATGTTCAAGCAAATGTCGTCGCACGACGTTATCCGGCCGGTCATGAGATTAAAGAAATTGCGCCCGCTCTAATCTGGGTTGAGGAGTTGCCGTTAATGCGATAGTTCACAACCAAACCCAGGCTTGTACAATGGAGACATCGCTCCTCCCATGACTACCTTTGAACCATTGACTTCACCCTCGTCGCGACCTTCTCTCCTATCACTTAGTTCGACTAAAGATGAAGAAGAGACCATTTTGCAATCCTGCGCTATCCCTTTCGAAAGGGTCAGTATTTGGCCGGAGAGTCCTAGGTTTCCCTAATGGGTTGCTATGTAGGTCCGATTATGATTACAGATCACATATTTGACTAGGTCCAATTTAGGGTGATAAATCATTTTATACAATTCATACCAATCATACAATATAAGTCAGAACAACAGACAAAATTATAGCATCACTCATAATTAAGCACATGCACACAACCAACAATCTAATAAGCACAACTAAGCATAATCTCAAGCCTCCAAAATATAGCAACTTATTAATCCCAACTTACCTGAACTCCTCGCTCACTCACTCGAGATCCAACTTACTTAGGCCATCACCGATCATCCTTATAATATAAACGTGATTTCAGTTTTTCTTATAACTATTAAAGGTTTGTTTTATCCTATAACGCTTATTGTGATCTTTTATTTAAAGTTTAATATATCCAATTATCTAGGTTCTCAAGTCTTTTACAATTATTCTAGGTTTAAGGTTAGGTTCAGGTTCAGTTTCTGCATCGATTTCTAAATTAAGTTCTAGTTTAATTTCGAATTACTGATTTATACCGGAACTCTAGAAATTTGTTTTAACTCATAATATGAAATTAATCACATTATTTCTCGATATCCTATATACCATAATTACCCCTAGTCAGTATTTTATTATATCCAGTACACTTAAATCCTTAATAGTGTACCGAATTTACTCCTAATGTAAAAATTTTTATATTTTTCATATAATAACATAAATTCAAGTTTCCCATCAGATTTTGTATATTTTTATTATTAACATAATATCAATTTTTATTCTAATATTTTCTATTTATTATATTTCTAATAATTACATATTATGTATTATCACCTATTATGTATATAATACACATCTAATATTTCTATCACTCTAATTACCATCTCCCAACATCAATTATCATTTCAAAATGTCTAAATTCATCCTAAATCATATTTTACACTTAATTACCCTAATTTACAAAATTAACTTAAAATTTACTATTTTTCCCTATTACTCATTTACTACATAATTAACCTAATAATTACTTCTAACACCCTAAATGCTACAAATATCATATTTCATCAAATTTCAATATCCTAAAACATATAATTATTCACTAAATCATTAATTAACTATTTAATTACTTAATAAACCCTAAATTACCCATTTTATGTCTCATTTTAAGGCCTAAAAATTATTTAAAAATTTAGAAAATTATTTTTTGAAAAAGGGATTCATAGCACTATTATATATCATCTAAGTAGTCTACAAAAAAATTTTAGGCTCAAAACTACACTCTTAAGGTCATTTATTTCTAAATCGAAATATGCTCAATTTTGCATGATTTCTTAAGGACCATATATCATAGGACATATTTTTATTAAAATAATATTTTTCCTAAAAACTAAATATAAAAATATTCCATAATAACAAAATTCATAATTTTATAATAATATTTACTATTTTTACAAAATTACATAAAATCGGGCTAAAAATCGAACTCACTAATTTGGATGGCTTCGGCCACCTTCGGTGGCCATGGGTGTGTTGGTCCACCTGGGCATTGCCACCAATGTGTGGTGGTAGTGACCGTCCACTCCTAGTTGCTCATCGGGTCTGGGTTCCCCTTACAAGCCGTAACTACACAGTTTTCTTATTTTTTTTTTACTCGAATTTTTTTCTTCCATTTTCAATGGTCCTAATTTTTTTATGATTTCTAACTGTCCAAATGAGCTCTGTGATTTTTTTATTTATTTATATAACTTTGTGGTAATTAATGTGTATTAAATTGGATAAAATATTGCCCAAATCCCTTAATTTTTGGCTTTTGTGTTGCTTTAATTTAATTAGCTTTTTTTTTTATTATTTTCCTCAGTTGCCACGACCCAATTCTGGATCATTCCTTATTTTTTATGATTTTTATTTATTTTTCCTTAATTAATTATGAATTTTATTTAATTATTTAGTATTATTTTAGCACATTACGCGTATTTCTATATACATATAAATTCATGTATAGTACAAATAAATATTCTTAATATTATTTAGGTTATTTTATAATTTTTAATATATATATAATTTATCTCTAGTGATTCGTTAATTATCAGAATGCATTTTACACATTTTCGATAAATAACGAGTTATATACTTAAAATTTGAAATTTTTATATTCTTTTATTTTATTGCTTATTTTCTTAAATTCAAACTTACGAGATTATTTTACTAATATTTCTAGTTTTACTTATAATTTAGGCCCGATTGGATCTTTTAGCCGATCGAAACCTTGAGTGGTTGGTTGTGAGGCTTACACTCATCATTCGTTTCGCAACTATAAGGACATGTGAAGAATCCATACTTATTAACTACTTTTTAAAAAAGAAAAAAAAAAAGAAATTTCTAAGTTATCTTTGAATAAAAGTACGTTTTTCAAAAATTTGAAAATTTTCCTTTGTCATCCATTAAATTAACCTTAGGTCACTTGCCATCTTTGGAAAAATTATGAATATCCAGGTCATCCTTAAGATTAGGAATCTAGAATTGTCTTGAAACCCATGTTATCCTCAAGTTTAAGAACTTAAGGCCATCATTATTCCCTTTAGGAAAAATACTAGAACTTTAAGAGTCTTAGATATCCTCAATTAAGAGCCACGACTATCTCTGATCCTGAAACTAAGTAATCCTTCCTTTTTCATTCAATAAGAACCTTAATCATTCTTGTCAAGAAACTTTATCTATCTTCAATCTTAAAACTAAGTAATCCTTCCATTTAGGAACTTAGCTATTCAAGAGGAACTTTAGTTTTTCTTGTCAAAGAAACTCTAGCTATCTAAGAGTCTTAGCAATCCTTAGACTAGGAACTTTAGCTATCTTCAATCTTGAAACTAAATAATCCTTTCATTTAGGAACTTAGCTATTCAATAAGAACCTTAGTTATTCTTATAAAAGAAACTCTGGCTATCTAGGAGTCTTAGCAATCGTTAAATTAGGAAGTTTGGCTATCTTCAATCTTGAAACTAAGTAATCCTTTTATTTAGGAACTTAGCTATTCAATAGGAACTTTAGTTATTCTTGTCAAAGAAACTTTAGATATCCAGGAGTCTTAACTATCCTTAGACTAGCAGCTCTGGCTATCTTCAATCTCAAAACTAAGTAATCCTTTCTTTTAGGAGCTTAGCTATTCAATAGAAACTTTAGTCATTCTTGTCAAGAAGCTTTGGTCACCTCTGATCTTGAAACTAAGTAATCCTTTCTTTTAGGAACCTTGCTATTCAATAGGAACCTTAGTCTTGAAACCGAGTAATCCTTCTGTTAAGAACTTAGGTTATTTCACAGGAACAAAGTAATCCTTCAATTAAGAACTTCGGTTGTCCTCAGTCTTGAAATCTAAGTAATCCTATTGTTTAGGAGCTTATGTTATGTTATAGGAACTAAGTAATCCTTAAATCAAGAACTTAGGCTATCCTCAGTCTTGAAACCGAGTAATCCTTCTGTTAAGAACTTAGGTTATTTTGCAGGAATAAAGTAATCCTTAAATTGGGAACTTCGGCCGTTATCAATGTTGAAAACCAAGTAATCATATTATTTAGGAGCTTAGGTTATTTCACAAGAATTAAGTAATCCTTAAGTTAGGAACTTAGGTTATCTTCAATCTTGAAAACTAAGTAATCCTATTGCTAGGAGTTTAAGTTATTTTACAGGAATCTTAAGGAATTGAAGTTATCCCTTAGATTATGAATCTTGATTATTCAACTATCCTCCCTTGAAACTTCAAGAACCCTTGTTATCATTCATTAAGTCAAATCTAAGAACTTTGATTATCCTTTGAAATACCTGAATAATACATTAAACTGTTTTCCATTTTCATCACCTAAATCTCTAATAGACCAAGCTTAGGATAGCTAGCGAGTCGTAGTGCTTTTTAGGATAAATTTATTCTCAGGACAAAAATAATATCTCTTTTATCTTTATGGTACAGTTTTACTCAAACTTCATCACAAAGAGGGGTAGCTATAGACACCTATTTTTTTCTTCCTGTAATTTTAGAGTTTTTAAAATAAGTAAAGAGTTTTAATTTAGAAAAAAGCACAAAAAATAGCTAATTTAGAAAAGTACCAAAAAAAATAAAAAAATAATTTTTTAGATAGTTTAAATAAAGTAGGATTTTTTTAATCTAACCTTAGTATTTTTTGGGGCCTTAAATAATTAAAAGAGAAGAGGGATATTGGGCTTCGTCTAAGATTTGAATCTAATCCAGTTGATTACACATATGAACAAGAAAAACCAATGGTTCATTTGGTAAAGCACTTGAACATTACCATTGCATATGGCTTAGAGATCTTGGATTCAATCCATGAAAGGTGTAAAATGCATCTTTTATTTTTCTTCTCTCACTTGGACACTTATCTATCCCTCATTAGTACAAGCATCTATCACGTCACTATGCCATGTTATCGCCACATCATCACCATATCATGCCACATCATCGCCATGCCATAAGGCACGCTCTTACACGCATTGAACATACTCTAACACACTTTTATATGCAACTTTGTATTTAGCCTCATATATTGTCCAAGTTCGCCCAACTTAAACATGGAAGAGAAATATCCTATATTTAAAATTTTCCATCCTTAACTCGACCATGATATCTATAAATAGGGGATTCCATTTTACTGCAAATCATCAACTCATAACTCGTAATCACTCAAATCTATTCACAACGCCACTCTCTCTTTCTATATAGCCTATTTTTCTAGGATTTACGCAAACTTGAGGCATTCCAAAGTAGGACAAGTTGTGCTAGAAAATCCTCACGACAAAAGCTTTCCAACCCGATGTGACCACTCTAGCACCTAGCTCCAACTCGTTCAAACTTTAGCTTGGTTTGGCTCTACTTTGGTTTTAATTTGTGTTTTATTCTCCGTATTTTATATTTTTTTATTTATTTTTGTAATATCGTACTTTTTATTTTTTGTTGTTGTTGTTGTTAGATTGCATTTTATTTGCAATTGTAAAAAGAAAAAAAAAAGAAGAAAAAGAAAAGAAAGAAAAAAAAGGAAAAGATTTAGTTTGTTTGGTTTACTTATTTTTATGTTTTAGTCAAAAATATACAATAAAAAAAATTTAAAAAGTAAAAAAAATAATGAAAAACGAAGATATTCTTTCACTTAGAAAAATTCTTTTTTCAATAAAATAAATAAACTCTTTATGCATGTTTTTTATGATTCAAACATTTTTTTTATGATTTAGACATCTTTGCAATAATTTAGGCTTCTTTGCAATTAATTAAGCATCTTTTTCATAATTTAGGTATTTTTTCTATAGTTAAGCATGTTGGCCATAGTAATTGTGTATTTCATAAAAAGTTACATTTAAATATTTTAAGATTTTTCTAAAAAATTTTATCATTTATAATTTTTTTTCAAATAATTAAAAATAAATGGACCTTTTTCCAAAAACTAAGATATTTTAGAATTTTTTCAAAAAATAAAATCACAAAATTAGAACCCTTTTCTCTTAAGTGTTTTTCTTAAATAAAATAAAATGGCTAAGAAACATAAACTTAGTTATTTTTCAAATTTAAAATCAACTAACTTATTAAATTTTTTTAGAAAGAACTGCATACGTCTAATCCGAATAGTAAGTACGTAAGCATTTGTACGCAACTACAAAATAACTTAAAATATAGAAATTTTTCTTTTTCTATTTTTTAAAATATTTTTTATTTATCTTTTTCTTTTTGTAAATTCAATTTTATTTACTTTTTTGCATGTGAATAGATAATTTTTTTTAGGGTATATTGAAAAGTAAAAATAAATTCGGAAAGTTAAAAGTAGTACTTATTAAGGGTTTAAAAAAATTAGCCCTCGAACTCAAATTTCTGGTTTTCAAACTTTTTTTATTCTTAAATTAATTTTTTATGTAACCTAGTGCCTATATTAAAATCAATCCACTTAATTGGTCTTAATCTAAACCTTTTTCTAACTCTAGTCGAGTGGCAACTCTAAGATTTTTTCAAAATATATTTAAACACCGAGTTTTTCTTAAATCCTAATTGAAGGTTTATATTAAATAGGTTAGAGTTTAATACTAATCGAGTTAAGAAAAATAATCAAAATTAAGAAAAATAATAAAAATTAAGAAAAAATCAAGCTCAACATCCGTTTAACAAATTTATGCCTTTAACCCGTAGGCTGGCTTAGTCAACCCAGTTTTTAAATGAGTTAAGGTAAGGTTTTTTTGCTTATTAAAAAAGCATGCCCAATGAACCAAATCCATTTAACCTGTGAGCTAAAGTGAATCAAGTCGAATTGGTTGTTTAACCCGCTTGTATACTCCACGCGCATGTAGCCATGTGTCTATGCACTTCTGGTGAATATAAAGGGATTAATGTTGCAATAGAACAAAGAAAAAAAAAAGTGATGTAGAGAGGGATAAGAGAGGCCAGATAAGTAATTTTTGCAAGTTTAAGGTTTAGTGATAGGATGTATATAAGTAGTATGCACTTGTATTTTCTAATGATTAATAAGTGATTATTGCTATTAGATTTCTTAGACTATCAATGGTTGAGATTAACTAGGGTTAGCAACCTTGATGGGCTAAAGGGAGAATAATAAAATGCTTAAGCTTGCCGAGAAGATATTTTTAATGAATCCTATCTCGAGCCAATTAATCCAAAACTCTTTAAATTATCCCAAATTAGAACTAATTATCTAGATCCTATCATTAATTCAAATAATTAGCCTAAGGATAATATTATTAATTTAGAGGTTGGCAAATAAAATTATGTTATAATTATTTCCTCATTTACGGAATCTATTTTTTTTTTCTTTTCTTTTTGTATTTTTTGTGCATACAATACAAGTATATCGTCCGCTAATATTTAATAATATAAATAGTCATCCATATGAATTGTGAAACCATCCATTCGATCATTTTAGTGAAATCACAAATGGTAAAATTCATTTTTGGAATCCCACTGCATCTCAAATGGTGATAATAATTTGGAAAGCTACCTTATTTTGAATAGAGGGCGTTGTTGTTCGTTTTCCACATTTTTATTTTTGTGATTACCGAGTTATGCAAGTTGACAACAACGGCCGAACCTTAAGATTTATCTATATAAATATTTTTCATGGCATATTAGAAATAAATGGAATAGTTGTATGTGAAGACTAAATCTGAGTCCTAAATGATTGGTTTGGACGCTGGAAGCATGGAACCAGGCCACCTGTTTTTTTTTTTATTTTTTTATTATATTCTACTTTTCCGTTTCTAATCTTCTTCTTCTTTTCCTTTTTTTCTTTTTTTTTTTCCGTGACCAAATTTTACTTGTCCGTTTGAGTGTTTATTTCGTTGTTTGTTTCCATCCAAAATACTCAATAACATAAGATACAAATAACATACTATATATATGAAAGTAAAACAACTATATTCGTATGGATAGAATATAAACAAGACACATTAAAGGAATCCAATACACACAATTAGAACATGGATTACAGGATCCACATGCAAATAAGATAAATAAAATATATGAATAAGGATAAGCAAAATCGACAAGCCACAACTTATATGTAAAAACGTATAAGCTATATATGAATAACATATGAATGAGATACAGGTGTGAAGAAATCGATGAAAACCAAGACTACTTTTAAATGAACTTTGAGTGTTGGGTGCTTCAAGCCTTCAATAATCTATACATCTTTTTCGATGAATTTTCCAATCAGGCTTGATGCTATTTGTTGTGATAAATTGAATGGTCAAACCCTAACTCAGTCAGTTATCAAAATGAAAAACATTCAATCAGAGATAAAATAAAGCAAAATAACCCAGATGATAAGAAAGGACGAAACAGATCCACTTTAATAACGCAAGCATTCAATTTTCTCAACTACCCTAAAAATAACTGGATACAGGAAATTACTCGAGGTATATGCAGTAATAAAAGAGGACATTAAACTTTGTCCTCCGCCAGAATTGAGATGGCTGGCTGGTTGGAAAGTTAAGAACATTCGGCCCACCATCATTCATAAAATGCTTTCACGTAGAAGGATCCAAACCCGAGTTCTTTGTAAATTGAAATCTTTCTATTTGAAGACAAATCTTCATTTTTGGTTAAATTTTCACAACTCGAGATGTTGTATCTATTTAATCTTTCTATTATGTTGCCTCTAAACCATCCATAGGCACTTGTCATCCTACAACTAGATAAGACCTACCCTTTTCTCTAAAGCTCGTATCTAGCTATAAACCCTCCATTCGCACATGTCAACGTACCGCGAGACATTGAGTACTCCGTAACCTCCTTGGGTTCTGCGTTCCCTTGAACACTTCCTCACTATAGGGACTACACTATGCAATATATGAGTGATGTTATGTCCCAAAATCAAAAGACGGGAACAATTCGTCCCATACTAATACTGTAGAACGAGCATTCAAAGCTTGAAGCTATTTATATATAATATTTTATACAAATAACAATGTAGTTTCAATTATTATAGCAATAAAGCGTATCACATATTTTAAATCTTCATTAGTACATATAATAACGAAGGATTTAATCTATGTTAGATTATCTATATATCAAACATTTTAGTGCTCCAGCTATCCTCTCTTTATTAGTGTTGAGCAAACACAAGTAGATAGCATATAATATCTTACTTTTATCTTACCCTATAGGTACATATCTAAATTTTTTGTATTCGGAACTTACCTTATAGCATATTAGAATCATCCTATACCTTGTAAATTCACAGGATATAAGGTACTTGTAGTCACCTAATTTTTGCTCATTTCGTAGTTTTAATTTTTGTTTTTTTAAAAAGAGTTCTAATTCAAAAATAAAAAATTAAAAAAATTAAAAATGATAAAAATACCAAAAAAATGAAAAATTATAGAATTTTTAGAAAAAACATATTTTTAGAAAGTAAAATATTTTAGGCTCAATAAATAAATTTGGTTTTAACTAATTTCAAGTAACTTTATTTTAGAGGGTTCCATAGGTTAAATACAATTTAATTATATTGAATATCAAGGCATAGGATAACAATTTAATAGATAAGTATTTGGGTATTGACATTGGCATCGAGTTAGCTTAAGGTTACGAGTTTAAATCTCATTAGGTACATATGTGCCTTTTATTTTTATTTTTTCTTTCATGTGAGAAAATCATGAGATTTAAATTTAATTTTAAATCTTATCAAATTTTTTTAATTTAATGTGATAAAGATTTGTGAAATTCAAATTTCATTTGATTTTTATCAAATTGAATTTAAGTTGGTATAAAAGATTCGAGTCTATTTTAGATCTTTATTAATTTAGGATTGATATGATCTAAAAGATTTGTTTTTCAAATTTTATATATCAATCATGCGAAATAAAAGGAAGTTCAATTACACACTTGTAAAAAAGAACCTTTATTAACTAACCTTTACTCACACTACACTCACACACACACGTCCTCATCCCTGTCCAAATACGCACAATCTCTAGTAGCCCCTTCATCCTCACTGTATGTTCAGCACCAATAACTGCCCTACATTCTCACATACATGTCCACAGCAACGTCCATAGCAGAACAAATTGTAAAAACCTTATTTTTGCAGTTTTATTTTAGTATTTTTATTGAGCCAAGTTAATAATAATAATAATAATAATAATAATAATAATAATAATAATAATAATAATAATAATAATAATAATAATAATAATAATAATAATAATAATAATAATAAACGAAAATTGAAAAAAATATAAAATAAAATGTCAATTTAAGCAAGTCGTTTAGGGTTACGTCAAATAATGGTGTATGTTAAATTTAATAAACTCTAAGTCGTTAAAAGATCAAGCTTCATTAAAATATTTTAGTCCAGTTTAATATAAAGTAGATTTTTTTTTATCTAATTTATATTAAGTTAAAATAAATTTAGGATTTATTAAGTGGGTTATTGGGTTAAATCAAGTTGAATTGAGTCGAGCCCAAAAGATAGAAAGCCCAAATTAAAGTAAGGTTTTTAGAAACTAGGTCGAATCTTTAAAGAATCTAAAACGTATGTTTCAATTCGTTATCGTATCTTTCATATCAAGAGTTTGCTGAAATCAAATCTATATCTAAAAAGATAAAA
Organism: Lumnitzera racemosa; assembly: GCA_024138005.1. Taxonomy (NCBI): domain Eukaryota; kingdom Viridiplantae; phylum Streptophyta; class Magnoliopsida; order Myrtales; family Combretaceae; genus Lumnitzera; species Lumnitzera racemosa. The sequence continues at coordinate 102,562,827 of JAMXBC010000002.1, read as the reverse complement.
AAAAATTCGATTAAGTGACTTATAAATAGCGAGTCGACAGTGAAGTTTAAAACGTTTTTATAATTATACACCTCCTATAGTCACAAAAACAAAAGTCTACATCCACGTGTTGCATGAAATCCATACATATCCCTCAATAGCCCACTATACTTCCTTGATCACTCATAAGTGCCGTCCCCTAATCACTTGTTCGGATAACACTTGCTACAATCTTAGCACCCATTGCCAGTACGCTTACCTATATACACTAATCACTTATATACAGACCTGGCGCAAACATACAGCTCTTTGTACACACTAATCACTTGCACACAGACCACACGTAAACACACAACACTTAGACAACACTGACACAAATACACAAACCATGCACATGATTGCTGCTGCTTACACTCTCTTATACTTTACTCGACTGATACGTCTATATGCTACACTTACACCTTTTCTCATGCTATACTCACACACTTACCACATACACTTCACCCATTACCTATCCCTACATGCACACCCCCAAGAAGACATATACATACACCGCCACGTCTAGTCACACTTTTCTTGCTGTATGCTACACACGCTAATACATAGCTGCATACATGCAACATACAAAGCATGACACATGATGATGTACAAACCGCATTATACAAGCTATGCTGCACATGATTCGCTGCCACGTATGGTCATGATCCACGTTGCACCTACACGTACGATCAAATTTCACATTAAGCATGCAAACGTAACGATCATGAATTAATCAAAACGAATACGACGATTGCATGCAACTTGGCTTGTTTAGGTAATAAATTTTTTTTATTTTAATTATTTATTTATTTTTAGTAAATTAATTATTTTACTAATTTGGTTTTCTTTAGTGCAAGCTTTTTTATTATTTTTTCTTATTGTTCACTATATTTTTTAAATAATTTGAATTTTGAATAAATTTAGTTAAATTATATTTTTAGCCAAAATTGTATTTTTTGAAAAATCATATACCTTTTCTCTGAGATCCATATCTTCAGAAAAGATCTTGCATATAGGATTTAAGAAAGATAATTTTTACATGCTATGATTTAAAAAAAATAAAAATAAATCTTAACTGGAGTTTTAAAAAATATTTAGTTAGTTAGGTTTTTTAAAATATATTTATGAAATTTTATTTTTTAGGTTTTTTAATAATAAATGGTTAAATAAATATAAATCTAGCTCTATTATAAAAAAAAAATCTACCTATTAAATCTTAAAAAAAAAACTATGTTGATTTGATCTTGACTAGCGAGTACGTAGATACCTCTAAGACAATCATAAAAAAGTAATATTTTTTATTTTTCATGAAAAAATCGTAATAAAAAATTCATTTTAGTAACATTTTTACAAATTTGAACATATTTTAGCATTTTAAAAAAAATATAAAAATAAAACCTATTAATTTTTTTTTAATTTTTTTAAGGTGGCTTAGTCTTAATAGATTAGTTGCCAAACTTTTTTTTTTCTAGTTAATTTTCTAAAATTATTTTTTAATAAAATTTTTGGATTAATGGATAAATTAATGTTTTCCCATTCGAAAACTTTAATTTCATTTTTTATCCATTTAACTGGTTGGCAACTCCAATTTTGTAAATATTTTTTTAAGGAAAATTTTTTTTTTTTTCAATTTAATATCGAGTAATTTATATTAAACAAGCTTGACTTAATATATATTGAATTAAGGAAAACCAAAATAGGGCTCGACAAAATTGACAACTCTACTAAATACCGCTAGTGGGCTAGTTGTGTAAAAATTAAAAAAATTGATTAATCGACTTATGTTTTTCCTTATTTTTTATTTAATATTGTAATATAATTATACTAATTGGATTTTAGTAATGCAAGCTTTTAAGAAAAAGCCTGGCCTAGTAGGCCCCTTATTAGGGGATTTAGGGGGGACTTTTTATTTATCGTATGTGTGTTTAAATGTGGTCAGACCTAAGTCATTTTAGGAACCTAGAATGAGCCGCTATTATGTAAACCTCGAGTTGTTGGAGACTTTACCCCTATCTGGTGGTGATAAGTAAGCTCACTCATGTTTCGATATAGCCCATTAAGCATTTCTCTAGGAATGTATGAGGTTATAGAGCTTGAGACTCGTAGATCCCTTCTTCCTGCATCTCTTTAAAAAAAAAAAAAAAACAAAAGAGGTTAGTAATTTATAAATTATAAGAGTCAGAAAAGAATTATTATAACCCATGACCAATTAAATCTTACTTTCAAAATTTAAAATACTTATATATGTGTGTATGTGCGCGCGTACATGTAGCATATTGCATCACATTTATTTTATATGCTGTCTTTTATAATAAATGTAAGTTTTGTAGATTTTATTTTATTTCATGAGTAATAGGTTGTGTAACATAAGATTTAATTTAGAAGACTCAAACTCATTAATATTCCCTTATAACATAATGTGCCAACGTTAAAAAGAAAAAGAAAACTTTAATATTAACTTGTAAATTTTTTTTGGGCATATAATTATTAAAGTTAGCCATGGTAAAAACTATTATGGAACTATCATTTTTTCAATACTTTCGAACAAATTTTTTTTTAAAAGAAATTTTAAAATGATATTTTATGATCAAAAATCAGTTTCATGATAATTATTTATTTAGTTGATTTATATTGCAATGCCTTATATGTACCATACTATTAGGAACTAACAAAATACAAAAATAAAAAATAAAATAATAGAAAAAAAAATTTAACCATTAGATCTCTATTGTAAATTATTTTTCATCTTAAGGTCACTAATCTTGTAAGTATTTAAGTTCTCATTCTTCATGTTTAGCCCTCAAGTTATCATAATCTTTATAGAGTTTTTTCTATGAGTCGTCACCCTTATGTCATCTTTTAATAACCTTCTCATTGTAAAATAATTTCTACTTCTCTACATAATCGTCATCTTGTAATAAGCTTCATGTTTATCCCTTTGTAATATAATCGTCATCTTGTGTCCTCAATTGTTAGTTTAAATTTTTTTTTTTAACCTTTTATCTACATAAAAAGTTTAGATTCGTCAATGTCAATATTAGGTTGTCTATAACATAAAATTAACATTGATTTTTTTTTTTTTTCCAATAAAAGTTTCCATGAAAAGAAGAAGAAGAAGGAATGGTTTTCAAAATTAAAAACTTAATTAAAAAAAAAGGGAATGTAGTGTTGCTAACAAGAAAGGATTCTTACAAGCTTTGAAAGATTACTTTATAAGTGATTTAGCCTAACTTGAAGCCTATAATTACTCACTGTCAAAATCAAGATGTCTAAAGCTCTTAAACAGAGAATAACCACAATAGTAAGGCTTCTAAGTAAGCATGCGAAGTACGTTGAGACTATGACCCATACCCAAGCTTAAGGGCCTATTAACATACTATCTGAGGTAAACATATCTAAAGAGTTGTCAATTTATGAGCTCAACAATAGTAGCAAAGGATTAAGGAAGGAATTGGAGTAGAAATTAATGAAGATGGAAGAAGAAATCTTCCAAAAAATTGAAGAGAAAATGGAAGTTCTCAAGGATCACGATGTGTAGAGTAATCTGGGCTTGAGCAATGTTGGCACTTTTGAAGATCATGAGTTATCTAACAAGTTTAAGATACCAAATTTTGAAAAGTATGATGGAATAGGTTGTCTTAAACTTCACTTTAGGCTTTATATTCGCAAGATGACCCTATTATCCAAACATGAGCAGTTGTTGGTTCAAACTTTCCAAGATAGCCTAATTGGGCAGACGTTGATTTGGTATGCCCAATAAGACTTAGTTAAGCTTGATACTTGGGATAAGCTAGCTCGAGCCTTTTATCAACAGTACAAGTTCAATGAAGAAATGGCTCCTTCCTTGATGGATTTGAATAACATGAAAATGAAGCCGAATGAATCCTTTAAGGGGTATGCTTAGAGATAGAGATCTACAGTCGCTTAAGTTACAGTACAATTGCTAGAAAATGAATTAATCGAGGTATTCATCCGCACATTAGGTAGACCTTATTATAATCACCTCTTAAGCTATACCGCTTCTACATTTATAGACATAGTTGATGCTGGTAGTCTTATTGAAGATGTTATTAGAGTAGGGTGAGATTGATAGGAAAGGGAATGGCCTCGTTGGATTCAGAGGCTACTATGAACACTACAATGTCCTATCAAATGATACGTAAGCTTAGTGCCCTAAGCACTAGTCAAGAGCTTATGAAAAATAAGTTAAGCTAGAAATCACTTAAAAGGAGGTTCACTCATATCCCGATTCTTATGTCTCGAGTCTATCGTTGCCAAAAGAAGAGGGTTTGTTGCATCCTAAGATTCTAACACCAAGGTATAGACCTCGGAAATATGATCCCAATGTACAATGTGAGTACCACATGGGTCAGTAGAGGCATGCTACTAACCATTGCTAAGAGTTAAAGAATAAAGTCCAAGATTTAATTAATAAAAAATTGGTCCAGTTAGACTTCGTTAGAGATCCAATGCCCAAATTTTACATAGAGCTCACTATCGATATGATACAAGGTTTGGAAAAAAATATTAGAAACAGATTTGAATGGTTAAGCCCAGAGGGTATGTCTTTGTCAAGGTCTAATAAAAAGTGTTGCAGCCCTAGAAGAAAAGTTAGTGATATTAGAAAAAAGGCTCACGAGTATAGAAATGACAATAGGTTATGTGCTCAACTAGCTTGGAAACTTAGATCCTAATATGGATATGACATGACACCCGAAGCGTGAGGATGATTTAGGGAAAGAGAAGTCAGGAGCGAATGTGCCAATTAGGAAAGCCTAGAATCAAGACAAGTTCATCCACAACAAGAGGAGGCAACTTACATAATTCAAGATTCCAGTGGCTCGAGTCTTCAAGCAATTGAGAGATGTAGGACTACTGGCTTGTGAAAACCCAATAAAAAAATACAAGCTAAGGGATCACGACCCCAACAAATGGTGTGAATATCATGTGGGCTAAGTGGGGCATACCATAGAAGATTGTTGGAAACTGAATCACAAGGTGCATGATTTGATATCTGCCAAGGTTATCCAACTAAATTTTCTAGAGACTGATGGGTCTATCGGTAGTGGAATCCCTAACCTAAGGGCATCAAATAGATAACCTCTAACATCAGGTATTGAGAGTTTACTACTACCATTTGATTAGGTGGCTCACCATTTGAAGTAATTGGACATATCTCCAAAAGATCAATTTAACTAAATGGACCAAGTTCGAAGAAGTGATAGAAATGGGGGGGAGAGAGAGGGGGGGGGGGGGGGGAGGGGAGTAAGAAGTGGAAAAGTGTTTTAGTTGCTGTATTTATTTATTTTTAGAATAATCTTTCACTTTAGAGATAAGATTTATCTTAATAAAGTATTTTTCCTATGCATTTTGTTTTTCTATGATGTACACTTAACTAAGCTTGACAAAGGCATGTCATTGGCCCTTCATTAATGAAATACTTCACGCAAGATTTAGGGTAAGTGAAAATTGATAAAGTAAATATGAACTTAGAACTTAAAATTTTCCACCTAAGGAAATGGTAACACATTACTCGAAAGGTTTAGGATGAAAAGAGGTAAACCATATCTTAAACACTAATCCTGAACATATATGAGAGAGGAGTATTACAATGTGAGTACTTAGGTTCACTCCTTAAAGGAGGTCTGTCTTAAACTTGATATACGTGTCAAAATGATATTAAGCATTCATTTTACTACCTTAAACATAATTATCCTTTGTAAAACCCATTTAAGCTTTTTAGGGATTTTTCTTAAAATTAACCTTGCTAAGAATCACTCTATACTAGGGCAATTGGGAAGTTAAGATCATTAATCTAGAGAAAATAGGTAGACTAACTTGTGCTTACCTTAGTTTTGTTAATTCATGAGCAAATATTGTCATAAATAATTTAATTTCTTTCAAATGAAGAAGATTTTCAAACCATATACACCTCACTCGAGCCTATACAATCATTTAAACACCTCAAGCCCATGGAGTTTTCCTAAACACTCTATGCCATATATACTTCTCCCAAGCTTATGCTCTTTGAACCCATTATTTTAGCGCTTTGAATCCCATTAAGCAAAAACTTAACAAGGGAAGGTGGCCAACTCGACAAAAAAAAAAATAGAGAGAAAAAGAAAAGGAAAAAAAAGGAGAAAAGGAAAAGAAAAAAGAAATAAAAAGAGAAGAAAATATAAGCAAGGTGATCACCTTCAAGCATGAGCCAAATTAGCAATAAGCTTACTGTAAGAACTTATGATGATATCTAAAGGCTAAACACTTTAAATTCCAAAGCCCAAAAGCAAAGCCCTCACTTTATGATTCCACCCACTATACCACCCTTAATGAAGTTTTTTTTACTAAGGAAATCAACTTATCTTCAGCAAAATGTGCTTGTGAATACTATAGTAAGCTTATGTTTAGTTTCTTTTAGGTTCTTAGCTTGAAAACCTAAGATAGATGATATATAATTTCTTTAAAATTGGCTAAGTACATTGATATCCATTTGCTCAAACTATCAACCAAAAGCCTTACATTACAAAACTCGAAAGAACCTGATTGATTGACCAGAATGTACTACTTACAACCACTTACAAGATAAGCTATAATTTTTGGAATTGATGTTAAGAGAGAAAAAAGACTTGTGAGAGTGTAAGGAATTCCTCTTAGACTAAACATTTTAAGTAATGGTATCTATCCCCTTAGTGGAAAATTAAAGAATAACTAGGTGTTTTTTAAAAAATATGGATGGTCATTTATCTAAAGCTTAAGATTAATGCTTCTAAAAAGCTTGAAAGATCATGAATTATACTCTAGGAAACAAGACTCAAAGAATTAGTAATAAATGACTAAGGGGCAAGTCAACCCATTATTTGTGATCTTTAGTGTCTTCGAAACTTTCTTACTTATTAACAATACTATTTTTCATTAAAGATTGTTTTTTTTTTATTTCTTGAAAAAAAAAAAGGAAGAAAAAAGAAAAAAAAAGTTTTCAAATGAGAAATGGAACCTTTTTAAAAAATTGTCAAGAGAGATTTCTTAAAAAGAAAAAGTCAAAATTTTCAAAAAATCATCAAAATCCCTTAAACTCAAGTCTCAGATCATTTGTCAAAACTAATCAAAGTCATTACAATTCATGGGTAGCTTGCCCTTTAGTATGCTGTCCATTTCATATAATAATATTGGATTGCTTGCTCAATGAAGCACCATCCAACCCTTTTTAGGATTGCTTACTTAAAAGAGCGCTGTCTTATCTTTAGTTAGGTCGTCTGCTCAGTAGAGTGACATTCAATCTTTTTTAAGATCGCTTACTTAAAAGAGTGTTGTATTATCTTTTATTGAATCGCTTACTCATTAGAGCGTCATTTAGTCTTTTCTAGAGCTATCCTATTGCTTGCTCAAAAGAGCGCTATCCTATTCCTTATTGGATTGTTCCCTCAATGGAGTATTGTCCAACCCTTTCTAGGATCGCTTGCTTAAAGGAGTATTTTCTTATCCTTTGTAAGATTGCTTGCTCAAAAGACTACTGTCCTATCCTTAGTTGGGTTGCTTGCTCAGTGGAGCAACATCTAATCCTTTATAGGATTGCCTGCTTGTAAGAGTGTTATCCTATCCAATTCTTTTTGGGATCACTTGCTCAAAGGAGTGTTGTTCTATTCTTTTCTAAGATTGCTTGCTCGTAGGAGCATTATCTTATCTAGTCCTTTTCTAGGATCACTTGCTCATAGGAGCGTTATCCTGTCTAATCCGTTTTAAGATTACTTGCTTATACGAACATTGTCCTATTTAGTCCTTTTTAAGATTGCTTGCTTAAAGGAGCACCCCCCCTATCCTTTAATTGGATTGTTTGCTCAAAGAAGTGCTATCTTATCTTTTGTCGAGTCGCCGACTTAGTAGAGTGCCATCCAATCCTTTCTAGGATCACTTGCTCAAAGGAGCACTATCCTCTTCCTTTTTAGGATCACTTATTTAAAAGAGCACTGTCTTATTTTGGTTAAGATCGCTTGCTCAAAAGGAGTATTGTCATATTCCTTTTCGGATTACTTGCTCATAGGAGCACTGTCCTATCTATTCTTTTTTTGATCGCTTGCTCAATGGAGTGTTGTTTAGTCATTTAAAAGATTACTTACTCATGAGAGCACTATCTCATTTTATCTTTAATAGAATGTCATCCTATCTTATCTTTGAAAGATCGATCCTTTCAAGCAACTCATCTTGAAAGAGATCTATTTTCATAAGGATTCTTGATCTTTCAAGTCAAGACCTAATTTGTTTGACAATCAAAGTCTTTACCCTGCTAATTCAAGTTAGGGCTTAAGCAAAAATGAGCATATCTCTTTTTGTCTTTGTAGCAAAGTTTTTATAAACTTTAAACTTTGTTATAAAAAGAGGCAGCTATAGACACTTCATTTTTGCTATTTAATTTTAGTATTTTTATTGAGCTAAGTTAAAAAAATAAAATAAAATGAAAATTGAAAAAAAAAATAAAGTGTCAAATTGAGTCGTTTAGGATCCGGTTGGATAATGACGTATGCTCAATTTAATGAACTCTAAGTCCTTAAAAGATTAGGCTTTATTAAAATATTTTAGTCCAGTCTCATATAAAGTAGATTTTTTATCTAATTTATATCGAGTTAGAATAAACTTAAGATTTATTAAGTGGGATATTAAGCTAAATCAAGTTAGACTGAGTTGAGCCAGAAAGATAGAAAGCCTAAATTAAAATAAGGCTTTTAGAAACTAGGTTGAATCTTCAAAGAATATAAATCGTATCTTCTAATTAATTATCATATCTTTCATATCTAGGGTTTGTTGAGATCAAATCTATATCTAAAAAGATATAAAAGATTTGATTGAGTAGCTGATAAATAGTGAGTCGATGGTAAAGTTTAAAACGTTTTTATAATTATATACCCCTACAGTCACAAAAACATAAGTCCACATCTACACATTACATGACATTCATACATATCTATTGATAGCCTACTATACTTCCCCGATCACTCATAAGCCCTGTCCCCTAATTACTTACCGGGACAACATTTGCCATGATCTTAACACCCAGTGCCAGCACGCTTGCCTACATACATTAATCACTCACACACAGATTACGCGTAAACACATAGCTCTTTACATACACTAATCATTCGTATATAGACCATGTGCAAACACACAGCACTCAGATAACACTGACACAAACATACAAACCATGCACATCACTGCAGCCGCATACACTCTTTCACATTACACTCTACTGATATGTCTACACGCTACACTCACACTCTCTCTCATGCTATACTTATACATTCATCGCATACACTCCACTCATTGTCTATCACTGTACACACATGCTCATGAAGACATATACATACACCACCATGTCTGGTCACACTCTACATGTTTCACACTACACACGCTGATATACAGTTGTACACATGCCCCACACGAAGCATAACACAATTGCATGTACACCACACATAAAGCATGACACATGTTAATGCACAGACCACATTATATGAGCCATATTGCACATGATTTGTTACCGCGCATGGTCACGATCTACGTTGCACTCATACGCACGATTAGATTCCACACTAAGCACGTAAATGTAACGATCACGTCCCAGTCAATACGAGCATGCTAATCATGCACAACTTGACCTGTTTAAGTAATAAAAATTATTTTCTTATTTTAATTATTTATTTTTGTTTTTTTAGTTAATTATATATTTTACTAATTTGGTTTTCTTTAGTGTAGATTTTTTAATTATTTTCTCTTATCGTTCACTATATTTTTTAGGTAATTTGAATTTTGGATAAATTTAGTTAAACTGTATTTTTAGCCAAAATTTCATTTTTTTAAAAATTCATGTATCTTATCTCCAAAATCTGTATCATCGAAGAAGATTTTACATATAAGATTTAGAAAAAATATTTTTGATACGTAATGATTTAAAAAAATAAAAATAAAAAACCTAGTTGATGTTTTAAAAAAAAAAAATTAGTTCGTTAGGTTTTTCAAAATAGATTTGCGAAATTATATTTTTTTGTGTTTTTTTTAAATAATAAATAGTTAAGTAAATGTAAATATAACTCAATTCTTAAAAATTTAAAAAAAAATCCATCCACTAAATCTTTTTAAAAAAATAATTATGTTGGTTTAATCTCGTCTAGTGGGTACTCAAGCATCTCTGAAGTAACCATAAAAAAAAAAATTCCTTTCACTTGAAAAATTCGTAATAAAAAATTCATTTTAGTCACATTTTTACACATTTGTATATACTTTGGCATTAAAAAAAATATAAAAATACAGCCCATTAATTTTTTTATTTTTACATAATGACTTAGTCTTAATAGGTTAGCATTTGAACTTAGTTTTTCAAGCTAATTTTCTGAAATTGATTTTTTTTAAAAATTTGCAAATAAGCAGCTAAATTGAGGTTTTTCTCACTCGAAAACCCTAATTTCATTTTTTATTAATCTAACTGGTTGCCGACTCCACTTTTTTTTTTTAAAAAAAAATTCTTTAATTTAATGTTGAGTTATTTATATTAAGCGAATTGTGCGTAATATAGATTAAATTAAGAAAAGCTGAAATAGGGCTTGACACACATAAGCCACGTCCATAGTAGAACACTTCAAGCCAAGTCCACAGCAAAACATACATCGACAAGCCATATACGATCACATACATACACATCGTACAATACAACTAGTAAGCTTACCTTCATGACCCATCAACAACTAATCACAAAATCATAAACTAAGCATGACCTCCACCTATCACTAACTCTAGCAGCACTTAGCCATACCCTCAACCCAAGATACTATACGCATAACCAACCCCTATCATGGACTTGAGCGCATCAACCCTTAACTAAACACTATTGCAATCCATGAGCAGTAAACCTAACCAAACCCAGTTGCAGCATCGAGGAAACTCAAGAACCCATATGACCCAACTGAACATAGTTGCGCACTTGATCCATTATTCACAACATACACCTAAAGTGATGTCTAGTGATACATGTTAGCATCAAAACCCTTACTACGACTCCGCTACGACTACAATAGTACTGATCAATACGATAACGGCCTCAAGTCCCACCAATTGGCACTCCTTCACTGATACATGCAACACAGCTTCCATTGTACAGTATACATACACACGATACATAACTATACACTGACACCACCGTCTATGCATTCCCAGCTCATATCTAGGGTTAGTAATTAGACGGCCCGTGTGCTCTTGTATACGAAAATTTGCATGCTCAAGCTTTTTCACGTACCAAGCCCATCATGCTTGCATGCATAGATTTCACGTGCTCATGTTCACGTGCTGCCCATTTATAACTCATGTTAGCCTGTGTGCCCATAATTAAGTTTCGAATAAGGAATAAAATGCTGAAAATACATTTTTTATTATTTTCGAGAATTCGTAATAATTTATGGTATTATTTATTTTATATTTTTCTACCCTTAAACATGAAGCATATGTTTTATACTATCGACATGTATTTATACAGTAATTTATTGAGATTATTAAAGAATTTAATTAATAAATAGAATGCGAAAAATAATAATTACATGTACGAGTCTTTTACTCGAAACATTCTTATGTACGTATAAATATATACGTTGGATATTTTAAATTTGTATGTTAAAATATTGATTTGAAAAAGTATTCACTAAAATATAATTGTATACATGTATGGATATGTACATGGACAGTTGTTTTTATTAATATATAATACATATAAACGTTTATTAAGGGTAGGCGCAATTTGGTTTGGGACGGTTCGCCTGCACCCCCCCTCCCCCTCTATTAAATCAAACCGAATATAATGGTTCGTTTTTTTTTTCTTGGAAGTTGAACTTAACTATAAGATTTGGTTTCTTAAATTTTTCAAATCTAATTAAAACCGGTTTAGATCGATTCAATCTTCGATTAGATCTGTTTAGGTCCAATTTTTACTAAATATTTTTATCTCTAACAAAAATAAAATTTTAAAGGAATTTAATTAACTTGATTTTAATAATTGACACATAATTATGATAAAGAATAATAAGATATGAAAAATTTGATAAAATTTATGAAGATTTATTGAACAAAATTTTTAAAAAAGTACAAAATAATTAGTTAAATTTTTTTTATTTAACTAAATGATTCGTTTTATAACTAAATGATTCGTTTTAGTTCTAAATGGTTTGTTTGAGTTCTAAATGGTACAGTTTAGCTTGCTTTGGCTTTTCCAAACTAAACTGCCAACCATTTATACATAACCAAATTGAATTGTGAACCATCAACTGTTTATAAAATTGATTTTTCGATTCGGTTCCATTAGTTCACTGTTCGATCTATAGTTCACGGTTTTTTATGCTTAGCCCTAACATGTATTGTTAGAACTATGTAGGGATAAATTTTAAAAAATACACATACAGATACATACTTATGAATTCTATAGTTTGGGAAAATATATATGCATGTATTTGTGTAAAAGAATGACTAAAGAGAGAAATTAATTATTAACAAATCGAGAATTAATTTCCATTAATAAACAATGACTTTATTTATTATATAGAAAATAAGAAAAGAAAAGGAAAAGAAAAATAAAAAAGAAAGAAAACATATTCAAAGGGAAAAACAATCCTAAATTTCATCGAATGGTAGGAATGGAGAATTCGGCACTTAATCACCATTAGGACCAGGCAAAGGGGGTAAAGGTGGGTATTGAAAACCTTGCCAATCAAAATACACTTATTGTCGAGTCTACATCTCATCTATCCTATTATGTTGCCTGTTTTGTTAAGTTTAAATATCAGCAACATCCTTCTCTATAGTTGTTACTCGGTTTTCAATGTTTCGTACACTTCCTTGTATCTCTCTAGAGGTTTCCATCATTTGTTGTTGGTTGGTCATCATCGTTCCAAATCGATAGAATAGTTCTTCTATGATGAAAGGTCCAGAGTCTTGTTGTTGTTCTTGTCATCCTTGGCCTTTTGCCCCCTGATCTTAACCCTACAAGACAAGGTTATAATTGTCGGCATCTAGTTATCCCCCTTAGCCTTCACCCCCACCTACATGTTGTTGGTGTTACCTTTACCTTATCTATCGACCAATTTCCTCATCATGATGGAAGTGTAGTATGTTTTTCACCTCTACTAGGTTGAAGATAGATTTTGTCTTATGTAATACATGATTGTCCATGTTGAACCCATTGGAGAGAAGAATAAACCTGATGAGTCAGCCATAACTTAAATGCTTATCCCTTCGTAAAAGTGTATGAAGGAAGCAGCAATTAATAAAATGGCCAATGTTGATAAGTCTTCTTTCCACCATGAAAAAGAGTAAGAAAAGATCTTCCTTGCTAAAAAAATTTGTATTTAATTATGGGGCAATCGAATTAGTAATTATGTCGTATAGGATTTGAGTGTGTAGTGTAAGATCGCTAGTAGTGAGATGGTTTAAATGTTGGGCTTATGTCTCATTCGGACATATCGACTGCTCAAAAACACATAAAAGTGCAGCAAACATATCACAAGCTGCTAGCATATGTGTAACATCCCTATCGAGCCAATTGAATAAATCGTTGATCAAGTCCAGAGTGATTTCTAGAATGTGGCCAAACATGACAGTGGTGAGGAAGCTAGCATCCCAATTCATTTCACACTAGGGTAGGATGTTATCATCGGGATAAATGACATTAGAGGTTGTATTGGAGTAAAACAATTAGACTAAATCTATGTACATCCTATTCTCTAACTCCACTAATTCCAAAAATCTAATGGCTTTAAGAGCACCTTGAAAGTCATAGATCTCCTTGAGCTCTTGAAAGTTATATGATCAAGTGAGGAGAACATTTCAAGTATGGAATCCATCCATATAGCGACTTCGCATTTAGGAGGTAATGAGATGCATGGAGGGGGTAGTGGAGTAGATGAGCAGGCCCAAAAATGCTTACCCCTGGCTTATGTTTGAGATCAGGTAGTACGACGATGTGAGAGCCTTCCATAACAAACTTTAGGTGGAAAAAGACTTCAAAAAATAATTTAGAGTAGTGTTAGAGGGAGTAAGTATGTGAAAGAAAGAGAGAAGGAGGAAGTGTTGGAGTTGTGGGAATGAATGGAGTATCGCCCGTCTATTTATTAAGAATGGGAGATTTCGATTGTAAGCCGGCTCCCAATAGTAAAAAAAATTTGAATGTTAAGAGCTAATGTGCCCACGTTAATCCCCAATGTGAGCACACTGCCACCAACGATCAAATTTTTTTACTGTTAGGGGCCAATGTGCCCATGCCATGCCCCAACATAAGTACGTTAGCACCCAACATTTAAATTTATTTTTACTGTTAGGGGCTAACATGCCTACATCATGCCCCAATGTAGGTATGTTGGCCCCCAACGGTCAAATTTCTGAATGGCCACTGATTAACATAGGCACGTTGAGCCCAAATGTGCCCATGTTGACACCCACCCAACAAATTTTTCATTAGGTGGGAATGGTTACCCAACAAAAGTTTGTTGGACAGGAGCAAATGTGGATATGTTGGGCTTAAATGTACCCATGTTGGCCTAAAAAATAAAAGATGTGGGTACGTTGGCCTAACATGCCTACGTTGAAATCAAAGCTAGATATACCTTAAATTACGCTAAAAGTATGTAGTTTGCCTAATATTTTACAGATTACCCCTAAAGTTACCTAAGTGATCTCTTGTCTTCTCAACTCTATGTTTGAATTCCTTAAAACTAGCATCTTTTCATGCAAAAATGACTGAATGAGGAAATCCATCAAATGTTCCTAACCTTAATGAATTTGAGGATTGGATATTTACTGATTCGTACATCGAGCAACCTTACTCCTATGCATCTTAATACAAGATTTACCAATTTAATGAATCAATTAGGGAACTCGAATTTTTTTACATTTATGTCTAGGGGTCATGATACTGACCCACTAAGGCCACCACATACATGCTATATATCTGCAATTCTTATTAACAACCCACCACAATGGAATATACCTATAACGCCATACCAAGGCATTTCCTACTGCAGACAAGTGAGTTAAACCCAAAGTATACAAATACCTTTCGTAACTAGTAGTAATTTCAGTTAAAGTCAGGTGTGTATTAAATATTTCCTTCAAGCTTATTGTTAATGTAAGTGGATTGAGAAACGATGCCTAATTGTTCGTTTTCATTTTGTTACTAAAGAACAACAACTCCAACGTAAACTCAATCCATCGGTACTTGTATAAATTTTAGTTCCATTCAGCCCATAGCCAGATCCTCCAGCAGAAGAAGGAAACATAGAAAGTGTATTGTTAGATGTTGGCAGTACATGTTAATACAAGAAGATGGAAAAACTGCTTATTGCATGACTTATAAAAATACTCTATCTAGCAAATCTATGTTTGGTATGAGTCATCTGAGACAGCTTCTAAAAATGCACAAGAATAAAGGTTTGATACTAGTGCAGGTTGATGGAAGACGGGATGAGATAACATCTGGTTCCAACAATCCTAATGACTTTGTTTTCAATAACGCAAATGCACAAGAGGATCTTGTGCAAATGATGGCTGCTATAGGTATATCCTTCTATGCTGTCAGACATCCTAGCTTTGGAAGGTGGGCAATGCAAAAGTTGCAGCCTTGGTACCAACATGCCAATCAATAAACCTTTAAAACAGATACGGTCACAATTTATAAGAGAATGCAACGAGCTTTAATGAAAGAATTCTTGAGCCTTCTAAGTAAGTACGTAATCCACTTGCTTGCCTTCATAATCTTAAATTACATTTTTCTATTTCTTATCAAATGTGTGATTGCATTGGTTCAATACCTTTCAGCAGTGTCTCCTTTACTTCTGACATTTGGAAGTCACCAGTGACGGCCATTAATGATAGTTACATGTGCGTTACTACACATTAGATCGACAAAGAGTGGTTGGTCCAAAAACGAATAATAATGTTCATTTTTTCCCTAAGTCCGCATAGGGTAAGCAATTGCCAATAACATCATTGACATTACCCAATCATACAAAATCCAAAGAGTTTTTAGCGTCAGTTTCAACAATGCCTCTAATAATACAACTTTGGTCCAACAATTGAAGAGTACCTTCAATCCCATCAGTGATGGCAACTTATTCCAGTTTGATGTGTTTGCTACGTGTTCATCTTAGTAGTGAATGCTGGTATTGAAGGTTATGGTTTGAACCCTCACCTAATACGGATCCGATGTGCAATAAATGCCTTGCATGCTTCGAAGAGAAAGCTTGCAGAGTTCTTACAAATCTACACATCTAGTGGGGACAACAATGACCAGCGACTTCTACTTTTGGACTGCACAACAAGGTAGAATTCGACTTACAAGATGCTTTCACAACGAGATGAGGGTCAATTTGTCAATGTTCTATAACTATATTATAATTACCAATCCGATATTACCCTAGGTTCGATGATTGACCATGATTGGAAGCTATGCATGAGGATGAACGCACTATTGAGGGTCTTCTTGACAGTAACAAAAAAATTATCTGGATTATACTACCCAGCGAGCAATCTCATTTTCCTTAACTTGGTTCACATTTTAGATGTATTGTAGCAATACCGAAGTGTTCCCGTCTTATGCTCTTTTATTTGGGGTATGGCTTATAAACTCAAGGATGATTTTGTACCATTTCCTTAATTCTTCTACGTGGCTACTACATTATATCCAAGGTATGAATTTTCTGCCACTTGAGGTCTCTTCGAAGAGTTTTATTGTAGTGTTAGCGTTTAGAATGCTGAGTATCATGCAGCTGTACTTGATTTAGAAGTGCAAACCATGCTCAAAACTTTGTATGCATTTCATAGGCAAAGGATACATAATTTACCCCCAACCAGCGTGACTTAGCAATCATGTACTTAACAAATGAAGCAAACAAATTGTAAGAAGTAGTAGAGATCTGGGGAGAACCTCTAATTTTGGCAATGAATTCATAGATCTACTAGTTTATGAGGTACAACAACCGGTGGAAATGGAAGAGAAAGATTACAATGTTCTTTCTTGGTAGTCCATTAAGGTACACATAATGCCGATCCTTTCCTTAGTAGTTCGTGACATTCTAACACCTTCAGCTTCAACAATTCCTTTTGAGTCGGCTTTCAATTAGGGTGGGTGACTCTTTAATCTCTAGTACCTTTTGATGCATCTAGAAACCATTAAAGCTTATGTATGCTTAAAGGATTGGGCTGATGTGCAAACCCGCGATCAAGGAAATCATCTATATATATAGTTTCCTAGTAATGAGAGTGACATGAAGTTAAGTAGTTCAGATGAAATACTGGGCATTGTCTCGAGTAAGGATGGAGGTGAGGATGGCGGTAATGATGGTGAGGATGATGAAAACGATTATGATTGACTTGCTTTTCTTTGGGATTTTTAGAAAAGTTTTTTCCTTCATTTCCTTTTGTAAATTCCAATAGCCTTAAGCAAAATTTCACTTATACCATGAAATTTTGTTGATGATAACGTTGTATGATAATCTCCTCCAATTTACTTTCATTGCAAATAGATGATCTTAGGAAAATAAATTAATTATATCAAACCTTTTAGTGTATGAAAGAAAAATATATAGATATTTTTAAATTAAGAAATAACATTTGAAATTTTGACTACATTATGGTGAATTGAATGGTTTAAAAAAAGGCAACAACTGATTATATTATATTAAAAATCAATATTTGCTAATTAGGTAATTTATGTATTCAATAATTTACTATTTACTAAATAATTTATATAATATGTTAACAAAATTAATGTGCATTTATTAAATAATTTATTATTTATTAAATATTTTGTTATTCAATGACCAATTTATTATTTACAAGATAATTTATTACTCATTGAATAATTTATTATTTATTTAAAAAATTATTAATTATTAAATAAATTATTATTAGTAAATAATTTATTACGTAATAATTTATCAATATTTAATTATTTTCTTTACCATAATAACCCACTGTTTAGTAAATATCATATTTACTTATTAAATAATTTATTATTTACTAAATGTTTTACTATTCATTGAATAATTTATTATTAATTGAATAATTTGTATTTATTGAATAATTTATTACTTATTCCAAAAATTATTATTTATTAAATAATTTATTATTTATATAATTAATTCATTAAAAAATTTACATTATCTACAATAAATATAGGCCTAAACCTACTACTTACTTGCTTGTGTGCTCATGCTTAGGTACTTCAACTAATAATCGTACCTAGCACGCTCGTGCTTCACGTACCCATGCTTAGCCTTTGGGTGCTTGTGCTTCTGGATTTTTTTTGCATGCATGTGCTTGGGCATGTGCTCGAGCTACCCAAGCATGCAAGCACGTGTGCCTAATTTGTGTACTTAAGCCTACTTACCACTCCTTATATCAACTAAATAAGGTTTGGTCTTGAATTTTTTTTTTACTATTAGTATTATTATATTATTTACTTATCTATTTATGTTGATATGTTAGTAGCCTTTTTTTTTTAAATATAATATATAAATATATGTATATATATATATTAGATTAGGATGGTTTTTAGCAGTAGCTTTTTTTTTCGTTTTTCTCATTTAAAAAAATTACCTTTTAGAAATAAAAAATTAATAACAAACTTTTTTTGTTAAATTAGGACATTTTAGGGAGTTTTTTAAACGCTTAAGGATTAGGGCCCTTTTAGAATTTTCTTTGAATAAATTAAATTGATAATCACATAAATTTGTTTATTTTCATAAATTAAAAAGAACCAACGCATTAAAGTTTTCGGAAAGAATTATGGACGTTTGATCTCGACTAGTGGGTACATAGATACTTTAAAGGCAACGTTAAAATCTATAAAAACTTAGTTTTTTTTATTTGGTTTTTATTTTTCTTAAAAAAATTCTATAAATGAAAATTTTCAAGAATAAGCCTAATTTTAAAAAATAAATAGTGGTACCTGTTAAAGTTTAATAGGTTAGCTCTTAAATTTGAAATCCTTTGGCTTTTATCAAATTGAAATCAAATATCAGCAATTAAATCGTATTCAATCCATCCAATTGATTACGATTTTTCTTTTTTCTAACTTTGGTCAGGTGGTGACTCTAAAATTTTTTTTAAAGAATTGGAATTTCCCAATTTCTTTAGTTAAAGATTAAGATTAAATAGGTTAAGATTTAGTATTAATCAAAAAATAAGAAATCAAATTAAAACAAGAAACCAAAAATTTAGGCTCAATAATTTGCTAACTCCATGAGGGATTCCATCAAGAGGGTTGGCCACTAAAATTTACCAAAATTAGGATTATTTTTCAAAAAATAAAAAAAAATACTTGAGTCGATTATTTTTTATTTATTCTATATATTAACATGTTTATTGTAGCTCATTTAGGGGGCTTGTTTAGGGATTCTTATTTTTTATTTTATTTTTTGCATCATAAATGTATGGTAGATACTATTAGAACCAAGTAGTCTTAGGACCTTAGGAAGAGAGTTGTTATGTAAGCTTTAGATGTTGTAAGATAACTACCTTCCGGTGCCGATCAGGCTACCCCACTCAAGTTCAAGTGTAACTACAGAAGCGTTGTTTTGAAAAATGCGATGGGCGCAAAACTTAAGAACCTTTGGAACCTACCCTTTGCATACATGAAATCCTCTTTCAAAAATTTGTAAGAATCCATAATGTAGCAAACCTAAATGGATAAGGGCAGTTGTGAAGCTATATTTCCGTGCATTTTCCTTGATGGTCCCGTTGTAATATTTCCTTATAAATAATCCTTGTAATAATTCTATGTAAAGTTTAAGATAGGCTTTTATTTTAATTTTTAATTTTTTCTTTAGATAGGTATGGTAAGGTCAAGTCAACCTACTTTCGAACAAATTTATGTCCAACCACCTCATTAGCCTAAAAAATTACTCTAGATGTGGTTCTGACTTTTCATCCTAGATAAGCAAGAGTTTATTAAGAAAAGGATTGAGCCCATCTTGTCCCTACAAAAGATCTTTGTGCATATTACCTCAATACGAGCCCGAATTTGTCACTTTTTGTTTCGTGCCACATTTTTTGAGCCCAACCCTCGTAGAGTAAATAAAAAAAAAAAGACAAGACAACAAAATAAAAAGAATCAAACTTGTAGAATAATATTTGGTAGTTGCCATTTTGCCAAGTATTCTACTAACTAGGAATATTCATTCTTTAAGACAGATTAGCACTTTGTAAATATCATTTCTCATTTAAAATAAATAGGATTTAGATATTTTCTCTTTTTAATCTTTTATTCTTCATTCTTTAGAATTCCTCTTTTGTTAATAAGCCTTCATTAGTGTTGTTCTATATATAGAATCCTAAGAAAGCAATTCTCCATTTATAGTTTGATTACTCGGTTTCCATAACATAAAAACCCTAGCTTTTTCTCTCTCTTTCAAAGAGAAAAAAAAAAAAAGAAAAGAAGAAAAAAGAAGGTTGCTAACGGTTACAAATCCTTATGGGACTCAAGTCGAGCATGAAACCATATGGCCCATTGAGGTAGCTGAACCAACTTAAAACCCCTAGTTTATTAAGTGCAAACATGAACCAAATCAAAATATAAGACCATGAAATGCCATCACAAGCTTGATCCTTAGTATAAAAAAGGGGGCAATTCACAGCTCTTTCCACCTCAAAAGACATCAATACTGGCCCATTCGACTCTAAAGAACCGAACCCAAAATCACATAGGGAGCTAAGCAGCGTTAAGACCTACCATCTAAGGAAATTCCAGAATACGAAAGGTGTGGGGTATTTGGTCTTTGAAATTTTATTTTGAACTCAAATCGAGTGAAAGTTATTGTTTCACAATTGGGGCCATGTTTCAAGAAATTAGAAGGGCAAGGTCAAGTCCACATGGGCTCTTACTTAGGGAATTGGTAGCTCACTTTTAAAAAAGTTTGGAATGAAAAAAGGTGAACTAAATCCTAAACACTATTCCTTAAATACTTTGAGAGATAAGAGACATCATAGCGAGGATATTTTAGACTCATTCCGTAAAGGAGGTCCATTTTGAATTTGATACTCAGATTGTTGAAATTAGTCATTTATTTTCAAATCTCAAACAAAATTATCCTTTGTTAACCTTATTGAACTAGTTTGGAGTGTTTGTAAATGTAAACCCTATCAAGAATTTCCCCATAGTTAGGAAATTCAGAGTTTAGGGTTATTAACTAAGAGAGAAGAATAAAATTGATTTGTGCTTATTTTAGCAATAACGATTCAAGGATAACTTTTATTTTGGATAAATTGCTCCCCTTGAAGAAGAGCCAATACTTTTCTAAATACCTCAAGATCATGTATACCTTACTCGAGCCCATACACTTGAAACCCATGGATTTAGGGCCTTAAGTCAATTAAAGACAAGGACTTGACAAAAGTGATAATTAGTTTTAGGTAGAGAAAAGAAAGAAATAATGGGAAAAATTAAAAAAAAAAAAGAATAGAAAAAACAAAGAAAAAACTAGAAGAAAGAAAAATCAAGAAAGGCCTAAATATCGAGCTTGAGAAAATCCCCAACCAAAGGAGTCCTAGAAGCCTTAGTTGCTCTAAAAACACAAAGTGTTGAATTGCATTCCCAACCACAAACATAAAAGCTCATATCACAAACACAAAACCTCTCTATCTATCTTGAATCACACAAGACCTCCCCATCCACAGTATATCCTACACTTGACAAAAGCACTTCTACTCTTGAGGGATAATTTGTTTTTAACAAAAATTATTTTGAAACTGGGGTAAGTATATATCTAGTTTTTCCCCAAGGGTTTTTGACTTGTACACTCGATTAGATAAAACTATTTCTTTTAAAATAGGCCCTCTCATTAATCCCTTTTAAAGCCATTTAACTAAAAGCTCAATTCACAATACTAAACCTAAAAAGGCCTAACATATTGATTAAGGCATATTACGTACAAATTGGATTGTAATTTTTTGAGTAGTAGTTAAGAGTAGAATATAGACTGAAAGTGTGTAAAGAAGTCTTCTTTGACTATAATAATCGTAAGTTACCTTTTCCTTAAGAAATGAATGTTTAAGGCCTATCTAAGAAGCTCTATATCAAGGCTAGAAACAATGATGGATATGAGATGCCCTACATGATTACTAAAGAAAGGGATTGTTATAACACTTGTTTCTTAGATAAGAATTTGTATTCGTTAGCAGAATTTTAAGAAAAAAAAAATGAGAAGAGAAAAAGAGACAAAAGAAGAAAGGAAAAAGAGGGAGAGAAAGTGAAGGCTTATTACAAGTTTTTTTTTTCCCATCCATTTTCAAGTCCATAAGATCAATTTAGGGTTTTAGTCAGCTTAAAGAGCACTTTGCCCATCTTATCTTGATTAGTCAGCCCATAAGGGTACAACCAAGTTCTCAATATCTTTTTAGGGTTTTAAATAGCTTAAAGAGTGCTTCACTTATCTCATCTTAGTTAGTTGACCCATAGGGGTACAACTAAGTCTTCAATATCTCTTTAGGATTTTAGCCAGCTCAAGGAGCGCTTAAGGGCAAGGGCATGACCATGTCTTCAATATTTCTCTAGAGTCTTAGCTAGCTCATTGAGTGTTTTCCTTGCCTCATCTTAGTTAGTCAATTCATAGGGGTACGGTCAAGTCTTCAATATCTCTTTAGGGTTTTAGCCAGCTCAAGGAGCTCTTCGCTCGTCTCATTTTGGTTTGTTAGCCCATAGGGGTAGAACTACGTCTTCAATATCTCTCTAGGGTCTTAGTCAGCTCAATGAGCGCTTTACCCACCTCATCTTAGTTAGTCAGCTCATAGTAGCACAACCAAGTTTTCAATATTTCTTTAAGGTCTTAGCTAGCTCAAGGAGCACTTTGCTCATCTCATCTTAGTTAGTTAGCTCATAAGGACATAACTAAGTTCTCAATATTTCTTTAAGGTCTTAGCCAACTTAAGGAGTGCTTTGCCAGTCTCATCTTGGTTAGTCAACTTATAAGGGTACAACCAAGTCCTCAATATCTCTTTAGAGTCTTAGCTAACTTAAGGAGCGCTTTACCCATTTTAATCTTGGTTATTCAGCTCATAGGGGCACAACCAAGTCCTTAATATTTTTTTAAGGTCTTAGTTAGCTCAGGAAACACTTCACCCATCTCATCTTGGTTAGTTAGCTCATGAGGGTACGACTAAGTCTTCAATATCTTTTTAGGGTCTTTACTAACTCAAAAAGCGCTTCACCTGTCTCATCTTAGTTTGTCAGCCCATGGGACATGACCAAGTCTTCAATATCTTTCTAAGGTCTTAGCTGGTTCAAGGAGTGCTTTGCCCGCCTTATCTTAATTAGTTATCCCATAGAAGGCATGACTAAGTCCTCAATATCACTTTAGAGTCTTAGCCAACTTGTAGAGTGTTTTTCCTATCTCATCTTGGTTAGTTAACCCATAAGAGGCACAACTAAGTCATCGATATCTCTTTAGGGTTTTAGCCAACTCAAGGAACACTTCGCCAGTCTTATCTTGGTTAGTCAGCCTATAAGGGGCATAACTAAGTCTTCAATATCTCTTTAAGATTTTAGCCTACTCAAGGAGTGCTTCGCCCATTTCATCTTGATTAGTCAACTCATGGGGGCATGACTAAGTCTTTGTATCTCTTAGGGTTATTGCTAACCCATGGGGGTGCTACCCTTGCTACTATTCTTTCTAAGTTTTTTTTATCACCAAATCCCTAATGGATCGACCCTAGAATAGTTAGCTAATCACAACACTTCTTAGGATAGAGTCGGTTTAAAGGTAAAAATGGTGTCTTTTTTGTTTTTGTAGTAAAATTTTACTCAAATTTCACCACAAAGAGAGGTAGTTGTAAATACCTAATTTTTGCCCCCCTCGTAGTTTTATTTTTTGCTTTTTTTTTAAAGGATCCTAATTCAAAAATAAAATAATAATAATAATAGAAGAAAAAAATAATTAAAAAAAAAAAAGAAAAATTATAATTTTTTTTTTAGGAAAAATAGAATTTTGGAAAGTAAAACGTTTTAGGGTAAATGGATTTAGTTTTAACTCATTTCAAGTAGTTTTATTTTAGAGGGTTATGTAGCTTAAGTACAATTTAATTGTGCTTAATATCAAGATGTTCAACGACTTAACAGATAAGCAGTTAAGCATTAGTATTAGATTAGCTTGACGTCATGGGTTCGAATCTTACTAGGTATATATATGCTTTTTATTTTTATTTTTTCTCTCGTTTGTGAAAATTGATTGAGCGTATGAAATTCAAATATAATTTTAAATCTTATCAATTTTTTTTAATCCAATGCGACAAAGATTTGTGAGATTCAAATCTAATTTAATTTTTATCAAATTGGATTTAAGACAATATAAAAAATTCCAATCTATTTTAGATCTTTATTAATTTAAGATTGATATGACCTAAAATATTTGTTTTCCATATATCGATTGTATGGCATAAAAGGGAATTCAATTACACAATTGTATAAAAGACCCTCTCTTAACTAGCCTTTATTCACAGCACACTCTCACACACATATCCTCATCTTCATCTAGATCCACATAATCTTCAACATCCACAAAAGAACACATAAGCCACATCTATAGTAGAACACTCTAAGCTACGTCCACAACAACCACACTATTACACATACACACCGTACAATACAATCCAGTAAGCCTACCATTACAACCCATTAGTAGCCATTCAAAAAATCACAGACTAGGCACGACCTCTACCTATCACTAACTCCAGTAGTACCTAGCCATTCCCTCAATGAAAGACACTACATAGACAACCAATCCCTATCACAGACTTGAACGCATTAACCCTTGACTAAACACTACTGCAATCCATGAGTATTAAACTTAACCAAACCCAGTTGTAGCACCATTGAAGCTTGAGAACCTACGTGACCCAACTGAACACAATCACGTGCTTAATCCACTATTCACAATATATGCCTAAAGTGTTTAGAGATGCATGCTAGCACCAAACCCCCTTGCCATGACCTTTACTACAACTGCAACAATAGTCATCAACACGATAGCAGCCTCATGTCCCATCGATCAACACTCAATCATTGACTACTGATCCAACATACAAGCAACACAACTTACATTGCACAATGCATCCATACACGACACACAACTGCACACTAATGCTATTGTCCACGTACGTTCAGATCATATAAGCCAAATCAGCTTCAATCTTGAATTTTTTATTATTATTAGTATTATTATTATTTTATTTTATTTACTATTTACTTATTTATTTATGCCGATATTTTAGGGGTCGTTTTTTTTAAATATAATATATAAATATATATGTATATATATATATATTAGATTAAGAAGCTTTGTAGCATTAGTTTTTCTCATTTAGAAAAATTATTTTTTAGAAATAAAAAATTAATAACGAACTTTTTAAAAAGAAAATTAGGACATTTTAGACAGTTTTTTAAACACTTGAAGATTTGGGCTCTTTTAGAATTTTTTTTTAATAAACTAAATTGATAACCACATAAATTTGGTTGGTTTTTAGACATTAGAAAGAACTAATGCACTAAAGTTTTTGGAAAAACTACAGACATTTGATTCCAACTAGTGAGTATATAGACACTTTTGGAGTGATGTTAAAATCTATAAAAACTTAAGTTTTTTTTTAATTTTTTTTCTTAAAATATATAAAAAAGGAAAATTTTGAGGAATAAGTCTAATTTCGGAACATAAATAGTTATACTCGTTAAGGTTTAATAAGTTAGCTTATCAATTCGAAACTCTCTAGTTCTTATCAAATTGAAATTAAAGATCGGTAGCTAAATCGTAGTCAATCCACTTAATTAATTATGATTTCTCTTTTTCCCGACTTTGGTCAATAGTGATTCTAAAAGTTTTTTTTTTAATAAAAACCAGAATTTCTCAATTTTTCTAGTCGATGATTAATATTAAATGTGTTAAAATATAGTATTAATTGAAAAATGGGAAATTAAATTGAAATAAGAAATAAAAAATTCAAGCTCGACAGTACCTTATGAAACATTTATTTTTTTAACTTTATCTTCTTTTAAAATATTGTGTAAATACATAATCAATATCAAACCTGTAACAACATTAATGGACTAAATACTAATAATTTGAAATGTTATTATATTTACAACATATTTAATTATAACAATATAAAACTTTGGTTGGTAAAATAGCGAATTTTCCTACAATTCGAAACGTTCAACTCTTGGTTAGGTTATGCTAAATTATTTTTCTAATATTTTCTTTTTATATAATCAAAATAAAACTTTTGTCAAATCACAAAATTGCGATACATAAAATATAAAGCCATGTGTTGGGTATTTTTAATACCTTACTAAATTAGGGTTAGTAAAAGATGAATAAAGCAAGATAAAATTTGATGGTAAAAAGGGAGAGGAACTTTTATTTAAAAATAAAAAGAGAGAAAGAACAGGATAATAAACGTAAAAAGTGTAGTAGTTTTAAGGTTTTATTATAGATTGAGCTTTTGTTGTTATTTGCTTTAGACTTAAAAATTGATTTTTTGATTTATTAATATTATTTAATTGTTATTACAAAGCAAATACAGGGTACCATGAAATCTATACTCTATATACTTTAGAGCGCTGGTTCTAGGATAGATATAGGGTGTCTTGACATCATATTAGTACCTTACCTTATGAGAGCAAGTTAAATAAAATTACTATCTAGAACTTACCCTTTGACTTTCTTTATTCATCTGGAACCTATACAGCAGTGTAAGGTCCTAATAGATATTCTATGTAGATATTCTATGTAGTAGGGTTACTCATTCACCCCCACTCATTACCATCCCAGATGTCACCTCCAAGGTTGTTATGTAAGTCTTGATTAGATATGGTACTTATACCCAAAAAGATAACGAAATTCTATATGTATTGTGCCACAGTCCAATATAGTGAACATTCAAAACACATATGTATGCTATGCTAAGAAATTATGCACATGAGTAATACTAAGGCAATAAACAATAACTTATTACTATATTCAAACAACGTAAAGAACAGGGTTTTGACATCTTAGTGTGTTAAAGAACAGAGTTTTGACATCTTAAGTGTTGTATTGTAGTTCCTTTAGTCTTGTGATGCCTTAAAGTAGCATGCTAATTTAGTTTCATGATAATATACTATTTACATAGTAGAAATTATGTAAAATATGATTGCTTATGTATTTTTGTAGTTGACCACTGGTAATATATATTGACTTAAACCCATATTCATTGTAATTTTCTTAATCAAATTATTATGACTCTTTTCTTCTCTTAAAGATGAGTTGTAAGTAGATATGTGAAATCAATAATAGTAATGAGGTATGTCAACAAACTTTCCTATTCATTAGTTTCTTGACACTTCTTTTGCTTTTGACATGTATTTATCACCATACACTTATGAGCAATAGCTCCCACTCAACAATAGCATGCAAAAGGGTGATGTAGTGAGGTCATTTCAATCCCCTTATTGACTTATAAAGTCTTAATAGGCAATGGGGAGCATATCTTAACTTATTGGTAATGTGACCAAGGATAATATAGGCGTTGTTATGAGTGGCATTCACTTGAGCTAGGAGCATGCTTTGTCTTTGAAGATTTCATATGCTTAAGAGCAACATATCAACTAAGTAGCAATATTAGTAATAAGATTGCCTTATCATCTTATCTTCCTTTTTTTGTGATACCATGTTGCAAGAGCAAAGTTTCAACCTAATCACATTAGTGTTAAGTAGTACAAATACAAGACTTTCATAGACTCTTAATAATCTAAGGGGTCTTTTATAGGATTTCCATAAACATTAGATTGCTTAAACTTAAAAATCTAAGAAATCTTCTTTTGAAATTATCATAAACATTAGAATGTTTAAACTCTATGATCTAAGAGATCTCATTAAAAAAAATAACAATAATATGTTATGAGGCTTGCTTAGATTTAGTGATTTAAGGGACCTCTAGCATCATCCTAAGTATTGGAGCAAATCTCTTGCTTGCCAATGGTGATACCTATAAGATTTCTTTTGAAATATTTAATTGCACTTATGCAGCAATAATGGTATCTATTTCCTAAATTGAAACTTTTTTTACTAATCGAGGAGGTATTTCTTATTATTGTGATTGTTTATCCACAATTTATTAAGGTATCTCCTAAGATCATAGCACAAAGGTTGTAATATCACGTCATTGCTTATGTCTAAGCTTTATACACAAACAACAGCTATGACAGTATTACATCAAGACTTACTTAGCTTAGTTTAGCTTATGAAGGATTGTCTTCACTACTTAACAATTAAGAGCATCAAGATGTGCATGGCTATTGTGATAGTTACATTATGACTCTTAAAGATAATATCATCGAAAGAAGGTTTTCCATTCTTATCATTGGTTGCCAAAAAGACTACATTTTATTCAGCTTGTTACATGCTTAGGATTTGTGACTTCTTTTCCATTCCAATGACTCTTCATGCATTAGTACCATGTCAAAGGTATGAAACTATGCTTGTACTACCATTTTCTTTCAATTAGTAAATGATAGAATATTAGCATATCAATCACATAAAACCGAATATAGTTGTGATAAATGATCCATTAAGTATACTTTCC
The DNA here is from genome assembly GCA_024138005.1 of Lumnitzera racemosa. Taxonomy (NCBI): domain Eukaryota; kingdom Viridiplantae; phylum Streptophyta; class Magnoliopsida; order Myrtales; family Combretaceae; genus Lumnitzera; species Lumnitzera racemosa. Next base: position 102,534,183 of record JAMXBC010000002.1, on the reverse strand, counting down.
ACATGTAGCATATAATCGTAATTAAGATTCTCAACATGCATGTTTACATATGTGAATAGGATCACACTCCCAATTGCTGTACCCAAAGGGTCAGGATAAAGTGCATAACTCTGTATCCTCCATTTAAACCTTATGTGTATATGAAAACATTCATTGCTGAAAACTGTACATCCTTACTAAAATTAAAGAGATGAAAGAATCTAGTAAAATTGAAGTTCTTGAAGAGAACTATAATGATATTGGTGTTTGTAATGTTCATCCTCTATGGACTTAATATTATCAATACTTATTTCAGTGAAGTACATATTATCTTGGTTCAAGATCCATGTAATCTCTTGTATTGTTTACAGCATCTATATGATGTAAAGAAGCGTTCTTGCATTGCACTAAAATTGTAGTGTGGCATGTTTCTTGAGAGTTTTCATTTGTTTTATCTAATAGGTCTTTTTTTTTTCATGAAGGTGTGATTAAAGTATTGTCACTTCACTCTTCCTTAATAAAATCACAAAAAATATAGGTGAATGGATTCAAATGCAATGATTACATACTGTACATACATTACTTGCTATGTAGACTAAGAGGAGTGACATGGATGGTATGTGAGGGATGAATAAGAAAGAACGAAGCATGGAGGACGAGTATGCAAACTTTATTGGCTCTAATGCAAAATGTGACAATTGGGTAGCTTGATTGCATTAAAATCCATTATTGATTATGAACAATGTTATGCTCTTGGAATGATTAGGGGTTTGATCTTTTTGGAGTGAATCTAATAGTATGCTAATATTTATACTGGATTTTTCCTATTCAAATAAGATAGGAATTTAGGTACAAGGGGGACTAATATCATCCATTAGATTATAATAATGGTCAATGGTAAGAATGGATCCCTTTATGGATGAACCCCCAAACAGGCTCAATTTAGATTTAGGCCTGGCAAAGGCCTTCTTTAATACATGAGTCAAATTGAAAAAGGTTGGCATTAGACCAATTGATCCAACGAGCCCCATTCCTAATTTTCCATGCCAAATCTTTCTTAATCATACCAAATACTTGTACTTAACTCTTTAGGCCTTGAGAGTCAAATCCATTTGATTAAAGTGTTTAAAGCCCATAATCACATTTAGCTCTCTATATTGCATATGTATATATTAAATAAATAAATAACTATGCTGGTTCCTTCAACACATATTGGATAATTGCTTTACGTATCTATTATAACATGACATATCTATTGTAACATGTATCAAGTCTCCTAACTAGGTTTTAAACAAAACAAGTGCTAAGCTAATACTAATATTTTGTTTATTAAGAGTACGTGTTGTTTAAGTTTTTAATTAAGAGTACAACTTGGTATATGCAAAAGTTGAATATTTTGATTATATTTGTAAATTAAGTTGGATAAATAATTTATTTGAAGACCGAACTCCACTTACTGAATATATTACAAAAATATATTCGATGTGTTCCACTTAAGTAAAATCTACATTGAATGGGATTATTTTTATTCAGAAGGAACTATTCCATGAATAAAGTTTTAGGGAATTTATTGATTTAGGGGGTCCAAGAGAAAAATTAAATTTTGTTGACATGAGGCTATTTTGTTAACTTGGCGAAAGTTTTTAATTTTATTAAGCTTGATATATTTGGATTGGTGTGAAGAGTAATTCATATCATGGGTGGGGGGGAGGCTTTTGAGGAATATTTAAGTAATGGAAATCATCACTTAAGATAAATTATTATATCCTATGAGAAAACTACAATAAACATCATTTGGCTACTTTTAGATTGTAACATGGCCTTGGAATGGTGGAAGTGGCTAAGCAACAGTTTAATATTTTAATGTGGCAAAGGAAATATGTCTTCTACTTGTTTCAATGTTCATTGCAGCATAGCATCCAATTAAATGAAGTTGGTTTATGGAAGATCAACTTATTGCAACAAAGTTTTATTAATTAATATTATAATAGGTTCCAGCAATTGATTTCCTCCGCAATTGAGTAGTAGATAATTCAAATATTTTCAAGCTCCAATGTGCCAACGTGATTAACTCCAATAGAAAAATTATTCTTTAAGGTTTAAATATATTTTAGCTCGTTTGAATGTGACAATATTTTTAAGTAATAGTTGTAATGTCCTAGAAGGGAGTTTGGTAATTTTGTCTAAAATTTTTATATTATGTGTGCAACGATAATATAAGATCACTTTACAAATCAAAGGTTTCAAGACTCTAACTAGTTTCAAGACTCTAACTAGTAAGTTTCTAAGAGTGTTTATTCATTTTACATACATCTACTTAACTATATATATCTACTAGTGATCCAACAATCCATAGAACTATAAAGAGTCCGAGTCATCTATCAAACAATAAGAAAGGGTATATATATCCCTACAATCATAAAGCCATGAAATACCTTAAAAGTTTAATTCGACTATACTACTTGCTTTTTTAAACTTATATTCTACTTTTTTAGCCCGATGAAGCACTTTGTACTTAAATCTTAAGCCAACCCTAACTCTGTAAGACTTAAAATAGAAACTATTGGAAGTGAGCTACAATTACTTAGTAGCTAACATTCCTACGTTACCATCAAACAATAATAAGTAAGTTAGTGATCAAACATATGAATGCATAAAAAGGTATATGCAATGCAAATAGTATATACGGTCTAGTAACTGCATACAGTATGGTTTTATACTTATCGTTACCTAAGTTAGGAAGTATTTAAGCACATTAGGACCAAAGTATTTATGTCTAATATGAATTCCCTTAGCAGTAAAAGCACCCTTAGCAATAGACATAGCCTCAAGCAGAAGATAGCACTCCTCAAAGTTAAGTAGATCACAAAGATCGAGGCAAGAATATATCGTAGGAATACATCGTACGATAATTAATCACAACATATAATATCAATATGGATCCATCCATGCATAATCTCTCATTCTACTACATAGTGTTGATGCCCTTTACATGTTCGGTTTAATTAAAGGTTGAATATTATTAATCTAAATTTATGGGGTAGTCAAGTAAATATATTCTAGACACTCTAATACCCTAAGTTCTAATGCAGTATACAAGGGTGTTCGAAATATCTTAGGATATTTTACAAGAAAGAATCAACCAGAGTAAGCACATATAAGTTCTCATATATTCTAATATGCAACAAGTTTAGTTATCAGATATAATTAGATAGTGCACTAACCACAAGCACATAACAAAATAAAATAAGACGTGGTAGATTTACGCTACCATGATATCTAGTAGTCCCAATATTCTTCGACTACATCTAATTGTGAATCTTTGTCACTTGAAGAATACATTTAAACTCTATGAGTATTCTATTTGTACTAACTATCTAGGCTTTCTTGCTCTATATCACTGTTTTAACTATTTTTGTATTTTGAACGTAGTTTCTTTGTTTTAACTTCGTTTTGAGTGATCTTATAGTCGTTTTCATCATTTTCGAGTGTTCTTTCATTTGGCAAGATCATTTTTTAGGTTCTTGGGTTAGCTAGTTCTCGATTTGGGCCTTATAAGGTTGTAGGCCTAAAGGTGAGTTGGGTCATTTTAGGATTTAGGCTTAGTTTTAGACTTTGGGCTTAGTTTTTGGTCTTGGGCCTTACACTTAATAATCTGTGCTTTCTTTTAAGTATTTCAAATGAATTTTTTTTTCCTACTACTTTAAATTCTCATCTTGGTTTTTGTTGATATTCTTATGAGCCTAAATGAGTTCTTTTTTTAAGCTTAAGGCTCTAACTCATTAAAGACTTGTGGTATGGGTCTTGGATGGGCTTTTAGGTTTAGTGGGTCTCTTAAATAACTTATTTTAGGTCTCTTAACATAAACTTCAGATTTTGTCACCTTCCTAAATGAGCTTTAAACTTGGTTCTTTTGGGCTTTTTAGGTCTAATTTGTATTTTAGAATCTTAAGCCTAAACCTACTTATCTTTTTAGGATTAAGCTCAATCTTGACCTTAAGTTTAGCCCACTTTTCCAAAGTTTATAGATCTAATTGCTAATATTAAGGTGGTCATTAATACCATTTTTAAGTCTTTATTCATTAACCAAGCTAGTTTAGGGCCTTAGCTTATTATTGGCCTACGTAGTTAATTAAGTTCTAAATCATACTTAACACTAAATAAACATGTTATTAAGCTAACAAACTAAAATTTACAAACTTGAAACTTTCGTGAAAGTGGTGGCGAAGTGGGGTTCTTCTAGGCTTTCCTTTAACTTCTTTCATCCAACATTTATTCTAATGTGTTTCCTTGTTTTAATCACATTTTTTTTTTATTTTAAGTCAATAACATTACATAATATGATGAGAGCAAGATCGATATTCACTAAGGAAGTGGCGGCATGCATGGTACATAGGGTTTCATGGAGTTTTATCAACTTCTTTTTAAGTTATCTACATAAAACTATCTCCTACGCTTTTAGAATGTAAGTAACAAACAAGCTAAATACATGATTAAAGGTGTAATTATGAGGCTCTAAAATGACATGTATATGATTATAACATATTTATATATTATTTCTAATATTAACCTCTAAAGATTCCATAAGTAAAACTAGTGTAAATAGAAAACTTAAGTTAAGTGAGTTTTACCATAAATTGGTCCATACGAGATCTAACTTTTTCACTAGAAAACGAAGTCAAAACGTGCTCCTTTAAGATGTACTGCCTATCGACAAGAAAATAAAAAGTGTGTATGATCTTTTGGTGATGATGGCTTATGATTTGATAGCGTGTGCTAATAGTAAGACCAAAAGGCATTAAGGTATGCACAGGGGTCCGATAGCTCCTTATATTTTCCTTCCTTTTTTCCTTTGGTTTTTATTTGAGTTTATTGAGAGTGTTTCCTAGGGTTTTCTAAGTGTGAAGAATAGAGTCAAATGAAGGTTTTAAATGGGTAAAATTTTAGATATAGAGGGTGGGATAATGGGGGGACAAGATATTGCCGTAATTGGTTAAAAGAGTATAATGATCAAGGGGGGACTACTTGCTCCTTGATCCTTTACTTGATTTAGTAAGGGTTTGCCTCAAAATATCTTAAGTGTCTAATTAGCTCTTGTGTCTTGTCTCCTTAATTGATCTTATCCATTTCTTAATTAAGAAGTTTAGAGTTGATATATGGATTAAAGGGTAATTAAGCTAATTAATTGCAATTATACTTAATTAAGCAATTTAGGCCTAATTAAAGTGTAACTAGGGTGTTGTCATATTTTATCATTTTAATTAAGTTCATTAACCTATATTACTTCTTTTGTTGTAGTCCTTTGTTAGTCGAGATCGATTAGGCTAGTGATTTAGGCTTTCCTAGTGATTGGAGAAATTATTTGCGATTAGTAAATAGTTTAAGGATATAATTAGGGTTTATTAGGTGAATTAGTTTTTTGGACTTCTAATTAAGGTTTTACTCAGTTCATTGATATTTTCCAATCTTTTTTAAGATTTCCTGCATATGATTTTATGTGTATGATTTAACATTTTATGGTTTTACTCTCTTCAGGGTTTTTTGACTTATTATTTAGGGTTTGTGACTTATCATTTAAGGTTGGATCATTCTATTTAGGGGTTATATTATCATAACTTTTATTATCATATCTTAAGCACTTCTAAAGATTACCTATTCTCATGTATTTGAGTCTGAATTCAAATTCGAATGTTTATAGAGTTCATATTGTCTCCCCAAGTATAATGTTAGAATTATTAAGGAGATATTTTCATATAATTACTTTATTTTCATATGTTTAATCGCTCTAGACTTATAGTTAATTATGATGTAAGACCTGATTAGCAGATTAAGGTATAATTAAGTTTCTTAATCTTAATTACTCGTACACTTGGCACAAATTTGGAACATTTTAGAGCTTAATGTGTCAAATTAAGTTACTTAAGCCCGTTGGATCATCTTCTCTAATTAGTCTAAGGAATCGAGAAAATTATTTTTGTTTAAGTACGTTTTAAAGGGTAGATTAAGGTTTTAGAACAATTAAGTGATTAGTCTCTGATTAATAAATAGTTTTACTATTTAATTAGAGTACAATAGTTAGATTAGGGTTTTTGAATGAAGATTAGAGTTTTACAATCATTTTAAAGGCTTGCATGTATTAGGGTTCCTATTAGGATTTTAGTATTCAAAGGTTCATTAAAGGGCTATAGTATTTGTTTTAGGGTTTTAAATTCATTATTAGGGTATTTTATACCAATATTCATTTCTAGTTTAACTTACCCTTTATCAATTTCAAGAAGCTCTTATGGGCTTCAATTATTGGTCTTTTTCCCATTGGGGTTTAGGGTTGGTTTCATTAGATTAGATTGATCTTGGGAGTTAACATTAGTTATTAGTATTTGTTTGCTGGATTTGAGGGCTTTGAGTATAAGGTTCAAACTAAGGCAAAAACTACCATTTAGGGTTTTAGGAGTTTGTATTAGGGTTTTTAAGTGTTACCTCTCAAGTTTAGGGTTAGTTATCATACCAACACTAAGGGTATCTTTCGAAAGAACTTACTAACTTCTAGCCTCTTTTTTAGGAAAATTGCAAGGTTTACATTAGCTTTTAGACAGTTGACATTGCCTTAAACAGTTTATATATTCAATGTAGTGGGAGAAGGTCCTAGGATATAATAATGAATAAAGAGATCAGGGATAAAGATATGATGTATAACTTATTAGTGTTTTTATTTGACAAGTTATTTCACTACAAAAAATTCAAACTTTGGCAATGAAATTTTATAGCAAAATACCATAGTAGTGATTTAATTTTCTAATACAACAAGTTAACTACTATAAAATAGTATCGATATCATTCATTATTTATATTGAAATGAAATTTTATTGCTATCATTTTATTAGTGATACATTTAGGAAATTTATGATTCTTTATTTCTTAGATATACTACTTTGTTATCAATATGATTATAAATTATATTTTCATTCACTTTTATATTCAAACAGTAAAATGCACGGACATTCAAGAAAAAAAAATGTGCAAAATTTTATTTATACATTTTTATGTTATGCCATTACAGTGGTGTAATAATATATATATATATATATTGCAGTGAGTAACTCATTGCATTGGGAAGAAAAAAATCAAATTACCGCAAAAAGGTATTTTGCTATAATATTTCATTGCCATAACTTGAATTTCTTGTAGTGTTTGTTATGATAGATCAAGAGAGACAACATACAAGGAGATCGAAAAAGGACTTCATACGCTTATGACATCTTAATTGATTACATCAGCAAGTGAATAAGGGAATCATAAGTAAGGGGTCAAACATTTACAACTGAAATAGTTATAGATCTACTTGAAAATTACAAATCTACTTATAAAAATAACATATTTCGATAGTACTACAATCAAACGAGTTGCATTATAATGAGTTGTTGTTATCCTAGTATATCCATGAAATGTTGGAGTCGAGTATCATTAGACTAAGTACTAGTGCTTTCTTTTCATTAGTTTTGTTAATAAAGAAGAAACATGTTTCTTAGCCTTTTTTTATCGATTATAAAGCTTTAAATTAAGTTGCAATAATGGACAAGTTCTCCATTCCCACTGTGGATAAGTTGTTAGACGAATTGGGGCAGCCATTATATTTATGTATAAAATTGTTTTTAAAACACATGAAGGGCATTACGAATTCTTAGTATTTCCATTTGGGTTGTCTAATGCACCTTCAATGTTTTAAGCAGTTATGAACACTATCTTTAGACCATATTTATGCAAGTTTATTGTTATATTTTTTTTAAGATATATTGATCTATAGTAGATTTTTATAATAACACTTGTTGCATTTGGAGAAAGCACTCACTTGCTTAAGAGAAAATACTTTATTTTTAAAGAAATCTAAGTGTTCTTTTGGTCAAGCAAGTATTGAATACCTTGGCTACATCATTTTACATAAAGGATTGAATTGATCCAAAAAAAAAAAAAAAACTAAAGGTTATTAGTGAATGGCTGCAACCTATTAATGTGAAATAACTTAAGGTATTTCAAGGTACTATAGGCATTTTGTATGTGATTATGCGAAGCTTGCTACCTTTTGACAAATTTGTTAAAAAAAAAAAGCTTTTGATTGGAATCAAGAGGTGATATGAGGCAAGCGCACCTATCAATTTTAATATAGCGGATGTGAGTTCGAGTCGATCCCTCAGAGATTTTGAGTACTAATATTAACTTTAGCTTTATTATCTAACCGAAAAATTGTGAAAGTTTGAATTAATTAAAAATACTAAAATTAACAACTAAACTACTTATGAGACTTAATTACGCAAATTAGAAAGCAATAAACTACGAACGACTTCAAGTATGCAATAATGTATTTAGGAATTATTTCCCCTAGTGTTTAACATGTAACCTTTTTAAAAATATATCTAATTCAATTTCTATTATTCTTGACCGGAGGGATTCACAATTAAAGCTAATATCTTTCTCAAGCATATTAACCCTAATCCTAAATTATTTACCAGAATCTCTTCACTTAGTAATATAATTTAGAATCGCATTAACGTGTAATGAATTCCCATGCAAACAATCAACTTTCCGGAAGAAACATGTATCTTATCTCTAAGTATACATGTAATTCTCTTCAATTATGCCTAGATCTAATTACACATGCAATTTCTTAATTAACATGGATAATATCATATATTGACACTCTAGAATTATCAATCCATAATTAACGACATAATTGAATCAAGAAAAGGTAGAAACTTTATTGAAATTATAATTCAATGTAAGGGTTACATGAAACCCTAAGTTCCATAATCCTAAATACTCTAATTCTAAGCTATAATCTAAAAATGAGTTTCATTAAAAACGTAAAATAAAGCATAAAAACCCCTCTTGATTTGATGAACAATCTCTCTAATCTTGAAATTGATGTCGTTCTTGCTTCTTGATTAATGTTCTTCTCCAATCTCCTCTCGTCTCTTGTTTTTGTAATGTCTCTCTCCTCTTTTGAAACCCTAATATGTCTTTTTATAGTGTATCAAAAAGATTTTGTTTTCGTCACCCGACATGGCTTGGGACATGACCGTGTCCCCAGGTCGTGTAACTTTCTGCACTTAAGCAAATTTTATGCATAACTTCAAAAATTCATAACTTCTTCGTTTGAACTCGGAATTGAGTGAAACTTGATTTCTTTTCTTCGTTTTCGAGCCTAGAACGCGTTTAAACCCTGAAATCAACATTTTACTCAATTAAGTATCAATTTCTTTAAAGAAAACCAAAAATGTAAGGGAAATACTATAAAATCACCATATGAAATATGTTTAAAATCAAAGTTATCAAGAGGCTACACAAACATTTTCAACATTGAAGAATGCTCTAGTGACACTGCCAATCCTTGCACTACTAGATTTTTCAAAAACATTTAGCGGAAACTAATGCATTGAGTATAGCTGCAATGTTGCATCAAGGAACTAATCTTATTGCTTACTTTAGCAATAAATTCAACTTAAGATTGTAAAAATTCGGTGCTTATTTAAGGGAAATAGTGGTTGTAGTGGAGATAATAATAAAGTGGCTTCAATATTTGCTTGGATGACATTTTATTATTTAAAATGACCATGAAAGCTTAAAAGAGTTTATGACTTAGATAATATAAACACTGGAATAGTAGTAGTACTTAGTTAAATTGATGGGTATGATTATTACGTGAAGAATAAACTTAATGTAGATAATAAGATAGCAGATGCCTTGTTTAGGCAATTTTGTGACGAATTTCGAATGTTGGCTTTATACCATCATTTGATTTCATCATAATGTTAAACAAGAATTATTAAAGGATTATGAATGCTTGGCACTCAAATTTTGTATTTTGAAAAAGGGAAGTCAACTTCACCACCATATGTACTTAAAGATGTTTACCTATATGTAGGAAATGAGATATTTTTACCCTGTTCATCTTCTATGATTCCTACATTATTGATGGAGTTTCATGCTACTCCTATTAGTGGCCATGTTGGAGTATTGAGGACATTGAGTTCTTCTTTCTATTGGAAGGCAATAAGAATAGACATGGAGAACTTTATAAAAAGGTACCACATGGGAAAAAAAATTAAGTATTTTGACCACTATAATTGGCCTTCTTTAGATTTTACCTATTCCTTAAAAAGTTTTTCAGGATATATCCATGGATTTTATAACTAGATAACCACATTTTAGAGGATATTTAGTCATTTTGCTAATTGTAGACAAACTATGTATTATCGTTTCAGCCTACTTATAGCTATATATAGCCACTATAGTAGCTCATTTGATTATGAATTTGATGATCAAATTGCATGGGATAACCTAATTCATAGTATGTGATAGAGTCCAAGTGTTTGTGAGTCGCTTTTGACAAGAGCTTTTTAAGCTCAATGGAAAAAATTGAATATGAATTCAACTTATTATCCTTAAACAAATGGCAAGAAAGAAAATCTAACAGATGTTTGGAGCATAATTCTGGTATTTGTTTTGTGGAAGTTGTAGATCATGCTTTAATTGAGAGAGCTAATATTATGAGAGTATCGAAACAAAATTTAGCCAAAGCCAACAATGGATGAAAAATTTTGTAGATCAACACAAAACTAATAAGGAATTTGAGATTGGAGATATGCTTCATTAAAGTTGCAACCTTATAGGCAAACTACTTTGAGCAATAGAATGTCCTATAAGCTTTCTTAGAGATATTATGGTCCCTTTCGATTACTAGAAAGAATTGGACATGTAGCATGTAGGCTTCTTTTACCAAAGTTTTAGGATATATCTACTTTTTCATACATCTTTTCTACAAAAAGCCAAGGATAATGAGCAAGTTCCTAGAGCCCTACCTTCAGAAGCTATTACTAACAATCCTGTAGCAAAGGCTCTAGCTATTCTAGATAAGAGTGAGGTGGTTAAATAAGGTAAGGAGGTTTCTCAATTTTTAGTTTTGTAGCAGTCGCTAAATCCTTCTAATGCTACTTGGGTGGATATCATATATTTTTGAAGGCACTTTTGCTAATTTTGACCTAAAGGACAAGGTCAATGTTTTCCAATGAGGTAAATGTTACGACAAATCAATGAAGGACAACATACAAGGAAAGGGACATTAGACATTCAAGATATCATAAGGATTACATTGGCAAATAAAGAAGTGAACCACACGCAAACAGTCGAACTTTTACAATTGAAATAATTATAAATCTACTTGTAAAAATAACATATTGTAACAATACTACAACTAAATGAATTATAGTATAAATAGAAATAAAAGGGGGGAAAACCACACATCCCTTTCTTAGAAATTTAGCATTTGCATTTAGGAGTTTTCTAATAACTTGAATTTTAAACCCTTGAAAATTCCTTTTCCTTTACCTTGCAAACACACATAAAAGAAATTCATTATAGCTATAGAAAGTAGAGAACACTGTCAATAAAATTATGGATTAGTTTAGCATTTTGATTCGTAGTAGATCAACATATTAAAAACCCTACTTGTTGCAGTGACAAAAAAGAAAGTTTGAAAGATAGAGAGAGAAGAGAGGAGCGTACCTTTGTTTGTGTCAAAAGAAGAGCTGCGCTTTTAGGGTTTTGTGAGTATCATTAGTAAGTGGGCCAAGCCTCCATTAGACGGCCTATCCTTATTTGATTAATTTGTAATGCTTTGAAGACCAAATAAAGGAAGATCATAAAGAAATGTTATGGATGATACTTAAGGAATCCAAAAATATGGGATAAGGAGAAATATATGCTCCAAGTAAGACCACATCTTAAGAGATCATCCCATTCCAATTTTCAAATTTAAAAGTGATGAGATATCATGCAAATATATTAAAATATACCCAGAAAGATTATCAGACAAGATCAAGAACGAAGAGCATATTAGAAGCAACATTCATCCTTCATTATAAATGTTAAGATATCATTTTCAAGGATTGCGTTAACTATATTTGGTTATAAGATCAGAGCTTCACGTGCAAGTATCAAGAATTATATCAGATAAATCTCGGAAGCTACGATTTGGTTATCATCTGGTCAAATTCGAAAATCATCCAACCAAGGTAAAGATTTTTCTTCCTAAAAAAGTAGAGATATATTGCTTCCTTTGGCCAAGCAAAGATTTGATGAAAATTAACCATATTTAATTCATCTAGCCCCTACAAGGAAGCTATTTCATAGAAAAATGATTCGAAATTTGAAGATATAAAGTCTGATAAAGAGAACAACGTGGAAAACCTTTTATACATCTTCATATGAATTTTAGATTTACATTTGTATTTCAAGCTTATTGTTTAAGGATCCATTTGTATCATTTTCTTATTGTTTTATTCAGCCTTTTGAGAGCTATGAATTGTTATTGGTGAGAGGATTAATTTTTAACTCTATAAATTTGTGATTAACTAAGGGTTAGGCTAGGGAGACATAGTAGAGGACTTCTGTTCGTAATCTATTATTGGTTTGATTTTTTAAAGTGAACGGTGAAATAATTCCATTGTATAGTACTCGGTCTTTGATAGTGCATTTGGAAGAGTATAATAGGCATAAGATTAAAAGAATATAATTTGTTTGTCTGATCTTCTTTTCCTTTCTCTCCTTTAATATTCACACATATATTATTGCCATAATAATTATATAATCAAAAGGGTTTTCAATTTGCAAAAAAAAATAATAAATCTTAACAAAAGTAGGCAATTCACCTCTCCCCTCTTGATAACTCAATCAAGACCTATAACATGTAAATTTAGAAGCCTTTGTTAATTGTATCTCCTTCATTCCTTTTTATAATACCTTTTGACTACTTACAAGTTCTACTTTTACCACTTACACCTTTTCATTAGAAATATCTTTCGGTGATTAATCCAAAAGGCATATCCTTTACGTAACAAAACAGTAGGAGCTACAATCCTTACATAGTTGGAGGTTTTTCTATGATCCGTCTTTTTTTTTTTATAATATCAATACCACTATCCTTTTCATCATTGATTCGATCATTTTTAAATTTGAACCACTAAATAATCTGTAAATTAAATAGTTCGAATTTAAAACATAAAAATAAAATAAATGGTAAGATAATAGATAGAACTTGATTTCGTCAAAATAAATTATGGGACCGTAGAATTTCCGTATAGCTGGATATAAGATGACATATTTGTGGATAATGATATGGAGTTGTATCTCTTATAGATTATTTAACATTTTATTTATGGATATAGAAGGAACACCAATAGCCATATTAAGCTAATAGTTTGAATAAAATTACATTACCACATTCAAAACAATTTATGAACTTATCTATCTATAATTGAAGGAAGTTCTTATGTGGAATGCTGGTGTATGAATGATGAAAGCGTTTTTTTTTTTTTTCTTTTTAATCTATAATTAAAGAAATGATCCTCCCACTTTTATTAATTCTTCAGTATTGCATGTTGATGAGGACAATGAAGAAGGCTTTTTAAAATACAAAATCATCATATTTACTTATAATGTATTCTTTTTCATTTCATAAGATAACTGCCTTGACAATTTATTACTTTCCAGCATGTAGTTTTATTTTCTGTGCAAAATTTAAGAGCAACTTTTAAGTTTTTTTCTTTTAGTGAAGTACCTTTTTTTATTGATGGCCAAATTTTTTTTAATAGGTTTTATGCTTCTGTACCATGAATTTGAAAATTACCTTTATTTACATGTTTGTGTATGAGAATCGAACTATATGGGCCAAAATAAATTTGTACAATTTGTTATACTAATGCGTTGTTGGATGTAAAATGTAATTGATTATACAAATTTATTTACCAAATATGATATAAAGAAAAGAGTAGACAAAGTAGCAAAACGAACATTTTAGTTTTAATTTTTTTATTCATTACATTTCAATTTAAGCATAATCAAGTTCCTCCCCCAAACTAGTTACATCACATAATTATATAGAATCAAGGAAGCCTCTTTTATGATATATAACATGAGGGCATAATGGTGCCCATGTCCAATAAAGTCACTCAAATCCAACATAACTAATTTAAACTTTCAACATTTCTTCATAGTATAGCAATATTTGATCCTCCCTCTTAGTGTTCCCATCCTAGACCTAAACTCTAGCATTATCTCAATCTTCCAGTCTTGAGGTTAGAACAAAACTAATCCCCCAATATCAAGCCAAGTGAGCAAAAGCATACATAATTAACAACAATAAGAGACTATTTAATTATAAATATAATATCAAAGCCACAACAATTTTAGCAAATATAGCACCCATCATAACTGTACTTAATATAATTTACTAATCAATAGATGCTTATGCATGCAATGTTGTGTCATGTTGATACACATAACATACATCGATTAGTATCTTAACCAAGTAAATAATAAACTGTACTTAGCGGCTGTTAAGCAAAATATTTACGCGGTACTTAGCAACTTAAAACTGAGAATGGAATTCTATATGTTAAAAATAGATTGAGCTTTACAAATCTAAGACCCCTAGATCCTTTATTCAACCAAGCTTTAAATTTGACCCTTAGGTCATTTCTAAAACCAAGTTTTTTAAACATGACCTTTATGCCCTTTAGTCAAAATTGAGATTCATAAAAATATGGTGCTTATGCCATGAATGTACATGATGCAATAAATTACATTAAATAATAACCGAGCACATATTTCAAGCACAGATCTTTTCAATCAATCATTACATCAAACATATTGTTACGATAATAACTAATATCCACCAAACATGACTATAATTAAGGATATGATCACAATCAATATGTTGGATTACTCTCATTTCGGTATGAAATTCATTTAGCATAATTAGATCATGTCAACTGAACCGAACATTTCTTTAGTCACACTATTTATACTAGACATATGTATTCACAAGACTATTATCCACAAGCCATATTCGTAATTTAAAAGAGTATGATCACCAACACTTGAAACTATCACTATATATGATAGCTTCACTTCCAATCATGAATTTAAATAACAAGCCTTACAATATATATCATATAATTATAGGCTTAAGTCATTTATAATGGGCACATTCACTAAGTACACATATCAAACACCTCTTCGATCCCACATTATGTAGCCACCATAGCATTTATTTATTAAATAAGCAAGCAAGAAAAGAGGTGATCATAGTATACTCCTAACGTGCTCCATTATCATTCTTCAGGTAGTCTACTGTATCTATGATGTCAATTGAATATATATATTAAATAATGAAGTAAGATTTTAGAAATAAATCATTTAAATCAATTTTTATTTAAAGTTTCTCATCTCGTTCTCATTTCCGTTAATATTGTTGTCCCACGTTACAAGCTTATACACATGAAATTTTCATAATCATAATCTCGTGTTATATGGAAATTTCACAAGTAATAAGCCTTAACTAAAAGCTCCTTTCTATAAATTATTTCAATATATCCACTAAGAAATGGTCTTCATAAAATAATAAGTATTACCAACTATTAAAACTTATTGAGAATTTATTTCTTATATGTATATGTGTGTGTGGGTATATATATATATATTGTTTCTATTTTCAGTTGCTTCATTGTGTAACTAAATGTTGAAAATAACAATACACCAAATGATGTACAGAAAAAGAACATAATTTATTATAAATTATTTCAATATATCCACTAAGAAATGGTCTTCATAAAATAATAAGTATTACCAACTATTAAAACTTATTGAGAATTTATTTCTTATATGTATATGTGTGTGTGGGTATATATATATATATTGTTTCTATTTTCAGTTGCTTCATTGTGTAACTAAATGTTGAAAATAACAATACACCAAATGATGTACAGAAAAAGAACATAATTTATTATAAATTATTTCAATATATCCACTAAGAAATGGTCTTCATAAAATAATAAGTATTACCAACTATTAAAACTTATTGAGAATTTATTTCTTATATGTATATGTGTGTGTGGGTATATATATATATATTGTTTCTATTTTCAGTTGCTTCATTGTGTAACTAAATGTTGAAAATAACAATACACCAAATGATGTACAGAAAAAGAACATAATTTATTATAAATTATTTCAATATATCCACTAAGAAATGGTCTTCATAAAATAATAAGTATTACCAACTATTAAAACTTATTGAGAATTTATTTCTTATATGTATATGTGTGTATGGGTATATATATATATATTGTTTCTATTTTCAGTTGCTTCATTGTGTAACTAAATGTTGAAAATAACAATACACCAAATGATGTACAGAAAAAGAACATAATTTATTATAAATTATTTCAATATATCCACTAAGAAATGGTCTTCATAAAATAATAAGTATTACCAACTATTAAAACTTATTGAGAATTTATTTCTTATATGTATATGTGTGTGTGGGTATATATAATATATGTTTCTATTTTCAGTTGCTTCATTGTGTAACTAAATGTTGAAAATAACAATACACCAAATGATGTACAGAAAAAGAACATAATTTATTATAAATTATTTCAATATATCCACTAAGAAATGGTCTTCATAAAATAATAAGTATTACCAACTATTAAAACTTATTGAGAATTTATTTCTTATATGTATATGTGTGTGTGGGTATATATATATATATATTGTTTCTATTTTCAGTTGCTTCATTGTGTAACTAAATGTTGAAAATAACAATACACCAAATGATGTACAGAAAAAGAACATAATTTATTTTATATTTTGGTTGGACCGCAACTATGAAGAGCCAAACCGCCCAAGAAGGAAACTAAATCCTAGTAGAGTGGATTAAACCAAGCGACATAGTAAACACTCGCATGGTGAATGGTTTCAGGTTTTATCACAACATCAACATATATATAGAAGTCATTTAGCTATAATAAGCCTTGTGGGACAATGGAAAATCTGCATGTCAACTGCAGAATTTTTATTCTGCTTGCGTGATTTTTGCCATCGAGTTTACCTTGTTAATCATTACTATTGTTTGGTAAAATGACCAGAAATAATACTATGCTAACAATACTAGCTTATAACATGAATTTTCCTCAAAATCTTTCAATTAAACATCATCAAATTGATGGTTGCAGTTGAGTGATCACACTGTTTCGTGCAAAAATAGCAGCACATACATGTATGTTCTCTTCAGATTTGGGCTGGATATTTCGAGCCTTTGTAAGTGCAATCTTCTAATAAAGTTGATTGAAACTTATTCTAATGTTTACTAAGTTTCATCTCATCCAAGTTTTATGGAAATTTAATGATAAAAATCAAAACTTTATCTGATTACAAAAGTATATATTAACTTGGTTTTGCAGAAACAACAATTGGAAGCTGAATCAAGTTATTGGCCAATATTTATAATCTTCTATGTGATGAATATATTGGTGGTAGCTACTTTTTAAGTAGTAGCTATTGATGTAAGAAATCGAAGCTCAAAATGACAGAGTTGAAATTATGTTTATAACACTAAGAATAATTCTAAGTGTTTTAAGAATCGGCTTATTAGTCACTCTTTGTGTATGAATTTCAAGAAATTGAAATAGTTTTACCTTAGCGGTGGTGTTGAGTTGAAAGACAAATTAGGATAGTTTATGTAGGTAAGTTTAAGTTGTGATTTAGTCAAGTGAGTGGTAAGATAGATAAGGTGAAAGTTAAGGTATCATTGTGTAGGATTTGGAAATGGGAAAAGAAGAAAAAGGAGGAAGAGTAAGGTGAAGTCCTATATTACTTATATCATTACTCCTGTGAGAAGCCCAAGACTTCTATACATATATATATAACTTGAATAAAGTTGTTATTGATTGGACACGTGTTGCAAGAAGAGGAAATTAGGAAATAGGCCTTGAATGCTTCTCTTGGGCGTTTGGAATTTTTGTTATACGCCAGAATAGGCGAATATGTAGGGAGTAAAATTTCAACTAGTGTCGGTTTTATTTTGTTGTATGTATGCATGATATCGTATTTTAACATAACTTTATAGACTAGCTTAAGATTTATTATATAATTTCATGTGATTACTTTATATTTTGGGACATTGATATTAATTTTTATATCAATTAACTATTAGTATTAAAAATACGATATCTTTTAATTCTAGCTTTTACGCTAGACTATGTATCATATTTAAACGTTAAAAAATATATTTATTTATTTTTTAAAACTTGATTCATCTCTAAAATTTATTTGATTAATTATCTAAAATATGTAAGGTTCAAAATTTCTTTCTTTTTTTTCCCACTTATCATGACCCTGATCATATTCTAGATCGTAATTTATAACAGGGTATTATAGTCTCATGACTTAGACGATAAACAGAGAGATATAGGACACACAAAGTAATTTATCAATTTAATTTGCAATGTCTAATAATATTATAGTATTCACTAAAAGCTGGAACTTTGGTTGTCATAGGGCAAAACAAGAGCAAAGTACACATATATGTACACGTATATACACACTCTGCTTTATGTGTTCAACCCATGATCATGTATGGTAAGTGATCAATATTTTTGAGTTTATTGTATTATTGATTGTTTATTTGATGTAGAATTCTGGGTTTGATTCCATTTATATGATAATCTATGTGTTTACTTATGATTAGTATCTTAATCCATGCGTTTTATGTGAAGATTCTATTTATTTGGTTAGTTGTTTTGATAGGACTTATGGGTGTGACAAAAGTCCCATGGAGCACAGTAGCAAGATTATCATCGGAATTTGGTTTACTAGATTAATCAGCTCAAAAATCAGATTCAATTGAAGAGAATTGTCATATTAAAGTAAGTTTTCAGTCTACATGGTCTTTATTTAATTTTTTGTTTTTGTTTTTTTTTTTATTTTTTTATTTTTCACTTTATGGGTTTATGATGGATTAGGTAATAAGCACATTTTGATTAATCTTAATTATTTTTACTTTTTGGCTAACAATAGATGTCACAGTTGAGCCATTTGATATTACTAATTTTTCTCAGCAAAGCTTAAATCTTTTATTACTTTCAAAAAATTTTCTCATTTTACTTTCATTTAACCTGTGACAAATGTTTGGAAAAAAGAAAAAAGAAATATATGGCAAATGAATGTAATTATCTTTTTTTATAGAGCCAACCCCCACATCGCATAGACATAGCTTAATATGAAACTAATAAAATTGAGTACTTTTTCCAGTATTAAAGTGGGGACAATCATTGAAGCTTAATAGAGGCAATTGTAGCGTTGAAGACATTCATAGCCTGTATGCATAGAGTTAGAAACTGGTTTGGTAGCGGCAATAATGGTCTTAAGTAGATTGAGTTTTTACATGTTAATGTTTTTCTTGAACGAGTTTTTACATGCTAATTGTTTCTTCCGAATAAGTATTTTTGTTTGAGGATGAAGTTTCTCTATAATGCATATAATGCACCATAGTTAATTTATATAGAATAATTGTTCTATTTGGCTTATTTTAATAGTTAATGTGTCTTGATATATATTTTTTCACACGGTACTAGTACTTATTATTCCTTTGTTTCTCTTTCATTAGATTATCGGGGTTGTTATTTTTTACAGTCCTTTTCTTTGTCATATTCATGCTTTAATCTTCCATATAGTTGGATCATCAATAAAATTAAATTTCTTGATTTTTTATGTTAAAAATTTATCATATACGGAAAAGATAAAATCATAACAGTTTCACCATATAAACTATCTTAAAATAGAAACTGATATTACAATTACTATCTTAGACTTAATTCATACTAGGCATACTTGACTCTACTATTTTTGAAGCATCTAATTAGATACATGTTTGTTGTAAACTTATGGAATAATCTTTTAAAATAATTTATTAAAAATAAACTAATAATTTGACTTTACAAAAGAGTGATAATAAATCACATAAGTACTTATCATTTCATATACAGACTAAAATATTGAAAATTACAATACTTCTTATGAAGCCCTATATAGTTTTTCTTAAAAATTAAAAAAGTTAATATTAAGGACATTAACTAACTGTTCCTTATTAAGTCTCACTCCCCGTCCCGGTTTACTAGTACTTAAGTTTTAGGTAGGTACTTATAATCTATTCAAAACTTGCAAAACAAACTATAAGAGAATAAGTAATAACTTGCTTAGTAAGTTGGATAAAGATAGAAGCATATATTCAACACCTTACATGTAGGGTTTTCAATTAAGTTAGTTAGATATAGTGTGTGTATAAGTAAATTCCATTGTATAATATTATTCAGTTCGTTATGAAATTTAAAAAATTGTATCTGTTTTAGTTCAGGTTGAGGAGTTTGACATCGCGTACTTACGAATCAAAATCAAAATAGGGCTTATGCAATAAAAAACACTCTTTTCCCATGATTACCTTCAAACCATGACCCCCAACTTTATCTTGACCTCATTTTTTATCACTTAATTCGATTAAGATAAGGAAAGAACTATTTCAATTATCCTTATTGAAGAGAATCCGTATTTGACCTGATAATCTTAACTATTACACCTAGTAGGTTCAATGCATATTAGGTTGAATATTAAGCCATGTTTAAGTCAATTCATTTTTAGAATGATTAATCAAGCTCAAATAATTCAAGCAAAATACTATTCATAGAATAAGCATAACATAGAGCTCAGCTCCCATCTTAGTAAAACGAATTTTAAACACAAGCGCCACAGTTAAACAAATAGCTAATTACAATTATAAGCAAATATATATCAAAATCTTCAGATATTCTGAAATAATATCCCAAAATATTGTGAACTATTAATCTTACTTACTTGTATTGTTACTCACTGCGATAGATCTATACTATTAGCATTCCACTCCTTTTAGAAATCCTATATAAATACAAAACCTAGATTTAGTTTTCATAAGATTTACGAAAATGTTAAGGTTTTATCTAACTCTTTGTATGATCATATAACTTAGTTAAAATGCTATTTGTGAAGTTATATAAATAAATATATTAAATTATATTATTCATAAATGGTGAAATATAGATACATTTATGTATGTACTTAGTTTAACTATACAAATTATATTAAATTAATGAATATTAACAATATATGTAGTTACATTTTTACCTATAGCATATCGTTCCGATCTTATCAAAATGTTCATCTCATCGATCAAATTATATTTCAGTTATGAAAAAGTTGTCGTATGATGATAATTTCCGTAATGTTAAAAATTACCTACTTTGTTACCTAAAATTATCCAATTTTAGTAAAATTATTATTATTGGGTTCATACAAATTTGATGATATACATTACAGGTTTTATCTCGAGAGATGATTTCTAAAGGGTATTTTGGTTTCTATTATATATATATAGAAAGATAGATAGATATATATATATATATATATATGCTCCTATAACAAGCATTATAACAAAATATTGTATGTAATTTCCTAACATTGCTTAGTAATATAAGTAATACCTAACCCTAATACATTTATATCATAGTCCAAGTTATGTAATTATCACAAAATGTGATGGAAACTTATCCTAACTAGATCTAACCGGTATAGATACGTATAGGTTTCATTCAAATTTTTATCCTAATTTTGCCTAGTATCACTAAAAACGTGCACTAGTTAGTAATTTACGCTATTTAATTAGGAAAATTTATAATAAATAGCTTCAGTCACCAAATAGTTCCACAAAAATTTCTACAAGCTTGTAAAAACATAGGGAATTCAACTAACAACTTATTTCTTGTTGTTAGATTTATTACCTATATATGTCAAATTATATTTTTGCCCTAAATCATGGTTAACTAAGTAGATAATATAATTTTTACACCAAATTAATTCCAACCTATCCTAACATCATTATGAGCATTTAGAATTAATTGGATTCTAATTTCATGAATTATTTTACCTAAAATCAATTTAATTTATAGATTACCTCATGTTTACCTTTTTTTTAAGGCCTAAAAATTCAGTAAATACTAACTATATATAAAATCAAAATTGATCTACATAAAAATAAACTACATGTAATATGTATTGTATAGAAAAATTTTGAGCTTAAAACAACATCAGTTTGTACATTTATTTTAAATTTCAAAAATCAAATGAATAGTGCATTTCTTAAGGAAGTATATAAAATAATTATAATTTTACAAAAATAAAAATGTAGCATGAAATTATCATAGAAATAACTTAGGAATAAATTTTTTTCAAATTTTACATAATTGATTTAACATTTTTTTAGAAAATATTGGGAAAAACCGAGTAGAACTTTAACTTACATGTTTATCGGAGCTTTAGCCACTATCGGTTGGCGAGGGGTTGTTAACTGGCCTAATCAGTGATGGTTCTGCTAGGGGTTTGTGAGGTTTCATGTCAAGTAGTGTTTTAGGTTAGGAATTAGCTTTTGCTAGTACCTTCCCTGTTTTTCTATTTATTTTTCCTAATTCCTAATGATTGCTCTTGATTTTCTTTTGAGTGGTTTAGGGTTCAAAAATGTGTAAATAAAGTCCTAGTATTCTATTTATAGTAGTTTGGGTAGGTTGAAATTTTTCTTCATTATTAAGAAATTTTTATTTAATTATTTTGTTGAATTCAAGTAAGTAGAAGGTGTCTTTCATTTACAAATTCTACTTTTAAGTAACCCACTTTTGTTGTTGATGCTGCTACGGTGATTTCTAAATGAATCTAGGTTGTTCCTTGACTTTTAGATAAGTTTTTGCTATTATTTTAGTGAAATTTGAATAATTTAAGTATATTATATTAATATTTAGTTATTTTGTTAATATACATATATACATCCTATATACTTAGTATGTGAAATGAGTACCCATACTCATATAATTATGTTTTACTCATGTTATTTATTTTTAAGATATATTTCATATTTAATTTTATAAATTTATCGCTTATTATGTATAATTATATAATTTTGGGTTAATTTACGAGTATATTTATTATATATATCAGGTATATTTGTAAAAATTCATATATATAATCATATAACTATTATACCATATTATTTCTTTTTATAACTCAAATAACTTGTCTTTAAGTCATCGCTATGTTTTGAACTCAATTTTAGGAATTCCGATGAGTTTTATACTATATTGAATAATTTCACTTTTAATACTAAAATTGGAGTTTTGGGTCATTATTTTTAACATATAACTTCACTTGTTCCTTCAACTAGCTTTTTTAACCTATTTGTAAAGTTTAACTCAATAGGGTAAGTTTTTCATGATGGTGTTAAATTTAGGTACAGTAACCTAAATACAACTTTAAGTGCGACAAAAAGTAAATTTTCACTATTTTGATTATATTTTTTACTTTCAAGCCTATATAAATTCTTTGATTAATATTATCATGTTTCTCGTATGATTTTAACTTAATTGAGTTGTTTTTCCAAATGCTCTAAATCAACTGTCAACCTTCGCCATATAAGAACAAGGTTGTACTCTAAAAGTTAAATGTTCATGTCCTAATTGGTAATTTGTGAAATATCACAAAATCTATCATCAATAAAGTTTATTGACTAAATTTTACTTTTAATTAGAAATTTTTCTTTTAATAAGTGGCAGTTGGCATGGCAATAAGTTATAAGAAAGAAATTTACTTTAGATGTTGGTATATAATTTTTTATTTGTAAAATATGTTTCATGTTTACTAATGCAAATCATAAGAATTAATTTGAAAAATACAAAAGTAGGCTTGGAACTATATAATCATTTAACTTATATAATTTTATCTTACGCAGAATGTTGAATGTGATCTAAAAGAAAATGTATAAGAGTATTGCTACAAATTGCCTTTTATTTATGGAGTGTAAAACAATATATAAGTAACAGTAAATGTCACAATATTCAAAGCTGGCAAATATATTTAATCAATTAAAGAATAACTTTGAAAAAAAAACACAGAAAATTATAAAAAAGAAAAAGAAAACAGAAATTTGAAAAAAAAAATACAAAAAATAAATATTAAAAATGAAAACCATAAAACTTTTACAATGAAGTAAATAAATGGTGATTGGTGTTATTATCCTAGTTATATAGAAAGACAAATGTTTATATAGCTTTATTGTTGATATTTTTCATTAACTTATTCGTAAAACTTTTTTCTTTCCATGTACCTAATCCTTGCTTATATATGTAAGTATTTACTTAGTTATTTTCCAATTAGTATTTGCAAGTCAATGTTGTTATATTCACACAGGTACTGTGGATGCAGCATCATCCACCAGTGCTATTAATATGTTAATTCCAGTCCCCCACTAAATAGCCATTTTAATCCTACTTTATTTAATTAGTTGAAGTGAACAAACATCAGTCATTCTTATTGTTTCTTATAAAAATATATACTTTAAATTAAAACCTGTTCATACTACGATACTTATATATGTGGACCCGTAAAAGGATTTCACAGAAGTGAAAAGAATTTTTTCTTCGTATCTAATAAAAGAATAATGCATTGAAGTACATAGTCAACAAAGTATTCATCAACAAACACATAGACAGGCCGGTCATCATAAAATATTAACCGACCGAACCGGCTTAAAGAACAACCCACTCCGGAAGAGCATAAACCCAACCGCATGTCCACAAAGAGCCGCCAGGAAAACGCCACCGTTGAAGGAGATAACCGCTAGCATCACCATGTACTGTATAAACACCAGTGTGATACAAACGCAAAGCCACTCCGATTGTTTCGGATTTATTTAGGAATAGATTGGTCTGGTAAGCGAGAAGCTCGGCTATAAAAGCAAGAAAGAAGACAAAGATCAAAGCTAAAGCATACATGGACTTGCTGTTTCCAGGCCAGCCATGGAAGAGGATCTCAGTGTTGTGTCCCCAGTAGAAGCTCATGTGGACGTGCATCCTTTGGTTGTGATGGAGTTCGGTGTTGTCATGACCCTTGTTGTGTAATGATGTCCAGATGATACGATTAGCCATAACATAAACTTTGTTTATTTCCTGGCAAAAGCCAATACGTATACCCTGTTATATGAATTATTGATTAATATAAAAGGAATGAGAAGATGAATGAACATTCTAGGGCTTTTTAAACACGACCAGATGACGTGAGAGAGTACATCCTGCAGATTCTTATTTCGGCCAGCTTTGTTAATAGTTCTCTTTTTCTTTTTTTTTTAATAAAGAGCAAATACGCCGCCCGGATAGCTATGATAATATATGCATAAAGAATTCAAAGAACAAAAAAGACTTTTCTTATCTCGCTCTCGACGAGAGCATTCGATCTATCCGGTGATTATTGTTGTTGGTGAGGAATTTCTTCTTTCAATATGATGGAAATTATGAGACACCGGTCCATGGATAGGGAGATTTTGTTGTTTTTGCTTTCCGACATTTGTCAGTGATCAAGTACAACATCGTGGGCCTTAATGTTGCTTGTGAGATGGGGATTCTGATTTTGTTTTTTCAGATGTTCTTGGAGTTATTTGCAAGCAATGTGCGCAGAAGCTTGAATCAAATCTAAGGAAAGATTAGATCTCATACTCGGCAACATTTCTTCATCATTCTATTTTCTTCAACTTATTAAGGGAAGTTCATATAAATTTGCAATTATAAATGTGATATAAATCACGTAGATTTTATAAATTCCGTTAATAAAATCTGTGTATTTTATATCACATGTATGAATTTGTGTGTTTTATATTATATTTATTACTGCAACTGTATAGCGAATTCATCCAATAATTTTTCCGGTTTCGAGTTCTTGATAATGGGTAGGTTCTAATGATGTAAATAGGGAATTAATTGTAAGAAAGTAGTTCTTTTGTGTCACCAAAAGAATGCTGGATGCTTCTAATACTTAGGTATCTCTGGGATAGAGTTTTAAGACACCACAATAGCACGACAACGACACATAAAGGAGAGAAGATACGGATAATATATTGCTTTACTTATAGTGGATGACTTATAATCGAGAACATCCTCTTTACGTATAAGTGGCAATCTCTAATCCATTGCCAACATTTATTCTATCCAATGATCACCAACTATCATGAATTTATGCCACTATATCCAGCCTATTATAGTTATATTGAATTTGGACAATAAAAAGTTGGGTTTATAAATGGAGCTCGAGTATGGATGAAAACTATGAACTAGTAAAATATATATTTTGTTTTTTTATGGCAATACTTCCGTTGTATTCTCCTTATAAAACTTTTAGATTTGACCTCAAAATTGGTAGATAGTGCTTCAACCACTTCCTAATTTGCTTCACCTTGTGGCATTCCTCCTAAATCGTCTATATATTCAAGTTGGAGTATCACCGATGTTATCGTTTTTATTTAAGTCTAGTGACTCGGTTTTATTGCCTTTAGCCTGATCGGTTTGAATTCGTCCATCGTTTATCTAAGCTATCTTTTTTTCTATTAACTATTAGTTTACTCATGGCCATACTTATCAATTAATATCATATTTGATATGTCGGAATATTTTGGAATGTAATGAAATGACAAATCATTTCTTATGTTAAAAAATTATTAAAATGGAATGACATTAAATGTGTAAATATTATTAATTATAAGAAATACACCTAATTATTACATACCATAATTTATTTAAAAGATACATAAATAATTTTAACCTAATACAATTAATGAGAGTAGAATGAAATTATGATTATACCCCGCGGAATCGAATTCTTCCTCGAAGGTAAAATATAAGAAAAAAAATAGAATTTGGAATCGTGGTTTCGTTTCAATTTTTTTCTGCATACTAAACATGACATGATGTATAAGATGAATATCCCAATTAATGCATCAATACGACATATAAAAAATTCTAAACACTCAAAGGACTAGTGGCCAATTGATATGATACAAATTGATGGAACGAGTTCTATTAGAGGATTAATGGAGCTCCTAGGGAATCTTCAATACATTCATGACACAAGTCTCATCGAGCAGGGATATCACCTAATACGATTTTCGTTTCTTTTATGTCGATGCCCTTGTTGCAATCACATAAACCGATGCTTTAATCATTTTTGTACATTTACTTTATCTATTGCTAACTCATTTTTAGGTTTGATTTCGCATTTAACATATAAGTAGAATTACTACTAAGCCTAATTTATCCCTTTCTCAGTTTTTGTGATCTAACCTAAAACTTAAAATTTAAACCTAAACACTAACACTATTTCAGTTATATCATATCTTGATTTTAAAGGATATAGTAATCGGTCATGTCTACTTACCAGCAAACAAGGACATCCGAGGCACTTATAGTGCCCGCAACACTCGAATCCCATACTTAATTCATACCTGAAAGCCAAAAGTGTCCGAAGGGTAAGCCTATATTCTGGCACGTAACTTTGACCTACCAGCAATAAACAAACTCGACAATTTGTCGCATGTGCAATCACAGTTTAATTGATGTAAATACACACTAAAACCAACTATACCACATTTCGATTTATCAGTATTTTCTCGTCACAATCACCAACAAAGACTTTCCCTCTACGTTTCTTAGCCTGATCCAACCTCTGATAGTTAAACCACGTCATATCCCCTGCCTTTCATTTGGTTTTAGTCACTAAAGGGTAACCACTTGTCTCTAATTTCTTAGCTCATGATGTGACCAATGACTAGGGATGCAAACTTGCAAGACATAATATGATATTTAACCCCTTAAAAATCTTATAGAGTATTAATCAATAAGGTTTTGGTTTTGATAGGGTAGGATATAGTTAAAAACTTGTTAGAGTTGTAATACTAGTTTTGGGATTAAAAAAAAAAAAAAACCTTTTGGGAAACTTGTTATCCAACAAAAATAATAAATTAATACTATAATATTAACTATATAAAAAGCAAAATATTTATCAACGTCCTACATCCTTAACTGTAGTTCCTTCTATAATTTTTATTTGCCTCTTTTATATCTAGTCTCTACTCTCTCCTCCTTTTTCCTTACATCTATCTAAAGAACAAAATCCAACTTGCAATCAGCATCTACATCCAATATCCTGTTAGTCTCAGGTTTGTTCTTTGTTTTGATCTTATTTATGCCTTTTACCTTTATTTTTTAAAAAAATAAGATTCGATTTTTTGGTATTATAAATTGTGCCAATTCAATTTTTATCCAAATTTTAGTTGGTGTGCCAATTCAATTTTTATCCCTATTATAGTTGGTGTGAAGTTTGAAAATATGAAGGTTAAAAGGAGAGTTAGAAGAATTATCTAATCGAAGGCTTTATTTTATTCTACAAATTCTCAATTGTTATTTGTCATGTACTTTGTTATTACCAATACTTTTTGACAATTTATGTCTTCTAGCATGTTGAATTATTTTTTACTTTATTGACAATGTGATGAGTAGGTTTAGATGGTGTTTCATGCTTTGGTATTCTATAAACATATTATAAATGTAGTGCAGCATGTTTTTATAACTTCTCCTCTAATATGTCATCATTATATTGTCTATTTTTCGTAAATATAAACAATGTAAATTAATTTTTCATGTAATAAATAATGAAGTAAAAAAATAGTTTTTTGAAAAAAAATGAAAAAAAAACCGGATCTCATGAGTTGAGAAACGAATAACCCGTTAAGGTAACAGGATGGATTATAAATAACCCGTTTTGGGTCCCTATTAGCTTACGTTGTTAATAGAAATCAATTAATAAAAATATTTAATTCATTAATTATTTTATTTATTATTTTTTTTAATGATAGATTGTGAAGTATTCTCAAAATTAGTTGCAACATCTCTTAATATTTGCATAAAACACCTTTTAAAGAAACATCATTTTCACTAATGAATCAAACAACTTTATTTTATCACTTCAAGGTAAAATCTTTACAACAATACTAAAAAGAAGATAATACAACATACTTGATTATATGCATACTTCACTACATCATACTTGTACACTCACAAGTTTTGTAAAATTATAACTCAAAAATTTAATTTTTAATTAATTATTCACAAGAATCCATAATGGACACATAAAACATCAAACTTACCATGAATCCTATATAAAATGAGCTTCTATTTATTTATTTTCATCTCTAAGTTTCTCGTAGGAAAAACGTTACTCAACACACGAAGTCGATGAGGAGAATAAGAACTCCATAGGAAGGGACATGAAAATTGGAGAGAGTAGAGAAGATTTAAATATATATATTTAAAATTTTAAAAGATTTAAGTGACTATGGAATCTTGAGATATACCCTTTTAAAAGATTTATTATTATATTTATTTAATATTATTATTATTATTTGGCGTTTACAATACCACAATTCCATTTATTAGTCTTTTCTCGTCACAATCACCAACAGAGACTTTTCCTGTTTCTTAGTTTGGTCCAACCTCTGATAGTTAAACCACGTCACATCACGTCCTTCGTTTGGTTTAAGGCACTAAAGGCTAACCGATTTTCTCTAATTGCTTTGCTCATGATAGCCATAGACATTGGACCAATGACTAGGGACGTAAATAGGCAACTCCTAATAGGATATCTGATTCATTAAAAATTTTTTAATATATTATTCGATAGGTTTTTGAAATGAATTCAAAAATATAATTAAAAGTTTTTTAGAGTTATGGAATGGGTTTTAAGATTAAAAAAAAAAATCATAGAGAGACTTATTATATGACAAAAATAATATATTAACAATATAACATTAACTATATAAAAAATAAAGTATTTATTATTATTCTACATCCCAAACCCTAGTTCATTTTCTAATCCTTATCAGCCTTTTTGTACCTAGTCTCTACTCTCTTCTTCTTTTTCCTTATAACTCTCTAAAGAACAAAATCTAACTCGCAATTAACATCTACATCCAATATCCTCTCACTCTTGAGTTTGCTCTCTGTTTTGATCTTATTTATGCCTTTATCCTTTTTTTTTTATTTTTTAAATGACATTCGATTTATTTTTGCATTATAAAGTGTGCCAATTCAATTTTTATCCATATTATAGTTGGTGTGAACTTTGAAAATATGAGAGTTAAAAGAGAGTTAGAAGAATTATTTGATCGAAAACTTTATTTTGTTCTACAGATTCTTAATTGTTATTTGTCGTGTATGTTGTTATTGTTAGTACTCTTTAACAATTTATGTCTTCTAGTATGTTGGATTGTTTTTCACTTTATTGACAACAACATAAGTAGGCTTACATGGTGTTTTATGTTTTGGTATTCTACAAATATATTACAGATGAAGTATGTTATGTTTTTATGGCTTCTCCTCTAATATATCCTTATTATATTGTATTATAAATGTCAATAATATAAATCAATTTCCCATGTAATGAATAATAAAGTAAAACATAGTTTTTTGAAAAAAAAAAAAGAAAAAAAAAAGCAAGTCTCATAAGTTGGGGAATGAATACCCCATTAGGGTAGATATAAGATTAAAAACTTTATAAGATTTTATAACACGTTTATAAATCCTATAAAAGGAGTAGAATGGATTTTGGATTTTTATTACCTGTCCTAAACTTGTCCCGTTTACCTTCCTATTAACGATTGACTTGCGTATCCTATAATGACCCTCAATGATCGAACCATAATCACGAATTGCTTCCTTTCATGACCCATCTGATTGGCCATTAATGATAAGTCCCATACACATTTACACTACAGTAGGAGTAGGTGTCTCATACTAATCATGCATTAACTCCACTCAACTCTAGCTCATCGAAAACTTAAATTAAATTAATTCCAAAATCATATTGATTTCATTGACCTAACTCCCAGCCGAGTCAATTGAACATCTCCAAAGTTCGAAAATAACCCAATTTTCATTGAATTAAGATAGTTCGCTACTTCAAACAAAGTTAAGAGAGAAATTTTCTAGGTTTCAATGAGTTTGGTTAATTGTCCTCAAGGTTGGCCTATCCTACTGCTTCATATTCAAATTCCCTTTCCTTTTTGCCCAATTCGGTTAACTAAAATTAGAACAAAGTTTTCGAAACTCTGACCCTAGTTCTTGAACTCAAAGACACCCTTTTGATTTCCATGATAGATCTTATTCCCAATTTTGATAATGATAAAATTATCTATTATTGATAATAGGTTCTTTAAGTATTTGATAGTAAACTTACTAGCAAGATTTATTTTTAAGACCGAATGTATGCATCAAGATCTCGCTATAGAACCCAGTTTAAATATTTAAACAAGTTCTATGTGTTTTGGTGTGAAGTTTTAAAATATGAGCAATCAAACCGACTTATTACAAATACATCGATCAATATCTCGATACGTCCAGCATATACAAACATAGCTATATATATTTGGTGCTTTTTAATCCCTAGTTGTTATGAGGATCAACGGACGAAATACAATCACTTCTTCCATTTAAGTGGTTCTCGCTTTTCCTCTATTCCTAACATTTCCCTTGGTAGTTTTCAATTTTTTCTTGGCATTTTCCGTATTTCATGAGTGCAGCTGGAAAGCACATCTAACGTGCATCACGGATGAGATTCCATATTGATTCTACTTAAACTATCTCCATTTGGTAGTAATTCATCTTGTGTTCTTAACTCATTGACTACTTTTCTCTAACTACCCTTAACTCGTATTGGCCGGAAGTCAATGTAGTAGCAAACCTCTTATCCGTATAGGTGACTTTAAGGTCTATACTATAACCCACATCGTTCCAATTATTCAATCAGAAAATGAAATCAAGGATATCATTTGTCCATACAACATACAATTAGTATAAAGACCACAATGTCAAACATTCTTGTTTGATGTTGTTAAGTAGCTCTTGATTTCATGGATCTTATGTGTGAAATCAAACTTTCCAAGTTAACACGAGAAGACCCGCCTTCCTTTGTGCTTTCTTGAGCTTTCATTAATACGGAATCCATATTTCTCATAATTTCATCCCTCTGTCTCCGACCTTCCATCAAGTCCCTCACCGTCTTCTCTACAATCACTCTATCACACGCATCCTTCATATCATAACCAATTTTCCACATATGGCTCACCAGCCTACTATTAACCTGTTGGTCCCCAAAGAATGGCCAACAGATCATCGGAACTCCCGCATATATGCCTTCCATCGTAGAACTCCATCCACTGTGTGTCAGAAAAACACCTATTGCCGGATGGGACAAAACCTCCTCTTGTGGTGCCCATTCAACCATACAACCTCGTTTCTTTATTCCTTCCTCAAGCTCTAACGGGATGTCTGCCAATCCATTATTTTGGCCTTCTATCATGTCTGGTCTCATCACCCACAAAAATGGCTTTCCACTATTCACCAAACCATGTAGAAGCTCTAGCATCCGGTCATGGGAGAGCATGGCTATACTTCCGAAGCTAACATAGACGGCCGATCTTGGAGATTGAGAATCAAGCCAATGGACGCAGTTTTTGTCCTCCTTCCACAGACTACTACCGAAGGACATTGTAGCTAAGGATGATGGGAGTAAAGTGTTGGAAAGCGCATGCAGTGGACCGATAGTGTAGACTTTGGTGAAGATGGAGTCGAATCTCGAGATAACTGGAGATTCTAGTTCATTTAAGGTGTTTAGGATGAGGCTAGAAGCTCGAGCCATTCTTGAGGTTTCATTGATGAAGAATTGAAGGATGGGATGATCGGCTTCGAGTTTACAAATACTCGGAAGATCTCGATGTCGAAGAACACCTTCTAGCCCCGATATGCAAGTTACAACTTTATCCATTTCTTTGGCTGTATTCAACAAATAATTTCTAAGTACTCATAAGTGCTTTTCACGACAAAGACTCCAATAATAACAACACATTATATATAGAGCGATAAATGGGAAAATTAATTAATTAAATGAAATAAATAAGAAACCCTCTGATTTAAAAAAATAAAATAAAATTTATATTATAAAATATATTTTAAAAAATACAATAAAATAAAATCAAGTTGTTTATATTTAAGTATTGAATATTGCTATTGGCGATACAAAAAGATTTCAATATACATAAATCAATAAATAATATATAAATATAAATAAATTTTTGATAAAATACATATATATCATTCATGAACTCGTTTTTCATGATAGTATTATTGAATCCTTTGTTGTCTTTCTCGTCTTGAACAGTCCTAGATTGAAGTCGAAAGAAACCCTATCTCCTCAAGACTTAGAAAAATCAAATCAAATCTGCATTATGAAATTTATTTTTAAAAATAAAATAAATTAAAATAAAGTTGTTTATACAAACCTTGGAGCGGAACGATGCCTTCCTCGGCTAGTTTAGAGAGATGGAGGTAGATCCAAGTGCATGAAGCGCTAAATGTTCGGAAAGCAATCACTGGAATACCGAGCTCTTCTCCTATATCCACCGCAAATGACATAATACCGTCTGCAATTATGCATGTAACTTGCTGATCTTCTTCTGCTTTCCCCCTTTCGTTCATATCAACCAAGAGTTGTCTGAACTTGGACTCGGTCGTTGGCCTAGCGGTGGGTGAAAGTATCATCTCCAACATTCCGGATCCACCAGCACGGCACGGATGATCCGGAGGGAGGCCGTCGGGAATGGAGGTGAAATGGATGTTTGGGTGCGTATTGAGAAAAGCGTCCATGTCGTTGGAGCGGAGGAGACGGTCGTGGATGTGGTCGGAGATGACGAAGGTGATGTGGAAATTAGTGGCAAGAGAAAGGAGTTGGGCTAGGTGGAGCATAGGTTTTACGTGGCTTTGTGAGAAAAATGGCAAAATCACTACTTGAACATGGAGTTGATCTTCCTCTTGCTCCATTGATTTTTACAGGATATATAGGATGAATGAAGATGACTCTACAGCTCTCAGGTCTCTCGGGAAATTAATTGGAAGCCTCTGCCGTGACAGGGAGCATCTTAGCTTTGCAAATTGAAAATTGGGCGGACTGGAGCCTGTAATTTATTGTCTAGTGTTCTAAATTATTCGTTAACACTTCCCACTTAAAATAAATGACCGGCAATTATTAGCGAATTTCCTTCTTAGTAAAAATTAAAAAAGTCTGAAAATTATTATTATTATTATTATTATTATTATTATTATTATTATTATTATTATTATTATTATTATTATTATTATTATATCAAATACTGCTATATCAAAGTGTAACATATGCGTATGGCCTAAAAAATTATAAAAATATGAATTAGTAATAATTAATTATATAAATAATAATAATAATAATAATAATAAATCACATCTAAAAAACGTGATAATATAATTTGTAAAAATATCATATTTGTAAGATACGATTGAAAGAATTTTGTATTAATACTAATATTACATATAAAATATGCGATATTTGTATTAATAATAATATCATATGTTCTATATACAATATTCCTTGATATTTTTGTAATTGTTTTTTTATATATAGTTTATATTTATATAATATTTATTTTTTTTAATAATAAATATATAAATTTCGTATTACATCAACTACAAAGATGAAAGATCAATTTGACACATTACATTGAAAAATCAATATTTATGATTCAGTCTATATTATTTATTACATAAAATATGTAAACGATAAAAACGAAGAAGTGGGCCTCATTTTGATGATAATCTTTTACTAATTTGGAGTTGTTGCACTTGCTGCTTTTGACCTGATTTTTGCCAAATAATGCTGTGAGAATACATAACGGCAAGAAAGCAGCACAAAAAGACAACCCTTTTCCCGAAAACATATGGTTCTAAGACAAGTTATGTCAAAATTCAAAGTATACAGTAAGTGTTGGTAGACAGCCGTAGAAATTTTAGAAGTAAGCATTTTAGTGGTTGGAATAGTGGTTTTTAGTAATTATAATAATAGTTATATTTATAGGAAAAATTAGTTATTAAATAATAAACAAATAAATTAGAGTATATATTTTTATAAAAAGGGAACTGCCAATAAAGATTAGAGAAGAAAGTTCTAAACTAAATTTTTAAGTGTCTTTTTTTAAAAGGTAGACAATGAATATTGACTATCTAAAAATAAGTCAAAACATTTTCATCATCTTTTCATTTTTTTTCATTGTTCAACCATTATTATGCTTTATATTAATATCCATAATATTAATATCAGAAAACTTTTGGTGTTAAGAGAGGTCGAGAGCTTACCTAACGAGGTGCAAACACTGCTACAACATCATGCTAAGTGGGTTAAATTCTTGGAGTCTTTTTGCTATGTCATTTGGTGTAAAAAAAAGAGCACAAATACTATGGTCAATGCTCTTTCTTGTCATCACACCTTCATTACAACAATGCAAGCTAAGGTATTTGGATTTTACACCCTACCTGTTAGGCAGCAGGTCTCAAAACCAAGGATGAGGTAATCTAGGTTCGAATGAGACCAAGGAATACGGAGTGAAAATGGGATTTCAATGGTGAAAGTATATGGATGTCGCGCACGAAGATACAAATATGATCAGGAGTTAAGCTCGAAATAGGGCTCAATAAGACTCACGAATATTAAATATCACTCGGAATTCAAATAAGGGTTAGATGTAACTCATTAACTTACTCAAATAAGGGGTTCACTGCAGTCTTAAAGTTAATATTCATAAAAATACAAGATGAATTAAAGAGTTAACCAGCACTCAATACTCCAAAAAAGGTAAGCTCTAGGAACTTTAGAGTATCCTTACTCAAAAAAGGCAGTTCAAGTGCAGACACCTGTTTGAATATTCTTCTTCTAATGATGTTTCCCCTTTGCTTATAACAAATGTTATTATTTATTGTAAGTCCTAAAACCCTAATAGCAAAACTATAAATAATATACAAGGCCTTAAGCTCTAAAGAATAGACCTGTAATTAAAATAAAGAAAAATATTCACAAAAATACAAAACTATATGTTTTATAGAAGGACTCAACAGGCAGTCATTTGAGTTCTCTTGGGAAGTGTAGGATCCGAACTTAGCAAAGTTGGCAACTGGATGTATGAGTCTGGTAAAGAACCCCTGAAGTCCTATAGTACTTAGTCGAGATACCTGAAAGGTCGGTTGACAGTTGTCAAGTTATATGGTTAGTCGGCACTAATCTCTCAATGCCATGCCAAGTAGATGTTTAGCCTTAAGGCCTCGGTTGTATGATCTTTCGGCTTCTCGATAAACGACAGACTTGATGTTGTATGACTCCTTTTCTACCTCTCGTCATTCTAGTATCAGCTCAACCTCGGCAAGAATTAATCGACCTCGACTTGGAGATAGTCGCAAGCTGATTCTTATTATTACCGTGGGTCCGAAAAGAAGTCATTTTCAATGTCAAATAATAAGCATGAGCAGGGGTGCCGAACAAACTTCTCTTCCCTTTTCTCTTCACCATGGGTACTAAGTTGCTCTGGATTTCATCAATACTCGTAAGGGTCAAGCAATAGCTCTTCCCATCCTTCTGAACCGTATAAGTGTTAAGGAAGTTATCATGGATCACTTTCCGGTCATGCTCCTATAGTCGGCTAAGCAGTAAATTTGCTGCATTCATAAGCTCTATGTTGAAGTCAATCTCATCCTTGTATTGCCCAACTTGAATGCTATTCAAGCTCCCTTATACACATAGACCATACCCTTGTCATTAAACCACTTCAATCCATAAGGTCGGGGATGCAGGTAGGTTAACATCTTCATCTTCTCTACTAATTGGGCAGAAATGATGTTGATGTAGCTTCCTCCATCAACAACCAGGAAATAGGTCTTTCTATTCACCAAACATCGAATATGAAATAAATTTTCCCTTTGGCCAAGATTTGCTTTCAAGTCGACTCGTCATAGATAAGAGTTTATCTAGATTTTCAGCATAGACATTTTCTTCTATCAACTTGTCTTCAGAACTCTTGTCACTTTAACTTTCTACTTGTTCTTTAAGTCCTTCGCCTTTCAAGATCATAACCCTTTTATTCGGACATTAAGAAGCGATATGTCTATAGCCTAAGCACTTGAAGCATTTAATTTCTCAGGCCTTGGTGTCAGGTGCCTTTTCCTTCTCTACCTTCTTTGTCTCAGCCTGATCACATCGACTAGACTCACCTCTCACCATCTTCTTCTCTGGCCTTCTCTTAACATTTCTTTCAGACTTAAGGTTGACTAGTTGAGGTTGGTTAGTCGACCTCTGGCGCCTTCTTCTCCTCTATCTCTCGACCCGTAATGCTAGATTGATAAGCTCATCCAATGAGTTGAATGGTTGTAATTCCACTATGTCAGCAATGTCATCTTAGAGTTTACTTAAGAACTTAGCAATAGTATGGTCCTATGGCTCGACGATTTTACATCTCATCATTAAGGTCTCAAACTCTTGTAAGTACACTTCAATGGTGTTTCGACCTTGCCTCAGGTGTTAGAAAGCATGGAGCATCTCTTGCTTGAAGTAAGTCAACACAAAGTGCTGATTCATGAAACACTTCATAAGCCTCCAAGTTCTTATTGGCTGTTTTCCTTCAGCATCTCGTTTAGTAACTAATTTATCCCACTAAAGACTTGCATATTTAATAAGGGCTACTGAAGCTAGCTTAACCTTTGTACAGTCATCACATTCATAGGATTCAGACAACTTCTCAACTCGGGGAATCCAATCAAAGAATTCTTCAAGTTGGCAGCTACCACTTAAAGTTAACAACTTAAGTTTGATATTATCAAGTCCCCCGCCAGGTGTTCAGGGTTCGTACCTTACATTTAGAGCTGGTCGATTCACCTAAGATTGGCCACTTCTATTAGAGCTCTACTCAGCCATATTTCTTCTTTACCTCGGCTTTCTTCTTCAAGTTCCTAGGTTCTCAGCGTCAACAATTCTATCATTACCTCTTTTCGACTCAGGTTGGTTTTCTTGTCTTCTCTACTTGACAACTCTTCTTGACTGTCATTCATCATTATGAAGTTTGTTCGAACCACTTCTATTGGTAGGTGTTCATTCCCTTTTTTCTTCTTAGCCATCACATCTATGGCCTTTAACTAAATCGGTAAGTTCCTTGATAGAATCAGTAAGATTTTGAATCTAATATTTTAAGTTATCAACACATCTTCTCAAGCTTCTGTGAAGGCTATCACCACTGTTATTGACACTATCTTTAGACATTCTTGTCTATACAGTAATTTCCAGATGAAATTGAACAAACACGATTTACAACAAAAACATAACTACAGTAACCCAAAAACAACTACTACTCGATTTTTGTAGCTTCTTACGATTGAAAAACACTTCCACAGCAACTAGAATCAACTGTTGAAATTATTGTTGCTTAACTTAATAGCAACACAATACTACGGCTACTAAGAATATGAACAACACACTATACTACAGAATGATAACTAATAGATATTCAAATAACGAAACAAACTTTGAAGAACATTATACACGTGTTTCCCCAAATGCTCTAATACTAAGATGTTACACGGCGAGTCTTAGAACCGAGGATGAGGTAATTTGGGTTCGAATGAGAGTAAGGAACAGAAAGTGAAAATGGGATTTCGATAGTGAAAGTGTATAGATATCACGTACTAAGACACAAACACAGTTTAATACAACTCACAAACACTAAATATCATTCGGGATTTAAATGAGGGTTAGATGTAACTCACTAACTTGTTTAAATAAAGGATTTACCACAATCTTAAAGTTAAGATTAATAATAACATAAGATGAATTAAAGAGTTAATCAGCACTCAATAATTCGAAAAAGGCAAGCTTTATGAGCTCTCGAGTATCCTTACTCGAAAAAGGAAGTTCAAGTACAGACACTTGTCCGAATATTCTTCTTCTAATGATGTCTATCCTTTACTAATGACGTTATCCCCCATGGAGTCACCCATTGACATAATACAAGTAGATTTATGAACTCATAAGTATTAGGGCCCAAAGTTGCAGTTCCCAATACCATATTATGTATTATATATATATTACACACTGGAGTCATGAGTTATCTCAAGTCATGGGATGCCAAGACTGTGATGTTTGATAGACTGATTCAAAGATAATAAACGAATTATTTGTGTTATATGTTTGCATTAATAGATGTAAATTGTTATTTTGTACAACATGCACATATGCTTGTGGTGTTACGTATTGGGCTTTAATTCATCCCTCTTTCTTTTTGAACTACAGAAAACCTAGATCAACAAATAAATTACTATGATCTTAGAGAACTTTATTATATAATCTTTAAGATGGGAAGAGCGACGATTATACAAGATATAAAAGTTAGGATAGATAAATTTTATTCCTTACAGTAGTTGTTTATTATTTAAGAATTAATTATTAGATGTGAATTTGACTTGGAGAATATTTTTTTTTCAAGTTATCTAAGGTTTTTACAGTATTATTTAGGGATTTTAGTTGTTAATTTGTGCTTGACGTATTATTAAATACTAAGGACACGTAGTTGATCGTGACACTAAGTATTGAGGCGTTACAAGTTGTGGTCTCATCTATGTCTACTTTTAACCAAGAATGAGTCCTCTATTTTTTTTTATAATAATTGAAATTGCGATCATTAAAAAGCTTTAATAATATTAATATATTACGTAGATTAATGAATGTTATATAAGTACTAATAAAATTTTAACATATAAAAATATAATTAGTGTATTTTTAAAATGTATGTTCCTTCATTATCAATCCACATAGCGTATTGGTATCATTCATGAAAAAAAAATAAATCTATATCCATAAAAAACCAAAATGGTATAAGACAAAGGACAACCCAAATTTTGGCATCCCAACTTCGACTTTGGAGCATGCAATCACCCTATGAGCAACGTAACATAGAGGTGAAGGCTTAAATGTTAAATTGTAATAGGTTTTTCATTTGTTGATAGTTGTAATAAACTTATTTTATAGTCTCTAATAAAAATAATTAGAAAAAAGTATAAAAAAATCTTAACTTTTATCTCATTTTCTATTTTAGTCCTTAAAGTTTTAAACTTTTCATTTAAGTCCTTAATATCTGCAAAAATTTGCAAATAAGTCCTTTTAACTGATAGTGTTAAATTTAAAATTAGAAAATTTCAACAAAATCCTCAGCGTTTGCTTCTTTTCCTATTTTAGTATTTAACGTTTTAAAATATTTTTTAAGTCCTTAAAATTTGTAAACTAATCCTTTTAACTAACAAATTAAATTATCATTTACCCATTAGGACGTGACAATGTTTTATTGGGTCACATATTTCTATTAAATAAATGATATAATAAGATATTAAAAATTAATTAATGTATTAAAAAATTATAGAAAAATATTAAAATTATTAAAAATTATAAAAATGAAAAAAATAATAGATATATGTATATATATTAATAAATATATTATCTTACTAAGTTTTTTTTTCAATTTTACATATTTTTTTAATATTTCCAATTTTTTAATAAATTTTCATTATTTTTAAATATTTCTCTCTAATTTTTAATATCATATTATGTTATTCATTCAATAGAAATATGTAAACCAATTGAATGCTGCCGTCATGTTAATGTATAAATAATAATTTTTCATCAATTGAAAGGATTAGTTTACAATATTTTAAAAATGTTGAGGATTTAAATAAAAAAATTGAAATGTTAAGGGCCAAAATAGAAAAAAAAAACATGAAAGATTTTTTTATACTTTTCTTATTTAAAATCTAACACCGTCAATTAAAAGGAATTGTTCATGAACTTTTGTAAACGTTGAGGATTTATATGAAAATTTTCAAATATTAATTATTGAAATAGAAA
The DNA here is from genome assembly GCA_024138005.1 of Lumnitzera racemosa. Classification (NCBI taxonomy): domain Eukaryota; kingdom Viridiplantae; phylum Streptophyta; class Magnoliopsida; order Myrtales; family Combretaceae; genus Lumnitzera; species Lumnitzera racemosa. Next base: position 102,493,626 of record JAMXBC010000002.1, on the reverse strand, counting down.
ATGAAACAAAAATTGAGGATTTTTTCGTACTTTTTTCCAAATATTTATAGAAATGAATATTATTTTTATTTTTTAAATTATCTTGTATGCATGCACGAAAAAATGTGTCACTGCTAAAATATCAGTAAAAGAATTTTTAAAAAATTGGTAAAAGAAAGATGGAGTAAAATTTGTTGGACTAAAAATATAGTAGAAGGCTAACATTGGCACAATGGAAATGGACTTGCGAAAAAGAAAAGAAAAAAGAAAGCACACAGGCCCACAAGTATGTTCGGCATTCTATCCAGGCCTACTACCCCAACGGCCCAACCCAAGTGTGCCATCAAACGTGTTGATGTTTCAACGACCCAAGCACGAGCCTAGCAAAGCCTATGTTAGCCATTTTATCAGACTTATTAATTCACATGTTAAGAAAAAGTAAGCTTAATTACATACTGTATCTTGTGGTAATTGAAGTACAAAATTTTATTAGTGCACGAGAAAATAGAATCTTACCGTATGAACTTGCTAAAAGTAATTGGTATAAATTATAAAGAAGATAACTTAAAATGAGATTTGTTTATTATATTAAAAAAACTTACAAAACAGAAAAATCTATCGTTATACTAAATAAAACCATCAGATCTATAAGTAGAATGAAGGTTCTATTACAGGAAAAAAAAGAAAAAAGAGAAAAAAAAAAATCAAAATACTTGAATCAACGCTTGAAGCAAACATTTTACAAGGTACAAAATTGTCAAAAAGTTGAAGAAGCACTGCACTTCTCATTCTTAGTGGTGTTATTTAGGAAAGAGAGACGGGAGGTGCAAGCGCAGAGCTAGCTTTAGGAGTTAGGCGAAGAATCTAAAATTAAATGTTAAGAAACCCCAATCTTCAATGGGTTAGGGGTCCTCCTCGACTTGTTGGTTAAAAACATTTATTAATGAATCTAACCGTTGGACTTTAATATAGATAAATTATTAATATGTCCACATGAATTTTACATGTTTATCAACTGCATTGAGTTCAGCCATCCCAAATCCACTGCATAATCATGTAATCGATACTGACTGACAGGTCATTTACCAAATTCAACAGCCCTGATTTGCACTCTAATTCTCAATAGGTCTACAATTCGGGAGTGAAAACAAACTTTCTGGTGCTTAAGGTAGATCTAAGGAAAGCTGAAGGACAATGAGCTATATATGTTTGTTGAAGCTTCAACTTCAAGCAGATAGGGATCTAACAAAAAGCTGAAGGAATTCGTAAGCAATAATTACGTCGTCTACAACTTCACGGTCAAGCAACATTCCATGCCACCGTAAAACTCTGGTCTAGCTAAGACAACAGAACTTTACTAGGCCTATACGGAGTCGCACGACGTGAATCTGAAGCTAACTCTGGCAGGAGAATAGATTATTAGGTAATACACACGTTATATATATATATATGATAAACATTAATTATTTTTAAATACGTAATAATTTGGATAATAGTTTTTTACAAACTAACTATTATCGCTATTACGTGTTTAAACAAGATTATTATTTGCATTCCCTGTATACGTGGCTATAGTTAGCATGTGCATCATCGATATTCGTGTTTTTACATTGCTTTTTCTTTTATTTTTTCGGCTCATATGACATTTTCTTTTTCTTTCTAAGATTGCTGTCTTTTTTGAACCGTTGATAAAGAGTAATGCCTAAAGGAATCGATCGCCTACAATGCTTTTCCTAATAAAAGTGCAAGAATATAAATGCACGCCAAGATTGGAATAAGACAAGGCCGAACGAAAAGGAAGCATAAAAAAGATAATTGCTGGTAGGGCTATCCCAAGGTGGGAAAGAAAAAAGAAAAGAAAACGTTAATTAGATTATTTGGATAGATGCTATGTTATGAGTTACGTGTAAATCTTTATAAAACAACCGGCTTGAAGTTAAAGTCCGTTTTAATTCTTAATAAAATATCTTATTTTCAAATAATAGTATGCAATATAATTAGTACAGGAGGGAAAAAGAAAATAAAAAAGGCACCACTTGAACGAAATCAAGAGTTCGAGTTAAAATGCGGTTATAAACCTACGGCGGTTTATGAATTTTAATGTAGAATTACTAGATATAAAATAACTTTATGAACTTTTGCAATTAGAAGTTCATAAATGGCAACGAGTTTGTAACTGTACTACTATAAATTCATTAGTGACCATATTTTATAAAATTTCATAAATGGCTATTGGTTCATAACTGCGCTGTATGTTCATATAATAACTTTTGATTTTGTAAATTCGCTTATCTCCATGAATATATTCAGTAAAAGTAACTTTATGTAAAGGTTTTGTAACGTTGAATTTATTACGAATATTTGAGCTATCCATAACATCACCGTATATTTCGTAGAATCAATTAAAATTATAATTTCACTTTAATGTTCTTAAAAAGATTAAAATATTCCTAAAATCATAGTAATAATTCATAAATTTACTCATAGAATGTAAAGAAAGTGATGGCCTATTTTAAAAATCTAAACAATTTTAAATTTGTAAATTAATATAAATTGAAGTGATAAAAATAGAGAGGATGTATTTCTAAAATGATAACATGGTTGAGTTTTTATGTGCATTAATTATGGCTAGGAAAAAAACCCTAAATTGTTAACCAAATAGGGAATTGAAAATTCGATTTTTTTTTCTTCATATGGTTAGGCCATTGGTTCGGTTTAGTATTAGTATTTCGATTTGTGGTTCAATTTTGCATAGAAATTGAACCATACAGATTTTATAAAAAAAATAAAAAAAAAAGACACATAACTCTGCTTGTAACACTTTAAAAATTGATACACAAATCACTCTCAAACTTGCATTTGATCAAATTTCAAACCGATGATTTCGGCAATAAACTTGCATTTGATAATATTTTTTATTCCTTTATCTTTGTAACACAGCATATGAATTCTACACGTTAGTTTTGGAGAAAAATGTTCCTTATGCCAGCATAAGCGGACGTAGTTGAGTTGAGGCCTCGATTAATCATGCAAAGTTTTTCTTAATCACAAGTTTGAAATAGCTGATGATTGGAGATTTGTGTCGCTGTTAATGACTTCTTACTATAGAATGATGACTAATGCCAAGTGATATCTGAGCAACGGCATGTACATGAATGCTCTTATGCTATTGTCATTGTTCAAATATTGTATCTTTTCTAAAATTTTTGTATATGATATCACTGATTGGATGTTGTTGTTGTTGTTCAAATATTGTTTGTTTGTTGTAATATAACCGTGACATGGCAATTTGAAATTTATGACATAGCATTCGGTAATAGACACTTCATTCGCATTAAATAAAAAAAAAAAAAAGTTCGAACCAAAAATCAAAACATTTAATTTTAAATTTAAAAATTTATAGACTGAATTTTACAGTTAGGTTTAAAAAAAAATAAAATCATTAATTTTAAATTCGATTTGATTGAAAAGACGGACCGATCCATCCCTAACAGTAATAAAGTGAAACCATCTACATTACCTTGCTACCTAATTAATTACTACACCATAATATGTTTCTCTACCTATTGAGTAACTCTGGTGCCAGGTGAAGAAGTCTCCGATGGCTTTAGTCTTTACAAAGCCCACACGGTTTTGAGATAATTGATTTCATTTTCATCATGTAGCACCCCTTTTTTAGATTATTGTAATAGATTTCTAAACCGTGTGAAACTGCTCATGAAATCAATGCAAAATGTGCATTTATGATCGTGCTGCTGCTCTCCCATGCGTATTGAACTAATCATGATGCCTTCCCTTTTCTTATTTATTTTTTCCCCCTTTGCGCAAATATAATCATGCTCTGTTGGGTGGATACTAATTCCGTATAATATAATCCATCCTAACATCATAATAACAATGATAATAATAATTACAACGACAACGCTAGCAATAACAACATTAAGAAGAAAAATGAAACGAAAGGAACCCGAAATATAAAAGTGAATTACATGCTCTTATCGATAAGGGTAAATGAATGCGGTCTAATTCTTTTAAAGAATAAATTGAAATCCAAACTGTATTTTATGATTTGATTTGCAATTCCTTTTTGAATCAAAGTAATTTATGTGCTTTGAGGAAAATAATAAAGCATTTTAGAGCTCAATCCTTCATGAAGTGTTAGAACTGCTTCTTTCTTTCTTTCTTTTTTTTTTCCCCTTATACTCTTTTCTTTCAACATTTTTTTTTTTTGTTGTTTTAGTTTGATAGAAATTCTATTTGGATTTTCACTTCTTAATCATTGTTTCCAATAAACAAATACAATTACTTTATTCACTCATTTTAAAAAAGACCATATGTCCTAAAGGATAAATACCGGACGTTTTAAGATTAATAGATTTGATGAAAAAAAAAAAGGCATAAGTACTGGAGCTTTTAGGATTAATAGATTTGATGAACATAAAAAGGAAGAAAAAAATCAAAATGAACTAACAGTATAGGAAATTTTATATAGACTTCATGTTATAAATTCGAAACATTTCTTTTTAACAATACGGTTCGATTTAAAAGGAGGTGTCGAAGTATACTATTTTAAACGGTTTAAAGGAGAACTTGTTTTTAATTACACGACCAAATTTGGTAACTATAGTTCTAATAAATTCATTAATGACCTTATAATTTGTAAACATTAAAAAATAAATAGCTATTGGTTCAAAATTGCAATATACATAGAGGTGTTTACTAGGCTGGCTTTTAAGGAGACAGGTTTAGGTCGGTTCACTTGACCCAACAGCTTCTTCTTTTTTTGAATTTTTCTTAAATATTATAAATAATTTATGATATATTCGTTTTTTTTTCCAATTAAATCTAAAACTTTATACCATTACGAGTGACTAAATTTTTTTTAATTATTTTTTTCTTGAAATAATTCATTTAAAACATGTGAGCATGAATACGTGATGTTATATTATATATATATATATATGGTATAAATATAAGTCATCATATCAAAAGAAACATCAACGGCAACAACACCGCTAACACCAGCCATAGCAGCATTAGAGAGGGAAATGAGAAGAAAGGAACAATCCGATCGGATAAGTAAATGTAGTTTAATTCGTTTTAAGAAAAAATTCAAACCAAACCATATTTTACAATTTGATTGGCAATTCCTTTCCGAATCAAAATACTTTACTTGTTTTTGGGAAAATAATAAAGCATTTTAGAGTTCAATTCCTTTCATAAAGTATTAGTATTGGTTTTTGTTTTCTTTTCTTACACTCTTTTTTTCTTTCAACATTTTTCTTTTTGTGATTTTATTTTGATAGAAATTCTATTTATTTACGTTCATATAGGATTTTCACTTCTCAATCATTATTTTCAATACACAAAGGTAGTGCTTTATTCACTTAATTTAACAAACATTATAGTAATATTTGGTTACAAGGATTGAATTGGACAAAAAGGATAGAACATGACGAGTATAATAAGAACTAAACGATACAAACTTATTGTTTTACTTGATAAATAATTTATATTAAAAAATTAATTATTTATTTATATTATAAAATAAATAATTTTTGTAATATTTAATAAAAATAATATTAATTAACTCAATATTATAATATGAAAAGGTATTTTTGAGAATGTAAAATATTTTTTATTTTTGTCTCTTGGTATAAATGGAATAAAATTTCAGTCTTTCGTTTAGTCAATCAATCAATTTAATTTTTATCTAATTATTAAGTAAATTTATCAAACTAAATATGAAACAAAATTTTTTATCCAGTTTAATATCACAAAAATTACGAAACTAAACGTAACTTATATATCCTAAAGTATAAATACCGGACATTTTAGGATTATAGATTTGACGAACATAAAACAAAAAATAAATGATTCAAAATGAACTAATAGTATAAAAAAAAACATTGATCAAAAGACTTCCTGTTATAATTTAGAAACATTTCTTTTTAATGATACGGTTCGATCTAAATGGAGGTATCGAACTGAATCATTTTAAATGGTTTGAAAGGCCAACTACACGACCGAATTTTGTAATGTACGAAGAACAACATTTCATTGTTTAATTCGAATCCATAACGGCGACGTCTCATCTGTGGGGTTGAGGTTGATGATGAATCATCACGGAAGGTATCACATGTGTGTTCACATTATTCATTTAATTATCATTGTTTTCTCAAGCATCGATGAGTTAATAGATAGATGCAAAATAAAATACGTTAGAAAAAATATTTTAAGGACGCAGAAGTTCATTGCCAACTATTGAATTCGCCCCGTCCAGCTGTAATAATGGCGCAAACAAATGTTAGACAATTCCTCTGTCGGGACTCCCGTGACCACAAGACGTAAAAAGTTATGTCTCTAATTATTTTTGCAAAGGTTCAATCGAGTCAATTTGAAATATATTGCATGGAAACAATTCCAAACAATTCCTATTATACTATATATACACACACACACGTGATGTATATTATATTTCTTCATTTGTTAATTGATAGCGAAGAATACTAGTTGGCAAAAATATAATTTAATGTCCATATACTATATCCATATTTATAAATAAATAAAGTATATACATATATATTGGTTATGCAAAACCATTCCCATCTCATAAGTCGGGAAGATTCTTTCCATGCACATGTGTAAATCGATTAATAACATGATATATGGTTACATTCGAACAAAATTTGATAAATAGTGAGAAAAGTTATAGAGAAAGTTTGTTGAGAATTTGAAATAAATTATTGAATACATAGTTTTAAAATAATTTATCTACAGTTTTTCTTACTGTGTACCATTTTTAATTCCAATTTATAAATAAAGTAGAGACCAATCTCGATAGAAAGGGGTGAATTTCAATACACATAAAAAATCGATGCAATTTCGTATTCAGAGAAGGAATCAATAATCTTTACATGGCCAGATATTTTCCCGGCTAAATAATGAAAAACCTTTCTTAACTTTGGCAAATGATTGAACTTTTACTATCCGATTCCAACCGTGAATCGGGCTTATCAAGTCGGTTCAGATATCAACCAGAACCCATTTGTTTATCACATATGCAAACCTCCATCGAGACATTAATTCAGAAACTTATTATGGATGTATTATACAAATACGAAAAAGATTTCTCAATGAATGGTCTGGCCATAAGTATCGTGTGTGTACCGATATTATAAAACGCAAATAAGATGCATTTCACTAGAGAAAAGACACAATAAATTACGTATTGCAGATAGAAAGATGCATACCGAAATTATCACATTCTTAAAAATGAATTTTTCACGTTATGGAAAAAAATAAAATGTATCCCAACTTCGACCAACAAAAAAAAAAAAAAAAAAAAATGTATCCCAAACCACAACCATGCATTTTTCCTGTGTTTGAAAATGAAATGCGTTTCATTTTTAGGGTTATATTTGCATGTCTTATAGGAAAATTTTATAATTATTAAGTAGAAATACGAAAAGACTATAAATAGGCTAATGAAATTACTTTTTATAATTTTTTTTTTCTTGTCCAATACATTCTCACTAAGGTGTATTTAATAATTTCTGCTCCTATTGAGCTTCCACCATTAATAAGGAATATAATAGGTTATATAAATTGATGAATAATATATAAATATTAATAAAAATTTAATTGATATTTTTTAAAAAATATATTTATTAAAGTTATTTGGTATATATTTTCTATTAATAAGTTTATTTTTAATCTATAAAGTACAAATATTATGGAGTGCTTAACTTGTACGAATATTAAAATAAATACTGATATTTGGTATATATTTTCGTATCAAGCGCTGCACTTAAAAAAAAAATCAATTTTGTCTAAAATGTAACGAGATTGGAAAAAATCCATTTTGCTGTCCGGAAATAATTTTTCGGATCTTTTCATATTTCCGAAATGCAGTGGGGTCCACAGTTGCTGAGGTGGGGCTGAACAGCCACCGCCTCTCGCTCTTCTCCTACATTTATTTTCCATATGAAAACGAAAAGCCTCCCCTAATATCCGCTACCATATATTCCCTTCCCTACATTATCCCCCTCTCTCTCTCTCTCTCTCTCTCCCCTCTTTCTTTCTCTGTCCGAGTCAAAAAAATGAGGAAAGAAGCGTCTCCATCTTCTCGGTGATTCATTATCACTTTCCTCCTTTTTCCTGCTTTAGAGAAAACCCACATTTAACGCATTCCATTTTCAGTACTCACTACAGTACTACTACTACTACTACTACTACTAAATCAGTAATGTCAGTTTCATTTCATCGGTCCCATATTCCGCTCTGTTCTTAATTCCTTGCTTTACTTATAATCTACGCCGCTTTCTGCCATTACCCTGCAATCACCATTCACATTCTGACTTTCTTTGGTTGTCTGGTACGTTCTCTTCCTCTGTTTGCATTATGCAACTAACTACATGCACATTTCTTATAATATCATCAATGTCATGTTTCTCTTTCTTTCTTTTTTGTTTTTTTTTTAGTTTGTTTTCTGTCTGCTACTGTTTGAAGCTAAAGCTACAATTCATAGTAAAGATGACTGGTGTGGTATTATAATTGCTTTTTCCAGATTTTGTTGATGGCTTAATCATAGAAAAGGAAAAAAAAAAAATTTCTAATTATGTGTTTTTCTTAACGTATTTTGTGGGTGGGTAGTGACTTATAGAAACCTGAAATGCTAAAATTTGGCAGAGTTACCTTATCCTTGTCTAAAGTAATCTTAATTCGGTCTGTTAGTCTGAAGTGCCTTCTAATGGTGGTTCTTGCGAATGCTGATGGGATTTTGTACATGGTATAGAGATGTTGTTGCGTTTTGTTGCTTCAGACAATTGGTGAAGATGATGTACCTTGTGCGGGATGCTGAATTTTCGCTCCGACATAAAAGTCAATCAATTCAAATTCTTCAAAAAGTGTTTTCGCTAGAAATTCTAAAAGATCTTATTTAAAATGGATAGTTCCCTCATCCTGTAAATTCAACATTTCATCCACTGGTCAGAATGTTAGCATTTAGTTCAAGTCTTAAGAAATGGTCATTTTCTCGCAAATTATGGAGCTCTAGCGATGTTTTTTGTTGGGCATTTGAGAAATGACAATCTTTTTCAATTTATCTTGTTCAAAGAGTCAACTTTTAGACCTGATGAAGGTTAACAAGTCGTATGTTGCCCTTTAGAACTATGTTTATTACCATAAATTAGCATGCCGGTTACTCTGAAAATATTAGACATTACTGGAACATTTGTAAGTTCCTTTATTGCTTTTGATTTTTTTGGATGTAATTTCTTCAACTGAAATCTAAGAAATTTCAACATGCCTCTTCTGGCTTGAGAGTAACCGTTGCTTCATATATTGGTGACATAGCTTTTTCATTCTATTGATTAACAGCGATTTTCTTCAATTATTTCTGATTTCCGAATTTTTTTTCTTTATTCTCTCTCTCTCTCGCTGATTCAGAAGTGTTCATGGTGCTGAGTGCCTGACCATCTCTTGAATTGTGGGTGACTTTAGCTTGTGAGAGCATTTGATGGCATCCAATGTTCGATTAAGAAGTCAAAGGAAACCATTTGTTGGGGATATAGGCTACAACTTGGAGCTGGGGAAAAATTCACAGATGCCATGCCACCAAAATAAGATGAAGGGGATTGCACATACACTGAGAGGTTCTGCAAGTATAAAATATCCGGACACATTAAGGACAGAAGATCATCAGCCTTTGCCACATCGCAGTTGGCATCATCCAGAAAAAAAGGATGTGCAGGAGGGAAGGCAGAAACGGCAGAACGAGAGAAATATTAAAAATGAGGAGCTTGTAAGGTATATGAAAAATTTGCCAAATTATCTCCAGCGAGTGGAAGCAGGAGAAAATCTTCAGGGAAAAGCTTTGAGTGTTGGAGTTTTAGATTGGAACCGATTGGAGAAGTTCACTCGTAGAGTTGAACTTCCTAAGAAGCAGAGTGACAGACAAACATGTTTTGGTCCTGGTCCTAATTCTGGTAATATTGATGGGCGGCTCTCTGCTTGTGCTAAACCGGCTATCACAAAGTCTACACGTTCTTTACATCTTGATGGTCAAGAAAAGGTGCCCCAGCCCTCCAAATCCTCCAGCAGAATCTCTTCTGGAGCCACACTTGAAAGATATAAAGAACGATGTTCCTCCCAAAGTCTCATGCCCGATAGACCTACTTTGCAATCAAACATAGAAACTTTTGGAGTTGATCTCAATCCCAAGGAGCAGCATATGTGTTGTTTTGATGATGAAGCAAAGAAAGTAGAATTATTTCCTGAGCAAGGTATCGAGAGACATGATCTGAAACAAAAAAGCATCGCAAGTGGGGGGCATTCATTGTCGAAGCTGAGAAAGTACAGGGACATGATAAGTTTCAAGGGAAAAATTACTATGAAGAGTGAGAACTCCCAAAAAATTGATGAAAAGTTGCATGAATCAAACTCTAAGAGTGGGCAACAGAGTTCAAGAAAACAAGGAAACATTGTTCTTCTTTCACCTAAAACTAGAAACAGTTCAATTGGAAGTGTCCGAGAGGTGTTCCAGCAAAAGGAGAGCACCAAAGGCTCACTGGATTCTTCTTCTTCTGACTGTATTCTAGGAGGAATATGCTCACACTCATCTTTGCAGCCATGGGATACCATTAGAAATGATTCAAAGCTTTCAAGTTGTGCATTTCCACAAGAATTAGCGGACATTAATCCAGAAGGTGAAATTTCTGGAAGGAAGGAGGTGGAGGAAGGCTCCATTACTTCATGCTTGGGTGAGAACCTCCAAATGTTTGATCCGGAGACCAAGGAACATGTGGCTGGAAAAGGAAGACATCCATCACCCACCCATCGGTTAAGCTTCAGTTTAGGCCGGATGGCCAGAAGTCTTAGTTCAAAAGAGAGGCCAGGTCCACACTCAAGATCAGCAAGCATGACTATCGCATCCTTGGCTACTGAAGATCTTCCTCACTCTGAAACTTCAAATGGTACAAAACCAGTTATTCCCGGCAGGGCTAAATTGAGCCCCTTAAGAAGGTTATTAGAACCAGTGCTGAAATCTAAGACAACAATCGCACACCACTCAGCTAGAAATGGTCAACGAGCGGGGCAAGACATGAATTCCTTGATCAACAACCCGCTATACATCTCCAAGCCACTTCAGTCTGAGGGAAATGAAACCTCAACGGTTCAAGCACTTTGTCAATTAACAATTAAGAATGGAGCTCCGATGTTTAAATTTGTTGTCAACAGCACTAACAATATTCTTGCAGCCACGATGAAAAACTCATTGTCAGCTACGAAGAGTGATTCCTGCAGTAATTTCACCTTTTATTCAGTTAATGAACCTAAGAAGAAGAAGAAGAACGGTAACTGGATTGGTCAAGGAAGCAAACCAAAGTGTGCTGAGTTTGTCTACAGTGGTGTTGGTCAAATGAACGTGTCTAAATCTGTCCTGCAAAATACAGATGACCCCATGATTGTCACGGAGTATGTATTGTTAGGTGATCTAAGAAAGCCAGATGAAGAACTATCCAAGTTTGTGCCAAAGACAGAGCTTGCTGCCCTTGTTTTTAAGATCCCAAGTGACAGATATATTCATAATAAGCCACAAGCAAATTACCATGATAGTTTGACAGATCATGGCTCTCAAATATGTTTGCCACAGGATCACTGCTTTTGCGATTTGGTGAAGGACAACAGTAGTTTTGTTAAGGTCATACTTCCTGGTGCTGTTCATAGTTTACCTGATAGTGGAGAACCATCCCCACTCATTCAGAGATGGAAAACTGGCGGATCATGTGACTGTGGCGGTTGGGATGTTGGTTGCAAACTTAGGGTGCTCTCCAGTCGAACCAACTGCTGCCACAAAATGTCAGGAGATCGCTTAAACTCTAATCAACTGAAACTTTTTCCAGAGGTATGCATTTTAAATTGTAGGTAAACTAAGGTTTTTCTTCTGCTTCTTGTGTGGTATACCTGCTAAGCTATGCCTTTTGTTTTTCCTCAGGGAGAATCCCAACATAATGATCCTATATACAGCTTGGGACCTTTCAGTAAGGGAGTATATGCAGTTGAGTTCGATTCTTCAATCTCAGCGTTGCAAGCTTTCTTCATTTCCGTGGCTATTATCAACTATCAGATACCTTCTGAGCCCTTCTCCAAAGCAAGTCGTCCATCGGAGCAAAAATGTTTCCTGGAGAAAACTCTCAATCATGATGGAATGCATCCTTCCACGGTGCTCAAGGCGGAAGATCCAGCAAAGTACGTCCCACTTCGACCATTTTCACCACTTGGGAGGGTCTAACTTCAGGCTATGGACTATGTATATGGATTCACCTTTTGAAGATTTCAGAGAAATAGAGTTATGGGTTCACTCCTAGTTTTTAGGCCCGTTTCGGCGGCACGACTTTGGTGTCAGAAAATGTCAATCCTAGTATTGTTATCTTTCATAGTTCTAGTTACAGTTCTAGAACTTGTAAAGTATATAGAAAATAATGCCAATCTAATACAAATCTCAAACTTTCCTAATTACATCGATGAAATCCTACATGTTAGGCTGAATGTACAGATGCAAAAATAAGGTTCTGATAGTTGGTTTTTGGCACTATGTGCATGCATAGGCACATAACTCCGTTAGAGCTGAACATTATCTTGGAAGAGCAGTATTTATCCTATTCAATGTTATAGGAACCACAATTTCTATATTAATTTTTTTTGTCATAGACGATGATGTTAAATTGGATTTCCTTCTCGTATGGTGGCAGCATTAAACTTGAGGACTAAGGCCCCTTGAAAGATAGAAGGGCCCTTAAACGAAGGGCTGATCCTCTGCAATGAACACGTTCCTTTTTATTTTTTTTGGGCCTTCAATGAACACCTTCTATTGCCCACGAAATCAAATTTGTCTTGTCTCTTTCCAACTGGAGTGAGAATTTATTTAAAAAAAAAAAAAATCAGTTTCTTAATTTAATATGGACTCCTGGAGTACCTTAGCAATTAAAAAAAAGAAAGAAAGAAAGAAAAATTCTTACAAAAATTGCGAGATTCTCGATAGTGTAGTTTAACATGGACAAACCCAATTTTCGGCCAATATTCCATATAACCATCAGCTTTTAGGGGGGAAAGTACGAACACAGGATATATCTACAGAAAGCTTTTTCATTATCATAACCTTTTTCCGTGTAACCTGAATTGTGTCTTCATGAGCTGTCTTGTTCTTGATCACTTGCAGGAAGAATTTGAAATTATTTATTTGGCTGCGACTTGCTGTCCTGTTTCACCTTCAACCCATCCATCCAAAAGCCACTTTCTTCGGTCTTTGCGTCTCAGAACTGATCTTCCGAATGTTGGAAATTTTGGAAATTAAACAAGAACCTAAGATCTTCTTTCTTTAAAAAGTGTTGTGTATCTGCATGAAGTCTGCTAATAGGTTATCCCAGAATGGGTTTCTGCTTTGAAGACATAGCTATGTTGTGTTTGTTCTCCATATATCTAGGTATACACTGCAACCTCAAACAAGCCCTTGGTTGAGTTCCCTGTTGCATCAACAGTTTTCCCTAATTGTGTGATCACTTACGTCAAAGCATCGTTTAAACCTCCATTATTTGACCTCCTTCAAACACCTTTTCTTACTGGCCCAATGATTATTAGAGGACTTCATTCCTCTAGGGATGCATAATTTTTTTGTGGTGATTCGCTCACGAGGCTTTCACCGCCTTAAAAAAAAAAAAAAATCATTAAAACTAATACACTATATAAATAAATTGATGTATAATAAATAAATATTAAAGATAGTATTTAGTTTTCAAAAGTTTACTATTTATTTTTTTATATATTAAAATCTTATTGATATCTATATAGTATTAATCAATTTAAATAAAATATTAAATAATATAAAGTATTTATCTATCACTTGCATCGCATTATATTATATTGACTCAACAATTATCTGAGCATCTCCAAAGGAGGTCCTTAAAATGCTTTCAAAGTTTCAAAAAGGCTTTCATTTCCATGACATAAATTTATGATATTATTACAAAGCTTGATTGTTTTGCTCGGTAGAAAATATTTTGCAACCAGAATTTACGAAACGTCATGCTAATTAGCTAATAAAAATGAGTTAATTCAAAATAATATAAATTAAACTTGAGCTTAAATTAGACTTAAAATTTCAAAACTCTTAAGTTTAGTTTAAACGTGATCTTTTAGAGTTTTAGCTAAATGTTAACTTGATTGGCCTCAACAAGTACTAAGTTAAGCGGATTAAACTTGAAATTACATTTTTCTCTTCATTAGAAGTATTTGTCTCAGTGAACAATTAAGGGGAAAACTAAATTGATTGTTATAGAAGTTTCTAAAAATTAACTTCATTTTTAGGTTCGGAGGAAAAAAAAATAAAAGAAAACAACTTTAAACCACTTTTTATTATCTAAGATGAGCCACAAAACACTAAACTTGTTTCTAATTTCAATAGATCAAAGTCTACAGCTTCAAATCAAGGATTTGTATGTGAATGCTCGAGTAAAGATTACTACGATCTATTTATTTTTTAGTTCTTTTTATTCCTTTAGTTCATCTTTTGATACCAAGCAACTTTGTATAATGTTATCTTAAGTGTTCAAAACGTGCTTACGATTGATAAGGATGAGTGTATGTGCGAAAAACTCAAACAATACAGATGAAATATTCATTATATATAAATGCAATAAAGTAAAAAGATAGAGTTTGAGAAAATCAAACAAAATATACATAAAAGTTTTTCGTTATAAGTGAATCCTCTCTTTCATTACTAAGCGTCGGGGAATTAGTTTGTTTTTTCACCGTATCTACATTGAGGTATACGATTCCTGTGCTCCTATCATGTCTCACAATTAGCACCTTAAGTTTTATGTAAGATTACAAAAGCTTTCTCACACTTCTCTCGTACAATATTACATTAAATTTAAAGAGTATTATGATGACTCTATTTGAGTATTATAATGGATTCCCTTATTTTTTTAGCTCAAATCTCCCAATGACAATCATTTTGAAACTTTAGCACCTTTTTTTTCCCCTTAAATCAGATCAATCGATTCTTGTTGTTCTTGTGATCTTTTTTTATTTATTTATTTATTTTTTTCGTTTCTTGTGTTGTTTCATCATTGATCATTGAGTTTTTATATACCCTTCAACCTTCAACGTTCAAATAGTGAATCTTGGAGACAGTTATTGAAGTAAAATATCTTCTTTCACTCCATAAAAGATACTTTTGTCCATCACAGGGATTCTTCCAAAAACACTGTTACGACTTCCTTCGTTTACTTCGTATAATTAGATCATCTTGATTCATTGACTTGTCTCCTGACTATTAAGAAAATAATGGATTCCCTTTTTATTAAACTGTGTATATGTTATACCTAGGTATATTAAATCCTTAGTGCTAACACTTCACCGGTAAATTTCCTTTCTTGTCTTATCTTCGGATCAGTTTCTAATGTTTCTTTAGCTTATGAACCGTTGTCTCCTTCTAAAGATTCCTAAAATTTCTAAAGATATCTTCGGTTTCCTCTAGTTTCTGTCTTCAATTTTCTTCTGATTTTTTTTTTTTCCTTCTAAAAACATCTTTTGGTTCTGAACCCAATTAATTCGTCTGAAATGATTTATTTTTTATTTTGTAAAGCTTTTTTCTTTTCTTCTTTCATCATGTCTTATTCCGATCAGATTTGCTTCTTAAAGTCTTCCGAGCTTCTGTCTTGCTCTAAATTTTGTCTATATCTCAACTCCCTTTGAAATTCTGCTTTAGCTTCTGAATTGATTTTTTTTCTTTCTGTTTCATAGAAGCCTGTCAAGCTTTTCCTAATAATTGTTTCTTAGCTTCTAAATTCTACATACTTAGTAGATATATTAGTAAAACTAATATATATGCATGATAAAGGAACCACGAAACTCGTTTTTAACTATGAAATTTTAGATGCGTAGCAGTAAAACTAATCAATATGGGTTCTCGACAAATCCAATTAAAGTGATAGATTAACTACGATATTTAAAACGGGATAGCCAAACTTCGCGATCCAGAAGGCATGGTGCCAGAAGGCCTTAGATGTTTAAATGGATTAATAAACTGAGTTAGATAGTTTGAAGGACGGGTATAGTACTAGATAATAATATTGGAATATGAAAACAAACTCTAGGTGCTTTAACTAGACCAAAGATTGAGGATACCATTGGGCCGGTATTAGATACCAACTCTCAACTTAACAATGACCTTATAGGGTTTGTCAAGTTTTATCATGAGTTTTGGATGTTATTTTCAAACTTTATAAGTTTTTTGGTTAAGTTTTAGGATTAAAATAATATTTTCTCTCTTCATGTAGGTCAAATTCAAAAAAAAGAGTAAGGTTTGTTTACAGTTTTGGTGGCTTTATTTTATTAGATTGTATAAGTTTTTATGTATTAAGTTGAATAAAGGTGTTGTGAAAGATCAAGTGACTCTATGAAACTATAATAAGATCAAGTGACGTTGAGTTACAATTTTAATAATATCCTATAAGGGCAGGTTTTAAGTATAGGATAAAAACCTCATAGATTTTTAAAAAGCCTTATTATGTATTATGGTTTAGGTTTCTCCTGTCTCAATCATGTCAACATAGCAACCCAAAAAAGATATGCATCATACAGGAAATTAAATCTAATACTGAACAAAAATCAATACGGCCAATCAACCAAAACTATGATTGGCCAATTGCCAATAAACTTATTTTTATATTGAAAAGCTGGAAGATGGGCTGTCAATAAGACTTAGGCATCAAATTGGGGGCTTCTACATATGAAAGCGTTGAACTAAACTATGAATAGCTAAATATAGATAGAGAAATCAACATGAGAATACCCTTAAGCACAACTATACATTTAGGTATAATCATAACCATTTGGTTTATCAATTATAAATATAAAATTAATTTATTGTAAATAATATAATTATGTTTTATATCCTTTCAAATGAACAAAATAATAATTATTTAATCCGTATTATAACTTTATTTTTTTCAATAAATACATTAAAAAATGTGAATTCGAAACTAATCTATTGTATTAATGGATCAACATTGATATCATTAGTTTATATTTGTCTTAGTTTATTACAACTATATTTAATTTTTGGATGAAACTATTTAGTCGTAACTTTATTCCAGTTAGTCAAATTACCATGACGTTACCATTGATCTTATCCACCTACCTCAACTGTGTTACAACGTAAAGTCAACCCTCGAATTATTACATGTGAAAACAAAGGACAGGAAAATCTAATGCAAAAATTCCGTCAACAAGAACAAACCAAGCCAAGAAACTGTATAAAGAATCGTCCTACCCATTCGATTCAATCTTCCCTCGAATTAAATTTTTGTCTGACGTTGAAAAGACCGGATTGGAAAAAAGAGGGAAGAAACTAATAAATGCTTCATGTGAACGTGGTCCATCGATTGCGACGGGGCAGACATAAATACATAATATCCATTGCTTGTTCCATTTGAGTTTTCCATTGTCCCATGCCCCAGAGGACGACGGCACTGTCCCTCGCTTCTAATTCCTGCTTCTGGTGGTTAGGTATGGAAGTCGTTTGTGTTTTGGTTTAGTATTCCCTTTTATTTAGGTTGCCTTAATTTCTATCCATTTTCTCCTTTTAGATACAATAAAAAAAAAATTTTAGAAGATATTTAAGAAATCTCGACGATCTCAATTATTAACTTAAAAGTTGATGGAAACTGAAATAAAAAAAAAAAATTGTAAGGATTCGATTCCATTTATATTCATCTATCATTTTCTCCGATCTTGATTAGCACAATAAGGACCTTAGTAATTTCATTTTATTTTATACCCATAGTAAGTTTACACCTTCTGAATGAAATTAATTTTATGGAAAAGGAAAGAAATGATGAAGCAAGTGCAAAGGTTTTTATTTATTAATACGTTCACAAGTTTGTGTGTATATATATTTATATATAGGTTGTAAATATTTTTTTTTTTCTCTTTTTGATAATCATAATAGGAGACAGGAGACTTAAACCTAATTAATCCCATTTGAATAGCAGAATATATCTATAATATTAAAACCAAAGTCTTTTCTATATTTCCCAATTTTCCTATTTAATATATAAATAATATTTTACGTAATTTACCGTTTTATTATTTTACATTAAGTCTTTAATATCATTTCATTAGGGTTAAAAATATTATTCACCTTTACACTGAACATAACCAATTCCATTCCATGTATAACATTGGTTATATTTGTAATCATCATATAACTTAAGGTGTACTCTATTGTCATTATTTATTACTATATTTATCGTATCATTATTGTTATCAATTATAATATTTATATCAATTTGTATTAGTTTTAGTATTATAAATAGATAAACATATCGAGAATCATCTATTAATTAAAAATGACACATATTTCAATACACCATTACTCACCTTTTTTTATTATAAGCATTGATTATATGTATTCCTTTTAAAAACCATGGTCTAGATATCTTTTAGAGCTCAAATTGTAGAGAAGATTTACACAAAAGAAACCTAAATACCAAATTCATGTTCTAAATAAGATTAAATCTTTGTCTACTTTTTATTTATAAAGGGATGAGAAAGGAACTTAAAGTATATTGGAAGTTTTAACAAGTAACATATTATATTTTTTAAATTGTGAGAATGACGTTCTTATTATAAACTTTTTTATTTTCTAATATTATTATCATTGATATCAATTACTTTCTCTTTAATTCCTTTTTGTTAACCATTAATTACATTTTTTGTATAGGTTTCACACTTTGCATTTTGGCAGATATTTCAAGAAACTATGTATTATGAAGGTGAGAAAGAAGAAATGGATTAAGTAGTGAAAATCAAAGAGAAAATGATATAGATTATTGATGAAGGAGTTTGGTTTATAAATGTAATTGTATTTTTTATTTTAGTGGTTTCCCCCATCCACTCACCTACACATTATTTTAGTGGTTTGCACCAAACAGAATATCCTATTTATAGAAGTTACCAATTTAATACTCTACTTTTATATGAATTATATATCCTAAAGGTAGTTTTAAGTTAAACTCATCATATTTACTTAATCCATTAAATTCAATTATTATTATAAAAATCTAATCATTATTCATTAATATTTATCATTTTAATTTTAGGTTTGGTGTCTCTCTCTCTCTTTACTTTCAAGAACATGATATGTTTTCTATCATCGTTGCAAAGTTTATTCTATATTGTTTCAATTGTATTACAAAACTGAAAACTCAATTTTTTTTGTTGAATTTGAATCATTTTTGCTTTAATATACTAAGATGACTTTTTTTTATAGGATATCAAATTTGCTTATCCCATCTAAATATCATAATCACCTAATATTTGTTATAAGAAATAATGAAAGCATTAAACAAAACCCATTTACATCCTGTGAGTTGATTTATAAAATATTAATTATCAACAAGTTTACATTTAATACTTTTGTCATTTTTCATAACAAATATTATGAAATAATCCTTTTTTTTTTCTACACACGCATCACGGATGTATAATTTGTTAGTGTATATAGATTTATATTATTAAAGCCCTCGAGAACTTTTGGTGTCTTAGATATATTACTCTTACTCTCATAGAGATGGTCAACCATTTACTTATATCTTGCATCAGAAATACTAAAGCTACAATTAAAAATGTGGAAGGAAAATTACATATAATTTTTATATTTATATTTTTATATACACACTGCGGATGCAACATCCATTGATTGATATATATATATATATATATATATATATATATATATTGCGAAGGCTATAGGATCTAAATATTGTATGAACAAAATGACCCTTTTATACGTCTGCAATAGTGTAGTAAGGATCACTTTACAAAAACATTTTGCCTAACTTGCAGTGGTTCGAGCGTTACAAATTAAATCCACACCCGTATTACATTTTTTCTTTTCAATTAACTTGACCGTTAAATACTAATTACCATTAATAGTCTCCTTATAACGTAATAAAATCTTTCTAGTCATGAAGTAGCTAAATTGGACAAACTAAAATTATTATCATAATTAAAGACTCCTTAAGGAATGGGACTTTCATTTAAATCAATGTAAATTGATTAAGTTATTTATGTGTTAAACCGGTAACTAAGTTTAGTATATTTGTGTCAAATTCAAATGAGTTTTATATGCTTTAAGTGAATCGTTTAATTTTACGCTTGTGCTCCTACACCAACTAAATCGGGGAGATAAATGTCTAAGCTGAAGATGATTTAGGTTGTCTCACAGCAAAATCAGCCAAAAACAAAGAGAGTAAAGGAGACGGTGGTTAACAGCCTGGTAGCAAACATTTATCCCCTTCTTGTCTTGAGGCGTCGGCCCAATCAGCACTAACATTTGTATTACGACTAGCAAAACTAAAAGAATAAGAGACAAAACCGGAACTCAACAGCAAAATATCAGAAACAATCGAATGTATTTCCCAACAAGAAGTTTCTCCATGAATAATTCATATGATTTACGGCATAATCATAAAAGAGTAATAGGTAATAGCAAGCATACACTCGTGTTGTGTGTGCCAAAATAAATTGCTAAATATGTGAAATATTACCTGTCAAGCATTTACATAGTTTAATCATGTAAGGTAGAAGAATTGGAAAAATAAAGGGAAATAGAGGAAGTTGCACATAAGACACTCAAATTAGAGAAATTATTGAAATCTTGTCATTTCTAAAATAGTTAGTATAATAAGGGTAATTATGATTACTCTACATAACCATCTTGCCATAAATCTAAAAGTATAATTAAGATGACAATAAAAGAAAGATTGACCATCCCTAACCCCATTCCAATCTTCCTACAAATAATTAAAAAGAAAAAGTTTAACTATTTTATCCCTAATGAGATAAAAGGAAACTGAAAATTTAAAATTTTAGTATAAAACAACTATGTATAATGGGAAGTTCATGCTCATACTCATGTGGATGTTTGTCTAGGTTGTACTGAAGTACGGATAGAGACTTCCCATCTTCACGTGGTAAGTATTGTTCCTCTTATAAGATCTATGTACGTAAAATTTTTCATCACATCTATGCTCTTAGC
Organism: Lumnitzera racemosa; assembly: GCA_024138005.1. Classification (NCBI taxonomy): domain Eukaryota; kingdom Viridiplantae; phylum Streptophyta; class Magnoliopsida; order Myrtales; family Combretaceae; genus Lumnitzera; species Lumnitzera racemosa. Next base: position 102,472,538 of record JAMXBC010000002.1, on the reverse strand, counting down.
ACCTTCCATATGGAGTTGATTGTCCCTTCATGCACTTAGTGGATCAACTCCATGGGCTATTAACTACTCATTGAACAAAAACAATCTCCTTTTGTTACAATAATTTAAAGCATTTAACTTTCTTAAAATTTATTGGGAACATTGTAAATATGAAAAGAGAGTAGCCTTTTTTTTTTTTTTCAAACACTTTATATAGAAACTTATCAAAATTAGATGAACACTTATGTTTAAACGGTATTCGAAAACCCCCATTACAAAATAGTGTCATTACCTTACAACCAAAGTCTCACTCAACATTATCACCTAAAAACAGAATACTAAATCAATAGCAAAATGTCTGGAACTTTGACCATTTTGAGTCTTCCAAACTTATTACATCAAAGACCCTTTCAATCTCATCCCTTCATTCATTAGGTTCCTACTACCTAATCAGTCTCCATCAGCATCCCTTTACTCAGTCTCTTACTATACTTTTCTCATGCTTCCATCAAGTGCTACATTAAGAGCAATGAAGAAAAGATAAATGCTTCAGATGATAAATAGAGAATATGAATAGTAAAAGAGAAAAACCATCTAAGTTGAAGCAATTACCTTCTTAAGAATGCTAATGTATTCCTTCTTGCGACAAGAATTATTGATGGAGAATGGTGCATTCATATAATAGAATGAGATTAGTTAGACTAGATGAAACTAACTTTTAAAGATGGAAACAAATAGTAGAAAATAGTGTGGACATGTAGTATGAGTGCATAAATATGGAAGAGAGAGAGAGAGAGAGAGATAACACAGAGAGAAGAAAGTGGAAGAAAATAGTTACTGAAAATTGCGAGAGAGAAAGAAAGAAAAAAACTATTCAAAAAGCATACTATATATTGAGTGGAGTCAAATAAAAGTATTTACTTTATAATAATAGATAGATAAAGCTACAAATGTAAAGAACTTAAATGGTTTATATAAATTGTCAATGACTTGATTGAAATTCAATATTAATATTAATGATTAAGGTGATTCATTTCCAATTGGATACTATTTTTATAGTAAAAGATTTAACTAACAAAAGTAGTTCTCAAACTATTTGAAAATTTATTCTCTAAACTATTACTCATACATAGATATATCTCCAAAACTCCTTAACAATATAGTTTTACCTTTAAATAGTCATAAAATAGTTCATTTACTTCCCTTCAAGGGATTGAAATTGCAATTTTCACATAAAGTTTTGAATAATTTAATCTTGGATACGATTAATTTTATGAAAGAGAGGCAACCACTACAATTTTGTAACATGTGGACCAAAGGACATCTCATTTTGCCTAAGTAATGCTTATAGATGATAATAGTAGCCCTTTTTTTTTTTTTGTATTCTCATGGTTATAATATTTTAAAATAAATTCTATACTTTTCAGTCTCATAGTACTCAATCACATCATTCTTATAATTACTTACAACTTCTACAATATTTTGCTGATACTTTCATTGTATTTAGTTTAATTAGTACATGATCCAAACAATCAATTTTAAATAGAAAAGATACATATGACTTTCTCTAAAATTTTTGCTCTTTCCTCTATCTATAATGTGGAATGTAAAAGCTTCCGTTCAACCTTTGGAGGTTTGTTGGGGGTAGGGTAGGTGGTTAGTGAGGAGCTCAGCCATTGCTTGCTTTAATGCCTCTAAATTGGTACTTTCTTATCTCCTTTCATAACTTTTCTTCATTTTTCTATTCGTATCTATCCATCCTTATTCTTATTTATTCTTCTTCTTCTTCTTCTTCTTCTTTCCCTATCTATTATAACCATCTTTTCTTTTCTTTTTTTCTTGTTAGAAGATTTTTTAGAATTCTTTTTTAGTTGTTGTCTCTACCATTCTTCTAATAGTTGCTTTAAGTTAAGTGTTGAAGACATTTTGCAAGGATTGAAAGAAGTGAAGAGTTTTAGATATAAATCTTAATATTTAAGCTTCACATAGCTTCTTATCTTCTTAATTTGTATTATATCTCTTTTATTAAATTTCTTTTAGTTGGAGTATTAATTTTTCATTCTCATTATAGAACTTGTATTGTTTAAAGAATGTTTAAACCTTTAGTTGTTAAAAAGATGTGTCCATTTTAGATTCAAATTTTATAACACATCTCTTTGTTTGGTTTATTGGTTGTTGGCACGTTATATATTAGGATGTTCTTATGCTTATTTCAATAAAATATTTTTCTTGAAAAAAGAAAAGATACAAATAAGATACAATGACCATGAAATCATTATATCTTCCTTTTCTTCTATATTCTTAGTTTGCAAAATTAAGTTTCCATGGATTTCTTTCTGAGATTAATAATCTCTTGCATTCCTTAGAAAGTTACTAATAAGTTATATTGCTTTTATCTCACTAGAAATCCCTTAAATCTAATAAGCATAATGCCAAATCGATACTTAAAATTTTGTCGAATATTTAAGTTTTTAAGTTGTCAAATATCTTACTTTAGGTATTAATTAATGTTATTACTGAATGAGAAATGATAAATAGTAAAAAAAGATATTATGATAATTTATCAAGAATTATGTAGCCAAACAAAAAAACAAAAATTATTTTTTAGATTTTATTGTTTAAACCATGTAAGGGTAAATGGTCTAATTCTTATTAAACATATAATTACTTGATGAATTTTCACAATTTATTTCATACTATTTATCATTTCTCATGACTAAATGCATGCTATAAGATGAAAAAGTTTTTATCAAACAAAGGAAAAAAAATTGAAATAATTACAAAAAAAGGAAATATGTAAATTGAAATTAATAGAACAACATATACTAAAAACCTATCTTAAAAAATAAACACAGTCAAAGTCCTTCAACCATATCCTTAATCTTACAATAAGCATTCATGGCTCCATTGCTTCAAAGTCAAAGGAAGATAATAGATTAATTATTCTCAAATATAATTCATTTTCTTATTTAGTTGAAACTTGATTAAGGAATGACTATTCTAAAAGGATTTTTATTTCTTCTCCATAGGGATTGCCTACAACAATATATAACATAGTATTGGTTATATATTATAGATAAGAAACAATACTTACGATTTTGTGATAATTTTGCTCTTATCAAAATTATACCATCATTCTATCACCATTCTTACACTATTCATACACAAGCAACACTACTGTTCCATTTGTTATCTCTATTGCCATTGTCTCCATATTCAAAACCATTGTCTTCACCATTGTTGTCACCATCACATTAATACAATCATCATAAACCCAACCCTTACACTACTATCATTACTAGCATCATACCACTATCATTATTACCCATATCTATACTAGTAATTACACCTCTATGTCGTCAACATTTTCATTATTGTAACTATTAACATTAATATTATCATTGTTATAAAGCTTACTCCTATCTTTACTAAAACTTTTTAGTATTATTATCCTAGCATTACCACCATCACTACTACTACCATCCCCTTAGTAACATTACCACTATAATCATTAATGTTATTTTTATTGCTACAATACTACTACTATTACTGTTGTATCACTACTAACTACCACTAACCTATTTCCTCTACCTCATTAATCGTTGATGACTACTATGAGTTTGTCACTACTACCAAGTTTACACCATCGCTATCATCACATTGCCTTACATCGTTACTATTGTTACACGACTATCATCATTGTAACATTGTAGCATTAATCATTACTTACCCTAACTACCATATCCTATCCTTGAATTACCACTACCTTCACTTCTACCGACATTAATAACACCAAATTACCATCATAACTACCATCATGGTGTTGTCATAGTTTAGTGGTAATGAAATTAGAAAATAAGGTAATCAACTGTATTGCAGTTTTAATACTACGAAATATAGGTAATAACATTTTAGTGCACGATTATAGTGATAATAGTAGAATAAGTTTAGTAATGCAATATTAGTACTCATATTGGTGGTTTTTTTTTTTCTATCAAAATGAGGCATTTTAGCATTTTTATTATTATTATCAACTCATTGTGCAATAAATAGTGTGAAGTAAACAATGAAGTTACATTATTCCCTATAATAAAGATCTATGAGAATTAAATAATAATATATATATTGCTCGGTTACTCTAAGTAATGGTTTTTACTAAGAAGTAGTTTTCCTGCTCCTTTTCTTTTTCATTCCTTAAAGTTAATGAGCTCTTGGTTTCATCCCTTCGAACTCATACCACCATTGTAGAGTCGTTGTTATATGATGATAGAACCTCTAACACCTTTGTGAAAGTCAACAACATTAGCCTTTATGGTTAATGAAATAAATTTGCAATTATGTGACTTAAAGTATAGATTATGTGTTTAGAAAGCTTAATAATCAACTAAAATGATATATGTGTTAAACATGAGTAAAGAGGGAGAATTGTAATGTTTATAAGAAAGGTTCGAACCTTTTATAAAAAGTTATGTTCATCCCTTAGCGAGAGAAAAAGAAAATTTGACAATGCGAACAAGTCATTACCTTTTTTATCTTACAATACAAGAAGGTTTGGACCTTTTTCAGATATTCTAGATATTTTTTGTTCAATAGTAGAATTTTATTGAATGTTGTATTTTGAATGGTTGCAATTGCCTATTAAAATTTTGACAAGTTTCAAATGTAAAATTCATATCCATTCGTGATTAAAGATCGGATCCATTTGTAGCTTATTAATTAAATCTAATGGACAATATTCTAAGTTTCGAAAGATAATGACTTTTATGAAAAGTTATAGTCTTTTAAAATTGTTTAAACTATAAATATATATTGCCTCCCTTTTTCCAAAGAGTTTTTTAACATGAAATTTGCTAATTTTTTAGCATTCTCTCTCTCTCTCTCTCTCTCTCTCTCTCTCTCTCTCTCTCTCTCTCTCTCTCTCTCTCTCTCTCTCTCTCTCTCTCTCTCTCTCTCTCTCTCTCTCTCTCTCTCTCTCTCTCTATATGTGAAATCTACTACTAAACATAAACATTTCTTCAGTATCTAAAAAGTGATTGGATACTTAGATTTTTGCTATATAAGTAGCAAAACTTAATCATATCCTGAAGGAATACAATACTACAAACTTAGCGTAAGAAGCAGAAGTTCATTAAGGAAAGCAATCTATTGATGCTTCTAAGTCCTTATCAATTTGTTTCACTAATCCATTTATCTACCGTATTTTACATACAATAGCTCTTTTTATCACCACTCAAGCCAAAACCTTGCGCCAATACTGGTTTCCTCACCATTGTAGTGTTTTCTTTCTTTGTGATTCTTCCTCTTTAGTAATAATTTATTCAATATATTTTCTCCTTTGTGTCTATATAAGCTAAAGTACCCTATCCTCCCTCTTCTCTCTCTCTCCTCTTGTCAAACATTCATTTACTAATGAGATCATGACCTCTTCAATTGCCATCTCAACCTTTAGACCCATTATCTAAGTTCAACTCTAATGCGTCCAAGGTTTAGCCAAGCAATTCTATCTAATAAATCTACTAAGGATGAGCTGAAGTACTTGAAAGTCCATCCTGACATTCTCTCTCTCCTCTTTCTAACCTCCATATACTTGTCCAAGTTATTAAGCACCCAACAAAACTTCTTGCTAAACATCCTAATAGCTCAACAAGTACCGAGAGCAGCTTAGACTCCGTTTCAAAAGTAATCGTTGACCTGTTCTAAGATCCCCCAGTTGTTAGGCAACATATTTGCATGACATTTGTCCTATATTAGCTTAACTAGACTTGATTCTCAATTTCTCTCTATATAAGATATAATGTAACATACTTTCCCAGTGGTTTTTTAACATGCATCTATTACTTTTCTATATGAGCAAGAGATTCTACTATTATTCTTTTTATCTTATATCATTTTTACCCTTTGTGCTTAGTTTTAGGATGGTTCTAGGACATTTCTACAATTGTAAATTTATTTTATCCCTTTTTACACTAGAAACTTACTATAAACAGTCTTAAGAGATGTATGTTGGCATCATCTTTTCTCTCTAAAAATTAAATATTTACTTCTTTTTTTTCTTGTGAGTCATTTCTCCAAGTTAGCACCTATACTCTTATCAATCTCAAACAGTAGCTAGGGAATTGTGGTAAGTGAATTTTAGTCCATTGCTTATGATTCATATCAAGCTGTAGATTAAGTTGTGTTAAATATTTACAGTGAGTCATATCTATGCAAGTTGCTTCACATTAACTATAAGTGTTTAGCTTCAATTAATTATTTTTCAATACTTCAAGAGACATATTCTTCCAAGGTAACCCCTAATGATAATGCAACTCCTAAGCATACCATTTATCCATCCACCACCACCATTAACTAGCAACTTCATTTTCAATCCCTCACGTGAAGGGCTTATAGTTTGCAGCCAACAACTGCACCATCCATTACATTAGCCATTTTCAACCAATCACATGAACTTATATAAATGGGGATATGGTTTTAGTTGTAGTTTATTATTATTATTATTATTATTATTATTATTATTATTATTATTATTCCATTTTGGGTGACGTGTGGTCTCTCCGCCAATATCTCCACGTTGATGGCTAGGATAATGGTTACTAGCTAATTTGAGCATCTCAATTGCCTTGATAACCAACGTTTCAATTAAGTGAAAACATTTGACTAGTTGAACGTTATCAAGTTAAAAGTTTAAAAAAGATTTAATAGATAGTATATATTATATGTGTATATATATATATAATATATAACTAATAATTATATTTAAACACGTGATAATATCGATAGTAGATTTTTAAGTAATTATCTATTACTAATATTATGATTTTGAATTCAATTGATAATTACATACTACATACAATGAATCCTTTTTCTAAAAATTGAGGTAATAAACCGGTAAAATTCTAAGCATTTTCACCATTATCCTAATTTAATAACTAATGAAAGCATTCTACTCTTTTAAAAAAAAAAATGATTGGCCTGACATATGAACTACTCAGGACATAAGTAGTATCTAATATACTTACAGCTTCTACAAGACAAAATCAACAAAACGTTTTAATGATTTTGCTAGAAGAAAATCCCTCAACATCCCCTCAGATGGAGGACGGGACCCTGGTTTCCTACCACTTATAATATAAAAATTGTGGTTAGAGTGGGGACGAAGAGATAAGAAAAACGAGAGACACATGTATGGGATAACCCAGTAGAACATTGAAACCATGAAAGGCCATACAATGTTGAGGATAGACATGAGACAATAAATATTTTCTTTTTCCTTCCCTTCTTCTTCTTTTTTTTTTTTTTTTTTGAACGAGACCGTAAATACTCCTCCAGCAAAGTATGGCTCGACAAAGCACGTGGCTGAATCTTGTTTCGTACATGTCATGTGCAATAATATGCCATTTCATACTTCCTGTCTTTTGTTTTAGTTAGGGCATATATATTTCTGTAACGGTTGATTTGATATTTGATGTAATAAGTGAATATTATTATAGTAATCTTAAAATGTTTATTGTTTATTGTTACCCAATCAAGAAAAACTTTTAAGAGGTTACAGAAATTTGGCTATCCTAATAGCTAATAATCGGAAGTAAAAATTACAATTACTGACTCATTGTATTGGTTAACTATTTTTGAAAATATTAATGAAAACTATGGAAATTATTTCTATTTTAAAAAGAAAAAAGCATTTTATATTTTCCATTAACATTTTGGATGATTACTAACCGTTATCACTAGTAGCCAATAATTGTGTCACCTTCCATCACCTCTTATCACTAGAAGGCAATAGTATTAACAATATTTGAGATTATTTTCATTGTATTTTAAAGTTTTTTTTAGTATTAAAATACGATCCATTAAAACTCCTTAAAAGAAACAACAACCAAACAATTTCACACATCAACTAAGCCATACATATTTGGCTCACTCAAATCAATAGAACCTATGTCTTGGATGGCTTAGTTGCTCAATTTTGCTCAAAGTACCCTATAAAACTTTGACCCCTTCTTGGATCTATGTTGGCCTTCTTTTATGCGATATTTTGATCAGATTAACTCTATCTAGAGACCTTGTTTCCTATTAACATCTTAGGCCAACTTGATGAAATTAGCTTGGGTATACTATTTGATAGCTAAAATCCTAAGACCACCCCACTATGTTGGCCTCTTAATCTTATTCTAAGTAATCCAGTACAGCTTCTTTACCCATCAACTAAACCCCATAAGAAATCCATATGCATTCTTTCCAGGTTGTCTATTAGACCCTTTGGAAAAGGAATGGCTTGAGAATAGTAGTTAGAAATACTTTCTAATATTGATGTGCTTAAAACCTTTCTCTTCATCATGCTTTACGTTTTCACCTTCCAACCTGTAACCTTTCTTCATGACTTTTCCAAAACAAAATCCAAGTCCTATTTTTGCAATCTTCCTCCTTCCTTAACCAAGATGCCTAAATATTTCCCCATTCTTGAGTTGACCTCAATGCCAAAGGAATCACAAATATTGTTTTTCATATCAACATTTGTTCCTCAAAAAGAAATACAAGATTTTTCAAAATTCACCTTTTGTCTCAATAAAAAACCAAACCGCTCAATCGCCTTCATCATGCTCTAGATATTCTTTTCCAAAGTTTCTCCCATTAAGGTTATCATTTGCGAAGAACAAATGAGATAAATGCAAGTCTAAACCCTTTACAGTCATGGAGGTCTGGTTCTTCACATCTACCATGTGGTGAATTAATCTACTAAACACGTCCATAACTAATATGAACAAATAAGGTAAGAGTAGATCTCCCTATCTCAAGCCTCTAAAAGATTGAAAACTGTAACGCTCTAGTCCATAAGTAGTGAATAATTAAGCCAACAAATACTAATGGGCTTATGTTCAACCACTAGTTCAAAAGTTTCAAGCTTATGTTGATAAGATATTCACAACCATAGTCTTATAAATTAATATTGTAATCTCCTTCAATCCATGTGGGATGCTTAATCATGGGGTCTTAAAATCTCTCTTCCCTTAAACACGCGATACCCTTGTTGAAAGACCTTACAATGGTCTGGATTTCCCCCCTTTTCGGTATATGATTCGAGCCGCCCATTACCAATCGGTTATGCTGAAAGCATGCAAGGAGTTATACCCTACTCTCCATCTTCCTCGAACCTCCTCTATATTGGAGCCAGACTTGAATCATAGTCTATAAGTAGTGAATAATCAAACCAACAAACACTAATGAGCCTATTTTCAACCACCGGTCCAAAAGTTTTAAGCTTGTGTTGATAAGGTATTTATAACCATGGTCTTATAAACTAGTATCATAACCTCTCATAATCCATATGGGATACTTAACCATGGGGTCTCATAAAAACTCTCCATCATTAACCCATTAAACAAAATCTAATAAGACACTTAGCAATAAATATTGAAAAAGGTTTTGAAGAAAAAGTGTTTTTTCGAAACAATCATGCATAAAATGATCTATTTAAAGCATAACTGGATTCTAGCAAAAAAAAAAAAAGAAGAAGAAAAGAAATTATAATTGGATTTATTTGAATTTTGATATAAACTTAGAGAGTTTAAATGGAAAAGTTCATTTACTTTTAACACAATCACAGAGGAAACCATCTAGTAACTTTTCCCATCATAAAGTGTACTAACAACAATTGCAAATGTAGGAAAGACATTAAATTAAAATATAAATTGTTGTGTTGAAATAAATAAAGGGAACTCATCAAAGAATAAATAACAATTCATAATAAATTAAAGATATAGTTCAATATATATATATATAAATATATATATATATATATGGTAGAGCATCTCTCCATAAAATAGGAGACTCACTAGTTGATAGAAAATAAATATTAATTGAATAATCTAAGAAAGGAACATAACAAAAGGATTTTCTAATATTGGTTTCCCTTAAAACTCTATAAAAATACTTTCGTTCTCTCTTGATAAGATAATTAATAAGATTACCCTATAAGATTATGGAATAAACCCAAAAAGAAAAAATTTAGAACACCCCATACAAGCCAAGGTTGCCCCTTACCATGGTTGACATGCCCCCGTTCCCTTAGGTTGACTCCCTCTATGACTTCTAAACAATTGCCTTGGCTTTAATAAGAAAAAAAAAAAGCTAACCTCCTTATGTGACAATGCAAAAGTATGAGGCTTTGGCGGTAGAATCTTTGAAAATAAAATATTTATGGATAATCAGGTTGTAACATATGCATACCAATTCTTTAAAAAAATACATAAAGATAAATAATATAATATTAATTACCTAAATACCATTACAAAATTGCATATAAGAAATCTGATTTACTTAAAATTAAAAAAAAAAATCACTTGTAGTAAATATGACGTGAAAAGTTATGTACGTCACTAAATTGTATTTAATAGATACAGTTTTATTAAGCCAATTTATTATTTTTGTTGAACACATAACTAAGATAATTCCATGGTTTAGTGGCAAGGGCATTAGCTTACATTCTATTAGGTTGTGGGTTCAATTCAAACATAGGCTTGTGTACTTTTATTTTTTGTATTCACTAGTATGTTGTATGTAATAAATACGATATTAATACAAAATATATGATTTTACAACAACATTCATGTAATTAATTTTATATAACTGCTATTTACGTAATTAAAGTAATAGTAGATCAGTAAATATACAAATATTTTGGACAACCATCTTATCAAATCAAATGAATAAGCAATAATATATATAAGTCTATCTTATTTAGGAAATATTACAATAAAACATTATAAACCAAAAGAAAATGAATAAAATGTAATAGTCATACAAAACATGTGATGCTATTATAGCATTTATGTAATTAATTTTATATAATTGCTATTTACGTAATTAGAGTAATGGCGGATCAATATATATATAAATATTTTGGATAACTATCTTATCAGATCAAAAGAATAAGCGATAATATAAATAAGTCTATCTTACTAACCTTATTATGGAAATATTACAATAAAACATCATAAACTAAAAAGAAAATAAATGAAATGTAATATTAATACAAAACATGTGATGTTGCGATAGCATTTATGTAATTAATTTTATATAACTGCTATTTACGTAATTAGAGTAAAGGTGGATCAATAAATATATAAATATTTTAGATAACTATCTTATCAAATCAAATGAATAAGCGATAATATATGTAAGCCTATCTTACTAACCTTATGACAGCAAAATTACAATAAAACATCATAAAGCAAAAGAAAATAAATGAAATGTAATATTAATACAAAACATGTGATTTTGAGATAGTATTTATCTAACTAATTTTATATAACTGCTATTTATGTAATTAAAGTAAGGTTGGATTAGTAAATATACAAATATTTTGGATAACCATCTTATTAGATCAAATGAATAAGCGATAACATATATAAGTCTATCTTACTATCCTTATGACAGGAATATTACAATAAAACATCATAAAACAAAAGAAAATACATGAAATGTAAAAGCCATAAAGCTAATGAGATATAGATAAACATGATAACTATATTAATAATAATTTAACTTCTATTTCCTTTTTTCTTTATTCAAGATCTTTTAGTAGATTTTCATTTCTTTATTTAGAAGTTGTAATTATATATATTAAAATTATTGATAGGAAAATATCTTATTACTATCGTAATTATATTTTATATTATATATATTAAAGGATCTTATTAATAATTTAATTTACAATAATTCCCAAAGTTTAATAGGATGAAAAAACGATTAAGGATGATTCATACACATCATAAGAAGCTAAAAGAAAAAACTTTTGATCTTCTTATTATGCATATATACTAAATAAAGTTTGAATATTAATTTATAAAAAAAAAGAGTACATTAATATATAAAACTTCATGTAAGTTTTGTTTCCAACAAAAATATATCAGAAAAAAATTTGAGTATAAACTTACTAATGCAATGAAAAAAGAAAATTGACATAAATATAAATATTATACTATCTTTTTTTATGATAACTTTATCTAATTGTATCATTAGCAATGTTAAGAAAAATAATATCATTTTGAATATATGTTATTAACTAATCAATTATTTAATAATTCACATTCATTTTCGTAACATTAATTAAAAAAAAACTAAACCAAATCATACAATTGATATTATTTATTAATAGTTTATGTGATAAACTGTAATATTTATAATATAGACAATGTAATGATTGTTTATGGTATATTACTAATTAAAAAAAAAAGAAATAGTTTGATAAATATTAAAGGATAGATTTCTTTTAAATAATAAATACATATAGAAAAAGCAAAATGACAAATATGAGAGTTGAACTCAAAACCTTACATTTGTAAAACCAAATATTCAATTGATAAATTATATTTAATTTCATGTTATATTTTTCTTTTTAATATATATATATATATTAAATTTTAAAAGCTGATTTTTCCCGAGTTTGGAGGGGTTGGGGCCCCTCCCCTCTGTTTCATCATGTATCAAAAATATATCACTTCGTAGTAAGTCATATAAAAGTTGCACTCCTCTAATTATGTTTGCATAAAAACTATGTCTCTTGTGTATACGTTAGAAAGATATATATATAAGGAAAAAAGCATAAATGCCTAAAAGATGTTATTAACAGAATGCACAAGTGATAAAAAATATATATATATATATATATGAGATTAAATGTTTGATTAATTTAAACATGGCTCGGATAACACAAATAATATTATTCGAAAGGACCAAAATCGCAAAAATATATTATCTAATGTTAAGGACATATATTTATAAAAAAAAGGTTGAGGACGTATTGGCTTTGATGGCTTCTGTTTCGCGAGACGCAAAGAAAGACAACGCCCTGTGAGAATTTCCTCAAGCATTTATGTAGCTTAAAATTTGGGTAAATTGTTTCATGCATAAATTGCCGCAGACAGGGAAAACACATGAAAATCGGCTGCAGTTGTAGGAAGGGAATGTATGTCTTTGCGATTTATGACCATTTATTTCATGTTTGTGTCGGTGTGTCTGTGATATCTTGAACAAACATCCTCCTTGTCCGATTCCAGACTAACACTACCAACAGCACTCATGATGGAGGAGTTCCTGCCCAACCATTAAAGGGGATCAATAAAGAAGGAAAGGAATCTACATCTATCGAGAGAGAAGCAGTGGATAAACAAAAATACACATCTCAGCATCATTGTTGACACAGGTAAGCAAATTCATGTATTATTTATAGAAAGCTATAAAATATGCATCGCATATTATATGCAAATTGTTCTGTATATCTTATATGTAAATACTATTTAAATTTTAATATATATAGTATATGCAAAAATCATCGTGATAGTTGTTTTGAAAATTATTATTAGACATGTGTTTATACAGATATTTTTTTAAAATTTATATTACGTATGTATATAAATATGGTATATAATACTTGATGAATTTTTTTTTTTTTTTTTTTTTATAGATGAAATTTCTTTTTAAGTACGTATTGATCTTGTGTTGTGCTTTGCTTGTTGGTCTCCAAGTAAAAGAAGGCATAGAGGGACCTGGTTGATCCCTGTCGGGGTGGTAGCTATAATTACACAGCCTATTCCGACAGTGATCCGCCATCGTTATTATCAATGCCATCCTCCATCAAAATTGCTTTCTATAGTAATCATTCTCCACAACACCAAGTTGGCCAAAATAGCTAGCCACGCGTTTTTTAATGGTGACATGGTCTGGGAAGAGCCTAACAAACCTTATGCACCCAATTATTGAATCTCCCCCATATATTATTAGTCTTTTGCGTATCAAAGCAGCCTCATGGACCATGGTACGGTCCACATTCATGGAGTAATAAAGATCTCCAATATCCATCCATTTCATATCAACTAGATCATCAACAGCATAGAAATCTCTACCTACCATGTTCTAAAGGGAAAAAGAAAAAGAAAAAAAAAAAAAGAAAAAAGAAAAGAAATAGTCTTGGTTATTAGTTAGTATATCCAGAAAAGCGGTGTTATATGTTGAACGTTGAACGAAAATGTCATATGAAATATGATTTCTCCAAGTACGCTAAATGCATACCCAGTGATCTCTACTTGGTATATAAAAGAATCTGGAGCAAACGACACACACCAAAACTTTTAGATATAATAATAATAATAATTATGTACACACACAAACACATATATATGGATGTTTGTCTATATATATGCATGCAATTATAAATAAATTAAACTACACTCTTAATAAGGAGGAGACAAAATCGGGAGTTGATTGAAGACTTTTGAGAGAGCAATTTCAAGCACTGTAAAAAAAAAAATCAATTTTAATAAAATAAATTAATACACATGCATATATACGTAAATAAGAATATAAATAAATACATACATACAAATTAGTATATATATATATATATATATGCATAACGCCATAATTAAATTAAGGCAATTCCAAGCAAATGAGAATTCTAATAACATATAAATCTAACCATAAAATAAAGACATACTTATGTAACCCATCTTAGATTCTATAAATAGGACCTTAGTTACTTTCATAATATACTCCAATACGAAATTATTTACTTCAACAATAGGAAACAGTACGATGAGGTCATGTTAAATGCTAAGTCTCTAAGCTAAATTTCTCACAATTTTAATTTTAGTAATCAATAAAACTCTACAAGTCTAGCGGTAGCCACTCTTCAAATCAACTTTCGAGAATATTTATACACCATATAATTCATCTAACATATCATCCAATCGTGGAATTGGATATTGGTACTTGACAATGATCTTGTTGATAGCTTGGCTACCGATGCATATTCTTCATAAGCCATCCTTTTTCAGTACGAGGACAGCTAGAATGGCACATGGGCATATACTTTCTTGGACATACTTACACTCAATTAACTCATCAACTTGTCTCCTTAGTTTGGCTACCTACTCAGGATTGAGTCATCGGCAAGTCGGTTAGGTGAGATTGCGCTGGGCTGAAGGTCAATATAGTGCTCAATGCCTTCAATAGGGGGTAAACCTTTTAGCAGTTTAGCATGAAATAGGTTGGCATACTCTTGAAGCAAGGTCTGTACTTCAGTAGGTAATTCTCCAATCTCCTTTAACTCAAGAAGTCTTCTGACCAATAGGAGTACAAACTCCTCCTTCTTAACATCCTTAGAAAATTGCGCTCAGAAAATCACTAAAACCTTCTTCTACAAGGATTTGGAAACCTTGAGTTGGGATTTTTTAACTTCTCCTAAGCTTATAGGAGTCAACATAACCTTCTTCTCTTCTTTTTAGAACATATAAGTATTTCTATACCCATCGTAGAGCACTTTCAAATTGAATAGTTAAGGTTTGCCAAGTAGTATATGTGAAGCATATATGTAAGCCTGCAATAAAGTGTTTGGGATTCGGTTGGTGAAATTTAGGGGGTTCGGGTAAGTTGTCTAATCAAGCATAAATTTTATGTCGAAACTAAAAATATTAGTAAAAGTGATCCTGTGATTTTGGATTTAGGAAAATAAATAATAAAATCATTAATTATTATAATAGTAAATTATATGTATATTATTCACTATTTATCTTTATCAGAAACGTATAAAATGAGTTCTCATAATTAACCGATTAATATATGTACACTAAAATATATTTTTTATTACGAATTTTTCAAAAAAAAGGAAAAGAAATTATTTTTTTTATATAGTTGCTTTGAAGGTGCGTACATATCTGCCAGTCGAGATTAAATCAATATAGTTTTTTTTATATATTTAGTATGTGGATTTTTTATTTTTTAAAATTGAGCTAGATTTACGTTTATTTAACTATTTATTTTTTAAAAAAAATTAAAAGATATAATTTGACAAATCTATTTAAGAAAACCTAACTAACTAAATCTTTTTGAAAACTCCGATTAAGATTTTTTATTTTAACAAAACTCACTACATGTAAAAAAAAAAATATCTTTACTAAATCATATATACAAGATACACTAAGATACGATCTAAATACGTATTTTCTCTGAAAATATGGATTTCGGAGAAAAGATACAGTTATTTTTCAAAAAAATGCAGCTTAACTAAATTAACAAAAATTGAAAATTATCTAAAAAAAATATGAAAAACAATATGACTATAATTATGAAAATTAAAAAAAATGCACTAAAGAAAACAAATTAGTAAAATAATTAAATTATCTAATAAGATAAAATAATTAATTTAAAAAATGATTTTATTACCTAAATGGGTCAAGTCACGCTTGATCAACTTATTTGTGTTGATCATCGTGATCATCTAAACTACATTCACGAGCTCAGTATAGAATTAATCATGCATGTGTGCAGTAGTGGTTGTGTGATCGTGCGTAGCAGTGCTTAAATAAGTGATCGTGTTCAATAATGTGTGTAGGCAGTATATTGGCTTTAGCTCGTGTATTGTATCTTAAGTATGTACTAGACTGTGATCGGGATGTGCAGTATATAAAAGGGCATCAATGTGTATGTTTCAATGTGTGTATTCAATGGTATGTGAGTGTATGTGATCCATAGTGTGTGCATGTGTGTAGACCTTAGTGTATGTACGTGAAGTGGTTAATGTCAAGCAATGGAGTGTCTGTATAATTGTGAGGCGTATTTATAGTGTAGTAGGTTGTGTCAGGCGATGGAGTGTTTGGTCGAGCGATGGTATGTGTATATGTACGGTTGCAAACGTATAATAGTGTAGGGACTGAGTATTCAGTGAAGTGTGCATGAGATGCGTCAAGTAAGCAAGGGGTAGCAAGTGAGGGACAGTGAGTAGTGCTACGTATTGGTAAAGGAGTGATTTGTGAACATGCGGATGTGTATAGTGTGACCGTGTCCGAGTGAGCTGGAAGTGTGTGTGCTTCATGAATGTATGTGTACCAGTGTAGTAGGTCCATTAGCAAGCCATGTGTTTGTGTATGTGTCGTGTTAAGGGGGATGTCATGTAGGCAAGTGATAAATGAGTGAGTGGCGTTGTGTATGGCTGATTACTGGGCATTGATGTGTAGGCGTGGGGATTAGTGTGAACTTGTGTCATATAGGGGTGGTTATCAGAGTGAGATGTAGGTCAATAAGGGCTTATTGTCATAGAGATTGTAAAAAAATCGTCCTCAAACTTCACCGTCGAATTACTATTCATAAATCATACAACCGAATCCTTCATATCTTTTTAGATATAAATTTAATCTCAACAAACCTTATATACAAAAGATACAATAATGAATCCTAAATACGAAAGATATGATTTAGATTTTTTGAAGATTCGACCTAATTTCTAGAAACCCTATTTTAATATAGGTTTTCTTTTTTTTGGGCCCAACTCAGTTCAACTTGATTTAGCCCAATAATCTATTTAATAAATCCTAAGTATATTTTATCCTAATATAAATTAGATCTAAAAAAAAAACCCTCTTTATATTAGATTGGCCTAAAAAATATTTCAATGAAGCTCGATCCTATAATGACTTAGAATTCATTAAATTAAACACATATGATTATCCAATTCGACCCTAAATAACTCGACTCGATACAACTTAATACTTTATTTTTATCATCTTCGTTTCTTTTATTTTTTAAATTTTTTTCTATATATTTTTTAATTATTTATTTTCTTTCTCTCTTTTTTATATATATTTTTTCAAACCTAGCCCAATAAAAATACTAAAATAAAATAGCAAAAATGATGTCTCTATAATATACTTTTTGTGTAGATTAAGTAGTAATAGGTAATATGTGAAATATGAAGATTAAATAAGTGAAGAATATTAAGTTAAATTTATAATATTATAATAATAGGAGAATATTATAAATTTGGTTTGAAAGGTAAATTTAAGAAATTATGCGAAAATGTAGGTTATTTTTACATCGAGAGTTAGTTTGGTAGTTAAATTAGGAAGGTAGTGTATCGTACCATACTAATCGAAATACTGATTAGGAGCTAAAACGTAGATTTAAGATACTTAAGCATAGTTAAATGAATTTCACATTTTAGTTCGAGAGGAATTCTTAGGGTTTACAAATAAAAATAGTAATTAGAAGTTAAAACAAAATTTGATTCAAAAATTGAATCAAGAATTAATTTAGAACTAGTTTGGTTATAGGGGATATAGAATTTGGATAATTAAATAAAATCATAATCTTAAACTAAAAACTAATGACTTAAAACTTATATATATAAGTGGTTATGTTAAATATAGATTATTCCTCGTTTAGAATTTATTTCAAAAGCAGAATCTAAATTAGGATTAATATAAGTATATTAGATAGTGAGTCAAAAACCTAAACCAAAGGCTATGCTTATTAAATAAACCGTAAGAAAAAGATTAAAAGGTATTTAAAATACTTACAAACAAAAAGTAATAGAAAGAAAAAGGTAAACTAAAACCTAATTTAAAAGTCGAAATCGTAAACAAAATAAGAAACAAATTCGAAACTTAATTGAACAAGAAAAGTAATTAAAAGAGACTTAGACCTAAATCAATAAATATAAGAAGATCATAAACTAAAGATAATCATAATCTAAATTACATAACAAAACATATCTATGGTTGTTATGTAGAAACTAAAACAATATTTGTATTATAAGGATTACTGATGATGGTCTGTGCGAGTCGCACTTTGAATGAGCCAGGGAGGAGCCCAAGTAAGTTGGGATTAATATGTTACTGTATTTCAGAGTACTAATTTGTAGTATTTGTAGACTTAAAATTATATTTGGTTGTGTTTAGTAGATAGTTGACTCTATGCATGCTTGTATGTGTTTGTTTCTAAATTTGATGATATGATTTTAGTTTATTATGCGTGTGATTTGTTGAAATGATTAAACACTTTGGCTAGATTTAATTAAATGTATGACTTGTAATTCTAAATTGGACCTGCATAGCAACCCATTAGAGGAAACATTAGGGTTCTCCGATCAAATATCGACTCCTTTGAAAAGGATAACACTAGATAACATAATGGGTCTTTTATTCATCTTCAGTTAACTTAAGTGATAGGTGAGGAGGTCATGGTAAGGATAAATGTAATGGTTCGAAGACAGTAGCGGGAGGAGTGACGTCTCCATTGCACAAGTCTAGGTTTAGTCGTGAGTTGTTACGTAATATAGAAACTCCTCAACCTAAATTAGAATGGGTGTAATTTCTTTAATCTTACAACAAATCAGATAACGTCGTATGATGATATTTGCTTAAACATGCATTGCATCCAATTAATTTGATTAATAACCCTGTTTGTGTTTGATGTATAGTTTGAAATCTCGTTCCAACTTACCGAGTTGTTGATTGCTTACATCCCTATAATGTTGTTGCAAGTGCTAGCTA
Source organism: Lumnitzera racemosa (assembly GCA_024138005.1). Taxonomy (NCBI): domain Eukaryota; kingdom Viridiplantae; phylum Streptophyta; class Magnoliopsida; order Myrtales; family Combretaceae; genus Lumnitzera; species Lumnitzera racemosa. The sequence goes on along the minus strand of JAMXBC010000002.1, from coordinate 102,453,231 downwards.
AGAAGTAGCTATATAATTACTGTAATGCTAACAACTGTTGGATCCTAAGGAGTGAGGATATGAAACTAAGGCTTACATACACTATCAAGTTTGGATTTTATCTTTAAAGCTTTTAGTATTAATTTACGTATTACTCAAGTAAATTATGATTAGGTTATTAAATCTTGTAAACATTTTCAGATTATTTAGTATAAATATGTATTTTTCAAAATTTCATAATCAAATAACATGTTTAATTTATTAACTATTTACTTCAAAGTGAGTTGATTGTGGACGCCTTGTGTAAATCAGGTTTAAAATAGTAACTGTAAGGTCGATTTCCATCCTAGAATGATTTACACTATGGGACTATTATAACTCTACCGCTTCGAGGCTTAACAATATATGGGTAGAACATCGTACAATAACTCGTCCTTGTATCTGTAACCAATAGTGATTAGCACTCTGACTTGTTCGGAAACAGGCAATCTTCCCTTTTCATTAAGCTAGTGAATTTTGTAAGGTTTAGGATGTAAATAGGTTTCCAACTTTAAAGCTTTTACTACTCCTTATGCTATTACATTGGTATAACTTCTTTCGTCAATGATTAAAGCACATAGATTACCACTCACTCAACAGTTCATGTAAAAGAGATTCTCTGTTTATTCATTATTGTCAGAAGTAAAGGTATTAAGGGATCTCCGTATAACCATATAATATTTTCCCATTTTAGGTTGGATTAAGGCGTTAGAATCTTCTTGAAACTCACCTAACAAATTATCAACACTTAACTCTTCTTATCCTTAACTTACACTCTCCACTTTAACCTGTAGCATCTTACCTTTGATAGCCATCACATGTCTATTCGAGCACTGACTAGTAATGTGTTCGATGCCAAGCTACTTGAAGCACTTTATCTCTCTAGTCTTTTTTCCTAAGCTTTAACCTTGGGCTTTCTTGACCTTAGGCTCTTCGGCCTTAGTCTTCCTTCAGCTATCATTAGATCTACTTGAAGCTTGACCTTAGTGATTGACCTCTGAACTATATTGAGCTCAATCATATGTTGGTTAACTCTGCAAGCCAGATATGCTTAGTATACCAAGTTGGCTGCTTGGTGCTCGGCTAAGCTGGTTTTGCCTTTATTGTTTTATACGCTAGGCAATTTTGCATAGCCTCATCTAAAGTCTTGATCTTCTATACTTGCACTACGTGCCTGATCTCAAGTCACAACCTAAATATGAAACTTGTGATAATTCGCGCTTTGGGCTCATCAACATCACATCATATCATCAACAATTGGAACCGTTAGACATACTTATCTACAAATTAGCTATTGTGCTTGAGTTCTTAGAGGTATCGGAAAGTACCTTGCTCATAGTGTTTTAGAACAAATCTACTAAGTTCAAATTTCTCGTCAAGCTTGTTAACATAAGGTCTGCAATTTCTTCCAACATATTATTGCATACCTAAAAAGCTTTAATGCAGCTACTTGGATACATAATGAATCTTAGTAATCATAAAAGTCAAAGATCTTTTCAACCTGCTATTCCTAATCTAAATACTCATCAGCACTACCAAATCTAGAGAAGCTCGGAACCTACACCTTAATGTGCTTAATTCCTCTCTACGTACAGAGTTCTTACTCATTAAACTTAGGAAACTACTCATCTTCATCTCCAACACCTTCCTCATCCTCATCTTCCAAATCAAGTCTTTGTTATCCGTGTCCTTTAGCTAGGATAGGTTATAGAGGTAGAACATTCATAGCACCAGGAGTTTGGATTTCCACACCTTATCTTCTTGGCCTATTTTGTATACTTTGCCTACGTTCAACATTTCCTTCTTAAGGTCAGGCTTCTATTAATTGTTGCACAATTACGGCTAAGTTATCCATAATTGTAGTAAGGTTTTGTATCTACTCATCTATAGTTCGTGGGGTTTGTTGCTCAAATCGTCCTTGACTAAGAGCATCACTCCCAACATCACCTATCTTTCCTTCTACACTAAGGTTCGAGATTCGACAACAAGGTTTCCACACTTACACGACCCAATAAAAGATTCCTCACATGACTACCAAAATACCTCACAAACTTCAATAAACTCAATACCTACTCTGTTTCATAGTAGAAAAACAAAAGATACAAAATATGTAACTGACCATTAGAATAAAATACTACAAACACTTCATGGTTCCTTCAAGATATTGAAGCAAAGATTGTAGGTCGACAAATATAGTATTAGCTTCGGTGAAGCTACTTATTAGATATAATGCACCAACGAACATGATACGACTTAATACTTTACTTGATATGACACACAAGTTAATATTAAGATTTACTTATTACTGATCTTGAGTTATTTGACAAAATAGGATAAGAGTATAGGTTGTTGCTCGAAGAGGGTATCTCACAAGAATAAGAAATAATATATAATGTCTATATACACCAAAATTCATTGTTTGTGGATAAAATTAAGGGATTATTTATAGTAAGTCCCTTAAGGCAACAATACAATAATGGAAATCACATAAAAGATAATGTATGAAGAAGATTCTTAGTACAAACAAAAAGGGATAAATATGACAAAGGAAAAAAAGGAATATAGTACAAATGTCAGAAAAGTAAAAGATAGATGACATTTTGTCATTGGGTTTATGTTTTGGAATCTCGAGGTATTGTAGTTGAGCTGAGTGAATGTTGGGGTTGTTGACGCTGAGCTGTACTGAACGCTGTAGAGGTAGTCGAGTAAGGCAATAGCTTGGCAACATAGGATAGGAGAGCTCGACATATAGGGACCTCGACCTCGACCTCGGTCTTGGTCTCGAAATTAGGCAGGTCAGTATTTAAGCACTCAGCTTCTAAATAAGAGAATGAGCAGACCAGCATATGTCCAAGCGGAGTACGTAAAATGTTTGCCATCTGGCTTTCCTAATAAGTGTACTCATTTGAGCTAAGTTGAGATGAGCAAACAGGATTCTCTTAACTAGACCCTATAAGCCTCTAAGTTTAGCTAAGGTGAGGATTCTCTTTCTCTCCATGTATCTTGGCTTGCTCGAACACCTCGGCCATCCTTAAGTCTTGTGAGAAGCAACCTATTGAGCACTTGCCTGAGGACTCAAGTGAGTACTAGGCTAAGCCTAAAGCTAAAAGTCTCATTTGGTGGGCGAGGACTCCATCAACAAACCAATCGAGCTTGAAGTATTAGGAACCGTCTCTCGTTGGGTCTAATTATTATAGATGAGGGTGCCTCTTGCCTCGCGAGCTCACTAATACCTGACTCATTGCCCATGATACACTTAGATGGCCTTGCTTGCCTCTTCGCTCACTTTGTCTCTAGCGCCGGCATCCCACCCTAAAACATTAATTACCGCTTGACATTTGTGGTACGACCAGTACACTCAACATGTCTCAAGGATGTCAAACCTACAAATCATAAATGTGGCTGTTAGCATGATCATAGCCAACCAACTCCTAAAGCCACCTTATTGATTCCATGACACATGTCCCCTATTAGTTGCCAGTACGAACAAACCCTAAGTTAATACGTATCCAGGTAGTTATACTCTCTTATACTGTAAATAGTGTAAGGAAGTCAATAGGTTAAGGGATTTTGAACCTAATTCTCACATTTAACCTAACCACTCTTCTCTAGACACTTCCTTAGCATCTGAGCACTTTTCCCTAAGGATTTTAGTGCTTAGATCCTTTTGACTCCCCTCTTTATTGTCTTTTTTACTGACTTGAGCATCAAAAGACCTTTGTAGGCATATCCATAAGGGGCTTTTTGCAAGTAATTAACAGTAAGGAGACTAGCAAGACCAACCCTCATTAGAGTCATATCCGTTATACCATTTGAAGTTGGTTCAATCAGCACCAACAATATTATTGAATGAATTTTAAAAGGTAGATATAAAGCATGTTGGAATCTGTACCTTGTATACCTTAAAGTACAAATTATAGGGTAGGTATAAAGTACAAAGACATCATGCCAATACTTTAACCTATAATAATAGGTTTCTAAAAATCGATATCTAAAATCTACGTTGTGGCTCCCGACATCCACCAAAAATCTACCTAGTTGAGTAAAGTATGCGTATATACCCTATACAAAAGGGTTATCTGCTTACTTTTACTAAATAAACCACCTTTAAAAACAACTTAAAAATCATTTAGAAATTTTATTGTAAATTAAGACTCTAAACTTAAGCCTAACCAAAACAATGAGGAGAAAAAAAAAGCACAAATGGAGTAAAATTGGGCTTGATATAAGGTTAATATCACATTTAGTACTTAAACTTTGTTGAAATATGTAGTTTACTACTTGAAGTTTAAAAAAATCAATTCAATACCTAATTAAAGTTTTTGTATTCATTGATACTACTTGACTAAATTCTGTTAGCTTCCATTTGTTGATGTGGCACGAGTTGATACGTAGTAATAGGTGAAACTGATATGTTATGTCTTTTTTTCTATATTAATTTACATTTGATGACGTGGCACTAATTGACACGTGGTAGTAGGTCTAATTGCCACATGTTGGCCATATGTCACCTTTTTTCTTATTATTTTATATTCACTAATGTGGCATTGATTGACATGTGGCAACATATCCAATTACTACATGTCGCCATGTGGCACGACGTATGTAGTGAAATTGAAAGTTGAATTGGGCATTTTTTTTTGAAATTGAAAGTTGAATCAAATAAGAAAAATTAAGTCAAAGTTAACTCTTTTTCTAGCGAAAAATTGTAATTTACACTTTAAAACTTTCTTTCCTTTTTCACAAGTCTCATAGATGGAATGCTTCATGAAAAAAGCCTTGTATATATATAGGTTATCTTAAGTCATTAGATGAAAAATAGAGCTCATGAGGTTGCTGTAGTATATGCTATGTTTGGATTTTTATTGTGTTTGGTTGGAATAAAAAAAATATTTTTTCCCTTAAAAGAATTGTGCCACATGGTATCACGTGGCGATACGTAGCAGTTGGGTCTATTGTCACGTGTCAACCAATGTCACGTCAACGAATGTAAAATAATAAGAAAAAAGGTGCTACTAGGAGATACGTTATAGTATACGTGATAGTTGGAGCTACTGTTACGTATCATCTAGTGTCATGTTATCAAATGTAAATTAATATGAAAAGAAAAAAAAAAGATGGAATGCATTAGTTTACCTATTACTGCTTGTCATACATGCCACATCAACAAACGAAAACTAATGAAATTTAGTCAGATAGTATAAATAACCACAAAAACTTCAATTATGAATTAAATTAATATTTTCAAACTTTAGGAAGTAAATTGTATATTTCAGTAAATTTGAAGTACCAAATACGATATTAACCTTTTAATATATCATGGGCGAATTAGCTCACCAATGTGATCAACCACATCACATAAGTGGTTAAACACCGTGCTCTCGGGTTGACCATTATTACCAAGTCAATCAAATATTTTTAAGAGAAATATATGCATCGATATTGTTTTTAAGAAAAAGCAATGAATTTTTTATCTATATAACATTTGTGTGCGTAAAAGTTATATAAAAACAAAGTTTTGAGATAAGTACCTTATTATTTTTATTTTTTGATTATTTATTATCTACTTTCCTCAATTTCCTTTTTTTTTTTCATTTTGGGTATTGATATTTGTCTCACTCTTTTTTTTTTTTCTTTTCAATTTAAGTTGTTGAAGAGTCTAAAAAGAAAAAAGAAATTGAAGGAAGCTTTAGGCACCAAGACATTAAGAATTGAAGGAAGAAAACTTCATGTATTTTGACTTTCGTTATCTTATTTTTATAGTGGTCGTTACAACATAATTGCTTGTTTATCTCACTTTCAAAATTGAAGCACCAAAAGAATAACGATAATAATAAATTTAAATACCAAGATAAGAAAATAAATAAACAAAAGTTAGACACTCATCTTCATTATCTCCGAAACCAAGTTACTAAAGGAAAGTTCAACGATGTCGGTTTTACCAGGAAAAGGAAAAACGTAAGGCGGTTCCATGGTTAGCTTCCACATACGTACGGCAGCACGGCTGACTTTAGTAACGATTTTATAATGGCACCATCCTAAACTGTGGACAACCCAACCTCTAAGATGTTTCGCAATCCAATTGCATTTATTACATTAACATCGCTAAATTATCAATAGTTTGAACTTTGATTATCATTCCAATTGCTTGTTTGACTTTACATATAGTGTCAAAAGGAACTACAATTTCCTTTTCCTTTTCTCTTTTTATGTTTTACCATTTGTCAACAAAAAGAGTTGCCAGAAAAAGATGGATAGAAAGTGAAAACCGGTGTTATTGATCAAAGAGATTGATTAGTATAAATACATTACGTTTATAGATAAATAATAAATAAATATATAGATACCGAGATTCTCGACTATAATAATTATGTTTATCTCGTGTAAGTTATGTGTTACATGTAACTTTTAAAAAGTGGCGTAAGACTAGTATTTTTTGAGATGACATAGAGAGAATAAGAGGGAGGAGTTATGGACAATCTCAAAGTCTCAAATATACAAACAGTGAATAAGAAATCCTTAAAAAACCTCAAGCATTAACCTTATAGCTTGGGTTAATGAAATCAGTATTTTGCTTTAATTGATTCTTTGATTTTTAAGAATAGAGTTTTCACAATACAATATTGTTTTTAGTAGTTCCAAATAAGGAGAGATGATCGAGTATTTGTAAACTTTTAAGCATGATGACATTTGTCAAATAATCTTGGTAATCGACGAATGGAATGAAGCATGCTTATTTTATGGTTATCTTGAATGAGTTTATTAATAACCTCATAATCGGCAGTTTTTTTTTTTTTTATAAGTGTATAAGCCTACTTGAAAAAGATTAGAGGTGAATAAATTGATCTAATGATTCATTTTCTAAGATCACTAAATCAATTTTACGGCGTTTATCTCAAATATAAATAGACTTATTATGTTTATTGTAAAGTCCAATGAGCCAAATCTAAGTAAATAATAGGCTTAATCTAATAATTAACATATTTTGATATATAATGCAATATAGTATTCAAAGGATTTCAATTCGTATATATTTTATAAAAACAGTTATATGTCAAAATATTACTGGTGTTTATATATTGCTATTGAATTCATGTGGCGCTTTAAAATCTTTGAAGCGTCTATTGGTATTAATAGTGGTGGTCGAGCTGAATTTTGAAATGATAAATATTCATCTACCTTCGAGAACTCCTACTTTAATTTCTTTAGGATACATTTCAACAACGTAAAGTTTTTGACTCTTCTGCTTGCTGCATTTTAACATTCAACTCGGGTCTTTTTTTTTCCAAGTGTCTTTTGGCTCCCCAGTATTAAATCATTAATTAGATTCGGATTAGATATCATGTAGAGATGTCTTTGGGAAAATAAGTACTGCTCTTTGTATGTATAGTTCCGCTGGCTATAGGATACTTGCAGTTGGTTAAAGTATTAGGAAGAAATAGAAACAATCCAAAACTTAATTTTGATACGAAGATACTCATAAATTTTTTAAGTGTATCTTAATATTCATGTTTTAATAAATTGGTAAATATCTTATGAAGATGGTAAATAATTTTCTTAAACTTTGATTAAAGCACAAAAAATCCTTCCTTATCATGATGGAATATAATACCTCTTAGGCTTTAATCTCAATGCAATCTTTTTAATTCGAAAAAAGCAAAAGTCCTCTATATTTCTAATTTATTAAAACTTAACTAATTTTAGAGTTATACTTTAAAGGTTTAAGAGTATATTACATCGAGATGAAAATTTCAAGGATCATTAGTAGTTTCTTCAAAAACTTAGACAATGTTAAGGTCTTTTTTTTTTTTTTCTCTCTCTCTCCTTTTTCTTTTTCTTTCCCCCCTCTTCTTTCATGGCACACTAGTAACTAAATGATTCTTTTATACATATCACGTTGCAAATGACTGCATGACCCTCGCTATTGGTTAAAAATTATTGGAGACGAGCTCGCTAGTTTTTTATTTTTTATTTATTTTTTTAATTTGTAATTTATCTTCTATAGCACAATAATAACTATCACATTATCTCTCTCTCACACACACACACATATATATATATATATATATATATGAAAGATACTTATACCAGAAGCAAATCAAACTTGTATAATTTTTAACAACTGTCTCAAAATTGTAGATTAAAACAATCAACGAACCAATAGTAGTCTTATAGTGCAACAAATACATGAGAGCTAAAAATGTGCGGCTGCAAAATGGGCTCAAATAATATGTTAAGTAAGAGTACATGGTATGAAGGGTTGAACACCATTGTATCAGAAACTAGCTAAACACACAGATTTATTGAATTCAATTAAATCTTGAATTGAAATAAATCCAGTACTCAAATAAATCAAAACTTGACGAAATTAATTTCGATTTAAATGGAAATAAGAAGAATGATTTAAAAAAATTACATGTTTAAATAAATCCATGAACTTAGGATAGACACAAATATAAAATACAAATGAGTGAATTATATTTTTAGATTAATGGTTTAATCAAATACCATCAACCCCGGTATCATTATCGCTAAAGTCTTATTAGCCATTCCTTGTATCTTTAATGGCACTAAGTGCTTTGTGATATTGTTTTGACATTTCATTTTTTACTTCTTAAAATTCAGGGTATTGAATATTGAGGGATATGTTTAATTTTTGAATTTATTACTTTGGATATTGCTCTTTTTCTAACCACAATAAAAACACTTATATTAGTAGAAACATAAGGTTACACATCAAATTGTCTGGAACCACAACTAATTAAATGGGAGGGGGTTAATTAGCCCAAAAGTAACAGCTTATTCCATTCTTAGTTTGGATTGCTATCCATGCTCTTGATAAATAAAAGAAAAGGAACAAGATCTAAGGACTTCAATGGTAAAATATCATGTATTACACCCGCTGATTTTCGAGATGCTGCTGAAGGGGGTTGAAAATAGCTTTGATTGTATGTGCCGAATCACACTCAACTTCTATATTAGTAACATGCGCAGTTTTCAATCTTTCCCTAATAGCACAAGTTTCATTCACTTTAGCATCACAAGTGTTGACAACCTTTGCATGAACTAATATCACGTGCTTTTTATATATTTATTTAGTAAATACTGATACAATTTTCAATTATTTTGAGAAAAAAAAAAAAGTAAAAGTGATATTATGTTTCCATCTAGATTATCTAGGTCGAGATCCAACCATTTGATTAATCAAGTTTAAACAGACCTTTACTAATACAGGTTCTTGATATCAAAAGGTCTGCTTGATAGCAAGGATTAATGATTGGATCCGCTAAACCGGACGGGTTAGGGTGGGTTTAACTATACTGAAATTAAATGCTATTAGTGGGTTTTACATAGATGTAGAAATCATTCAGCTTTACCAAAAAAACGTCGGAGACAAGTTCGCCGTCAGAAAGCGGGTGATGATGTAAACGTGCGGAGACGTTTGGTCTAACAACATTCATCTTTTCCCCGAACGGTTACTTTTTATTTTATGGGACCAAAGAGAGAGGTTCGACAGAAACACACCCACACAGAATAAATAGAGTAAACAGTTCCAAATAATTCTCAATTCTAAATTCATGGTCTCTTCTCTCTCTCTTCTCTCTGTCTCTCTCTTGTGCGAGAGCTTACCCATTGAAACAAGTAACAAGTCACAACGCACGACTCAAAAGCTTAGCTAAGCTAAGCTAAGCTAAGCTAGCTTTGAACTTTGACCTCCTCAACTTCAACTCAGTCCTCCACCTTAATTTATAGATTACGCACTATTTTCATCTGATCATCGTTTTGATTTGATTTGATTTGACAAACATCCGAATCGCGCTGCAATGGGAGCTCGTTGCTCCAAATTCTCTCTCTGCTGGTTCAACTCTCCTCTCCAACCCTCCGTTCTCGAATCCTCCGATCTCGGTACTTTCTTCCCCTCCCTTTTCCTACTTTTGATTCTCTCCCGAGAAATCGAATCCCTGTTGTTTCATTTGTTATTATCAACTTCCTAACGGCATTTTCGTCATCTCTTGTGAAGAGAACGGGGACAAAAACAACCGCAATTCATGGCCGAGCTTCCGCGAGTTCCGTTTCGAGCAATTGAAATCTGCTACCGGTGGTTTCTCCACCGATAACATAGTGTCGGAACACGGCGTCAAAGCTCCTAACGTCGTCTTCAAAGGTCAGCTCGATGACGGCCGTTTCATCGCCGTTAAGCGCTTTAACCGGCTCGCCTGGCCCGATGCTCGCCAATTCCTCGTCCGTTACTCTCTCTCTCTCTCTCTCTCTCTCTCTCTCCCAGTTCATTTGTTAGTGTTTTTGTGATTGGATTAGTTAGAGAAAGTTTATTGTTTGATTGATTTGTGTAGGATGAAGCGAAAGCAGTTGGTAGTTTGAGGAGTGAGAGACTGGCTAATCTGATTGGATGTTGTTGTGAAGGAGATGAGAGGTTGTTGGTGGCTGAATTCATGCCAAATGAGACACTTGCCAAGCATCTTTTCCACTGTCAGTCATTTCCATCTTTTTTCTATGACTGTTTGCTATCCATAATCAAACCGAATATTCTACTCCTTTATGAAATCTGAAGCGCTTGAAACTGATTCATATGATTCAATTGTTACATTTGATTCAGAAGAATGAATAAGTTTAGGGCGTGATAGAAAGCTGCACGATTTGATGTTGCATATAGATTTTGTCGTGGTGTATTTACGGTTTCATTTTCATGTGCCTGTGATTTTCTTTATATAGGGGATAACCATCCGATGAAATGGAGTATGAGACTCAGGGTTGCTTACTATCTTTCTCAAGCACTCGACTACTGTAGCAGTAAAGGCAGAGCTTTATACCATGATCTCAATGCTTATCGGGTTTTGTTTGATCAGGTGGAGGCTGTTACAAGTCTATGCGTCCTTTTGTTTTTTATGTTAAGATTGCCATATGCCTTATATCGTCTGAAATTATTGGGCAGGATGGGAATCCACGACTATCTTCCTTTGGGCTTATGAAGAACAGTAGGGATGGCAAGAGTTATAGCACGAATTTAGCCTTCACCCCTCCGGAATACCTGAGAACAGGTTTGTGCAAATTTCTTATATGAGTTAAATTAATTTATCTATCATTTCCATGGCGTGTCTTGGACATTAGAGAGTATGAGTTGATTGTACCTTGTACAGTGCATGGCTCAAAATTGTGCTCCATTTTTCTCCTGCTTATGGTTCATTTGAGTGATTTGCCGTTTATCCATAATTATATATCCTTTTTCGTGTTGCATTTAGTTAATTAGAGATTCAACATCAGTGTAGTGCAAGGCACTGCATTGGGTATTGTAGCTTATTTCTTTGTTTCCTGTTATTGTCATGCTTTGTGGCTTCTTGCATGTAGCTTATGGTTAATTAATTAACATTTCATCTTGTCCCGTGAAGATAGCTTGATTTGGTAGAATGACACAAGAAACTGATTTTCGCTTAGCAAATTTTGGAACTTATGCACAATGCAATTTATAGGCACAAGAGTTGATAAACTTTCTTTTGAGTTGGTTAACGTGAAATGAGAGAGTTGGTGTTATTTTCTTGTGTTGCTTTATGTTAAACTAACTCCTATTTATTTTAAATTGCAGGCAGAGTGACACCAGAGAGTGTTGTTTACAGTTTCGGAACAATGTTGCTTGATCTTCTAAGTGGCAAACACATTCCTCCCAGCCATGTATGTCTGTGTTAACCTATTATGTTGTGACAGAAAATTCATATACTCGACTTCTGTGTCTTTATGTTGAAAGTGGAATATCTTTGTCACTGTGATTGCTGAAGAGATCTGATGCATAGCTGTCCCTTCTCTCTCTCTCTCTCTCTCTCTCTCTCTCTCTCTCTTTGGTGGAACTTGTAGTTAAGTGAGACAAAGGGACAATTAGCCACATAAGGAACTGTAAGCTTACATGTGAATGCACGTATGAGAGAAGTCATATTAGTTTCATACCTATCTTAGGAGAAAACTCTCGGTTAATGGTACATGATTGTTCTACGTCGATATAGGAATTTTACAGAACTCGGATCAAACAGGAAGCATCACTGACTACCCACTTCTTTAAATCCAGAACATGCTGCATGACAATTCATATTTTTCAGCACAGGGCACAGATTCCACACTTTCACTACTAGTTGTTTGCATGTCATGGCTGTGACGTTTAGATTTCATTTAAATTTTATGCTAATCATTGTGGAGACATTTCCATCCAGATTCTGTGTTAGCATAGTATGATATAAAAAGATTATTAGGCATGACAATTCATATTTTTCAGCGCAGTTGTTTGCATATCTTGGCTGTGATGTTTAGATTTCATTTAAATTTATGCTAATTAATGTGTAGACATTTCTACCCACATTCTATGTGTAAGCATAGCATGCTACAAGTAGATTAATTAGGCATGAGTAGCCATTCTGTCTCATGCTTACATTAGGTTGCCTGAAACTCTGAACAAATTCTTCTTGGTAGCTTCTCAAATACTTTATACATGTTTTGGAGTGTTTGGGCTATTACTGCTCATGAAGTAACATAAAAAAAGTACCAGTCTGTTGTGTGTTTCCTTTAAATCTTCTTGGTGCCTTTACGTAGCCGCAGCTTTTTAATTTGTTGCGTCAGCTAAATTTCTTAACTGCTTTCTTATGTTTCCATGCTTTTCTGAAAATCATTTTGCCTGAAGTTTCTTTTGGAAGATATGTAACAGAAGTAATGTACATTTTTTGGATATAATCAATGGAATGATTGTCTTAATGTGTGTTTTATATCGAACCATTAAAATAAAGGTTAGGAGCCCATCATGTTTCAGGCACTTGATCTTATCCGTGGCAAGAATTTTCAAATGCTGATGGATTCAGCCTTGGAAGGTCAGTTTTCAAATGACGATGGTACCGAGCTAGTGAGACTAGCTTCTCGTTGTTTACAGTATGAAGCTCGCGAGAGGCCAAATGTGAAGTCCCTTGTTACAGCTCTTATGTCACTTCAGAAAGAGACAGATGTATGCATCATTTTATCTCTATGCAATATTAACATCTGCAATGCAGCTGAACATTTCTTTTTCCCTAATGCAAACAGATTCTTACCCATTTCTAAGAAGAATAAATGTATTTTCTTGTTGCCAAAACCTCCATGTTTAAAATTTCATGAACTATTTGTTATCTTTAATGAAATTATAAGTTTGATATGTTGCTAGATTGCTAATAAGCCAACTTATTGCAACCTGATAGGAATATTAGGAACATCTCTTATTGAGTATAACTAAATATTCATCTTGTTATTTTAATCTTTATGCATTTTTGGAGATTGCATTTATACTTAAGTAGGGAATCTATGTTATAAATAAGTGATTTCACAAGAAGATAAACAAGTAGAGTTTTCTAGGATCAGTATAAATAAGATGAGTTACTGTACCAAAGTTATAGTTCTATACAGATCATAGGATTCACGAGTCTCTAGAGATTGAAAGGCTCTGTTTAATGATCCCTAAAGCAACAATCACCATCTGTTCTAACCTTAAAGGAAGGAACTTTGACAAATCTGAAGACATCCAAAACACCGATTTTGTAGATCCTTTGACTAGAGCCTTAGGACAGGTTCATAATGATTTGGCATTAGAATTGTTGTCATGGGTGAATCTAGGGTTCGGGATAATAAACTTACGGCTTGAACAATATTCCTTTGATAGGGTGGAGTAGGTGAAAAAAGATAATCCCTACACACCAATATGGAAATTAGACATCAAATAAGGGTGAAGAAGACTGTCATTGCTTGATAGAGTGAGGAGGGAGCCACTAATAATGGTGCATGTTAACATGTATATCGCAATTTGAGTTAGATGACTCATGGCACGTGGTTTGTGGCTTCACCAGGATGCAATAGAGAAGGAAGAGGAGAGGCAACCAATGCAAGACTCAAGGTTGGAACAGTGAAAAAAATTTTGGTTACAACCCTTTAGATACTGTTGTCAATTTATGTACCACTCTACCAAGCCTAAATTAATGACAAGAGAGCCACCAGCTAATAACTTAGTCAATTTATGCAGCTAAGGTTCTTTTGGGGGTTCTCTCACACACTAGGTGTATGATTTCATTTGTGAAATGGCTTGGCATGCCACTCCATGGTGAATCCTTGTACTCTGAAGTTTGAGCCAATCAAAGCTTCAATGCCTAGCTATTCCATGTTAAAATTTCCATTATATGACGAAGTCATGGACCTAAATTGTGTGGCTGAGCAAATGTGAGAACTTCTAGGTTGAGTGGGTTAGCTTGGCTTTTTTCCACCTAGAGGTATATATGAGTCAAATCTACTCATAAGTTATTTGAGCTTAGGTTGGTATCTACTTGAGTTTAGGCTACTCAAGTAATTTATCAAATTGGGTTTGAGTTTCATAATGTTTATATCAACTAACTTGTACGCCTAATAAAGCTTGAGTGGAAGATAAATTTTACTTGAGCTTGAGTTGAATTGGATATTAGTATTATTTTAATTAAAAAGAAAATATATTCTTTGGAATAATTTGAGACTAAACAAGCTTGGTTGAATTCAAGCTCAAGCTGGAAATTCCAGTTTCATTTGAGCTCCAATCGGGTTTGAACTTTAAAATTTTGAGTCAAATTTGAGTTCAGCACTATATCATCTAAATTGGATTTTTTATAGCCTTACTTTGACCTACTAAGAAATTGGAAAGCTGGTGTTTTCACCCAGACCGGGAGGAGCTGGAGATACCATGGCAAGAGTTAGTTAGCTTTGGCCTAGTGATCTATGTTAAACAAGAGTTGGATAAACTGAGTCAGATTGGGGATGATGATGCTGGACAATTCTTGGCCTTACTCGCATGTGCAGTGGGAGTAACACCTATGATTTTTTTTTTCCCCTTTCACTTCAGAATTGTCTAAGATGATTCAGATTATTGTGGAGCTTTGGAACTCCTCAGCTCTTTAATTGCTATGAGACTAGAGTAGGCCTATGAGAAGAATTTTCTAATCAATTAATGACAATCACTTGGGAGCTGAGAAGTTGTGGCACTTGAAAGAGGAGGGTGTATAGTAGAGGTGAGTGGAGCACAAGTTGTGGGTTCTTTTGTTGACTTAAAAAGCAATGATGGAGGTGATTATTGTTCGGAACCCTTCAATTGGGGGCACCATCTTATGAGGCTATTCTAGCTGGAGTTAGTTGATAACAAGGAGGTTGAAGAGGAAGACGAGGTGATTAACTCCTGAAGTCTCAGTTCAGTATGAGCTTGGAGCCAAGCTCACAATCCATGGAGGGAGTATTGTTATGAACATTAGGAATATCTTTTGATAAATGTTTCATCTTTTATCTTTTATTATTAGAAGACTAAATATATATCTTGTTTGATTTATCTTTATCTTTATTTAGAAAATGTTAAGGATGATAGTCCTTTATAAATAAGCGATTTCATAACAATGAGAAAGAAGTGGAGTTGTCCTAAAGTTGCAATTTTAAAGTGATTGGAAAGTTCTTATTTTACAAGTCTTTAGAGGTCGGAGGGCTCTTACTAATGAGCCCTAAGAGTATCATAGATACTAAACATAAAGGAGGAAATTCTAACAAACCTAGAAACATTCCAAAAACTCAGTTTGTAGGGAGTTGCCCATTGACAAGATCTTTAAGCTGGATTCACAAGATCACCCACTCTTTGAACTGCTATTCAATTCGTTATATCAACCTGAGCACCTTTTCTCAAGTCATTTACATTCTTAACATAAATCTCTGTATCTTTTGTTCATTCATGAGCAATCTTGCAGGTTCCATCATATATCCTTATGGGCATAGAGCGTGAAACTGCATCTCCGGCAGAACTGATGTCATTGACTCCTTTTGGTGAAGCTTGTCTCAGAATGGATCTTACTGCAATTCATGAGATATTAGAGAAGATTGGATACAAAGATGATGAGGGCGTTGCAAATGAGGTATGCCATATGTAGTTCAGACAATCTTTAGTGCATAATTAATTTCATCTGTTATTACTCTCTTGTAATCTATTCTTAAATTATGTCTAGAAAATTTGGGATGTCACGCTACGAAGAGTTCTAGTAAAAGTATCTTGTGGTGTGGCCACAACTTTATGTTAGATGGCATGTTGTGGAAGAACACACTGTACCTATAAAGGGGAAAAAGTTAGTTAAGTGAAGCTTGCACTCTGTGATTTGAATATAAACATTTTAGATGTGATCTTTTCCAACTTTATCCTTATGCTGCAAAACCAAGGAGATGATGAGCCAGATGATAGTTTAATTAAGTTTATATTATCATTTGGTTAAATGACACTTAACCATACCCATGGAAGTCAACTTTCTTTCTACCCAATATATTGTCAATATTTTAGGGGTTGGTAATTTGTGATTGATTCCTAATTAAAACAAAATGGCGACTTTTGGTTCAATTCTTTATTTAACCCGAACTAAATCACAATAAATGTCCTGAACTGAATTGAAAATTAGCAGTTTGGTCTGATTCATTTAGCTATTTGAACTGATATTGAATTAGCCTATTAAAAAGTATAATTTCATTTATTGAAAAATCAATACATCTCATAATTGGTTGGATTTTGTTCAACAATGAAACTTTTAAAATATATATATTAAAAAATAAAATAAAATAATTCAATGCCACATTAAGCCATTATGAACAAACGGAAGCAGCAAAAACATTCTGAACCTTCTGTTAAGCTTACTGAATAAAGATATCATCTCAAGTACAAAAGAAGTACAAGTAGAGTATACTCAAAAATACATTATAAAGAATAATTAGAGAGCGCACTGTAATTGCACTTCCATAGATATGTAGCCAAAATGGGAGTGACAGGGTCAAGTGCTGGAAGGTATTCATCCTGAAGCTCTTGTTATCTTTGGAAACACATTCAATGGATCTAAACCTTAAGCTAATCTATGTGAATGCCGCTGTAGATTTATATCACAAACCACCCACCACCACCCCCAACAACCCTGTGCAGGCCCACCCCCCCACCCAACCACACCACACCACCACCACCGCCCCACACCCCACAACAACAAAAAACCAAACTTCTTCTTTTTCCACGTGTCTAGGCCAAATTAATGGTCATGACTAATCACATGAATCAAACTAAATATGATCCCAATGTTGATGTCGGGACTCAACCTTGAGACTTCCTGTCTTATACTACAATAAATTTTATACCAAAAGAAGTGATCTAAAAGCTCACGTTTGCGATTTGTATACAAGCATGCTTTTATATATTTTATGTTCAAAGCTCCTTGTACAGTCCATGGCTATGCACATGTATTTGTGGAATGCCTCATTCATTTCTTTTAAGAAAACCAAAATGTGTTTAGTAATACCTGCACTCTTGATGTGCCCTGCATATATTTCCTGTCCTGTTTTAAGCAATTACTATCATTCTTAACAATTTCTAAGAAACATGTTTTCACAGCTCTCTTTTCAAATGTGGACCAATCAAATGCAAGAGACACTAAATTCAAAGAAACAGGGAGATTCTGCTTTTCGCACAAAGGACTTTGGAACAGCTATTGATTGTTATACGCTGGTAAGTTCTTTGGACTTGGACGTGCATCTCAATCATTTCTGTTACAAGATGCTGTCTGTCTGCTAGACTGTTTCGTCCTGTAGCACTATTGGCATTAGAGTGGCATGTTGACCAATGACAATCTACATTTAAGTGATATAGAGTTCCAGTTCATCTTAGACTAGTTGGCCAAGGGAGGGAAAAAAAAAGAATGAAGAAAACCCACCAACACAATAGCAAAGAATGAATAAATTTTTTTCCTCAAGTACTATGTGCAGGAACCTAGATCAAACATGGTGGTTCAGCAACATTGACATTGTCTTTTACTGCTCGAGCAAGTTAGTTTACTGTTGATGGGCAGGAGGATGTTTAGCTTTGATTAGTGGACAGGAAGATGTTTCACTTGGATTAATTTTCTGGTTTCTGTATAACTATGCTGATTGGACAAAGATTAGAAATAAGGGTACATCAGAAGGCAACTACATTATGCAATTGTGTGTTGTCAGTTTATGGGATCCTAAAGTTTCTTGAATTCATTCCTATGCAGTTCATCGATTGTGGGACTATGGTTTCACCGACTGTTTATGCTAGACGGTGCTTATCATACTTGATGAGTGACATGGCACAAGAAGCTCTTGGCGATGCAATGCAAGCCCTTGTTATCTCTCTAGATTGGCCTACCGCCTTGTATCTTCAAGCGGCATGTCTAATCAGCCTTGGGATGGAAAATGAAGCTCAACAATCACTTAGAGATGGCACAAACCTAGAAAATAAAAGAAACAAACATTGACAGTGTATAGGCTTTGATTTTTCATGTTTAAATTGTATTTTGAATCTTCATTCTCTGTCTCTCTCTCTCTCTCTCTCGGTTCTTGTATCTATTTTGTTCGTGATTTGTAAGTCGAAACCTTCGATTTGTGCAGAGTAGGAGCTATGTTTCCTTCTTCCTTTTTCGAAATTCATTGATTATTATTCTCGTGTGTATTGTTCAGAATGGCCGTTGCTTCTGTTAATATCTACCCTTATTTAGATTTGCGATTATTCCTTTTCCTTTTCTCCTCCGAGTGAGAGTGAAAATTGCAAAGTTTGTGGTATGATCTTTCTTCGGTTGCATTTGGCTCATCCGAACCAGACCAAGTATTACGAGCCTAGTTACCGAATCCAAACGGTTACGAGGATTGACAACATAAGGAGTTCACAGCTAAAGTTATCATCCATCCTTTCCTAACTTGTAATATGATTGGTCTTGAAAAAAAAAAAAAAAGAGTCCAGTGAAGTCCTCGAGTATTTGTTAAGGATGATTTCACATTTTATAAAGCAAAGAATATTTGGAAAATGAAAATTTCCTTTATTTGAATGTTAACAAGCAACTTCATATGCGGGTACATTATTACGTTAGGATTATGGACGGTAGAGCTTCTGCTTTTTCTCCGTCTCATTACTCATTTTAGTGGTATTTATTTATTTATTTTTGTATATATCAACTCTTCTTCTTCTTCTTCCAACAGCATATCAACAAATAACTCCATTATAATAGTCATTGTAAAATGTGGGATAATGACGGTCAAGGATTAACTCGTTTAACTTATTTACACACCTTTAGTTTTGAATTTTCTAATTTCAATAATTAAGTTCTAAAATTTTAAAGCATAAGGCATAGAATCTAACGCTTAAATGGTATATCTTATTTTATTTTATTTTTTTCCTACTCTCATGCTATTGCTACATTAGCAAATTGGGTAAAAGAAAATTAAAAATGGTAAAAATTAAACAAATGGTAACTAATGAGTTTTGTACATCTATAGCACAACTTTCGAAAAATAGTACGAAAATAGGATATAAAGTCACACACCTTCATTGTGTGGTTATTCTTTGTATTGAAGGTACGCGTTATGAAAGTATTTTTTTTAAGGAAGATGTAAGTCAGAAGTGCACCTTTGTTAATAAAGAAGGCACATATCAAACGTGTGTCATCCTTAATATGAAAGGTGCATTGTTGACCTGTGCCTTTTTGTTTACAATGAAGGCGCACTCAACCCATGTACCTTCACTTTACCTATATAAACACTATTTTCGCATTCTCTCCTCATTCTTTCACATTTCAGTTTCGAAAGTCTCTCAAAACCTCTTATTTCCTCTTTTCAAGCAATAGCGTAACTTTATTTTTTATTTTTTTACTAATTTGTAAGTAACTTTTGGTCATCCTTTATTTTGCAATAATTTTATAATATACAAATTACATCGTTAGTAAGGTTGTAGACATTTACTTTTTACCTCTTTATTTATTTTATTTTTAAAATAGGTTTAAGAGTCCTAAATTATAAAAAAAAAATACAAAAATGGGAAAAAGTACAAAAAAAAAATAAGAAATTTAAAAAAATACAAAATATGGAAAAATTTAAAATTTTGAAAATTCATAAAAAAAAAATAGAAGATTTAACGAATTTAGAAAATAATAATTTTTTTAGATAATTTAAATAGAATAGAATTTTTTAATTTAAATAAGGAGAAGATCATTGATTTTAAGTTTGAGCTTAGAATTGAATTTAAGCTAAGCTAATATAAACCATATGTATAATTTAATTGTACATATGGATAAAACACAAGTTAACATCCTAACGGATAAGTATATGGACATTACATTTGGGTTTGGTTTGGGATTAAGGATTTGAAACTTATTAGATGCATAAAAATGTCTCTTATCCTTTTCGTTTTTCACACTTCAAGTGCTACCATATATTAAGGTAATTGTGATATGTGACACTCTATAATTGACCTTGACAACGCATTTTCTTTTTCCCTTTTCTTTTCTCCTTTCCTTTCATTTCTCTCACTTTCTCATTAAAAAAAAAAAAAAAAAGAAGAAGAAAACACACACGTATGCAGGGATTGGGGGTGAGGGAAAGCATTTTTTCGAGCCATCGCCAAACACGCACAAACACTAATTCACACATGCATAAATCGGAGGCACTCTCTCTCTTTCGCTCACAAGACACACATATAGGGGAAACTCACATACAAACATTGATTCATACATAGACTCTCTACTGTCTCTCTCCTTCGAAACCAAACACACAACTCACACAACAAGACACCGGGCTGCTCTCCCTTTCTCTCCTGCACACTTGACCATGTACAAACACACAACTCACCGACTCTCTCTTTCGCTCACAAGAATACACACAGAAGGACTAGATTAACGGCCTCTCTCTTGATCAGATGCAACTAAAACAAACCACAATTGGTCCTCTCTCTTTGTCTTACTCCTACAGCATACAGCAATATATAACCCATATATTCACGAACACTACCAAAAGCTTGACCCTCACTCTTCGACCTCCAACCCCTCGCAACTAAATACCTACGCATGACCCTTCTCTTTCGACCAACCCTAACCATACCCCAATGTCACTTGAACTTCGCCCAAACACCATTGTGCAATACACTTAGATCTACGACACCATAGTGGCACCCAACAACAAAACCCGATCTGATGACCTTACATGTAACTACCCATCGACCCGCTCTCTCTCTCGATCTAAGCACGCGTCGAACCATGCGACACATTCACCACTACAACAAACACCACCAATGGCCTAATTAAGCTGTAGTACAGCTCTTACCTTTGCTAAACCTAATAAGAAACCCACAAAACTACTCTTACCCACTCGAAATACGCCTTCAAACAACCTCCGATGTACCGCTCTAGCTACTGGACATGACTCAAATTTGACCCGACCGACTTGATTTGGAACCCTTTAGCTGACCCTTGCGCTTGCAAGCTCTTGGCCCGACCTTGTTTGTTTCCGCCTTCCTTTTTTATATTATCTTATTTTATTTTATTTTTATTGTTGTATTATTATTGTGATTTGTAATTGTAGAAATAATAAAAAAAAAAAGAAAAAATAAAAGAAAAAAAAAGAAAAGAAAAAAAGAAAAAAAATGAAGAAAAAAGAAAAGAGTAGTTTATTTTATTTATTCATTTTTTCAATAGAAACGGATAAAATAGAAGGAGTAATAAATAAATAAGATAATAAAATAAAAATAAATAAATAGGTTAGTAAATAAAAATCCCTTTTAGGAAAATTAGGTTTTCAAAAAATAAATAAAAATAAGTCGACCCTTTCCAAATTATGACTATTTTAGGACTTCCAAAAACAAAACCTCGATTTAAAACCTTTTAGGAAAATTTCTTAAATAAATGGAACCAGATAAAAACATAAACCTAATTTTTTCAAAATTAAAATCAATCAACTCGCTAAATTTTTTATCAAACGAACTGTGGAAGTTTGATCTCGAATAGCGGGTATGTAAACACTCGTACGTACTGGGCAACTTAAAATATGAAAATTTTTATTTTTTCCATCTTTGTAAATATTTGTATAAATTAATTAAATTAATCGCATGTATAAATTAATTAAATTAGTTGCATGTAATATAATTAGTCGTTTAGAAATTGAAAAAGCGTATTATTGAAAAGCAAGATTAAATTTGGAAAGTTAAAAAGTGATACTCATTTAGGGTTTAATAAGATAGCCCTCAGATTCGGATTTTTCGTTTTAGAAAACTGTTTTTGTAAAATTGGTTTTATTGTGAGACTGGTAGCTTAGTTATAACCAATCTATTTGATTGGTTATAACTTAACTCTTTTTCCCGACTCTAGTTGGGTGGCGACTTCAGAGTATTTTCAAAATATAAAAAACTAATTTTCTTTAAATCTTAGTCGAGGATTAGCATTAAACATGTAGGGTTTAATACTAATCGATTTAAAGAAGACTAATCCATATAAAACTAAGAGGAAAAAACCAAGCTCGATAACAATAATATTTATATTATCAATATAAACTATAGTTAGGTGATAATTTTTTTAGTGTTTATATTTTTTTAATATGCATGTTGTATTCTATACAATATTCATATGGTAATATATAGTTATATAAATTGTAGTGGTTACGTAAAAAAATAGTATGTGATCTATAAATTGCTGACGATTTTACTTGTATATTAGTATCACGAACTAACAATATTGTTGTCATAGTAGATCGTTGTGTGCCGTATAAAGGTTTACTATCAACCCCCTTATTGATCGCAGACCTTTCATACAACACATAAGGCTTTTCTACTATACGTTACTATTAAGCTCATAAATAAGTAATATAGAGCAATTTTTACTAAAATTTACTTTTGAGATATAAATTAATTAAGTAAATGTGTGAACTCATTACATTACACACCAAAAGAATATTACAAACAAATGTAATTCATAATAGGAATTGTATCATAAACTTTAAACTATGTTATGAACAAAATAAAAGTAAATAATTATCTACAAAAGCTTTTACAAAATCTTTTCTACGCTCTCTGATCGCTCCAACCTGTCTCCACACGAGACTCACCATGGAAATACCTTGGTTCAAATTAGTGAAGAGGTTTTCCTACAATAAAAGGAATCAATCGAAGTGTAAGCTTAAGTTTAATGAGATAAATATTCTCATCAATACCGTATGGCAAAAATTTATTAGATGCACAATCATATGAATGCATGAACAATCAGTATATCATACAATGGCTTAGGAACTGCATATGACTTAGAATTACGCTTTTTGTAGTCCGGGTTTGGAGATAATTAACCAACCCAAACCAAAATCTGAGTTCTAGCCCGTGGGTTTTTATTTCATTCGCATTATTGTGCTTAAGTCAAAACAAATATATATATATATATATATATATACTTTCTTTACCGAATATTGAATCATATTTTCAAAATCTCAAGCCTAACGGTGTGGTGACCTCCGCAATTTACAAACACATATCCTAAGCAGAAGCCATAAGATATGGCCCCTCGCCTATGATTGGCGCCTAGTGAACCCATTAACTTAGAATAGAGACTCAATAAAATGATGACATAACTAGTGTCCAATTTTGTAGAAGGCCCTTACTCCTATGAGTCCCTTCCCATCTGTAAGCCCCATAACTAAGCAATCCGAGGTTTCGATCGGTTGAACGATCCGATCGAGCCTAAATTATAAAGTAAAGCTAGAAATATTAGTAAGCCGATCCCGTAAGTTTGAATTTAAGAAAGTAAGTAATAAAATAGGAGACTACAAAATTTTCAAATTTTAAGTATATAACTCGTTATTTATCGAAAATACGTAAAAGGCATTCCGGTACTTAACGAATCGCTAGAGATAAATTATATGTATACTAAAAATTATAAAATAACCTAAATAATATTTAGGAATATTTATTTGTACTATATATGAATTTACATGTAGGTATAAATATGCGTAATTACTTAAAATACGCGAAATGTGCTAAAATTATACCAAATAATTAAAGAAAATTATAAATTAATTATGGAAAAATCATAAAAAATCATAAGAGGATAAGATGAATCAAGATCAGGTCGTGGCATGCCAGGATAAGTAAAAGAAAAATCAACCAATAAAATTTGGACAACATAAAAGCCAAAAATCAAGGAAAATGGACAAAGTCTTGTCAAATTAATGCATAATAATTACAAAAATTTTCTATAAATATCAAGAAAAATTCAGAAACTCATTTGGCCAGATACAAATCAGAGAAAATTAGAGAGAGGCAAAAATTGAGAGAAATATTCGGTTTAAAAAAAATTAGAAAAAACTGTGCAATTAGGGCCTTTAACGGGAACCCCCACCGGACGAGCAGCTGGGAGTAGACGGCCACCACCACCACACGGTGGTGGAAACGCCCAGGCCGAACGACAAGGCCACGGAGGCCAGCGGTGGCCGGAGCTACCTAGATCGGTGAGTCCGATTTCCATCCCGATTTTGTGTAATTTTGTAAAAATAGTAAATATAATTATAAAATTATGAATTTTGTGATTATGAGATATTTTTGTATGTAGTTTGTAGGAAAAATATTATTTTAATAAAAACATGCCCCGTAATATATGGTCCTTAAGAAATCATGCAAAACCGAACATGTTTCGGTTTAGAAATAAATGACCTTCAGAGTGTAGTTTCAAGCCCAAAATTTTTGTGTAGATTACTTAGATGATATTGAACATTTTTATGAAGCCTGTTTTCAAAAATTAATTTTTGAAATTTTTAGATAATTTTTAGGCATTAAAATGAGGCATAAAATGGGTAATTTAAGGTTAATTAAGTAATTAAATTATTAATTACTGACTTAGTGAATAAGTAGATGTTTAGGGATGTTGAAATCTGATGGAGAATGATACTTGTAGCATTTAGGGTGTTAGATGTAATTATTAGGTTAATTATGTAGTAAATAAGTAATATGGAAAAATAGTACATTTTAAGTTAATTTTGTAAATTAGGGTAATTAGGAGTAAAATCTGATTTAGGATGAATTTAGACATTTTGAAATGATAATTGATGTTTAGAGATGATAATTAGAGTGATATAAATATTAGAAGTGTAATATATACATAAAAGGTAATAATATATAATAGATAATTATTGGAAATATAAGAAATAGGAAATATTATAATAAAAATTGATATTGTGATAATAATAAAAATGTACAATAAATCTGATAGGAAATTTAAATTTATGTAATTATATGAAAAATGTAAAAATTTATTACATTAGGAGTGGATTCGGTACACTAATAAGGATATAAGTGTACCGGGTGAAATAAAATACTGACTAGGGATAATGATTGTATTTAGGAGATCGGGAAATAATGTGATTAATTTCACATTATGTGTTGAAACGAATTTCTAGGGTTAGAATATAAAACGCTACTTAGAAAATATAACTAGAACTTAATTTAGAAATCGATGCAGAAACCGAACCCAAACCTAATCCTAAACCTAGAATAATTGTAAAAAACTTAAGACCTAAATAATTAGGTATCTTAAACCCTAAATAAAACATAATGATAAGCGTTATAGGATAAAACG
This sequence comes from Lumnitzera racemosa, assembly GCA_024138005.1. Classification (NCBI taxonomy): domain Eukaryota; kingdom Viridiplantae; phylum Streptophyta; class Magnoliopsida; order Myrtales; family Combretaceae; genus Lumnitzera; species Lumnitzera racemosa. Next base: position 102,427,780 of record JAMXBC010000002.1, on the reverse strand, counting down.
AACCTATAATAGTTATATGAAAAACTGAAACCACGTTTGTGTTATAGGAAGGATCGGCGATGGCCTGAGCAAATCGGACCTCGAGTGAGTGAGCGAGAAGTCGAGGTAAGTTGGGATTAATACAATGCTGTATTTTGGGAGGCTTGAGATTATGCTTGGTTGTGCTTGTTAGATAGTTGGATGGGTGCATGTGCTTGATTATGGGTGATGCTATGATTCTGTTTGTTGCTCTAGCATGTATTGTATAAATTGTATGAAATGATTGATCACCCTAAACTGGACTTAATCAAATATATGACCAGTAATCATAATCAGACATGCATGGCAACCCATTAGGGGAACTTAGACTCTCCGGCCAAATACCGACCCCTTCGAAAGGGATAACGCAGGATTGCAAAATGGTCTCTTCTTCATCTTCAGTCAAAATAAGTGACAGGAGAGGAGGTCGCGGCGAGGGTGAAGTCAGTGGTTCGAAGGTAGTCGCGGGAAGAGCAAGGTCTCCATTGTACAAGCCTGGGTTTGGTCGTGAGCTGTTTTGCATTAATGGCAACTCCTCAACCCGGATTAGAGCGGGCGAAATTTCTCTAATCTCATGACGGGCCGGACAACGTCGTGCAATGGCATTTGTTTGCACATGCATTACACCTAATAAGTGATTGAAAACCTTGTTGTGTGTATGGTATAGTTTTAAGTCCTCTGTCCTAACTTACTGAGCTATGGTTGCTCACATCCCTATAGACGTCGTGCAGGTGCTGGCTAAGAAGCGGCAACAACTACTCTGAAGCTAGCAACTGCTGGATCTCGGGGAGTGAGGAAAAACATTGAAGAATCAACACATATGTTATTACTTTTCAATTCTGAATTATATATAACTTTTCTCACTTTCTTAGGTAAATGAATTATTTAAATTGCAAACTGTTTACTTCAAAGCGGGTTAGTCGTGGATGCCTTGTGTAGATCAGGTCTAAGATAGCGGTTGTAAGGCCAACTTCTATCTTAGGATGGTTTACACGGCGGGGCTGTTACGACTCTACCGCTTCGGGGCGTGACACCATCGTCTGCGTGAACCGGCAATTGGTGTTATCCAAATGCAATTATGGAGAATGCGTGATCTGTTTAATTTCTTAATCATATAAATGGTTAATCCAATTTTTTAAGGTGATCAGACAATTTCATTCCATACAATCACACGTATAAATTATTACAAACAATTTCCATTATTATATGATTAACATATCATAGCATTCAATTACAAATTCATACACATGAATTTCCCGTATCCCATAACCATTCAATTTATATATATATAAGTTTAGATGCATCTATTCTACAAGCAAAATTAAGTAAAAAGTCATCGGGAATTTACTTACTCAGTCGTGCAGGTCAGTTAAAATACTATGGGGGTAGGTCGTCTCTGAACGCAGAGTCTCCTAGTCATCGAAATCATAATATTATAAGGGATTGAAACAAAACTTAGGAAACTAAGCTAAAACTCTTTAAGTTATACTTTTGATTAGTTTTTGTATTTTTCCCAATTTTACTTAAAAATTCAATCGTGTATAACTTTCTCATTTGAAATCCGATTTATAATCTTATAGTCAATCTTCATCGTTTTTTAGTGTACTTTAATGTGGTGAGGTTAGATTTTTGAGATAAGGCATGCAAATCTATCCATAGGTCAGAATAGTTGCAATCTTTTGAGCTTTGTTTGGTTAATGAGCTTTTTGGTAACTTGGGAATTCCTTGGGCTTAGGCTTAAGATTTTATTCTTGGCTTAAAATACTTCTTAAGGTCAGATTTACAACTTTGATTTACACTTCTAAGGCTATCAATCATTTCTTGGGCTCTTAAGTTGGCTTAATTTATCAAATGGGCTTGTTTTTTATTCAATTTAAAGATGGTCATTTTCTTGGGATTAAGGAGTGTCTTGTAGGCTTCTTGAGAGTCTTAAAACAACCCTTATTGATGTGTCAAGTTGCTGGTTAGAAACTTAAGGGTGGTTCAACTTGACGTTTGAGGCCCGCTTTGAAAATTTTAAACTCGATTTTGAGTTTTAGGCTTAATATAATTATTAAACTTACCTTGGTTGGTTTTTTCACTTTGTTTACTTATTTTTATCATATTTTTGAGTGTCTTTTAGGGATGCTCCAAATCTGGTCAGTTTGAGTATGAGGGCTTCCAACTTGATTTTCCAACTTATTTCATCATTTCTTTAAGTTTAGGTGTTAGATCATGAACTTAAGGTACTTGTATTCAAATCTTAACTTAATTTCTTTTTCATGAAATGATTATTTGGCCATACTTTACATGAAAATAGATGATCTCACTTTTATCATGCCTCCCATATCACAGTTCATGTCTTAAAAAGTTGATTTTCTTATAAAACTTCATGTGATGAATTCTTATCTTTACCTAAGTCTAGATTTGAGCATGTTTAACTTAATAAAAGTGTAAACAATATCCAAATGAATTCTAAACTCTCATGTCCAACATACTTCTCTTTCATTTAAGTTCTCATTTCAAGATTTTCTTAACTTAAAATCTTCCATTTCGAGTGTTAAATAAGTATCTTTACAGAACACTAACTTTATATGCTCATATTTCAACTTCCATGTAAAGTTTTTATGAGTTTGCTTCTTAGGGTGGTTTTTGATGTTATACCAACTTATGATTATACTCATATCTTCAAGAAATCATAGTCTCTTAACATGCATACTAACCAACTAACACAAAATATACTTACTTGTCCTTAAAGTAAATCTATATATATATATATATGATGGTTGTGCACTAAGGTTTTACTTATGCTCTTTGTCTTACTTCCTCCTTCTTGTACCCCTTTTGAAACCTGAGTTGTGATCCTTTGAAGTGGGGTTTAAGGAGTGTTCTAAGGATCCTAAAGGGCTTTAAATGTTGGCAAAAGTAAGACAAGAAAAGTTGAAAGTGCCGTAAGTGTGTGTATGCTTGGAATGTGGCAGCAAGTGAAGGATTTTGTGGGGTATAGTTGTTTCCTCCTTTGTATTGTTTTCAAAGTAAGAAAAAAATAGGTGAAAATGAAATTGAAAGTGAGAGCAAATGGGAAAAGAGTATCCGATTGGAATAGGGTAGGAAGTGTGTTTAATAGGCTTGATTTTTGTTGCCTTATAGCATGCACAAAAGTTAACAATTACAACTATTAATGATGTAAGCATTAAGTGGTGAATAATGGAGTGTAAAATAAAGTGATTGATGAATGAGAGACAAGAGTATAGCCCCCTTTAAATCCATGTAAGAATTGGCCATTAGGTGTCCTTTTGAGCATGGAGTTGTCTTGTCTCATTTATTAAAGTAAAGCATGTGAAATCTTGTCATAATTTGTCTATATGTAATATAAGTGAAGGAGTGATAAGAAAAGTGTCTTATCCCTAGATTTTGATAAGTTATCAATAGATAAATGATTCCAACTTTCAATTGATAAGTCATTTAAGGTGATTAGTTGGTCTACTTATTCAAGTGTAAGGCTTAGGCATGAAGATAAGAGAATTGTTTTATAGGAAATTGTTTTAGGATTTACTTTTTGAATTGCTTTGTAAATGATGATTTAATTCTTACAAAATTATGAAATTTTCTAGATTTGAATGAAATTATTCAAATTAAATTATCAATTTGTCACTTAGGATTAAAAGTCCTTAATTATTTTAGGGCTTAGGGTTTTCGGTGACTTTAGAGTTCGCAGTTTTTCAAGTTCAGGTTTTATCGATAATAGGCTTTTGAATTGGAAAAGTAAGTTTGCTTCTAATCGTAAGCTTGAGTTCTTAGTTTAGTTGATCTTTAAGAATGTTCGAGAAGTCCTCTTAGTTAAATCATAGGCCCGCTAAAAGTAGGGTTTACAATTAGTGAAGCATATTTGCACTTACAACCATAGTATGTGATGAGATGCACCACCGAGAAGTAAAATTGTATGAGTGCACTTACATTTATAGTATGTGATGAGACACTTCACTGAGAAGTGAAATTGTATGGTTGTGCTTGCATTTGCAGTATATGATAGGACATCCTATCGAGAAATGAAATTGTATAGGTGTGATTAGATGCCCTACTAAGAAGTGAAGTCGTATGGGTATTTAAATTTATAGTGTGTGATAAGTCGCCCCATTAGGAAGTACAATTATGTGAGTGCTTGCATTTATGGTACGATGAGATGCCCCACTGAGTTGTGAAATTATATGAGTGCAATGAGATGCCCCATCGATAAGTGAAGTCATGTAGGTACTTGAATTTATAGTATGTGATGAGATGCCCAATTGAGAGTTAAAATCATGTAAGTACTTGCATTTATGGTATGTGATGAGATGCCTCATTGAAAAGTATATTTTATGGTATATGATGAGATACCCCATCAAAAAGAAAAAATTTTATAGTATGTGATGAGAAGCCTCACTAAGAATGTGAAATTGTGTGGGTGCTTCCATTTATAGTATGAGATGATATGCCCTACTGAGAAGTGAAACTGTGTGGGTGTTACGAACTGTGCAAAATTGTATGGGTTTTACTAATTTTGTAATTCATAGATCAACAGGTTGTCAATGTTTAATTATGTGAAGATAATTGTGTATGTAGAAGGGAATACAATCAATGAATTTTGTAAATGATGTTTCCTATTGGATTGCTATTCACTTACTATTAATAGTTTATTGTATATATACTTTCTATTTACTATACTTGCTTTTCATAAGTTTTGTTGGTAGTCTAGTAAATCATTTTAGCTAACCTGCTACGGTAATACTTTTTATAAGTAATATACTAATTGAAAAAAAGAAAGCAGCAGCATTCCCAACTCGTAAGAGTGATTTGATTTGATATTATACCATTTCAGGAATAACGAACACAAGACATGCTGAATAATGTTTGATTAATTGCCAAAAATAAGCGAAATGTTAGGTGAAAACTAAGAAGGTGCATGTTTGAATAAAGCCTTGTTAATTACACTAAAAGCGTACCCAAGGAAAATGTCCAAAACTTGGGGGCATAATAGGCAGCTAACCTGCTAAATTGAAAGTACTTAGCTAGGGAGAGTCTAAAGCATGAAGAAGGGTTTAAACTGAAGGCATGCCCAAAGGTTGTGCCTTCCCAATTACATTAAAGGCGTAGCCAAGGAACACGCCTTCAGTACAAACAAAGAAGGTACGCCTGAAGATTGTATGAGAAGGGATCAACAATAGCAGATCTCAAATGAATATAAATGGGTATTATTTATGGATTCGAATAGGTACAAAGAACAAGAAGGTTTGATGGTGAATGTGAATGGATATAATTCACCAGGACACAAACACTATCAAGGGTTTAAGCTCAAAATAAGATTCGATACAACTCACGAACACTAAATGTCACTCAGGATTCAAATGAGGGTTAGATGCAACTTACTAATCGATTCAAATGAAGGGTTCACCACAATCTTGGGGTCAAGATTGATAAGAACGCGGGAGAGATTAAAGAGTCTAATCAACACTTAATAATTCAGCAAACGCAAGCTTTACTCGCTCAATTACAACCTTTCTCGAAAGAGGAAAGTTTCACTCTTTATATGGGGGAAATATTCTTCACTATTTGTATGTATGTATGTGTCTCTTTTAGTACAAATGTTACTATTTATAGCAATCCTCGAACCTTAGTGGCAAAACTGTAAATAATGTATAAGGCCTTAAACCCTAAAGAATCAAGCCATAAATAAAATGAAGGAAAATATGTACAAAAATACAAAACTGTATGCTTTACAAGAGAAGTCAGCATGCAGTTACTCGGCATGTCCTGGAAGGAGTAGTATCCAAACCAGATGGGGTCAACAGTTGGATGTACGGTTTCGGGAAGGAGTCCCTTAGGGTTTCGCAGTGTTTGGCCGAGACAATAGAAAGGTCGGCCCATAATTGCTGAGTCCTAAAATCAGTGGGCACAATTCTCTTAGTGCTGTACCGAGTGGTTCTTTGATGTCGGATACTTGTCCTTATAGTTTCTTGGCACTTCAACTGACGACAGAGTTGATGCTGAGTGTTTATTTTCCTTCCCCTTATCCTTCTGGCTGCAGCTCGGCCTCGGCAAGCATTGATAGGCCTCGGTTTAGATTTGGTTGGAGGCTGATTTCTATTAGTAACATGGGTTTGAAAGGAAGTCGTCCTTGATGTTAAGTGTTGAGTACAGGTCGGAATGACGAATAAGCTCCTTCTCCCTTTTCGCTTTACCATGGGTGCCGAGTGTCTTTAGATTTCCTCAATGCTCATCAAGGTTAAGAGATAGCTCTTCTCATCTTTCTGAATAGTGTGAGTGTTGAGGAATTCGTCATAGATCACTTTCCAATCAAACTCCCATGGTCGGCCAAGAAGTAGATTTGTAGCATTCATAGGCATTACGTCGAAGTCAATCTTATCCTCATACTATCTTACCTTGAATGCGATTCGTGCTCTTTTATGTATATGTGCCATTAAACCATTTTAAACCATAAGGTCAGGGATGCAGGTAGGTCGACAATTTCATCTTTTCTACTAACTCATTAGAAATGATGTTGGTACAGCTACCTCCATCGATAACTAGGAAATAGGTTTTTCCATTCACTAGACATTGCATGTGAAATAAATTTTCCCTTTGTCCAGGATTAGCCTTTAAGTCAGCTTGTGTAGCCATAGCTAGGAGTTTATTGAGGTCTTTAGGATAGACATCTTCTTCTATCAACTGGTCGTCCGAGCTCTTGTCACTCTGACTTTCACTTTGAGCTTCGGGCCCTTTGCTTTTCATGACCATGACCCTCTTATTCAGGCATTGAGACATAATGTGTTCGTAGCTTAAGCACTTGAAACACTTCACTTCTCGGCCCTTGTTGCTAGGTGCCTTCTCTTTCTTGGCAATCTTTTTCTTGGTTTGGGCTGGTTGGCTGGGCTTTCCTTTCTCTGTCTTCTTTTCTTGCCTTCTCTTGGTATACCTCTCAGGCTTAGGGTTACCTTATTAAGGTCGGTTACTCAGCTTCTGATGCCTTCTTCTCCTTTGCCTCTCTACTCTTAATGCCAAATTAATTAGCTCGTCCAGAGAGTTGAACAACTGTAATTTAATTATGTCGGTAATATCGTCTCGGAGTTGATAACTCTGATTTTAAACATATCTCACATGGTGATTTTATAGTATTTTCCTTACATTTTTTGTTTTCTTTAAATAAATTGATACTTAATTGAGTAAAATTTTGATTTCAAGGTTCGAACGCGTTCTAGGATTGAAAATGAAGAAAAGGAATCAAGTTTCACTCAATTTGGAGTTCAAATGAAGGAGTTATGAAGTTTTGAAGTTACATAGTCTGGGATATGACAATGTCCCCAGGCTGTGTCCATGCAGGAAAATTTGCCAAGGTCAGAAAGTTACACGACCTGGGGACACGGCCATGTCCCAGGCCGTGTCTGGTAACGAAAACGAAAACCTTTCAATACACTATGAAAGGACATATTAGGGTTTCACAAGACATATGAGACATTGGAGAAGAGAAGAGACTTGAGGAGAAAGAGAAGAAAAAGACGAAAGCAACACCAACTTTAAGATTGGAGAGATTTTTCATCAATCAAAGGGGTTTTTCATGTTTTATTTTATGTTTTTTATGGAACTCGTTTTTAGTTTCGTTATGATAGCTTAGAATTCGTGTATTTAGGATTATGGAACCTAGGGTTTCATGTGACTCTTGGGTTAATTTATAATTCTCAATAAAGTTTCTATCTTTGCTTAATTCAATTATGTCTTTTAATTGCTATATGATATTTCTAGAATATCAATATATGATATTATGCATGTTGATTGAGAAATGACATGTGTAATTAGATCTTTACATAATTTGAGAGAATTACATGTATACTTAGAGATAAGATACATGTTTCTTCCGGAAAGTTAATTATTTGTGTGGGAATTCATTATACATTAATACAATTCTAAATTATATTACTAAGTGAAGAGATTCCGGTAAATAATTTAGAATTAGGGTTAATATGCTTGAGAAAGGTATTAACTTTAATTGTGAATCCTTCCGGTCAAGAATAATAGAAATTGAATTGAATATATAATAAGCGGTCACATGTTAAACACTAGGGGAAATAATTCCTAAATACGTTATTACATACTTGAAGTCGTTCTTAATTTTATTGCTTTTTAAATTGCTTAATCAAGTCCCATAATTAGTTTAGTTTGTTCATTTCAATATTTTTAATTCATTCAACTCATCACAATTTTTCTGGTTAGATAATAGAGCTAAGGTTAATATTAGTACTTGAAGTCTCTGAGGGATCGACTCGAACTCACATCTGCTATATTAAAACTGATAGGTGTACTTGCCTGATATCAGATGTCTACTTAGGAATCTGGTAATGGTGCGATCCTGTGGCTCGGTAGTCTCACATCTCGTCATCAAGATCTTAAACTCTTGTAAATACTCTTTAACAATATTTTGACCTTATCTTAGGTGCTGGAGAGCTTGGAGCATTTCCTGCTTGAAATAAGTCGGCACAAAACGTTAGTTCATCAGTCTTTTCATGAGCCTCCAAGTTTTGGTTAGCTCCTCTCCTTAGGTATCTTGCTTAGCAGCTAACTTATCCCACCAAAGGCTTACATATTCAACAATAGATAAGGAAGCTAGCTTAACCTTTGCTCAATCATTGCACTCAAATAACTTCTCGACTCGGGCAACCTAGGCAAGGAGCTCTTCAGGTCAACTACTTCTACAGAAGGTCGGCAGTTTCAACAAGACATTGTCAGGTTCTTGGCTAGGTGCTTGGGGTTCATCCCTTGTATTCCAAGCTAGTTGATTCACCTAAGTTCAGCTACTTCTATTAAAGCTTTGCTTAACCATGTTCCTTCTTATCTTCCGCTCTTTTCTTCGAGCTTCTTGATTTGTTTTGGAGTCATCACTCCTTTCATTTCTTCTTCTCGGCATTGGATGATTTTCTCTTCTTCTTAGCTTGGTAGCTCTTCTCAACTATTGCTAATCATTTTTAAGCTCATTGGAACTACTCCTACTTGTGGGTGTTTGCTCCCTTCTTCCTTCTCAGCCATCATGTTTGCGACTTCTAACTAACCTAATAAGTTCCTTAATAGAGTCGGTGAGATTTTGGATTTGGTATTCCAATTTGTCAGCACGTCGCCTCAAGCCTCCGTGAGGACTATCACTAGTGTTGTTTACACTATCCTCCAACATACTTGTTTGTATAGTAATTTTTTAGAAAATTGAACAAACAACAAAACACAATTATAATAACCCAGAAACAACCACTACTCTACTTCTTCAGTTACTTACGACTACTACGAACAGGATACTACATTACAGAACAATGATTAACAGAAATGTTAGAATCACAAATCTACTTTGAAGAACACTAGTACGCGTGTCTTCCCAAAGCTCTGATATCAAGATAATAAGGGATCAACAGCAGCGAATCTTGAACGAATAGAAATGGGTATTATTTATGGATTCGAATGGGTATAAAGAATGAGAAGGTTTTGATGGTGAATGTGAATAGATATAACTCATCAAGATGCAAACACTATCAAGGGTTTGAGCTCGAAAAAATATTCGATACAACTCACGAACACTAAATGTCACTCGGGATTCAAATGAGGGTTACATGCAACTCACTAACCGATTCAAATGAAGGGGTTCACCACAATCTTGGGGTCAAGATTGATAAGAATGCGAGAGAGACTAAAAAGTCTAATCAACACTCAATAATCTAGCAAATACAAGCTCTACTAGCTCAAGTACAACCTTGCTTAAAACAGGAAAGTTTCACTCTCTATATGGAGAAAATATTCTTCACTATCTATATGTATGTATGTATCTCTTTTAGTATAAATATTGCTATTTATAGCAAAACTATAAATAATATATAAGGCCTTAAACTCTAAAGAATTGGTCCCATAAATAAAATGAAAGAAAACATGTATAAGAATATAAAACTGTACGTTTTACAAGGAAAGTCGGCATGTAGTAACTCGATATGTCTTGGAAGGAGTAGTATCCGAACCGAATGGAGTCAGTAGTTGGATGAATAGGTTCAGGAAAGAGTCCCCGGGGTCTTGCAGTGTTTGGCCGATACATTAGAAAGGTCAACCCATAATTGCTGAATCCTAAAATTGGTTAGCACGATTCTCTTGGTGTTGTGTCGAGTGGTTCTTTGGTCTCGGCTACTTGTCCTTATGGTTTCTTGGCACCTCGGCTAACGATAAAGTTGATGTTGAATGTTTATTTTCCTTTTCTTCGTTCTTTTGACTGCAGTTCGGCCTCAACAAGCATTGATAGGTCTCGGTTTAGATTCGTTCGGAGGCTGATTCCCATCATTGTGCCTTTAGTATAAAAAATACCTACACAACCATTCTTGTAAAATTTACTCTAGATACCCCATTTTCATACTATTTTTCGAAAATTGTGCTATAGATGAACAAAACTCATAACTAATTTGGCATAAAAGGAAAGGGTATGCTCTCTCCTCTCTTAAGTTTGAATTTCGTTTTCTTACCCTCTTCCTTCGAGGGTTTCGATCTCCTTATTCCACCTTAGTTCTCTATCCATCTCTAGCTTATAAGTCACAGTATCATCCTTTGTTATCGATTAGGTTTCTCGCCTGTGTCTGTCTCTCTTTCTCATCTTCTCTTCTGTTCAGTGGCCTAGTTCTTCTAGTTTTCTTCTCCAACCACTAGGGTTTCATCGTCCATGGCTTGCTCTCGCGTCTATGCTTGTTAGCAACTCTATGTGGTTCTCCTTCCTCCTGCTAAGCCAAAGCCATCTATCTCCATCAAGCATCATCCATTAGCGGTTGTTAATGGTTTTTCTTAATCCCTCCTCTAGTGTTGTTGTCTCCTTTAGCTATGACCTTTGTTTTAAGAGAGTTAGTTCCCTTCTTTTCCTTGGTTTCTCCTATGGCTGATCTAGGTAAGGGTAAGTTGTCGTCAACTTTGTCTCTAGTCGGTGTGACAACAGCTCCTTCTTTAGCCAAAGATAGCTAAGCGGTTTTGTCCTTCAAAGAGGCTTTGGTTTCAACTTCTTCCTCTTCTACTGCACCAGAGAAGCTTCCTTCCTCTACCTACTGTCGCGTCCCGAAGCGGCATAGTCATAACGGCCCCGATGTGTAAACCATTCTAAGATAGAAGTTGTCCTAACAACCGCTATCCTAGATTTGATCTACACAAGGCGTCTAAGACTAACCCGCTTTGAAGTAAACAGTTTGTAATTTAAATAAATCATTTACCTAAGAAAGTGAGAATATATATATATATATACTAACATTTAGTTATTACAATTAACGTTTATAATATTTCTCCATAATATATTTCCTAGCTATTACATTATTCAGAAATGAAAAATTCTAAAATAAAAGCTTAGACCTTAAAAATATATGTTTTTTCTTCAAATGTTTTTCCTCATTCCCCAGGATCCAGCAGTTGCTAGTTTCAGAATAGTTGTATGCCACTTCTTAGCCAGTACCTGCACGACGTCTATAGGGATATGAGCAACCACAGCTCAGTAAGTTAGGATGGATAACTTAAAACTATGCCATAAACATAACAAGGTTATCAACCAACTTATTAGGTGCAACGCATGTTCAAGCAAATGCCATTGCACGATGTTGTCCGGCCCATCGTGAGATTAGAGAAATTGCGTTCACTCTAATCCCTATTGAGAAGTTGCCGTCAATGCAACAGCTCATGACCAAACCAAGGCTTGTGCAATGGAGACACCACTCCTCCCACGACTACCTTCGAACCATTGACTTTATGTAAGCCCTAAAGTTAAGTTAAGAGACTGTAGGATTAAAATTAGAGCACAAGATTTAGGGTAATCGGTTAACGGATCCGATCAGACCCGAATTATAAACTATGGAGAGAAATACTAGTAAAAATGATCCCGTAAACTTGAATTTAAGAAAATAAGTAATAAAATAAGAGACTATAAAATTTGCAAATTTTAAGTATAATGATTGTTAATTATCGAAAAGGTGAAAAGTGTAAGTTAATACCTAATAAATTACTAGAGATAGATTATATGTATACTAAAAATCATGGAATGACCTAGATAATAATTAAGAATATATACATGTATTCCACATGTATTTACGTGTAGATAAAAATACGCGAAATTACTTAAATTGGCAAAAAACTTAGTAAATAATTAAAGAAAATTATTAAATTAATTAAGAAAAATCAGAAAAAAATTAGAAGAGTGTAGATTTATACAATTATGGTCGTGGCAGGTCAGAATCCGAAAAAGAAAAATTAACCAATTAGAATTAAGCAACACAAAAGCCAAAAATCAAGAAAATGGGGTAATGTCATGTCTAATTAATGCATATTAATTACCCAAAATGTCTATAAATAGGGAAAAATTTCAGAGAGCTCCTTTGGATAGTTGAGCATTAGAGAAAAATAGGAAACTTAAAAAAATCAAGAGAAAATCCAGAAAAAAAAAAAAGAAAAGAAAAGGAAATTGTGCAGATTCGGCTAGTAAGCTAAACCCACACCACTCCAGCCCCACTGTCTAGGCCGGCCGATGCACTTGGACCGGATTTGGACAGCCAGAAAGCATTGAGCCAGTGAGTCCCTTAATTGGCCCGATTTTGAATAATTTTGTAAAATTAGTTATTTTACCCAGAAAATTATAAAACTTGTTATTCTGAGGTTTTATTGTATGTAGATTTAAGAAAAAATAGTGATTTAGTTTAATTACGTCTGAAAATATAGGGTCTTAACAAATTGATCAAAACCGAACATAATTGGAATAAGAAATAAATAGGCTTAGGAGTGTAGTTTGGAGCTCAATTTTTTTCTATAGAATACTTATGTGATATAGAACCGTGCTATGAAGCCATTTTTTTAAAATTAATTTTTGAAATTTTTAAGTTAATTTTTAACCCTAAAATGTTGGAAAAATTGGGTAATTTTGGGTTAATTAGGTGATTAAGATACTAATTACTGATTTAGTAGTAATTAGATGTTTAGGGATGTTAATTTCTGATGTGGAACCCTAATCCTAGCCTTTGGAGTATTAAGTATAGTTAATTTAGGAAATTAGGTAGTTATTGTAAGAAATTAGTAATATGTGGAATTGAAAATTAATAAACCTAAAAAAATTAGGGTTATTTAGATAATATTAGAATAAAAATCAGAATAATACTAAATCTAAATTAAAATTTAATTTTAGGTAATTGTATAAAAATGTAAGATTTTCTCACATCGATGATAAATCCGATACCCCAATTAAGAATAACGTATACCGAATAGTTTTAAATATTGCATTAAGATCCAATAGGATATTTGACTACTCAAGCTTAATGTGATTAAGTTCACATTAGGATTCGATCATATTTAGGACTTAGGAATCAAAACTAGAATCAAATTTAGGGTCTAAACCTCGAAATAGAGTAGAAAGAATTATTATTATATAATAGGTATATATAGAAAACAGAGTTAAATTATACCTTAGAATATGAATCCATAAAATATAAGTACTAAAAAGACTTCTTTGCATTATAGGACACCTAGAGACGAATTGGCTTGTAACTAAGTGATCGGGCGATTGAGAAATTTCAAGTAAATTGGGTTATTACTTATTGTAATAGAGTACTAGTTTTATGGTACTCGGAGACTTAGGCTTGTATATGGTTGTGATTGTAAGTAGTTTACGCATGTGTTTGATGTATCTGAATTCGTGCTGAATTTATAATGTGAGTGATTTTATGATTGATTGAATTGGTGTGAAATTGTTTGGAAACCCTAAATGAAATTTAATCTTATTCCACCATAATAACCAAAAACGTCATGCATTGTAACCCGTTAGGGGATCATAAGATTCTCCAACCAAATACCGACCCCTTTGAAAGGGATAGCGCAGGATTGCAAAATGGTCCCTTCTTCATCCTTAGTCGAACTAAGTGACAGGAGAGGAGGTCGCGGCGAGGGTGAAGTCAATGGTTCAAAGGTAGTCGCGGGAGGAGCGAGGTCTCCATTGCACAAGCCTGGGTTTGGTTATGAGCTGCTGCATAACATGGAAACTCCTCAAACCAGATTGGAGCGGATGAAATTTCTCTAATTTCATAACGGACCGGACTACGTTGTGCGATGACACTTGATTATTGCATTGCATGAAAATAATTACTTGATAATCCTGTTTGTGCTTGTATGCATTCATGAGTCTCCAATTCAACTTATTGAGTTATAGTTGCTCATACCCTTATAGATCCTTTTATAGGTCCTGATTTCTGAACACTTCAAGTACTATACCGCCCTACAATTATCCAAAGGTTAGTCCGTTTTGAAGCCGGGGGTGTGAGGATCAAGTTACTTAGTATAATGTGTAACTAGAATGACCTTGTAGTTAAGGATGAAAGATTGATAATTATTATGTAAATTAGTGAATAGTTGTGAATATGTAGAATTTCCTAGGAAGTTCTGTGGACTTATATATAATTATACATGTTTATTAGAAATTTGTAATATTTATCATAATTGTAGTTCAACTTTTAATCGAACTGTTTACTTCAAAGCGAGGAGTCGTTGACGTCTTGTGTAGATCATGTCTATGGTAGGTACTGTGAGGCTAGTTACTATCATAGAATGGTTTACATGGCGGGACTGTTGCGACTCTGCGATTTTGGGGCGTAACAGTTCTCGGTTGGTATCAGAGCATAGTTTTAGTTAACTTGCTTTGAAGCGTCATACTTTAAAAGAAATAGATACTATAGGAATATTGAGAGTGGGTAATATTAAGTGGGCGATAAAATATTAGATTAAGTATATGGAAACCTAGGTAAGCATAATGTTTAACATAGTAAATGTTAATTGGTTTAACTATAATTACGGGGTCGAAGGGGAGAACTAATACATAGTTGGATACAGTTCGGATGGAATGGAGACATATCCCCTATTGATTATAGGGTTAGATTACAGCGATTATTGATGGAATTAGCTGATTGGAACATCTTTAGGACAGTTGATGAGATCATCGATAAGTTTCATGATCAGATGTGCTATAGCTGGAAGGATGAGTGGGCATGGATGGAGATGAGTTTAGGACCTCAGTATAATAGATATACTGCCATAACAGCTTTGGAACAGAAGTGATTGGAGATAGAGGGAATTATAACTTTGATGATGCCCTTACGATATTTTCCCGCTAGGTTGGAGGATGGGAGACCATACCCAGCTAATATTGCACACATCCCTACTGACATTCCATACATTCCCAGGCAGTACCCATTAGGGATTTTTGATTGGTTTCCTCAGTTTCTAGAACCTACTAGGGAAGGTATAGAGATACCATTGGACCCCAACCCCGAACCTGAAATACTAGGACCACCACCAGAAAACCTACCTCCAGTTGAACCCCAAGAGGATAGAGTTCATGTAGAGGATGACCCCGAAGAGGACCCAGAAAAAGAAGATCTAGAAGAAGACCTTGAGGAGGAGCAAGAGAATGAGGATGAACTTAGTGTAGATTTACATGCCTTGGTTATGCAGGTGATTGCAGACACCGGGATAGCCGGAGTAGGAGCTGGTGACACAATTGAGTCGGATGATGATGATGATGTGCAGGAGGTGATTGTAATCCTCGAGACTCCAAAGATAGTATATATAGACTCTGCATCGAATAGCGATCATGAGGATCATTCGGTAGGAGGCCATATGGGTCATGATCCCTTTGATGGAGTAGCTGCCACGGATTCAGAGGAGGATTAGCTTAGTTAGGTGGTTGATTTGTTTTGGTCGGATAGATCGTTAGATATGATCCAGTAGTAATTTTGATGAAAACTGATGTATTTTAGAATCTTTTGATGTATTTTGACTTTTGATGTATTTTGTAGCTTCTGAATCAAGTTAGGTGTACGCTGTAATTAAGTTTGATGTAGTCAGTTGATGTAATCTCTTGTCCTGTACAGTTGTAAAGATCGAGTCTGTACTAGATTATGTAAGTAGTGATGGAATCGAGTTGTAAAGTTTATGTATGTATTCAAAAGCTATCGAGTTGTATCTTTTTGTTTTGAAGTTGTACTGATAATGATGTAAGGTTGAATGACGTTAATAATGGAAGTCAGACGACTAAGTATGTTGATCACAATGATGTTGTTATTATTATTCTATATGAGAATATGTTGCAAACATTTATTAATTTATAAAAAATTCTCCAAACAAAAACATGGATAACTTAGAGATAGATATGAATGCAGGGTTATAAGTTAAACTATTAAACAATTATGGCTGAAGCTGGAAATGGGAGTAGTCAAGGAGGAACTGAAAGAAATCAAAACCCTCCACCACGAACACCATCACCATCAAGAGAACAACATAGACAAGATTTACCCCCGCCGCCTCCACAAGAAAATATGCCTATTGGATAAATACTTGCCAGTATGCATACGATGATGAGACAGCAAGGAATGTTGATTCAACATCTTATGACTGGTGGTAATGCGGGAAACAGAAGACCCTAAGAAGTTGAACAACGAATAGAGCGACCTCAAGAGGTAAATAAACTTCCTGAGTTTATTTACTATTTTTACAAAATTACACAAAATCGAGCTGGAAATCGAACTCACCGATTTGGGTAGCTCCGGCCACCGTCGGTGGCCATGGGTGTGTCGGCCCACTTGGGTGCTGCCACCATTATATGGTGGTGGTGGCCGTCCACTTTCAGCTGCTCATTGGGTTTGGGTTCTCCTTATAGGCACTAACTGCACAATTTTCTTATTTTTTTTCCTAACCCTAATTTTTTTCTTAATTTCACCTCTCTCTATTTTTCTCACTCTCCAAACTGACCAAATGAGCTTTTAAAAAATTTGGAGTATTTATAGAGCTTTAGGAAAATTATTGTGCATTAATTTGATTAGACAATTGCCTTATCTTCTTTCAATTTGACTTTTGTGTTGTTCTAATTTAATTGGCTAATTTTTTTCTTATTTTTTCCAGCTTCCATGACCCAAATCTGGTTCATTCTTTATTTTTTATATTTTTATTTATTTTTCCTTAATTAATTATGAATTTTCTTTAATTATTTAGTATTATTTTAGCACATTTCGTATATTTTAAATAATTGCGCGTATTTCTACCTACATGTAAATTCATATATAGTATAAATAAATATTCCTAAATATTATTTAGGTTATTCTATTATTTTTAGTACACATATACTTTATCTCTAGCGATTCGTTAATTGTTGGAATACATTTTACGCATTTTCAATAAATAACGAGTTATATACTTTAAATTTGAAAATTTTATATTATTTTATTTAATTGCTTATTTTCTTAAATTCGAACTTACGTGATCATTTTTATTAATATTTCTAGCTTGACTTATAATTTAGGTTCGATCGGATCGCTCAATCGATCGGAATCCTGAGTGACTGGTTATGAGGCTTACACCTACTTCTGCTCCTTTGAAAGAGATTAGAGAGCGCAAGTCATTTGCTAAGGCATGCCCTAACTCGTCTTCTAAGGTAGAGATTAATTGTTCTCTCAATCAATACCCTCCTATTGTGGATGGGGATGAGCTTGTTGTGGTTCTGCCAAAAGAGGTAGTAGAATTTGAAGCTCATGTTTGGAAAAATATGATTATTGGTCCCTTTTTTGGAAAGACTCTTCCTTTCCTAGTAGTAGAAAAGATTGCCCATGCAATATAGGATCGTTTTGGTTTGATTAAAGTTTTGAGTAACGAGAGAGGCACTTTTCTTTTTAAGTTTCAAAATGAAGGTTAAGTTATGAAGGTTCTTGAAACCCCTTGGTACTTCACAAGTTTATACCTTATCTTTTGATAACGGGATATGGGTATGTCTTTCGTAAGTGAAGCTCCTAGCTCCTTACCTGTATGGATTAAGTTTTGAAATGTTCCTATAGAGTTTTTCCATAAGAAGGGCATTTGCTATGTAGCAAGTAGACTTGGTAAGCCATTGATTGTTGACTCTATCATAGCTAGGTAGAAAAGATTGAGTTTTTCCCTAGTATATGTTGAGATGCAAGTTAATAGTGATTTTGTAAACTCAATCTTGGTCCATTGTATAGATAGTAGAAAGATTCCTATTGAAGTTGAATACTAATGGAAGCTCTCTAGTTACCCCCACTGTAATATTTTTGGTCATGATGCGAATGCTTTCTCTTTGAAGGAAGATGGACCTATGCAAGTTGATTCTCAAATCACAAATGTGAAGATAGTTGAGGCTACTCCTCCAATTGAGAATTTGAATGCCATATCTAAGATACCAATTGAAGTGAGATCTTTTGAGAATTCTACTAAGAATACCTATGTTATGGCGAGCAATGTATATCAGGTTAAAGGTAAAGATACGAGTTCTAATGAATCTCTAAAGTCAAATTCTTCCTTAACATGATTCTGGCATATTTCATCAGTTACAAAGTTGTCTCTTCTCCTAACTTGGTGAAGCATTCTCTATTTGCTTGTTCTAAGAAAAAGAAAAAGAAGTGCAAAAATCGTAAGAAAACCTAGAAAGTTACCTTATCGTGTTCACTAATAGCTTCTTCTAGTGTGTCTTTGTCTTTTCTTTTGAATCTTCATTGTTGGAATCGTTTACTCTTTATAATTTTAATTTAGCTTTTGTTTTAATTTTTAGGGTGTCTTGATTATTTATGGGAGGTTTCCCCTTCCTTGTACTTTTTTCTTTATATATATATATATATATTATATAGATATAAACTGACCTTACTAAAAAAAAAAAAAAAAAATTAAGGACTTCCTTCTCTAGTTATATCATTAGCGTCAGGATGGTGCTTGACCCATCCAAATATAATAGAACACAAATTAAGTACCTAGCTCATAATCTACCTATGATAGTGAGCCATATCAAAACATTTGGAAAAATAAAAATTTTAGTTGGTGGATCACCAATCCAATCAACTATTAAACTGAATTTTTCCTTTTTGTCTCAAATTTCATAAGCATTGAGTGGTGTATCACTAATTATATCACCTCTAATAGGTCTCACAACCTGGGACATGGATCCCAATTATGACCTCATAGTTATTCGAAACATTCAACTTTTATCGAAGGTTTAATATTATTAATCATACATTTGGTTATTCAGTGACCAAACATAGATCAAAATTGGTAAGAAGACAAGAAAATGAAGCCAAATTTATTAGCTCATGAAAACAACACTTAAACCTGACGAGTAAATTGGCTAGTAAAACCAGTGGGCCGATCATTTTCTTTAATCCTTTGGTCCATGATATTTGAGGAGATTTTCATTCCTTCGTCCAAAGGCCTGAATTATGGGCCATATCTTTCGATTCATTCGAAAAGTACAAGCGGACCATGTTTCCTTAATGATATATTTTGGAGGCTCCACCAGTGTCAATCAAACTTAGCATGAACTGGATGGCGTTTAATATCCATGAAAATTAGCAAGTGAATAACGAGTTAGTTGGTATATTCAACAATCTCTAACATCCCAAAGAAGGGAATAAAATTAAGATTTGAATTCTATTTATTTACTTTTACTCAATTTTTCTCAATTTATAAATCAATTGTTAAAATTATCTTGATTTTTTAAATATCATATAATATCGTCATGACATTATCATCTTCCTTTTAATCTTAACCATTGATTATAAGGAGCAACATCATAAAATAACAGATTGAGAGAAATGATGGAAAATTAAATGGAAAGAATCCATTTTTATTAAATTATTATTTTGAAATGGCATCTCTTCTCCTATTTACTTAAAATTTCAATGAGAAACAACTATTTTGTGGAACTTTTTCTATTCATTCAACTTAAGAAATAACTATTATCTTTCCTCAAAAGGTATTAGCTACTTCTTTAAGACAGAGGATAGGTTTTATAACTATGTAGTAACTTCATTCTAAGCAAAATTATATCATCATCACATGACTGCCACCATCGCCATCACTCATCACACCACCACCACCACCACCATCTTCACCATCGTTCCACTATTGTCATAAACTCTACTCTACACCATCACCATCCACCACTGTATCACCATCATAGCTACCATATAGACACCGCTGCCATCGCTTCTGTACCTTAACACCATAATTCGCCATTACTACTGCTATCACCACCATCGTCTCATCATGATCACTTATGATGTTGCCACCAATACCATTACTCTGATCTACCATCATAACTATATCATCACCACACCATTAACACTGTTGTATTATCATTTTTGTTATCATTACCATCTCTACCACCTTGCTCAGCCTTACTATCGTCATCCTATAATAATTTACAACCATTGCATTATCACCATTGCTACTACCTCACAATAACTTTGCATCTTGATGTTAATATCACCCCATCACCACCATTAAGAAACAACATTGCACAATTATGGTATTACAATGGAGTTAGTGGTAGTGGTTTGGTGGCAATGTGATGGTGGTGGTGTAATAAGGGTACCAACAAAGTTGGTGTACATTGAAGTGATGTCCAACGATGGTGAAGTGACAAAAATGGTGCTAGGATAAGGGAAGTGATGCGATCGTAGTGGGATGAAGGTTCTGGAGATAGTAGTAATGATAATAGTTTCACCAAGGTCATGTTATTTTTGTTATATTCCTAAATTAATAATGTGATGTAGTAATACAATGTGAATAATGAAATAGTCGATCCTTACTACAAGAATTTGCTGATAGCAAACAACATAAAATACATTACATGGCTAATCCATGTAATAGTCATTCTAAACAAATAATTTTTTTCCCCCTTATCTACTCCATTCCTCAAAGTAACTGCTTTAAATACAAAACCTTAAGTTGGTAAGTGGATCAATGGTTCATAAGTGATGGAAATTAAAGAAATGTAAAGGCTTCTATTAGGTTTTGAAAAATGGACTAATATTAAACTAGTAAATCAATATTTTTTTAGTACAAATTTTGGCTAAAATTTTTCCCATTTAGTATTCAATTGAACTTTGAGTTCTTAAAAGTTGTTGTCTTGCCTAACTCAATTTACTAAGGTTAGGTCATGTAATATTTGCAGCCTATCCTTGCCTTTCCTATCACGTATGTTTTCTTAGTGAAATGAAAAACAAAGTCCAATTTAATAAATAGTATGCCATATTTTTATAATGAGACTATTCATTAATAGTGAATAACTAAGCTAATACGTGACTAATGAGCCTTTTCAACTATTTGATCCAAAAATTTCTAACTAATATTGTGACTTAGTATTCGCTACCTTACCCTTATGTACTATTATTATCACTATCTTGCAATTGATGTAGGATAATCACTTAGGGTATCACATTTTTCTTACCTTATAGTATTGACGTCTTCGTTGATATCACTACATATGTGATAGGAATTAACTTCTCAGATTAGTCATACATAGCTAAACTAGGGGGCTACAAGGACTCATACGGAGAATATTGGCTCAAAACCCCATTCAAGATAAGGATTCCTATTACGATCTCCATCTTTCACACTACTGCTTACCCGAATGTCGAGCTCTCATAAGTACCAACACAATTTTCGAGCTACGAAGTAGTCGTACCGACTTGCTAAGCATGCGTACCGACCAATCGAATAGCCATACCTATTGCTAAGCTCATACCATAATCCAAGCAACTCCTAAACTAACCAACATTGGACTTTTGTTCAAGCCGAGCTAATGAGGTACCCTACTTATAGAGGATCAACATGCTTTTTAGTAACTAAGCTCTGACCTAAACTAGATCAGGCCAGCTCTGACTATTGATTTTCTTCTAAACTCGTCCAAGCAGAATCTTGTAGCTACCAAGCAGCCTCAAGATTCATTTTAGCTTAACCACCCGCACTACAAGCCTCCAATTGCCTTTGACATGTGTCTTTTTAGCATGATATTTTATAATGGTTCCTTATTTATTGGACAATGTATTATTTTCCATTTTTACTCTTTTTGAGAATGTTTTAGGAATCTTTTGTATATTATCCCTTTTGTCTTTTCCTTATTTAGTGTAACCCTAGTTGAGGTCATATAAATACCTAACTTCCTTATACGTAGAAAACACATTAAATTATTGATTATTATAAGTTTTCTTTCTTAAGCAACCTTGGTATTCTCATTTATCTCTTAATTTTTATCTATTCTCTTTAATAAGGAGTATTGGTAAGCAACTCTATAGTTTAGATCGATGAGTCACATCCCTTTTTGTTCCCTTTTGTTGTGGTGCTTCTCCATGCGTACAAACTTAGAAACACATAAGTTTCACTGGTATTAATTATGGTTTCGAGAGGGAGTATGTGAAGGTGTAGTGAAGTTTTGTTCATGTTTGCTATTAGTAGCTGTTGTATTCCTTTTGTAACTGCTATAGTGTGTTTGAGTGAAGTAAGTTTTGAAGTTGTGAGCTATGAAGTGGAGATTCGTAGGTTAGTAAATGTTGTTCCTATGGTTACTCTATTTTTCACTACAAAAACAAAGCAAGTTCATTTTTGTTGTATTTGAGTACATATTGAGTGTTGAAGTTGTTAGAGGTTGTTAGTAAGGTTCTAAGTAGCAAGTACAAGTGTTTGTTGTGTATTGTGTTGTCAACCTATCAGAGAAGTATTACACTATGTTAGATTCAAGGTGTTATTGGAGACTTGAGTAGTAGTGCTCATACTGGTTGTGGTTAAAATGATAATAATACCCTTGGATCAATTGATGATAAGCTCAATAGACTCGCTAATCTTGTTAAGAGTCTAGTTATTGCTATATAGGAAAATAGGCAACAACCACAGGGTATGCCTTATCGTAACCTACTTAAGAATGTTCTCAATAGACAATATAGCCAAAGTGGCCAAGCTAATTACCCAGTTTGACTCCATTGAGCTAAAGAAGTTATAGACCGAGTTGTTAGACGAAGGCTGGAGTTGGAGGAGATAGAGTAGGATGTTGATGAGTAAGATGTAGAGGTTGTTGGAGTGGAACAAGAAGAGTTTAGGTATTACCAAGCACAAGAGCGAGAACATCGAGCTCCTCGAGGACTTGACAATGTCAAGGTCCAAATCCCACCCTTCAATAGAAGTAGAGATGTAAGTGAATATTTAGAGTGGGAAATGAAAGTTGATAAGGTATTTGATTGTTATGAGTATACAAATGCAATTAAGGTTCGACTTGCTACACTTGAATTTTTTGGGTATGCTATCATGTGGTGGAAAGATCTAAATAAGGCTAGAGAGAGAGATCGGTGACGAGGTGTGAGAACTTAGGAAGAGATGAAGAGACTGTTAAGAGGAAGATTTGTACTCAAGACTTACTTATAAGATACATTTGCAAAGTTATAGGAATTTTGTCAAGGAAGCCAATCTGTTGATAACTATATGAGAGAATTTCATATGTTGATGATCCGAGCAGACGTGGATGAACTAGAGGCTCGTATAGTGTCGAGGTTCATTTATATACTCAAATATGAGATTTGTAACATTGTAGAAGTATAGAGGCTCCATACACTGAAAGAGGCCATTAAAGTAGCATAAAAGGTTGAAAAGCAGAGAAGAAATGCTCTTAGTAGACTTGGATCGAGTTTTTCCTAAGCTCCTATGCAGTCCCGACCTACTTGTGCTGTATCGAGGAAACCATCCCAAGCAGAGGAAAAACATGATCAACTTAACAATAGTCAAGTTGGCCAGAAGAGGTAAGCTTAGGATAGGCCAACCCTGAGAATATACAAGAAAGGATGAACCTCTTAATAGAAGATGAATAAAGTGAAATGCTTCAAGTGCTTGGATTTTAGATACATGGCTATTAAGTATCTGAACTGATGTGCCATGGTGATTCAAGGAGATATAGAGAATGGTAGCAACGAGAGTGCCAAAGGAGGAGAAGAATGTTAGAAGAATTGAAGCCAAGGAAGAAGAGAAGATTTGTGTCTATGCTAATTAGGGAGAAGTGATGACACTGATGCCAAGACGAGTGCTGAGCTCCAAGGAAGACCAAAAGAAAATTTTGTATCACACCAAGTATACCATTAAAGGATAGCTGTACACCATCATTATAGATGGAGGGAGCTGTAGCAACGTCATTGCACAGTCCTTTATGAAGAGGTGAAGATTACCTACCTCCAAGCTCCCCCAACCTTACAAGTTACACTAGCTTCATGAAAGATGCCTTACATATCACTGAACAAATATCCATGCCTTTTAGTGTTAGAAATGTGTACAAAAACGAAGTAGTGTGTGATGTCGTCCCTATGGTTGCTTCACATCTATTACTTGGATAACCTTGGTTATTTGACTAACATGTTACTCATGGCGGATATAAGAACACGTATGCCTTTGTCAAGGATGGAAAAAAGATCATGTTACAACCTATGACACTAACTCAAGTAAATGAGACCTATAACCAGCTCACCTGAGCTAGCAAGAAGAAAGCTTTAGTGATGAGTTGTTAAGAGTTTCAAGCTATTGAAAAGGCCGATGAGCCTATGTTTTTATTTATCAGAAGATTGTTAGAGATGAGAAATCTAGAAGATGTTTTTGATGAGATCCAAAGATTGATTGATGAATTTTCCAATCTGTTCCTCAAAGAGTTACCTAAATGATTATCCCCAATGCAAGGCATAGAACATTGTATTGATCTCTAGTTAGGCGCAACCCTACCAAACCGACCTGCCTACAAAATAAATCTTGAGCAGGCTGCCAAGCCAAAAAGGTAAGTAGATGAGTTGATAGAATGAAGATATGTGAGGGAGAGTATGATTCCTTGTGCTACACCAGCTTTGCTCATCCCAAAGAAGCATGGTTCATGGTGCATGCATATCGACAACTGAATAATCAACCGAATTACTATCAAGTATAAATACTGTAATACCCCTTACATGCCTGGATCGAGGAACTCTAATCATCGAGGCACCTTTTCGTGTAGCGACTCGGATTACGTCGAAACTCCGGAGTTAAGCGTGCTCATGCTGAACAATCTCAGGATGGGTGACCTCCTGGGAAGCAGCTGCACTAGGGGACAAAACCGTGCGGCGTTTCATGCCAAAGCGGACAATACCTTGGTGGAAGGAGTTCCGGCCGGGTCGTTACAGAATGGTATTAGAGCAATCCAACAACCGGAAGGGCGAGGCCCTGCCTAGTGGTTGTCTTGGACCTGTGTAACGAAACTGATGAGGGCATTAGTTCTGTAAGGGGGTGGATTGTAATACCCCTTACATGCCTGGAGTGAGGAGCTCTAATCATCGAAGCGCTTTTTGGTATAATGGCTCGGAGTACGTCAAAACTCCGGAGTTAAGCATGCTCATGCTGGAGCAATCTCAGGATGGGTGACTTCTTGGGAAGTAGCTGCACCAGGGGACAAAATCGTGCGGCATTTCATGCCAAAGTGGACAATACCTCGATGGAAGGAGTTTTGCTCGGGTCGTTACAGATACCTAATACTAAGGCTTAATGACATGTTAGATGAGCTCTATGGCACCAAGATATTTTCGAAGATTAATTTGCGAAGTAACTGCTACCAAATTCGTATAAGGCTAATGATGAATGGAAGACAACTTTTAAGATAAGGCATGGTCTCTATGGAATGGTATTAGAGCAATCTACCAGCCGGAAGGGCAAGGCCCTGCCTAGTGGTTGTCTTGGACCTGTGTAACGAAACTGATGAGGGCATTAGTTCTGTAAGGGGGGTGGATTGTAATACCCCTTACATGCCTGGAGTGAGGAGCTCTAATCATCGAAGCGCTTTTTGGTGTAGCGGCTCGGAGTACGTCGAAACTCCGGAGTTAAGCATGCTCATGCTGGAGCAATCTCAAGATGGGTGACTTCTTGGGAAGCAGCTGCACCAAGGGACAAAACCGTGCGACATTTCATGCCAAAGTGGACAATACCTCGATGGAAGGAGTTTTGCTCGGGTCGTTACAGATACCCAATACTAAGGCTTAATGACATGTTAGATGAGCTCTATGGTACCAAGATATTTTCGAAGATTAATTTGCGAAGTAACTGCTACCAAATTCGTATAAGGCTAGTGATGAATGGAAGACAACTTTTAAGATAAGGCATGGTTTCTATGAGTGGTTGTTTATGTCATTCAGACTCATAAATGCACTGAGCACATTTATGCGATTTATGAACCATGTAACGTGTCCTTTGATTGGAAGATATGTGGTCGTGTAGTTTAACGACATATTAGTACATAGTGTTGACTTTAACAACAATGTTCAACATTTTCGAGCTATTTTTGAAATTTTATGAGCCAATAAATTGACTGGGAACTTGAGAACTTGATGAAGTGTATGTTTTGTCAAAGTGAAGTTATCTTTCTAGGACATGTAGTATCTAAAGACAGAATCTAAGCAGATAAGGAAAAAGTCCAAGCTATCTTAGAATGGCCGACATCAAAGAACGTCACTTAAGTATGAAATTATCATGGTCTTACTTCTTTTTATGGAAGATTCATTAGGAACTTTAGTACTATTGTTGCCCCATTGACTAAGCTCATTAAGAAAAATGATGGATTCCAATGGAATGACCAAGCTAAGTAGAGCTTCAACAAAATCAAGGAAATGCTCACTATTGCCCCTATCTTGGCTATACCAAAATTTGACAAGCCATTTGAATTGGAAAGCAATACGTTAAGCATTGGCGAGTCCTGATGCAGGAATGTTAACCAGTTGCTTATCATAGTGAGAAGCTTAGTGGTGTCACACTGAACTATTTCGTATACGAGAAAGACTTATACTCTTTTTTTTCGAGCTCTTACTATTTGGCAACATCATTTGTTACCACGAGACTTTATGATTTATATAAACCATGAGTCCTTAAAGCATCTTAGAAGTTAGAACAAACTTTTGAAAAAGCAAGCAAAGTGCCTAAAATTTATGAAAGGTTTTTCCTATGTAATCTGACACAAGAAGGGTAGTGCTAATGTGGTCGCAGATGTCTTGTCATGTTGGTAAACCTTGTTGACCACCCTATAAGAAATTACTAGGATTTCCCTTATCACCGAACAGTATGCTTGTGACACATATTTTGGTCATATTCTTAAGCAATGCAAAGAAGGAGTTATTGTTGGAGGATATTTCCTTAAGGATGGCTATCTGTTTATGGAAAGAAGGTTGTACATACGAAGCTGTTCTACATGCGAGCTATTAGTGAGAAAAGCTCATATTGGTGGACTATTTAGTCATTTTAGAGAGACAACATAACCAATCTATTGAAAGAAAACTTTGATTGGCTTGGTTTGGTCAAGGATGTCCATAAGATAGTTAGTAATTGTGAAGTGTGCAAGAGGGCCAAGGAAAAGAGAGAACCACGTAGAGAGTATTTGCGTTTACCTACACTAACCTCACCTTAGTCAACCTTAGAATGAACTTTGTCTTAAGGTTGCCCTAAACAAACAAAGGAAAAGATTCAATCTTTGTTGTTGTGAACTACGTTAACAAAATGGCGCACTTCATCTCATGTCATCGAACTAATGACTCTTTATATATTGCTGATTTGTTTTTACAGAAAGTTGTCCTACTGCATGGAGTATTGAAGACCATTGTCTTAGATTGGGATACAAAATTCTTGAGCTATTTTTGGAAGACACTTTGGAGAAGACTTAAAACTTGATAAGAATCAACGCTTTGAACCGATTATACGTAGCCAAGCTAAAGAACTCCAAGGACTCACTCAAAGAATATTAGTTTGAAGCCCCATCCAAAATGAGAATTCCTACCCCAACCTCTATGCTTCCCTCCTCTACCAACTTGACTACAGAGCCATTGCTTATGCTGGGCCTGCCAAACAGCTATACCATGATAAAATTAC
The DNA here is from genome assembly GCA_024138005.1 of Lumnitzera racemosa. Lineage (NCBI taxonomy): Eukaryota > Viridiplantae > Streptophyta > Magnoliopsida > Myrtales > Combretaceae > Lumnitzera > Lumnitzera racemosa. The sequence goes on along the minus strand of JAMXBC010000002.1, from coordinate 102,400,045 downwards.
CAAACAGATAGCCCCAAGACTATTTGAGCCAAACTCTCAAGCTGACTATGTCAACCACTGACATCCAACCCTAGCCCAAGTTGATTACTGTATAACAAATGGTTGACTAATCTCTAACTTGATCTAAATCAGGTCACTCCCTAACTACAAACTCTCTCTTTTCTTCTTTTCATCCACTTTATACCATATTCTTGATGTTTAGCCACCGAACGACGCATGTGTTGTAGCATAACATTCTCGAAAGATTCTTTACTTTCTTACTGAATATTCTTTGTTTTTTTTATCCTTTTTAGTATGTATTATATAACTTAATTGTAAGAATACCATTTTTATCTTTTCATATATGTAAAGTAACCCTAATAGACGAGTATATAAACCTCCAATTAATTGTACATAAACATCATCTTCAATATCAAAATGCTTATTTAAGTTTTTCTTTAAGCAACTCTAATGTTCTCATTACCCTTTTAACTCTTATGTATTCTCTTTAGCAAAGAGTAGTAGCAAGTGACCCTTCAATTTGGATTGGTGAGTCAAATCTAGCAGATTGTAGGCCGAGTAAGATTGATTGATGTTTCATGTCCAATTGGTAGCTACCCGAACTTTGCCAGCTTTTTCTTTGTTTCTTTTTGTTTCACTTCATTGTAGTGTCTCTTCATGTATCCGTCCTGGTATACCTACAAGCTTAGTTATCACTAGAACTTTCTATGGCAAATCTGACTAAAATGAGTCCTCTGAAATATCGAATAAAATTAGGAGGAAATAGTCCACAATCGAATAAGACTAGCTGACATGAAGCTGCTTGGAAGATGTGACTCACAACGAACATAACACAACTTGACACCTCACTTGATATGATGCACAAGTTGATGTCAAGGTCTACCTGCAACTAATCCTGAGTTACTCGGTAAGATTGGATAAAAGTGTATGAAAAATGGACTTGGAGAGGGTGTCTCACAAGAACAGAATATTCAGTATTAAAATATAAATTATTTACGGCTTACAAGAGAAAATGACTATTTATAGTAAGTCCTTAAGGCAGCATTATAAATAAAAAGATTACAAGAAAGTATATACAAAAAAATGATTCCCAGTACATGCGAAAAAGGGTAAAAAGGATAAAAGACTAAATATGGAAAAGTAATACAATGTCAGATAGGGTAGACAGGTGACAGTGTAACATTAGTCTCGTATGAATATTTTTTTAGCAAAATAGGTGAGAAGGGTCAAAATATTGCAGTAATAAAGAGGCCAAGACTAGAGAGATGGTGGCATGCCAAGAGAAAACTATTCGGCCGTTTAAATGAGTCTCTCATTACTCAGCAAGAACTTCTCGCAGCAGTTGGTCGGATTACTCAGCATAAAGTCCTTGATAAGGGAATGGTCGGCATCATCACTACCGAGTGCACAAATCAACGTATGACAATTCAAGGAGCTCAAGGAGTTTAGCCACAATCCTTCAGCGTAAACTTTCTCGTCATTAGTAGGTTGTTAAGAGAGAATACATCGGGTGAAGGATATGCGTCCTCGGAGTCGCGCATGAGTAATGGGACCGCTGGTTGACAGTTTATCACGACCTTGGAGACGCATCAAAACTAAACCTATGTCAGCTCTAATAGCTAGCCCCAGACTGGTAGCCAAATTGAAGTGGTGAACAGGATGCTAGGCAACTTACTCCAAGCTTTCATGGGAAAGAATTTAAAAGATTAGGATTTGTGTCTACTAATTGTGTAGTTCGCATATAATTAAGCTATTTACAATATCACTAGGAAGACACCTTTCAAGGTTGTCTATGGCCTCAATCCCCCTATTGCCTCAGACCTGATTAGTAACCCCATAGCTACTGAAGAGAGTCAATTTGCAATCGCTCAAGCCTAATAATTACAAGAACTGCATCAATTCATGGCAAGGAAGATCACTAAGTTCAATAAAAGATAACAAGAGATTGGTGATTGTGGCTACCGAATTGTTTCTTTCAGACTAAGTGACCTAATATAGATTCACTTTGGTGATAGAGATTTCCACATTTAAGATAAAGTAAGCTATCTCCATAAGCTGATGGTTAATTCAAAATCATAAAGAAAATCAACCATAATGCCCACTAGATTGAATTACTGGAGAACTATGATATTTCCTCCACCTTCAATATGTCTGACTTGATTCCCTATCGACTAGAAGAAGACCCAGCAAATACTTAGATAGATTAAGAGCCGAAACCTCTTCAGATTTAAGGACAAATCCTTTTGACCCCCGAGCAGATGATGAGAATCAACTCCTCGAACCCATCATGTGCAGTCGAGTTAAGGGGCTGTAAGGACTCACACAGAGAATACTAGCTTAAAACCCCATTCAAGACAAAAATTCCTATTCCGATCTCCATCTTTTACACTATTACCTACTCGAATGTCGAGCTCTCATAAGTACCAACACAATTTCCGAGTTATCAAGTAGTCATGCTGACTTACTAAGTATGTGAGCCAACCAATCGAGCAGCCATACCTATTGCCAACCTCATACCATGATCCAAGCCGCTCCTAAGCCAACCAACATCAGACTTTTGTTTAAGTCAAGCTATTGAGGCACCTGACCTGTAGAGGATCAATATGCTTTTCGGTACCTGAGCTCTAACCTAAACCAGATCAGGTCAAGTTGGACTATTGATTTTCTTTCGACCTCGTCTGAGTAGAATCCTATAATTGCCAAATGGCCTCAAGATTCATTTAAGCTTAACCATCCTGTTACAAGCCTCCAACTACCTTTTAACATGTGTCTTCTGGCACGATATTCTATAATGATTCCTTATTTTATTGGACAAGGTATTATTTGCCATTTTTACCCCTTTTGAGAATGTTTTAGGAATCTTTTATATATTATCCCTTTTGTCCTTTCCTTATTTAGTGTAACTTTAGTTAAGGTCATATAAATACCTTACTTTCTTGTACACAGACAACATATTACATTTTTGGTTATTACAAATTTCCTTTCCTAAGCAACCTTAGTCCTCTCATTTATCTCTTAACTCTTATCTATTCCCTTTAGTAAAGAACAATGGCAAGTAATCCTATAGTTTAGACTGATAAGTCACATTCGACGAATTGTAGGCTAAGTAGGATCAATTAGTATATCATATTCAATTAGTAGCTGTCTAGATTTTGCTAACCTTTTGTTTTCCCTTTTTGTTCTCTTTCATTGTAGTGCTTTTTCGTATGTACAACCCCGAAGATGCATTAATATGTTTGAGATTGCACTAGTCAAAGAGAACTTTAGAGGTGGTTCCCTATGTGCTTAGGACTCGCCATTGTGTGGCACTTTGCCTTTCAAGGTACTTAGCACCCTTCTTACCCCTACCCTATCATAGAGTATCTAATGCCTATTAGTGTATGTATAATACAGATTACTAAGTATAGGGGCGGTTAGTGGACTATAAATATGATAGTTGAATGAAGTATAACTACTAATATGTGTGACTCACAATTTAGTATAGTGTATGATAGTGAGAAAAGTGCAATGCGTGTATGAGTAGTATAGTGTAGTGAAACGAACAGAGTCTGTGAGCATGTGTGTGCACTGAAGTGCAAGTGAAAATGAATCAATAAAGAAAGTGAATGTTTATTGCATATTTGTAAGTAAGATCTTTGAAGGTCTTGAATGTGTTTTCAGAAATGGCAAATGCCACTGGGAATATAGTAGCTTTGCTTTCTGTTCTTGATGGTCAAAACTATGATAAATGGTGCATTTAGATGCGTGTTATCTTTGGATTCCAAGAAGTGCTTGATATTGTTAGTAACAGTTTGCAAGAATTAGGAGAAACCTCATCGGATGCTCAACGTACAGCATATTGAGAAGCAAAAAGGAAGGATAATAAAGCTCTCTATTATATCCATCAATGTGTTGATGCGTCAAACTTTAAGAAGATTGCCTTGGCTAAGATTATTAAAGAAGCTTAAGATACTCTTGAGAAATGTTACAAAGGGCCTGACAAGTTAAGGAAAGTGAGATTGCAAACCTCAAGGAGATAGTAAGAGTTGTTGCAGATGGAAACCAAGGAGATTGTAAATGACTATTGTACTCGTGTAATGTCTTGGACGAATTAGATGAAATATAATAAAGAAATTATGAATGATACAATGGTAATAGAGAAAATTCTTTGCACATTGACCCCAAAATTTGACCATGTGGTAATTGCAATTGAGGAATCAAAAGATCCTTTAGAATTTAAACTTAAAGATTTACAAAGCTCTCTAGAATCCTACAAGTAAAGGATGGATGAGAGAAATTTAGAGAGGAATACTGAACAAGCACTTCAAGTACAAAGTAAAAGAAGTGGTTACGATTCTTTCAAGAACAAGAGTGGAAGGGGTGAGGTAGAACTAGAGGGCGTATAAGGAGTTTGCAGACTCAAGGATGTGATCAAGAACATTTGAATGATCAATTTCAGCTTGATACAAATAATACTTAAGATCTGGTGGATTTTGAGGAAGAGGCACTAGGAGGAAATTCAATAAAAGAAGTATTCAATGCTACAATTGTTAGAGATTTGGACATTTTACGAATGAGTGCAAAATCCTTCAAGGAATGCAAAAAATTCAAGAAGATGCAGTTACATATACATAAGATGATGATAAATCAAATCATGTCTTGTTAATGGTTACAACGAAAATTGATAACTCCAATACTACTTCTTGGTATCAGGATTCAAGATGCTCAAACCATATGTTTAGGAATAGCGATTGGTTCATGGATCTTGATGAAACATGCAAGAGTAGTGTGAAGTTTGTTGATAATAGTATAGTATTAGCAAAAAAGAGTAGGCAAAATTATTATCAAGTAGAAGAATGGAAAACTCTCACATATTTCAAATGTCCTATATGTACCCCAGATGAAAAATAATCTACTAAGTCTAGGATAGTTACTTAAGAAGGGATACAACATGATTTTGTATGAGAAGAAGCATGTTTTGTATGATAATAAGGGCTAGTTGATCTTGAAGTCACATTTGAATAAAAATAGAACCTTTAAGGTTGATATTTAGACTAGTAATTATCAAAGTCTTACTACACTAATCAATAACAAGAATTGGTTGTGGCATATACAGTTTGGGCATCTTAACTGCAAGAGTCTATGTGAGTTGAAGAATAAGAATATGTTAGTTGGTCTTCTCCAAATTTTTGCTTAAGATCAAGTGTGTGAAGAGTGTTTACTGGGCAAACAAATTTAAGTGTGAAACATCTCCAAGAACTTCTAATTTGCTCGAAGTTGTGTTTTTTGACGTATGTAGACCTATTGATACTTCTTCTCTTAAAGGTAATCAATATTTCGTTATGTTTATTGATGAATTTAGTAGAAAATTGTAGGTTTACTTAATTCAAAACAAGAGTGAAGTTTTTAAAATTTTTATGAAATTTAGAGCTTTAGTTAAAAAACAAAGTGGTAGGATAATTAAAATTTTGAGAACTGATGGAGGAGGAGAGTATACTTCAAATGAGTTTAGGAGATTTTGTGAAGAGAATGAAATTTTGCATGAGTAATAGCACCTTACACACCACAACATAATGGTGTACCTGAGCAAAAGAATAGAACTTGGATGAATATGGCACGTAGTATGTTAAGCATGAAGAAATTGCCCAAGAACTTTTGGGGAGAAGTGGTTGCTATAATAGCCTATATTCTAAACAAATGTCTTATTAAGAAACTTGTTAACAAGACTCCAAAAGAAGTGTGGTCAAGTAAGGAACCTTGTGTTCAACACTTAAAGATATTTGGAAGTGTATGCTTTAGTCATGTAGCAAATGAGAAGAGAAAGAAATTAGATAATAAAAGTATATGTGCTATCTTACTGGGTTATCATCTTAATAGTGCTTACAAGCTGTATAATCCTATAACAAAGAAGTTGTTGATAAGAAGATATATTGTATTTGATGAAGGAAAGACTTGGTTGTGGACCAGTGATTTTTTAGATGATTTAAGACAGATAAAAGATATACTCATTTGGAGTGAAGAAGAAAACTTGAATAAAACTCCAACTAATTTGTTTAGAGAAAATGATGGACAGGAATAACATAGTATACAAAGACAGCGAAGAATTAGGTAGAGACCAAGGAGGCTTAATGACTACGAAGTGCTTAATAATGTGATCACATTAGAGGGTGATTTGATGCATAAGGCATTGTGCACAAATATTGAACCAATCACATTTGAACAAGCTATTGAAGATCCTAAGTGGATTGCAATGATAGAAGAAGAATTATTGACTATAAAAAAAAAAAATCAAACATGAGACTTGGTAGACTTACCTAACAACAAGAAACCCATTCATGTGAAGTGGATTTACAAAGTGAAAATGAAGCTAGGTGGTTGCTAAGTGTAAGGCTAAACTTGTGGCCAAAGGATTTTATAAAAGGCTAGATTGGATTTCATTGAAGTATTCTCTCCTATAGCTAGGGCTGAAATTGCAAGATTAGTTGTTGCACTTACTAGTTTCAATTCATGGTCGATGTTTCAAATGGATGTCAAATCAACTTTTCTAAATGGACCACTTAAAGAGGAGGTTTATGTTTGTCAACCCCCTGGTTTGAGATAAAAGAATGTGATGATAAGGTGTTTAGACTAAAGAAAGCCTTGTACAGCTTGAAACAAGCTCCACAAGCTTGAATAAGAGAATTAATGCATTCTTAGTACAACAAGGCTTTGAGAAGTGCAGTTACGAGTATGGAGTGTTATAAAAAAGAAGTTTAGATTTGGTGTGAAAGGAAGAGATGAAATACTAATTGTATGTTTGTATGTTGATGACTTCTTGGTCACTGGAAATAATGATTCAGAAATTGATAATTTTAAGAGAGTGATGAGGTATGAATTTGAAATGTCAGAATTAGGAAAACTGTCATACTTTTTAAGACCTGAATTTACACAAGTTAAAGTGGGTGTTTTGTTGCATCAGACTAAATATGCAAAGGACATTTCGAAAAGGTTTAGGATGGTAGATTGTAATCCAGTTACTACACCAGTTGAACCAAATATCAAGCTTGTGAGAAATGAAGAAGAGAAACCAATAGATGCAACATTATTTAGACAAATGATTGGGTCTCTAAGGTATTTGTATAACAGCAGGCCAAATATTACGTTTGTTGTAGGATTAATTGGAAGATTTATGGAACATCAAAAGGAATCTCATATGACTGCTATAAAGAAAGTATTTTGATATGTTAAGGGGACTTTTGATTATGGAGTATTGCTTCAAATAGGGAATGACATTAGTACAGCTAACATTGTTGGGTTTTCTGACTCAAATTGGTGCAATGATAAGGTAGATAGGAGAAACACAACTTGCTATCTTTTTACATGTTTGGAATTCCCCTTTTGCGTAGAGTTCAAAGAAGCAATAGGTGGTTGCACTATCCTCTTGTAAAGTTGAGTACATAGTAGCCTCTATTAGTGTGTGCAAAGCAATGTGGCTCGCAACATTGTGTAATCAAATCAAAGTGAATATTGAAAGTCCTCTAAAGTTGAAGATTGACAATAAATCTACAATAAACTTAGCTCATCATCCTACTGCCTATGGTTAGAGTAAGCATATTGAAACTAAATTTCACTACCTAAGAGACCAAGTGAATCAAGAAAAGTTGAGAATGATATACTGTGGTACAGAGGAACAATAAGCTAACATTTTAACAAAGCCATTGAAGGTAGAAAAGTTTGAACAATTGAGGATGCTTATTGGAATGAGATTGCTTAGTGAATGTTGATACAATCTTTATTAAGGGGGTATATTACTATGTGTGCAATACAAATTGTTAAGTGTAGGGGCAGTTAATGGGCTATAAATATGACAATTGAGTGAAGTATAACTACCACTACGTGTGACTAATAGTTTAGTGCAGCATGTGATAGTGAGAAAAGTGCAATACGTGTGTGAGTAGTATAATGCAGTGAAAAGAACAGTATATGAGCATGTGTATGTACTGAAGTACAAGTGACGGTCAATCAATAAAGAAAGTAAATGTCCAGTACATATTTACGAGCGTACATTACATAAGTTTTCATTGCTTCTTAACAATGCTTGGCCTAATGAGAATAACTAGCTAAATCAATAAGTAACCAATGGACATTTTCAACCATTTGGCCCAAAACATCATAATTAATGTTGATTTGATATTCACTACCTTATAATATATACCACTATGGCTACTACACATAATTGGTATGGGAGAATCTTCTCACCTTAAAAGAATAATATTAAGGCACACTTGCCACATCATTGAAATATATGCATAATAATTATAAAAATAAATAAATAAATTAATAAAATTAATCTAAAAATAAAAAAAAAAAAAACTTAGAAAACCAAGATGGTTGCTATCCTCAAATCCTGCTACCTTTATGAAAATAGGTGACAACCATGCTAAATTGATAAAAATAGTGGTCAAGACCTATCACTATAAGTGTATCGCATACATTACTTGAGGTGGTGCATGACATGACCCGCTGAGAATGGTGGGTGACTAAGTAGTATCCACAAATAAGAAAAGTAACAAAAAGGCAACATCCAAGGCTGATCCGATCCATTTTAACAATTAAGCTACATTTTCATTTTGATCAGCTATAGCACCATATATCAAATTGAGTTTCGTTCCTATTTTAGCGTAAATTTGATGAGGTATAGTAAATCATTTGTTATTAAAAATAAAAAATAAAAAAGCTATTTCCTGTGGATACATACTCGGCCCTTCATGTTACTTGACATACAATACAGTACACTCCCAGAAAATAATCCATCACAACCTGCTCTTTGCTGTCGATTAATTGGATTGTCGTTATATCCGTGAAAAGCGATTAATGAAGGCTAAATCCACGCAATGTTGGTGTCCATTTTCACATCATCTTTGCTTCTCGGTTTATTGCCTGCAAGAGAAACGTGTGATGTAATCAAATCAATGTCCACAATAATGCACCCCCTTCATTTCAGTTCTACTTCTACACACACATCTAATATGTGCAAAATACATGCTCGCAAAAACAATATCATCTTCTGGTCTAGTGCACTTGTTATATATGTATATATTTATGATGAGGAAGATTGAGACAAATCTAACCGATGAGAGGTTGAATAATATAAACTTCTGTAATTCCTAAATAGATATAAACTAAATAATAAAGAGTAATCAGAGAGATCAGTGATAATTACGAGATATGACAATTTTGTTTTTATTATCAACTATTGATTATTATATGTACTTTAGGAAACTAAATTGTGAGGATCCAATAATCCTATATATCATAGCTATTTCATGATAATAGAATAAGTATAGAATAGATATTCCTATTTCAATTTCTTCGTTGCATTTAAAGTTGATGGGAATGACTTGCTGATACGATAGCAATACCTCCCCTATCTTTATGAGCCCCATGCCCTGGGCCAGGGATTATAGTGGGACAAACCGGAGCGGATACCACCATTTCTTCCGTGAAACTCTTGTTAACTACCACCGTTGCCCCCCACAAAGTTTGAAAATCAAGATTGCACAGTCATGATCAGTGATCAGCCTTATTCTATTTTATTCATGTTAAATAGAATTGAATTTGACAGACACTCGTGCCAAAATCAATTAACGTTTCCGTAACTTTAAATAACACACTACAATAATTGTTGAAAACATGGAATAGCATGTAATTAAAGTTTGAGCATCTTATACTATCTAGGCATTGCATTTTATATGAACAAACCCACACACATACACACACAAAAGATAAGTGCTTACATAATTTATTGAACCTGAAAACGAGAAGGAAAAGCAATAATGATTGCATTTAGATAAATAATAACTATATATAAATATATATGTATATATGAATATATACACATATATACATTGATAATAAGCAGTATACCTCACAGTAAGATACTATTATTATCATCATAATTGCCTCTTGGTGAATTTTTGCTGCCACATTGCTCAAGTCTTTGTGGTGCATTATTATTGCACATTACTTCATCTGGCTTGGGACACCATAATAACCGACTTTTTCCTACCCATTATCACTGCGCCTACATCTTTTGCCATTAAAGTTTATTGAGTCTCTTAGGGTGCTATGGGCTTTGTTTGGGACGTTCAAGCCGTCAAGAGAGCATCTTGCAAGATAGATGGGGTGAGTTGCTATGTCGGAGATTATCCAACATGATCGTTTTGAATTTTAAGTTAGTGAAGAAGAGAAAAGAATTTGCGTTTAATAAAGAGTGTGTGAGTGTGTGGTTCTTGTTGTTTTTAGACTTATATTATAGACTACTTTTTTAGGGATACCAAAGGAGGGTGCTCATAGATATGCCTCCATGCAACTCTAGGATTGAAGGGAGTTTACAAGATTTCCTAACATCAATGGAGGAAATTATTATTCTTAGGCTTATGATTGTCTCATCATTTACACTATATGCTTAGGCCAAATAGTCGATAAGGGGGAGCCAATAATTGTCACATCGCATTAAATACAGTATGAGTATTGTATAGATAGATATCGCATTAAATACAGTATGAGTATTGTATAGATAGATAAGGAGTGGCTCATCAAGGAGATGTGCCCTAAAAACTACATGTTTATCTAAGGCCCGTTGCCATACTGGCTTTATGGTCGAGGTGGCCTGTAGTTAGTTGGTCCTAAGTTAAGCCAAGGTTAAGGACATTTGGCCAAGGAGGGGATGGTTGAGATGGCAACACGACAATGGCTACTCTAAGATTGACCAAGGTCTTGGCTGCCTTAGTTAGGTCGCTACCCGTAGTAATTACTCGATTATGTGAATCGAGCCTATGCACAATCCTCATCTGCTGAAGAGGTGGCCCTAGCTATTTTGGTCTTTGACCCTAAGCTATTAAGTCGTGTCCAATAACTAATATCAATAATTATTATCCTAAGTCATATCTCCAAATCTTTTGAAACTTATTCGGGGACCCAACTTCATAATATTACTATATTGCTAATAAAATAATTAAAAAATTATGAGAATCACAAACTAAAAAAAAAAGAAAAGCAACAAAATAAAATAGCAAGAAACTTTATGAAAAATGATAGAATTCAAACTTTCTTTTAAGTTAAAACAATTAACATTTTCAATAACTTCTAAAATAATAAGTAAATAAATGATAAAATATAATAAAAATAATATTTTCTAAATAATAAAAATTAGGGTAAATTATAAACATGTGACTTGTGTTATTGGATTTTAAAAATAGGTAATATGAGTTTTCATTTTTGATAAATAGGTTGTTGGTTATGTAGAAGGATACTTGATGTTATTTTACCGGCTTACAATTATTGATTGAATAATTCAAATAAATAATACTAATAAATCTTAATAAAAAATAAAAGAAATTGAAAGAAAATTAGCATAAAGAGAAAGGCAACCAAAACATTTTCCAACCATTGACTCAAAGGGTAAGGGGTAATTGGCTTCTATGGAAAACATGGACACACATAATCATATAACTGGGAAAAGGTTAGAATTACCTTAATTAAATTAATAGTAAAATTATCAGTAGAAAAATATCTATTTATTATTGTAACTATATTACACCTTATATATATATATATATATATATATATATATAAAGATCTTGTCAATGACCTAACAAGCAATAGTTCTTAAAGTTAATAGGATGAAAAAATTCTTTTAAGAAATAATTAAGAGTGATCAATTCTCTTCATAAAAAGTTAAAAGGAATTAACTTTTTGTATATAAACTTATAAAAGTTTTGTTTTTAACTAAAACAAATCAGAAAAAAAAATTAAACAAGAAATTATAAGTGAAGCCAAAAAGCAAATTGATATAAATAAAGGTATTCTACTATTTTTTTTTTAATGATAATTTTGTATGATTGTTCAATTAGTAATGCCAAAAAAAAAACATCATTTCAAATATAAGTTATTAAGTCATTAATTATTCAATAGTCCGTATTAATTTCATAACATAAGTTGTAAAAGAAAAAAGAAAAAAAAACTAAAAAATTTATATAATTAATATAATTTATCAATAATTTATGTGATAAGATCGAGATATTTGTAACAAGGATAATATAATTATTTTTTATATGTATTACTTCTAAAAAATAGTAATTTAAGAGAATCAATTTAGTCATTTTTGGTTGATGTGAAAAAGAATGTCCAATTAATATAAAAAGACAAATATCATTCAAACAATAAATGCATTATTAATAAAAGTAAAACGATAGACTTGAAATTTGAACTATTGTAAAGTAAATATCTCACTACTAAGCTACACTTAATTTCATATTATGTTTTGCTCTTTAAAATATATACTTATGACCTACCACTATACTATAGGTTCAATAGTTAAATATCAATACTAATAGAATTAATAATATTAACTAAATATTATTCAATAATAACTAACGGTGTAATAATTATATATTAATAAACAATTCTTGTAATTACATAATCAATAGCTAATGATAATCATAACCGAGATGACGAAAAGGTAATTGAATATAGTAATTACTAATATTATAAGAATATAAATAAGTATATAATTATTAATAATAAATTTATCTTAAAAAGAATTTACATTATGCTGTTAAATCAATTAATTGATAGTGACATTTAATTAACAAGTAATGATATTATTGTAATAATAATAATAATAAGCAATGAATAATAATCATCTTCTTCTTTCAGAATAAAGAAGCTTCTCTATCTTTCGTGATTTATTAATTATTAATAATAAGTAATATATTATCAAAAATCAAAATTTTAATCATTTATAGTTAATTGATCAATCTATCTATTAATTAGCTATATAATTAACAATTATATCAGAAACGAGAATATATATTTAATATAAATTAATAAGTTACTTATGATATTTCCATGCAATAAACACCGGAAAAGCTATTTCCTGATAGTAAATATTCATGCAAATATCCCCTATAAACGAAATGACATGGGATAGAAATATATTTTGAATCAATGGATACGTCCTGCACACATGTACCAGTGGCTATATGCTATACGGAAAATAATTTATCGATACTAATACAACACATATTTAAATAAATAGCTTACAAATTTTAATATAATTATACAATTTTTAAAAAATTATCATTTATGTTTTCAAATATTAAAATTTGATTTATACTTTGCACACTATTAATCTATCTGCATAATATATTAGTAGCATGAAAGCGCTTCCCACGGTCCGAGGCTCATTAGGATCTTCCACACTCAACTCGACAACTGTGTAGAAAACAACAATTCCCTCAGAAAAATAATCTCAGGATCATACATAAAAATAGACTATTCTCTGTAGGATAGGGTAGAGTTCACCTGACAATATGTGGAAATTCATCAGAAATGCAAGAAAGGAAATCCTGGAATAGAAACCGGAATATCTTGAAATATACTTAATTATTGCAGTGGAGACAAATTTACAAGGTTTTTTTTTTTTTTAATCCAATCTTAGTTAAGATGGGATCCTTCAACAACAGCAGATGGACGTTGAATTGCATAACATGGAAAAGAAACTACAAAGGCTCTACGATTTTGACGAAAATTCACATTTAGCTCTACTAGACCTGTGTGGAATATAGGACGACCATGTCGAATTCTTACTACCTAGAAACTTTTGCTGGGGAAATCCCACCATTAATCTTGAATTCCGAAAAGTCAAAAGATCAATGATCTTCTCTGGCTTCTGAAACAGGATTTCCTGTCATTCCTTTTCTACTTCTGTACTTGTAAAATGGGCGTTTACGAAGATGGCACATTAAAATGGAAGAGCCAAGATATAACAAAGGCAAATACCATACAAGCAAGCAAGAAATTCAGGAATCGATGACCCTGCCAAAAGTTTCGGTTCTCCGAAGGTGGCAAAGAGGCGGAGACACCAGTAGCAGCAGAAGTGGCATTGTTGTCTGTCTCGTGCGACTGTTCGACGGTTTCAACCTCATTTGGGCCAGAAACATTGCGTGCAACTGAGTGGCATATCTCACACGTCCTAGAGCGAAAAACAAAGTTGCAGCCCGATAAGAAATAGAACAATATTGGCGGGAATCTCAAATATAATCAAATACTAAGTTCACATAGACATAACAAACGCAGCAGTGCTTCTTCAGGTCTCCGCAAGTCACTAATCAGTAGAAAACTACGTATAAGAAAAAAATAACATGCTGAGTCAATGTGAACGATAAAGATAGACAATTAAACATTTGCTATTGAAAGTAGAGAAGGTACTGCAAGAATTACTGATTTAAGAAAGCTCCTAGCCGTGGTTGCTGCCAAGCCCCGAAGAACACCACAAATGATGTACTTCCAAGACGTCATGGCTTTCCCAAGGTTCTAGATAGTCTCTGTACTCCGAGAAACAATATTTGGGGTGGATACCAGACGGTTCCACAAATTATCTTCCCCTTAAAATCACTACTTGTTTTTCTTCAATTTTACACCTTAACTATGGGTTGCTAAATTTGATAATCAATTGAATATTTTTTTTTTGTCAAAAGTTAGGTGCTGAAAGTGAAAAAGCGTTTGATATTCGGGAGTTGATTTTGGCGTTATCCATCAGGAATTCCTGTAGTTTAATTAAAATTAAAAGCTAGACAAACCATAAAAGTATTTTCATTGCGGAGAGAACATCCATATTGGTTCTTTGAAGGGTAAAATCAACTATTGAAATTTCATACTGGTAGCTTGATGAAAAGGAAAATAAGTTAGAAGCAATCTGTAAGTCAACTAAGCTTTCAGTAGTAGTGCAGGTGAAACGAAATGGACAAGACAATTGAGGCAGCAGATTTCACAAGTGCGCGAATACAAAGAATTGCAAACACTAGTAAGTTCTATATATGTTGGCCCCGGCTTTCACAGTAATTTTCTCCGTGATGGGGCCGGGAAAATTGTTGTCAAAGAAAAATCAAACTGACTGATGAGAGGATTTGTCTAACAGTGAGATTGTAAGAAAAGTCAAAAGGAAACACAGCTGTTAAACAAGCTACGACAACGTATGGTAGTAATTAAGTCTCCCCAAAAAAAATATCGTGAAGGATTAACAGCGCAGAGGTGTCAAACAATTCATCAATAATCAACAACATACCAAAACTTCACAAGAACGGTGGCCACAACCCAGAAAATCACGCCAATAATACGATCACACTGAAAATGATCAGATTTGAGAATATGTGAATCATAAAAGTCAGGTTCAAATAACATGCTACAATGAATAGGATATGAAGAATCTGCAAATAAGAAATTGGGAGCTTCAATTGATAGTTCAGAAATGGATAAAATCTTTCACTAACAATGAAATGGCCACCGCGACCCGAAAAGCAGCAACTTTGGAAGGTGTAATATGGGCTAGATAGATTCCTAATAATTGAACAGGAAAAGACAATAAAGGAATTGTCGTTAAAGTTGCACAATTAACATGGGACTCCTTCAAGCTTTTACTCTTTTGCTTTTCCTTTTGTTTTAGAATCTTTGATATGCTAAACCACCTCCAAAAATATCCTTCCATGTGAAGTAAAGCCATTTCAATGTATCCGTGCCTCATTTGGTAGATATTGTACTAAATATAAAATTACTGAAAGTGACCCTGGAATTCAATCAAAATTTCCACGAAGAATCATTAAAAAAGAAGACTCAACACCTTGTCTCGAATCGATGATTAACATTCCTTTTACCGAATTCCTATTTTTGTACGAAAATCATTTAAAAGAAAAGAACATTGAGAGGAAAAAGGAGAAAAAAAAAAAAAGAATTTTTACTTACTTATTTCCCTTGATTTTGAACCAAGCCTCAGCACAATTCTTGTGAGCAGCACCTAAATCGTCCTTGCAAGAGCATCCAAGTTGAATAGCAACACCAGATTCATGACTATTGCTCTCCAAACCCAAATGACAAATTCTACAATCTCTCTCCACTTTCCCCAAATGCACCTTGATTTCAGGCACCCCAATGGCTGTTTCCTCCATAACCTCCACCGAGCAATCCGATGCGGCCGCAGACGACAACCTCCCCCTCCGAATCTCAGGATCCAAAACACACTCGAACCTGTACTCGTCATACGACCCCCCAGCAGTTGAATAGAACTGAGAATAACACGAACCATCCTCAGCATCCGAGAAGCAAACGCTCTCATCTGAGACAGATTCACTCCCTATCCTCCCTTGCTCTAAATCATCACCATCATTATCCATACGAGAAGCAGACATTTCTATATGGGCCATTTTTTCGAAATACCCAGAGGAGAAAAGAAGCTCAATGTGAGCTTCAATGGTACTTGAATTTAGTAAAGTTCCAAACTTTAATGGAGTTTTCAGGACTTTGTGATGGAATTTAAAGAGGGTTTGGCTATTGGATTAGGTAGCACCACAACACTACCATCATAAAAGAAAAGCTCACACTTTGGTAAAGTATCAGAGCTATAATTTCAAGGGACAGGAACTGGGTACGTGCAAGGAAGTTGGATGGTCATGTTTTCTATAGAAAGAGACTTGTTGGGGAAGGTTTGTTTTTGTTTTGTACTTAAAACGACCGAGAACAGAAAACTAGCAGTGGAAGTTCCATCTTTATTTTTCATGGAAGTTCACAGGGAATTCTTTAATTTTCCTTTCCTTTTTTCTTTCCTAGACATTTAACTTTTTCATGTGGCTTGAGCTTAACTATATGAGCGGACTCGTGCCACGTTGTATGATGAAGTCCCGGACTGTAAAAATCGTGTGATAAGTTTCATTACATTGACATGATGTGATACCAATGCCTGACTTTATGGGTTTTCTTTTTCCTTTTATTGTGATAGATCGTAGGATGGATAAATTGGAGTTGCATGTGAGGAAACGTATATATGCAGTGTTTCTATAAGTAAATAGTGGCCTTTCGCTGACAAGTCTAGACCCCAGCCCTACGTAAAATTAGATAAATTATTGGAGCTGATTTTGCTCATGTATTGAAAATTATTTTTCACTTGATAAGATAAAAAGAGTTTTACGAAGGAAAGCCACCCGTTTACTTTGTCGAATGAAAATATATTGTAGTTATCATGAAATGAAATAAGGACATAATAAGGTGTGAATGGATATTAAGATATTTATTTAAATATAAAAATTGGTAATATGTTGTTCACTTGAAATAATTAAGTAGGTAATAAGTAATAAATAAAAGAAAAAATAGACAGAACAACTAGTCCTAATTCTACAGTACGATAGAAACCTAAGAAATTGAAGGAGTTGTTATTATAGAAGAGCAACACAGAAGTTGGGGTGGGCGTAATTTGCATAAATTTGATTTTCTCTTCAAATTAATTCAAATCACAAAAATGTGATTCGTTTTTTTATAAATATAAATCGAATGGTATGTTTTAGATTATAAAATTTTTTAAACCATAAAATTTTAATTTGATTTATGAATTTGATCATATTTTTAATAAAAAAATACATATTTATATAACATATAATGTTATAAAAAGGTATTAAATTTATTTAATAATAATAAATATTGATATCATATTCATGAGGAACGAGATAGCCCATGTTCCCCGAAGATGAAGAAGAAGAGTAGAGAAAAAGGCTAAAGCCAAGCTATTTATAATGGAGAGAAGCATGTTCTCTGTTTGATACTATTCGCTATTTTCTGATTTGGAGAAGAATCCTTTGGTTAGATTAGAGTCTTCAGATTTGTAAGTTTTTGGATGTTTTATGTGAGGATGCTTGTGTGATATTTTTAATTTGTGTGAGGTTTATTTTGAAGAGAGAGATAAAAAGAAAAAGAAAAAGAAAAAAAAAGGTCAAAGTTGCTATTCATGGTGGCGCTAAAGTATTCATGATTTTTAGGAATGAAATTCTTCAGGAACCGTGACTAAGGGGTTAAAAGCAAAGTGAACTACGTAATAGATGGGTAATAAGAAATGCCATCCCCAAAGTGAACATGTTATTTGTAATTATATCGGTTAAAGAAAGATTGTATTATTGATGGATGATTTGAAAACATTTTATGGTTAAAAACGAAATATATCGTTCTTTAAAATATCAATTACGAACTCTACATAAATATGTATGTACATGTGTATCGAATAGTAAGAATTTTTTTCCATTTTCAAATGTCAAGGTTACCGGTTAATGTTTATAGAAAAAAAAAAATTAAAGCAAATCAAAAGTGATAAAACTTGTATATAAAAAAAAGGGATAATATTGTCAAAACCACATGAACTATTGTTAAAAGTTTAATTTACTATTTAAAATTTCAACTTGTTAATTATGTGCATAAATGGAAATTTTTGCATCATCGCTAATATATGTTATACTGGATCTAATATTTGTTAGTCAAGTCATCAATAAAAGTGAGATACATATCGTGTATATATATATTCAAAGAGTAATAATATAACACCAAAAATTTCAATCAATTTTAAAATTTAATAAATTAAAAATTCTTATAGAAAATTGAACTTTCGACGGAAGTTTAAGTAATATTATTGATACTATCTCAAAAGATAAAGTGCATGCATTAAGAAAATAGAACAATTGTTTTTTCTTAGGTAAGAAAGTAGAATAACCGAAACCATAATTTAGGAGTAACTGCAACATATGTTCATTTATAATGGAAATTCTATTTTTAATAGGTATCTATTGTAGCAAAATTTTATTTCCTTATTTTAACTATAATTTATACATTAATGGCACCTCTAAGGGTTTATAATATAAAAAATATTCGTAAAATGTACTTTACTATTATAACATACCTTGTGCTTCCAAATCCACTAGTAAGTAGCGACAGTTAAGAAATACTGAGCATATAATTATGGTAAAAAGTACATTTTATAATGATTTTTTATATTACAAGTTTTGAAATGTGTTTTTAATGTAAAAGTTATAACTACTATAAATAAAAACTTATTGCAAAAGATATTTACTAAAACTAAAATTATCACTATAAATAGATAATTATAAGGGTCTTTTTTCGGTGATAATAATTATAGTGGTTGCTGATAAATTGTTGTTGATTTACAGTCCAACTTTTATATATGGATTTGAGCGGAAAAGTATGGCTGAATTCAAAGTGTTATTGTCAATGTTATTATTATTATTATTATTTTTTTAACAAGAACATAATGATGGTGCTCTGGCAGACTGACAAGGATGGATATTACAAGGGAATGGACTAAAAGAAAAATAAACAAACGATGTTTTAGGCATTATTGTAAGCAATAATATAGGGGTGATTTGGAACGATAAGTGAAGGATGATTAAATTTCAAGGGGGGGTGGAAATGATTTTTTTTTTTCTAGAGAAAAGAAAAATCAAAGGAAAAAGTATAAATGCTGCCATCTCTGTCGATGATTTTGGTTTGTCTTTATTTAATATTTCTTCACCTCTCCCTCCCTTTTGGATTAAGGAATTGCTCACCCCACAAACACAATCAATAAAATAGTGTCGCTTTTCTCTGGAATGACAATATAGCCCCCGAACGCTTTTCGGACTTTAGGATGCAGTTAGCTCTATCCTGGGGTTATGCCTAAAGGGCAATTCGGGAACATAATTTTAGGCATGGGTTTGTCCTCATCGAAATGAGTAAGCATATACAGTATTTGCTAATGTCAGGGTTTTCGTTACCCAAGGCACTTATCGGTACGCAATCCGTGCTTTCCAAATTTTTAAATGGATTAATTGTAGGTAAAGTAATGAGGAAAATACACCGGACCTGTGAACTTTTAAAAATTAGGTAGACGTTGGGTTTTTTTTTTTTTTAAATCGGTATTTAATTCTTAAAATAAGTGTGAATTTTATTTAATTATATTTTTCCTTGACTAAGCTTTCATATGAAATAAGCTTCTGTAGATGCTTACACATTGATTTTCTGATTATTTTAATTAAATTTATCTATATAGTTAAATTAATATAAGTTTCTTTAGGTTTTTGTTTTCTTTAGATTTAGTTACTTTAATTAATTAAATATAAGATAAGATAAATTTTCATTTAAACATCTAAATAAACTTATTTTATATATAACAACTTCGTCAATAAAAACATTTGGAAATGGATTTCATACTAGTTTTTGAGGCAGTAAATGCCAACTTTTGAAAAAGGCGGGTTACACAATTTACATAAAATAATTTTATATCATAAAAGTATACAGATAAGAATTATTTACTGTGACGCAGATCAAGCATTAACAGTGTCTTAAACATTAAGCCAGCCATTTGGTATACGATGCGCAATCCAAATAAGATACAATTATGAACGGATTTAGACAGAGAAAACTCGTTTAATAGGGCTATTAGAAAACCAAACATCGAGGCTGATATTAGGTGTAAGTGAAAGCGCAATTAACAAAAGGAAGAAGGAAACCTTAATATAGGACTATGAGTTGATTTCATGTGGAATAGAGAAAAATACGATGAACAAAAGCCTGAAAGAGAGTGGAGCCAATAAAACCAACAATTTTATCTGCAAATGAGAGTACGTTGCACACTCTACGTGGTAATTACGTGAAGCCAATAACTAAGTATTTGATTATGACTTAATTAATGTTGCATTTGTTATGTGAGGAAGGGATCGGAATGAAATCATTGCTCCAAAACGTTACATTTTTTAAGGTTTAAAGTAATTTTAAAAGCCAGATTCACGATTTATTAGAATCAGTAATTTCAGCTTGTTAGGGAAACTCGATTCCGGTTTTACGGAGGTAAATTTATAATTTTATTCCGCCTTCACTAATCCTTTAACTCTAAAACATATATAATGTCCTTTTCAACTTTGTCCCTTACAATATAATGCATTTTATGTATAGAAGCTCATTTCAATAAATACATTTTTGACTCAATTTAATACTATATATCAATTTAATGGGCTCGTGACAGTATCCAAGATATGGAACCCAATGAAGATGCCCTAGGAAAATCTAGTTTGGTAGGCAAGGGATAGTTGAATGGGTTTTTGTACTTTTAGACTTATTCGATTTCATCATGCATGAAAATAAAATTTGGAAACATACTTTAGAACCCATTTAAGCCCTATTAAGCCTTAATAAGACTTAAGAAGGCTTATATTACATTTGGACTTCTTTTAATATAAGGGATGAACTAAATCTCGCGAAGTTAAAATAGAATATTTGCCGAAGCTTGATCCAAACGAAACCCATAACCAATGGATTTAGTGGCTTCTGTTGATAGGTCTTTTTACACACAGGCATCTCAAGTGTAAATTAATAAGCTCACGATGAAGGCTCAACTCTACTAGACTGGTTTAAATACAATTTAACCCCATACGCTATAAATACTAGATAAGGTCTCCAGGGAAGATCTCTCTCTCTCTCTCTCTCTCTCTCTCTCTCATATGCTCCTTTGAATTCTTATTTATAGCCACTATACTCACTTAGGCATCAAAATAGTCGTACCAGAGCATCTTCTGGTACTACTCCCATAACTCTTTTTTCTTTATTTTACATGTGCCACATGATAGAATGAATTATTTTAATCTATAATGATAAAATTCGAAGATGACAGCTTTAATTTAGACCAGTGATCATTATAATTCAATCTGATAATTCTTATCAATAACTCGTATAGTTCATCCATTTAAGATTCATCAAACGATAGAGATAGGGGGTTAAAATTTATATGAATGAGCCTCCTTCTCAATTAAAATATTAGAATATTAGAAGCATCAATAGGTTTTGTACAAACACCATTATTTTACCAAAAATAACTCCATAAGATCAAACATTAAAATTTATTAAGAACAATTGAAGAGTCAATCAAGAACATTGAGTTCAATCTATTGTCACATGCACGCACACAAAATGTATAATTTATTTGTTTCTTCTCCTACGCCTCTCTCTAATCGACTATCTAAAACAATCCGTAATATATTACATGGCTACTTCCCTGAGGAAGCGAAGTTATCGAACATAATGACACATGAGGAAAGCTCTTATGATCAAAATGTTTACCTCAATACAATCAGGTAAGTCCAAGAGGAGAGAAGAACACTACATCTGTAACTTCGTAAGAATGATGTCTCTCTTGATGCTTCGCTTGTGGAGCAGGATATGCAAAAGAACATTTTATGTTCTTATTTCAATGCTTTCATGCAGTGTTAGGCCGTAGTTGCCACCAACAGCACCACCTAATGGTGCTCTGCTCATGCCGGGATAACAGGATCTTGAATCCATTATCGTTTCATTGAAAGACGCCCAACAAGGTAAATCCATCATGTCCCTATAGAAGATGAAGGAGTATAATAGAAAGAGGGACTGCCACAACTTTAAATAATAGTTTGGTGTTTTTTCACCACTATGTATGTTTTCCATCTCCCGATTCTTCCAAAATTCCACATTCTCAATTTTCATGCTTTCTACTGGGTTTTTCTTATCCTAAACTGTCTGACGTATTGCTATCTCATATATACATTTAAAAAATTTAACTACAAGAGTTATAGTTGCAATCGACAACCATATTAATATCTCTCACCGATTTCTTCATGGTAGCGGGTAATTCATAATTTATTAATTTTTTTACTCTTTTTTTCTTTTGTTGTTTTGATAATTTGTTATAATCATTCTTACTCCGTATGCTTTACTTGTTAATAGAGCGGCTTAATAGATTCTCTTGATTTCCTTCCGGTTCATAGATCTAATTTTGGTTTGTACTTTTTGGTCCTCTTTAATTTGTTTTTTTTATGTAAAAAGTTCAATTGTATTTACATGCCTCGATTGCTTTTCAAATAAAATGTCTAAGTCATGGGCTGTCTCGAACCCAGCTCAAACCCATTGGACCGCAAGCCAAGTTTCTCTTAAATCAATACTGGCCTAGCTATGGCAAGTTTCGAGCCAATTTACTTGATTTCGCAGTTTAAAAGTCGATTCTCGGTTCGTGAGTCGATCAATTTTTTTAATCGGGGAAAAATATATTTTGTTATTTTTATTTTTAATTTAAAAAACTGCTAATAAATCATAAGAATTTAAAATTTTTTATTATTTTACTCTCTTAATTGTTAGACATAAGCTTAATAATTTACACTTTCAATAATGCATAATTATTATTATATACCTACGATTGATAAATTGAGTAAAGAAACTTATTTTTATAAGCAACATTTCAATGAAAGTTTGTCAATGTAACTAATGTGAGACTAGAATTGTGATAAGTAATGTTTATAGTGATCTTTTATTATTTCAAAAGAAACTTAAAAAATATATATATAATTTACGTGAGAGTAAAATTAGTATTGTAAAAAAGACAATATCTATCTAATATCTATAACACTTATCGTTTTATATATAATTAAATACACTTTTCATTACTTTTAATGGTATTAAATTATAGATACACTTGTATTTTTGTAAATTATTAAAATATATTAATTTATAAAAACAATTGCTTTCTCAAAAGTTAGGTAAGATTGTATGAAATTTATAATATCTTATATCCAAACTCCTTTGGTGGCAAAAGTAGTATATTTTATATCAAAACTATCTATTTTCACCAATATTAAAATATATGAGTTTTAATGATTCTTTTTCTTATAAAATTATATATATTATTCGATCTCGATATCAACTTATAAATATAAATAATAATGCATATTCAATTGTATTTTATATTTTAATTAAAGTAAATACTTACATTTAATTTATTTAAACTTACAATTTTCTTTTAAATTTTTAGGTCAAAACTGGCAGGTTGAACTACTGATTCTTCAACCCAAGCTTAAACCCGCCAATTTAATGGCTCTAGCACATTGAATTGAAGTCCAGCCGATCAAGCTACCATTCAGGTCCATGACTCATGAGTCCGGGCCAATTCTAATCTAGTTTATAAGCCGAGCTCAACCATTCCTTAAATCTAATATTATACCATATTGATACCTACTTAATTATGTGTCATTATAAGATGATGAAGATATTTTGATTGACATTTTTTCTTAGTTAATTAGTGAAGAAGATGATTGAATGATAGATTTCATTATTATTAATGATGTAGTTGACGAGAGGGACAACCACACTTTGGTCAAGATTGTTATTAATGACCACAGTGAAGTAAAATTTGAATTCTTCCTCCGGTTTTCATAAGAATGCTAGAGTTTGTTTTCATAAGTACGTTAGAATGCCAATGGAATCGCGATTCTAACTCATTTTCCTTTTTTTACAATTAAAAGTATATTTAAAAGTTAAAATCACGATTCCATAGCGATTCTATGCCTTCCATACGTATTATTATTAATCAAATTACTCGTTTAACCTTCAATTTAATTATAACATTTAATATTTTAGGAATACTTTTGACAATTATTACTACACATGCTTTTAATTTAATTGATTCCATTTTATTCCATGTACATTTCTAAACATGAGAAAAGATTTACTATTTTGCTCTCTATTCCATTTCAAACTCTTTCTACGTATCAAACGGGATATAAAACATCATATATATTGCTATGGTTATTATGCTCTAATAATATGAATACTGAACTCTTAATAAAATTAATTTGAATTTGAATTTAAATTTTCCTAACCTCAAGTTGTAATATTGTTTAAAAAAAAATGAAATTGATTTGGGTTCGAATTCCCCAAGCCTCAAGTTGTAATATTGTTTGAAAAAGAAAAATCACACATATTTGTGGACGCGGTCGATTTTATTTTTAATTTTTGCTGTATTCTCTCAGTATCTTATTCACCTTATCGTGGCTTTGCAATTAAATTCTTGCTTGCTCTTTTCATAAAAAAATTTCTAGATATAAGTTAAGGCTTGTTTTATATTTTGTTTCTTCATTTTCTTCTCTTGGCATATAGCCACTTTTGGTATGGACACATCTATGCTATGAGTTTAGCATAAATGATATATTTTTTTTCCCGATAAACTGCAATTAAATATCGCTAAATAAAATTTGAGATATACTTTTAGAATGATTATGAAAGATCAAGAAATCCAATCAATATCCTATTGCACTAAAATTAGTGTATTTAGTAATTATTTTACATTTTAAATTTAATTATAATGTATTTAGTTTTTATACATGCATCACGGGTAGAAGTACTCAAACGCACGATGGCAATGGATTAACAAAAGAATAAACATGAACAAAAATCGAGAATATCCATTCTTTTAACCAATGTGGTCAAATCTCGATTAAATTTCCCGATCCAATCCATTTCATGACCCATTACTGTTGCTTTGATTTTCATTGATAGTGATCTTAGTTTGACTAGATTAACCTAATTAGTTTGACTCACTTTCTATAAGATTCAACGGTGTTTTTTATGTTGAACTTGTTTATTTTCTCTCTCTCTTTTTTTTTTTTTGAGAACACACCAATTTATTAAATAAATAAATAAATAAAAATCCAAAAAAAAGAAATTAATTATAAAATGCTATTAGGTTCAAATTTTAAGAATATAAATTATTTTATTACTTTGTAAATAAATATTATATTGATCCCATTTCAACCGTGTTCGAATCCTGTTGACTCTTGACTCTGCATTGCTTTTAACACAATGAAATGGCGTAAGGTCTCCCATTCTTATCTACACAGGGATATGGGAGAAGTATCACAACCCTTCTAATAATAAAATGACACGTAGCGTCTCAAACCCAAGAGATTATAAGTGTTTGAACTTTCTTGAAAGTTGCTCCAAACATCTATTAATGAGGAAATCTAACTACCCAACTCTTGTCTTCCTGCTTCCATGAGCTTGCACGCTTAGTCTACCTTCGGTTTAGGACAAGTCCACGTTACAATCTCGTACTAAACTTTGCATTTTATCTATTAACGCAGTTACTTCATTTGGCAAAAAGATGAAATCGCTTCTCTTGTTACACGGCATTGATATTTTACAATTAATTAGGAAAAAGCAGCAATTGCGTTTCATTTTCTCCGTTGGTGTTTTTTCTATGCTAGCCTAGAAATAACATTTAACGACACTCCGTAAACCATAATGTCTTTTTCTCCTTAATCTTTAATATGCACGTGATTAGGGCATAGCAATTCAAGTTCAATCGCCCCTTTGGGCTGCTTTTCGGATACGTGTATGTGTAGAAGAATATTGAAAGCCAACGACCCCCACTTAGAAGAGGGACCGTTTCTTGAACGACTTCCACACTACAGACGGTGGAACATGAAGAACGTATCCGCTTTTTCATGCAAAAATATGTAGGAGCAAGTAATATTGGAACAAGTGGTAATAACTAATAACATGAACATGTACCTACGTAATGTGAACGTGAAAGTGATGTGGGGGTGGCAG
The DNA here is from genome assembly GCA_024138005.1 of Lumnitzera racemosa. Classification (NCBI taxonomy): domain Eukaryota; kingdom Viridiplantae; phylum Streptophyta; class Magnoliopsida; order Myrtales; family Combretaceae; genus Lumnitzera; species Lumnitzera racemosa. Next base: position 102,373,813 of record JAMXBC010000002.1, on the reverse strand, counting down.
TGAGGTGGCTTAACACACCAAATCAACTAGAGTTTGGTCTTTTGCTATGTTAGTTTATTTTAGACGTGGTTAATAGCGATTTTTTTTAAACGATACGATGCTATGCGACTTTTTAAAATTTTTAGGGATTATCCGTACAATATATTCCTTTTTAAAGTCAAATGTTTTGAAATACATCACTCGGTAGGTAATTTATAAAACAACTAATATGGATTATGCTAGTAAAATTCTTTAGTTTATTGGGATAAATCCATTATGTCATATACCTCGACTTATAATTCCTATTATTACTTTCTTATCTTAAAACTTTCTTAAGCTCTAAATAATTTAATGTTTTGCAAATTATAATTCATCTGAAATAAGCGAGATCATTAGCAAGTAGTTTCAAGTAAGTCCTCATATATGTTAATTTCATTTTCAAGTCACAACTATTTATTTATTTAATTTTAATTGGAACACAACTCGGTAAACACTTGTCCAAAGCAAAATTCCTGGACTATAATTAACTGTAAATCTCCGGTTTCTAATTTCATGTGCAAATTTTTGATGGATTAGGTGTCATTGGTTCGTAAATCAGTACATTTTGGTACCTCCTTCACTCAGTGTTCTAAGTTACAAAGGAGAAACCATATCATAGTGACTCCAATTCTACAGACTAAATTGTACAAAATAAAAATTCAGATGCCAAGTATGAAATAAATAAATAAAGAATGAAAGTAAAATAAAAAATATATAAATAAAAGATCAGACACTTCGGACTGTCCTTACCCAACATTTGAAAAGAGGGAGGAGAAAAAAAATATTTCAGCCAAACCTCCGAGTTAGAAGCTGCATAACTGGAGTGGGGGATTTGAGCAAGACTTATTTTTATACCTACCTCACCAGAATTTCAAAAAAAAAAAAAAAAAAAGAAAGCATTTTAATGCTATATGTTCAGGATGGCAAAAAAAAAAAAGAAAGGTGGGGGGCTGGGGGCGCTATATATTCAGGCTAAATAGTGGAAAATCTGAAGCTAATGAGATGGTTGATCAATTATGAGGATACTAACGGCGCACCAGATATATGCAAATACCAATTTCACTATCACTAACATTCATCTTGAATTGCATGTATCAGTACCAAGATCCACACACCTTGAACTGCAGAGCTCTGAGTCATGAGTGTCTCAAACATACAGAGAATCCAGATACCTAGGGATAGTGGTTAAGCATGAAACGGATTCATCCTACAGAATGTATGCAGGTGCAAGGCCCCAGGAAAATCTGAAGTGCAAACAGCTTTTGTTCCATACAATACTGCAACAGTCGTTCCTTTTCCTTTCCACAATGCTGTCACCTGCCAAACTGCAGTTAACAAGGGCATCCACACCTTTAGAAGTTGATACATGCTTCTAAATTCTCAAGTTCATTTCCCCAAACTTCAGTGCAAGATGGCAATGCTGATCTTTGATGTTTAAGGGAATTACAACTTCAGCAGAGGACAAGCAGATGATAGTCGACTAAGTTGGCATCACTTTTTTTATTGTGTCCATTAACTTGCTCCTTCCATTTTCAAATCGAGCATGTTCGTCTCCTCTAGTTTCATTGGGATGATATATTTGTACATGGGATGCATTTGGAATAGCCTTATCAGCCATTTCACATAACACTCTGATGCTGGAATTCTCTAATCCGCTGTTAAGCCATGCAGTGTTACTGATGTCTGCAGCTAATTTAGCCAATTCATAACTTGAAAAAGACTCGGGCTCTAAGTAATCTACAAATTCAGGCCCCAACAAAGAACTCCACTCATTTCTACCACCATCACTCTGACAACAACCATGACCACAGTTATGCGGCACTGTTCTCTCCCCAGTAAATTCTCCATGCAGTTGAGAGATCCCAGTATCTGGTTTTAATCCCTGATCCCAGTATCCAGAATTCAGAAAACTTCCTGAAGTAGGCAAAGCAAATGATGGACCATCTGAACCATTGTAGACATTAAATCCACTCAAACGTGCCACAGGTCTGAAAAGAGTAGGCTGACCATTTGGTTTACAATAAAACTGCTCTATTACAGTTCTGTCTTCATTATCCTCACAGGCATTCTCTGGAGGGCTGCAGTCCTTCCCTTCTAAGGACTTGAATGAATTGGTTTCTTCACATGACAGAGTTTCTTCTGAAGATGCCTTCAATTTTTCCAAGCTAACCTCATCGACAGTGTTGCTAGAATCCAACTTCATCCGATCAATCCCCATGTTCCTGCGCCTTAGGGTGGAGTTCCAGTGATTTTTTATCGCATTATCTGTTCGCCCTGACAAAAGCTTTGCTATAGCTGCCCACTTGTTTCCATGAATAGCATGGGCCTCAATTATAATCCTATCTTCTTCATCTGTAACAGCATATGTTTCTCAGTCACCCGTCACAATAAGAATTTCCAATTGTGGAAAATCATGCACCTATTGACCTAACATGACAGCACAGAGGTTCATATTGCCCTTGTGGACAATCTGCATCAGATATATATTGACCATATGTTTCCATGTATGAACAAATAGTAGTGCAAATTATTTTTGCATAATTACGTGAGGATGGAAAGAGAATAAAAGCCAAGTATAGCAGCAAGACAACTAAGGTCTTGGTTGACGGGTTATGACTTTAGGCACTACATGAAGTATCATGCCCATTTACAGAATCAGTGTATACTGTGTTTTCTTAAATTCTCAGAAGCAATCTTTGAGCATGTCCATCAGGACCGCATCTTGCTCAAACACAGCCTATTGTATGATGCATTCAAGCACAATGACCTGATGTATCATGGGATATACTAGTGAAAGAATTTTGCAGGGTGCATTCCCATTTTGTAATGGTAAGCAATTTAGGATTATTCTGAGTAATTTAGGAGTTTAAGACACTATTTCCTATTTTAGTATCTCGGTTAACTAATTTCTTAAAAAATTATTGTCCTCTTTATTTTCTAATCAATTTTGGCATCAATTTTGGCTTTTTTTTTAGTTAATTATCCATTTATTAGTTTCTTGGTTAATTTTTTCCTAGGATTTCTAATTTCTAGTTTTATTTCTTCCATATCCTATCAATGTAATTACTCCCATAATAGGGCTATATTGTCTAACCAATCAAAGAGAATCTGATCAAAGTTTAAAATCAGATATATTGAGTTGTTATTGCAGTAATTCTCCTGATCTTATCAATAACTTTCAAACCCAATTTAGTGTGGTGATCTACCCCATTTCTCGTCATCCTTACAACCTGGTTTGGTGAATCCAGATTACTTTTGTATTAGTGGTGACAAGTTGTTTTATCCCATAGCATATTTAGTTATCTTTACCCCACTCCACCAATTACACCAGCATTCATGGTGGCATTTTTTAATCTAATAGCTATGGCATCAGTTGTTGATTGCTAAGTTTATACAGTTGCTATTTGGAGAACATCATCATCTAAAGCTCTACTATGTGACAAACAGTCATGCAATTTGACCTAATAAATTTATGTGCTTGTATGATATTATCATATGCTCCTCCATCAATTGAATGATTCTCATATTTTATTGATTCTTTACTTGCAAGATTTTCTTTCTTTCTTTCTTCTTTTTTTTTTTTAACTTACCTACAAACAATATATTGCCAGCGTTTTCTAGATGAGAAGTAACGACATTAAGGTTAGGTGTCGTATATATGTCAAATAAGAAATCAATTGCACTTAAAGAGTCAAAATACTGAAATTGCTCATTCTTATAAATCTCTTGATTTCAGCTCAAACTAAAATTTCACTATTACAGTTCCATCTACTAATCTAGACGTATAACAGCATATATTCCTATTTACCATTTGAAAAGCTTCTTAGTTTTTTAGGCTGCCCCTAGGAACTCTATTTAACAATGATTTTCTCTTTGAACTCATCTTGAGTAAAAAGAAACAGAGCATACAAGAAGTTGTATATCAGTTTGGGAACAAGACCTGGTAAGCACATCAGTGACCAGAATAAAGATAGAGACTTAGAATGAACTTTTGCTTGAAATACTTCCACAGAGTAGCCTTCACCAATGCATATTCACAAATTATCACTAAAGTATTCCATGTCTTCAGCAAGACCCCTACTTAACAGCTTTTCAATGTCATTCTTCAAGTCAACGATAGGCCGACAGCTGCTTAGCTCTGAAACACTTCATCCTACATCCTAATAACTAGATATGTACATATAACCTAAGCACCCGGAGCTTTATAATTTTTTCATGCATCTAAGGCACAAGAATTAATCTATAATAGAAGAGAAAGAATTTCCAAACTATTTGTACTATCCATTGTTTACAGTTTACCTTTCTCAAATTATTTTTCAATGATGACAGTACGATACAAAGTATATACCTAAAACTAGGAGTGCATTTGTTTTATGGAAAACATTTTCTCTATAATTTTTTTCCATTTTTACAAAAACAGAAGGTTCTTATAATTCTCAAATATTGCCATAGTAGCCTCAAAGATAAAAGTAACAATTAGTGATCTTAGTAGCATATGGTGATAGGTGATAGGAGAGAATGACAGAAGTACTGGCCAATGATAGAAGTATAACATGTTTGGTTCGCTTCATAAGGTGGGAATAAATTAGCCACTCCGTCCTTGCAATACCACTGCCAAGTTTAATTCAGTGAATTGCTATTAGAATTGTTATTCCTGCCTATTAAGGAATTGTAAATTCATCCTGTGACCTAAGTAATATCTATTTTTTGTATATTTCCATACCCTACCTATGAACTCTAGCTATTACCAATTCACCGGAAGCCATGGACATAATCCACCAACTGAACCATGAGAACCATGGACCTCCCCAACCCACCAGCTTGACCACCACACCACCTTGAGCCATAGGATCACCAAGCATCCTCTAACCACCACCATCAAACCTAAGCAAGCCTAGACTCACAAATCCAGCAAACCGAATAGCTTAAGCTTGCACAACCTTGACCACAAAACCAACAACGTAGCACAATCCTTAACTCACACAACCACTAGATCACTGAACCCAAATGAGCTCGAACTTGTGCAACTCGATGAGTAGGGGCTCTGTTAAGTAGTTTGAGCTTGTTGAAGCTTGAGGTAAATAGAGTCTGGGTGAGGTACTGGTTGGTGCTATGGTTTGGTTGAGACTAGAGTGTAAGGTTTTAAATTAGAAGTCTATTTTGGTCCTTTTAGGTCTATTCCTTGTTACTTTTATATTTTTTAGCCTCAACCAAACATTTACTTATCTATTTCATTTTTTTTTTAAATAATTTTATGAGTCACGATTCTATTCGTACCTTATTTGATTCTGCAAATTAAACCTACATAAAGAAAAATAATATAAGAAATGAGTTTCTTAATTTTTCCATTTACATTTTCTAATTCAATTAAACATTATCACCCAACAACAATCGCTTCAATCGCCTGTCTTATCATTTAAAACTACTAGTAACCATATCTGTTCTTAAATAATATAAGAAGACTTGAGGATTGTAAGCATAAAACTATCACAACAGAATAAGTTTGAAGAAACGTTTTTCATGAAACAAAAGTGCCCAAAAATGAAGTAGTTATCCACATGAAGAACCAAATGTAATTATCATATCATATACGAAATCATGATGCCAGTAAAAGTCGATATCTTTGAGCATCCTATTTATAGCTACAATTAGTTCATCTCTCACTGCTCCATCAGAAACTTTTCAATAAGCATTATTAGAATATTCATAACCACAATGTCTATAAATTTCTTCTTTTGACTATGAAATTTTATGTGAGCAAGGGCAGACTAGCTTGCTGCAAGATGCTCATATCTTAGCAAATCTTGAAAGGAAAGCATCACCATAGCTGTAGAGATCCACAGTTTTTCTGCTGCAAGATACTTCAACCTTTTTCAAATAATTTAAATTTGTGCTATGATTCTTCATAATGTCCAATTTTCTTAGTAATTTGCTTACTAAGAATTGCCCATTAATTGTTGTTTTATTTTATAACTTTTAATACTTAGTACTTCCTCTGTCCCATTCTTATAATCCCTTCTGATTTTGCACAGCATTTAAGAACTGGAAATGTTGCTCTGAAAAAAGTACAAATTTTCTCATATTTTTTCTTATATTGATGGTTAGTAGATCCTTATTGCTTCAAAAATAAAATTTCAGTCCTAAAATTACTTGTATACTAGTTATGCAGTTGAAAAATTTAACTCTTTCAGAAGGAACACAAAACTAACTGGAAGGGTACGCAAGCAACTGCCCTAGGGGTCAATTGATCATCAGTACAGCCAATATATAACTCGGGGGACAGTAGAAGGCCCCTTGCAGCCCACTGCCATCCCTCGCTAAACTATGAGGATGCTGATCCCAACCCACAGGCGTGATGACTCCAGTTACTCCATTGCTCTCATTGGGGCATCACAGCCTATAGTCTTTGACACACGAAATCAAAATACAATCTACAGTCATTGCAAGACAGTATTAAACAGAATCCACCCCACATTTGATGAACACGGCCAGCATTATTTAATTTGTTTCTTGTTCTTTCTTCAGCACAAGCAAATGCCACTCTCCAAAACGCGGCCTTATGTCCAAAATCCTCCCCATAATGCACTACCCAGCCCTCTCTGGTTTACTTTCCCAAAAATTACGAAGCTAGTAAACCTTGTAGTCACGAATTCAATATAAATCAACTAAAAAATTATAAAGATTCAAACTTGAGTTGAAAAAAGAACAAAAAATAAAAAAGAAGGACAAAGGAAAATCAACTACCAGTGAAGGGCTTGCGCTTAACGGAGGGGTCGAGTTGATTACACCAACGTAGACGGCACGATTTGCCGGATCGGCCGGCGATTCCTCGGGCAATCAAGCTCCAATTTCTGGGGCCGAACCTACTGACTAACTGAGTGAGTATCATGTCTTCTTCAGGAGACCAGGGACCTTTTACTTTGTCTTTTCCAGCCTTCTCGCCGCTGCTTGCTTCTCCAGGCGTCGCCGTCGCCGTCGCCTCGTCACAGCTCACGCCATCGACATCGGGAGTTTCGTGGACACTGACAATTTTGTCATCTGTTTCGCGTTCCATTACAATTTCTGTTGTGAGGGTTTCAACTGAAGAGCGCGAAACTATAAGCGACCCCAAAGAGACTGTGTGGTACCCCCAGGATATGTCAGCACAGGGCCAATTCAATGTTCAGTGCACTTTAAATTTCGGTTTTTTTCAGTTTTATCATTTTCTTTCCGCTCTCCTTCCTTTATCTTTTTTGTTTTTCTTTTTATTTTATTTTATTTTTTACAATAGGTTATTTTAACATTTTTCTGGTTCGCAATAAAAAAAAATGGGCCTTCTTTTTTCAATTTATATTCTTGTTTTTTTGGCTAAATAATATATATTATAAACACAAAAGAAAGGACAATAAAATATTATTTTACACTGCAAGAACCTTAATATATTTGTCTCTTTTAAGAATTTTTTTTCTTTTTCTTTTTTTTTATATACTCTAACCTGGTTGTTTTATTACTATTCCATTAAGAAGATGGTAAAAATTAAAATAAAATCTTTATTAATACCGGATAATTAGCATTTCTCTTATTTATTTTATTAAAGGAAATGAAAGTTTTCCTATAATAGTTTGTTTCAAGATTTTTTTTTTCCCATATGGTCAAAGAAATAGCAGTTTCATATAATGTTGTTAAACTCGGATTGAAAGGTTAATATGAGAGTGAGAAAGCTTTAAAGGTGAACCAGGGTTAAATTGAAATTGAATCAAGATTAATAAAAATATTATAATATAATTTTATATTTATTAATAAAATAATAAAAATTACATATATCCTTAAAAATTAAAAGTTGAGAGATTTTAATAGTTTATTTTTTGTTTTTCTTTGACCTACATTTATTTTTTTTATCAAATTGGTATATTTTCTAAATAATACAAGATAAGATAATATATTTTAACTTGAAAAAAAAATCAATGTGTTTTTATAAGAATTAGATTGAACTAATCTGGTTAAATAGTAGAATCAGAATCACTGTTAAGAAGAGTCAAACGAATGACTCAGATCAATGTTATAGAAGAGTCAGATCCAACCGGATTAAACCAAATGAATCAATTGAGATTTAACAATATTGGTTTTATATATGAGGAGGAACTAGCTTCAACAGTAATATATAAAATTTCAAATTTGCACTAATCGAGGAGATGGCACAGGAAAAGAGAAAGAAAATAAAGTATGAGGATCATTTTTTATATATCTCCATAAAAAAAGTTCAAAATCTTAATTTAAATACATAGGTATAGTTGTTAAAATCGCAATTCTACTATTACTTTGAAAATATAGAATCGATAGAATTATATATAATTATACAAATCCCATAAAATCAAAAGCTTATAAAATCATATATTAAAATTCATAATTTAAAAAAAAAAACTAAACCTAAATGATTTTATATTTATTTTTAAATAAAAAAATATTATAAAATCATAAATTCGTAAAAATGTATAATTAATTCACGATTTTAATAACTATATATGCAACCGTAATTTTTGGAATTGAAAGATAAGTGTAAAATCATAATTCAATAGAAAACTGTAGCTCTCAAAGTATGTGAACAAGAAGGGGGGGATTAGTCTTTCCAGAACTTGCACTAATTCTCACAAATAAGTCCCAAAGCATGGGGTGCGATATATATTCATCGAAATATGCATGTTATGACGATTTGATTCCTTTAAGTACAGCCTATATTTTACGGATTTGTTATGGATTTGTACCCCATGAGGTCAACAGAAGAGTGGAATGACTTCTCGATTTACACAACATGACTTTATCGTAGTCTCCCCATACAAGATTCGGATGAAACTCAACAGTCTTGAAGTATAATTAAGGACTTCATGTGTAATATCCTATATCAACAGAATGAAAATGGAGTTTTATATAGATCGTAAAGGGGAACCCATAAGATTCATACTAAATTTGATTAATTATCCATCCTATCTTCTCTATGTTTATATGATTTTTATTGAATATGTCTTTCCACAAAATTTTATAAAATATTAAATAATAATTTATAATACCTTAATAAAAAAATTTTGAATTAAATGATTAAAATGAATCCATTAGTATTCATTGATTTAATTATTGACTATTTTTTTCATGAGGTGTTACATACTCTAGAATAAGAGTCTAATGAAGTCCCAATTCTTCAACACATAACATTTTGACAAAACCCTAGCATAGTTTATATGCAATCTCCATTGTATTTTTCCCAGTTTGGTAGTCTCAACCCTATGTACATTAATTAATGATAGATTGCCTTAGTTTAGTTTAATTCCATGTTGATTTTACTCATTAATCTATGATCAGTGTAGTTCTTACACCTCTATTTAAATCACCGATTATATTATCTTGAGGATGATTTATTTCAATTTTCCAATTTCTTAAAGGGCTCATTAATATATATAGGATCTTCTTTTATCTTCTTTTGAGATGCTACTCTGTCTTCTATAATACTTTTTTAAATGAATTGTCAATTTTTTCTTTTTTATTTATGAGCATAATCATCTTCATCTCTAGAAGTTTGAAATTCATTTCCGTGATGTTTGACATATGTTGTTTTTTCAACAATTTGTTTCATTATTAAAAGTATGATCGGCTTTACTTCTTTTTGAATATCTAAGAAAATTTCCTTTGTTCGCTTTTGATTAAAATTTTCTAAAACATTTTTATATTAGAAAATGGATGAGGGTGCTCCTGTAGAAATAAAAGTTGCAACAGGGAAATATTACAACAAAACAAAAGCTAGTTTAAGCATTTATCAACAAGTCAAGGAAAGCTTATCTTGAGTGAAAGAAAAACAAATATTCAAATATCTTCTTCTAGATTGATCGATGAAAGGAAGATACGTCAATTTCTAGCTGGATTTATGGACCTTTGCATTGTTTAGACAAAGCTATCACTATTCACTAGGCTTGGAATAATAAAATGGGTCGGAATGAAGATGTGATAGGATACCCTCTAAACCAGAACATTAAGGAGAAATCGAGGGATGTGTGGTTACATGACGAGGGGACTGATGAAAACTTAGTTTGCTAGCCTTATGAGATGGATGAAGAATTTTCCACAAAGTTGAGATATGAATTGCTTTTGAAAGACATGGATCATAACTCAGGAAATGAGAGATAAGACTAGATTTGGAAATTACCTACGTCCTTGAGTATTCAATTCCTGATATGACATACTTTTCATAACAGTCTAGGGACTGGAGATAATCCAGCAAAGAAGGGAATTGATGGAAGGGAAGTATGTCCTTTGTGTAAAAGGGAGACTGAAACTAGTCAACATATCTTTCATAATTGTTTGTAGAGCAAGAGATGTCTAATGTTGTTGACTATCCAAGTTGAAGGAAACATTCAAAACCCGGAGAAATTGAAGAAGTGGTTTTATCGGAGAAGCAACGTAAGAAGATTTAATTAGAGGAGCATAGAAACACCGTAGCAAGTTTTATTCTTAATTGCTATAAATGAAATTTGGAAAGAATGAAATAAGAGAATCTTTTGGCCGGATTCACCAAACAAGAGCTATGTTGAGGAGTGTAGAAGGACTGCTAATGAGTGGTAGGCACTTCAATGGAGAGAGAAACTACAACTACAACCATGGTAAGAGTCTTCTGAAGGTGAAAAAATATTAAAGGGATGGCTAAAGCTAAATTGCAATGGAGCAGTAGCTTCGAATGGGAAAATGGTAGAGATTAGAGTTATGGAAAGAGATCAATGTAATATGGTGATAGGGGGATTATACAAATAGGTTAAATGCCTTACCCTACTGGAAGTGGAAATCTTAGCAATCAAAAGTGGTGTGGAACTAGTAAGAGCATTAGGCTATGATAGAGTGGTTTGTGAGATAAATGTGCAACAAGCAACTGAGTGGATAAAAAATGATAGGGTGGACTTTAATAAATGTAACCAGATCTTACAGGATTGCAAACGTTTAATTTCCTCTATATCTTCTTTTCTCATTTACATGGTCTCAAGAGGGATCAATGAAGGAGTAGACATCTTGGCCAAGAGAGGACTCCAAAGACTAGATGAAGTTGATTTTGTTTCGAGTTTTTGTCCAATGTTTTAATAGCTTGCAAACCTATGGTCATGTTGTTGAGTAAGAAAACCTAGTCCTTAACTCTAGTTATTGGTTAATGCTTTGTCTTGTTAGACTGTTAGTCTAATATATTTCTTTTACTTTTATTGAGAAAAAAAAAACATTAGGTTTTCTTCTTATGAAAATTTCATAAGGAGTTTTGTCTAATTAAACAACTTAAATAAACTCTATTATTTATGTAAAAAGTAGTAAAGGCTATTTTAACTCAAAAAAAAATTTTATTTCACTTTCATTTAACATAGTTCTTGCCATTTTTTAAATTCTATTATCTTCATACTCTCAATCTATTTGAAGTGTAAGGAGCAACAAAAATTATTATGACTTATCCCATATTCATTAAAATCATTTGAAACACGTATTTTCAATTTTGCTTCTATAATTCATTCAACTAGGAAAAGGAAATTAATATGTAAGATTTAAAAATAACCTAAAAAAATAGCATACTTAAAATAATAATCCTAAAAATATCATAAATGAATTTAGATTTTGAAAATACAATTTTATTTTAGACTAAAATCGACATTTTAAAAGTCGAATATAATTACCAATACTAAAGTTGACCTTTGAAAAGCCAATTTCATCGGGCTATAAGCACCTATACAGTCCTTTTTCTTCCTCATTCAAAAATCCATTTCAATACCTATTTAAACCCTAACTCAAATCCTCTCACCTATACACTACTTTCAAAGCCTTTTTTTTTTCTTTTATATCTAAGTTGAAATCATTATTTATATCACTTCTACACACTCTAGTTAGTCAAATTTTATGGATTTTTTTCAAAAAATCTCATGGGTCTAAAACACTTTCTCTCTCTGCTAATCTCTGCGCATGCATGTAGGTACATTCTTTCTTTAAATTGTTTAATCTTGTAATATTTTGTAAAAGCATTCTAAGATAGTGATTTTCATGCTTGCATTGTATGCCTTAGCGATTTTTATTTCATCTTGTGTTTACTTAAGTGCTTAATTTTGGCAATTCATTAAAAATGACATTTTTTTGTACATCGACGAGTGGAGATCCAAATTTTTTTGTGCATACATTTTTATTGCGTTTTATTACATTTCATGAATGCATTAAGTGTATGAATTTTTTTCTTCATTGTTATGTACTTCTTAGAAATTTAATTACATTCACATTCTCTATGATTTAAATCGAAAAATGACATTGACTTATAGTTAAATTACAAAATTTGAGAATATATACTTGCAAAATAGGTAAAGAGTAAAGGTCTCTACCTTATGAACATGTAATAAGTGTTGCCAACAATTCTATTATTACACTGTCCTAACAATATGAATTGATAGCACTCAATGATGAAATCCATTGTCCAGGACTTTATATAAAAATTTTAGAAAATGTTAATATATATTTTACTTCTATAGATACCTCATGTTTGCCTCTCTTATAGTTTAGTATTTCCTAAAATTAAAATAATTGAAAATTACAAAAAATATTTGGAACAATTGAATTTTAGGAAAACAAAAGCCTTAGGCCTTTTTAGTGTCATTAGGTCATTTTAAATAGGTCATTTAATTTTTAGCATTGGGCGTAAACATGAATTAGGCTTGATCAAATGACTTTTTAGAGTTGGTTATTTAGGATTTAATTTTAGGTTTAGTTTAGTGTGTTTTTATTTATTTATTTCATTAAAAAAAAGAGAGAAGAAAAGGAAAAGAATTAACCAAAAAAAAAAAGACTAAAGGTTTGGACTAAGTTTTACACTTGATCCACGTGAAGAAAAGGCCAAAGGCCTTGAAATGTAAGCCAAAACCTATAACGTGCAGGTGTTACGAGCCTCCCCAAAATGGGCTATTCTTAGGAGGTTTCTAAAGTCCAAACCTATTAAAAGCTTCTAGAAGATGAAAAATTCCAAAAGATTCCAAAGAAATCCAGAATCTTATATAATAGTAGGTGAGGTAAGTAAATGTGATAGTTGAGATAAGTAAATGTGATAGTTGAGAGTCAATTATAACCGTTAGATCAAATTGATCTTAACCATTAATTTGTAAAGGCTTTTTGTATATATAGAGGTGTTTCTCTTAGATGTAAGACACCGATCATTTGAGTAAATACAACATACCTTTAGAGTTTCTCTCTCTAAACTTTATAAGTGTGTTACAAAATGACTTAACCTTCCTTAGTGTGATCAGGAATACTAAATACCACACGAGATCGAGTGACAAAATCCACCCGTGACAAGTGGTATCAAAGCCTGAAAAAAGGGACTACTTGTGAAGAAAATATCATCCGGAAGAGACAACAACATTTCAATGGTTGATGAGTTGGCTGACCATAATGATCACCGTATTACTAAGTAAAGAGCTAAGTCTCGAGACTTGTTGAACTCCCTCCTTAATAGGATAGATAGCATAAAGTTGAGCATTGCTGAAGCCAAGGAACAATTTAATGAGTCTTAAGGCAATCTTGAGGAGATAGAAGAATAACTCTGAGGAAAATCGTAAGGAACACTGAATCAGGTAGTAAAGGAGCTTAGGTAACGTGGAAATGTTATTGAAGAGAAGGGTAAAGCTCTTCAAGCCCAAGTCACGACTTTAGAAACTAAGAAAAAGGTTTATGAAGCTAAAATTGATGCAGTTGTAGTAGCCATACGCTAGGAGATTAAAGATCTCAAAACTCAATTGACAGTTTGTTGAACTGCTGTCGCAAATGGAGTAACCGTCTAGATAGGCCATAGGATTGATGTTCCCAAGCCAGAACATTTCAATGGAACACAGTCCGCTCGAGAAGTAAACAGCTTTTTGTAGGGAATGGAACAATACTTCAATGCTGTAGGAATCTTCAATGATGTAGGAGAAGTACATACTGCTGTCATGTATCTAAAAGACTCTGCTATGGTATGGTAACACAGGAGGATAGCTGATATCAACACATGGGATAACCTTATACAATAGCTGAAGGGTCAATTCTCCCCTCAAAATACTGCTAAGGAAGCAAAGGTGAAATTGCATCACTTAACCTATAAGGGTGACATAAAGCAACATGTAAAGGAATTCTCAAAATTGATGTTAGAGATCTCAAACCTCAACTAAGAATGCTTTGGTAATGTTTGTAGATGGCTTAAAGCCTTAGGCTAAATTAGAACTAGAGCAAAGGGGAATAGAAGATATCTCCAAGGTTATAGCAGTTGCTGAAAGCTTACTAAAATTTTAGAAGATAATCCTAAAACCCTGGGGGAAGATGGAAAAGGGGAGCTAAGAGGGAGAAGAGTGGGAGTTCTTTCAAAGAGAAAACCAAGATAGAGGAAAAAGATAACGATTGGGGTAGAACTCATGAAGAAAGAGATAGGGAATGATGGAAACCCAATGAATTGAAATGTTAATTTTGCAATAGTCCCCATTATGTTAGGGAATGTTAGAAGAAAGAGAGATTGGCGGCACTAGTAATAGGTAAGAATTCAGATTAAGGAGATGAGGCTCAGTTAGGGTCAGTTCAACTACTCAGTACCATGAAGTCTTAAGTCAACAAAAGAAGAAAAGGATTGATGTATACTGAAGTATCGGTAGCAAGTAAGAAACTTATTACCCTCGTAGTCATAGGAGCATCCTATCTTTTCATTTCTGATATGGCAGCAAAGAAGTTGGGGCTAAAAGTGGAAGAGACCAAAAACTCAGAAGAAGTTCCTATAATCGGAGTAGCTAGAGGGATAAAGCTTCATATTGCGGGTTGGCAAGGAAAGGAGACGGTTAAAGTAGTGCAAGTGGATGATTTCGAGTTTATGATTGGGATGGATTTTCTAGATCGCATTGATGCACTTATCGTACCGTGGGCTAACTGCATTTGTGTACTTAATCACAACTCATAATGTTTAATCCCAGTCATAAGAAAGGTAGGCTAAGCCACCAAATTCCTATCGGCTATGCAATTGAAAAAGGGACTCAAGAAGAATAAAGTCACTTACTTAGCATCCTTAAAAGTTAAGGAGGAGACTATTAGTCAGGAAAGTGTTCCACATCAAGTAAGAAAGATATTGGAAGAATTTAGAGATATAATGTCGCTAATGTTGCCTAAGAAGTTACACTTAGACGATCTTATATTGTTATTACTAATTTATGAGCTTAAATAAGGACAATTCAATTTAAGATGGATATTAAGAGCATATAATAATTTCGGCCCATATATGTACATGTATACATATATATATGTTATCTTATTATATCATCTTATATTTTATTATTTTATATGCTTATGTCATCGCTTATATCATCTATTAAATATATATATTTATCCTTATGTATTTATGTACTTTATACATATGTTATGTATATACTTATACTTCTAATATACTGGTATGTATACTTGTGTACTTATATGTATACTAGTACATATACCCGTATATATATATGATTACATATGTATTTTTATACGTATTTTCATATGCTTTGTATACCCTCTTAAGAAAACTTCACCAAATCCATATTTTTGTACTTTATAGGCTTATTTAGTAAGGTATATATATGTATAGTTAGTATACTCTTCCTTTTTGGTTATGTACATATAGGGTACTCATATATAAGAGTATCCATACATGTGTTCATTGAGAGTATTCTTGTATACACATACTTAAACGTATGTATATGTGCTCCATCTCCATTTATCTAAAGATTTTCTACACTAATACTAAAGATTTCACTAAAACTCTCATTTGTACACTTCACATGTATTAACTTATTGTATATATATAGATATTTCTACATGTATACCTAAGTATTTATATACTCCTAAGCATAAGTATGAAACTTTCTACCTTCAACAATACATATGTACATATTACACAAAAGTTCCTACACTAACCTAACCTTATACATCCAACTATTAAATAAGATGGAAAATCACATACTAACACACCTTTTTCTCCTTTATAATATGAAAAGGAAAACAAGTATATATGAGATGATGGCTTATTTTGGTAGTTGGAATTATGAAAGTGAAGTGGAGAAAGTGTTTGGAATTGAGGGAGCAAAGGGAGTTACGATTTTGGTAAGGGGGAGAAAAGGGTGTTTTGGTCTTTAATTATGTTTTTATAAAAAAAAAAATAGGCAGGGTCTAAATGGATTGATGAAGTAGACAGCAAAGGAAGTAAAATTGGACATGAAAACATGTGTCAAAAGTGTAGAAAGTTAAAGAAAATGGAAGATAATTCTAGATGACAATAACATTTGTTCACTTGGCCAACCTTTTAACGTTGGTCAACATTTCACTTATCAACTCTTTGAAATTAAATGAAATTTATATGTATATAATGAGGTAATTAAGGAAAATTGGGAAGAAAATTAAGGAAATGAAAGGAAATATGGGATTTGTTGAAATGATTAGTAAGAATAGTTAATGAGATCTTCATCTAAGTATTTATATCTTATATACATTATTTAGTATAGTATTTAGTGTAACTATCACGAAATATGTCGTTTAAAATACTAATACCAACTATATGTAGTATAAACAACAACTAAATACTTAACTTTATCTAACACTAACCTAGTTATATAATTAGAAGATGGATATGATCTATTATGCAATACGTTAGTTTTCTAGTAAATTAAATTAGTGTTGTATGCATTTATGAATAATTGAAAGTTATCTTGATTATTTGATAATGATTTATTATGATACTAAGGATATATCACCAATTAAGGTCTTAGAATAAATTATAGTGACTTAGTACTTTTATATCCTTAAAGTTATAATTTTAGAGTTTTATCACTTTTGGGTACAATCTCTACTATTTAGTATTTTTATATCCTTAAAGTTATAATTTTGGGGTTTTATCAATTTTGGGTACAATCTCTAGTGTTTAAGTACATTTAGGATATCAAAGTTTTATACGTGATTGAATCTTTAGTTATTATCTTAGAGTTTTTATCTTAACTAGCCTTATTGACTCTTAGGAATATCTATCACACTTGAGTCTATAGATGTTAGGGTTACTCCAGATGTTAGGTTGAAAAATTTAGAGGTTTACAACCCCCATGTAGATGATAGGAATCAACCTCCGGGACCGATTATAAAAAGCCAAGTTAGAGGACTTCAAAGGCTCATACGAAAAATATTAGCTTTAAGCCATAGCTGAGATAGGGACTCCTATCCTAATCTAACCTCTTATCGACCTATCTCTCAAATCCTCACGTGTATCCAACTTAATCCTGCCCAACAACGAAGTCCCAATCCAGAAGACATCCCTAAACTAGCCAAGTTGAGTTATCAACCTAACCTATTGGTGTCTGACTTCAAGACAGCGGACCTTTTTGCCAGGTTGATTGATTCTAGACATGATCTAGATCAAGTCGGCCCCTGACTACAGTACTTCTAGTTTTTGCTTGTGTATCATACTCTTAACATACAGCCATCCAGTGATACATTCTTTCTAACACAACATTCTAAAATAGTTTTTTATTTTCCATACTGGATATTCTTTGTCATTTTTACCCCTTTTTAGTATGATTAATATAACATAATTGTAAAATATCCTTTTATCTTTTCATACATGTAAAATAATCTTAGTGGGCAAGTATTTAAACCTCCACTTTCCTTGTATGCAAACAATCATCTAACTTCAATATAGAATATTCTCTTAGAGTAACCTTAGTGTTATCGTTATTGCTCAACTCTTATTTATTATTCTCTTTAGCAAGGAGTAGTGGTGAGTGACCCTTCAATTCAGACCGGTGTGTTACATCCAATGGATTGTTAGTCAAGTAGGATCGAGTGGTATATCATATCCATTCAATAGCTGCTTAGACCTTACTAACCTTTTTCCTGTTTATTTTGGTTCGTTCGTTATGGTGCCCTTCCATGTGTCTAACCTCGAAGATGCATCATTCCTGAGTAAAAAGAAAAATAAATTGTCCGCTCGAGCTATTGGCCCCTTCAAAATCATCCAAAAGATCAACAATAATGCTTACAGATTAAAACTACCCGAAAATTATGAGGTTTCTTATACCTTCGACATTACTGACCTCAACCCCCTATCACCTTGAGGAAGAATTGAATGAAGACCAGTTAGATTTGATCCCAAATCCAAATCAATCAGGAGGGAATGATAGGAATTGGACTATTGGACCTCTAATGCACAACTAAGCTTGAGGCCTTGAAGGACTAATAAGACGAATCATCTTACTCCAGTCGACTTTAGTGGAAGCCGAGTTGATCTTTACTATCGACCAACTCCTTGTACCAATCCCAGTAACTCCTCATCTCTCAGAAGTTATGTACCAACTAGATGAATGCCCTATTGATGGCCTAACCATATACATTTACTAAACCTTAACCGAGTTGACCTCTAACCTAGCAATATTGGTGTTGAGAAGCCGAAAGCCACGGTACATATCTGAAGGTGCCTTTTTCTCATAGGGGTCTAAGTTTGCTCGGTACCCTTGTTCAGCTGTCCATCTTGACACTACCATCTTGTTTATTTCTACCAGAAGCATCCTAGAATGAGTTGCTACCACGTATCCCAAGCCTACTTGAAGGAATTTGCTGTGATAATCATTGATCTCCTTGAAATTTCATTTTTACCATTTGCATTCCTTATACATTGCTTCTCTTAGGCATTATCCTTTTTGTTTGTTTCCAACTTAAGCAAGTTGCCCTAATTTCTTGGGTATAAATATCCCCTGTACATGTAGCTATAAGGCATGACCAATCATTTTATCATTAATATACCGAGTATACCCTTTTGTAAACATTGCTCTTGTTAGCTTGGTTACTCTTTTCACTCTTATTCTAACCCTTAATAATGCTAGGTGGCCAGAACCTTATTAGACCATTTCGTGCATTAAATCAAGTAGTGCCGTGAGTCCTTGGAAGTTCCTTACTGCGTCATATACTCGGAGTTGTTTATGAGTTTACTTACATTACTTTTACTATTCTTTGCACATTCCCATCACTTTCTTCAAGCTTTCGACAAGCTTAAAGCTATCCCAGCAATTAACCTTGTTTGTTCTTGGCTTTGGTCTGCATCAACAAAGCTTAAACATCAAGAGTCGACTTTCCTAGTTGTCTTTACAGAGAAAGAGGAAGTAGGAAAGACTAAGAAACTAAGGGTAATAGAAAGTGTCTTGAAGGAATATAATTTTGTGATGCCTAATAAGCTCCTAAAGGAGTTACCTCCCAGGCAGTCTATAGACCATAACATTAAGCTAATTCCTCGTACCAAACCACCTGCTAGAGCTCCTCATAGAATATTGCCTCTCAAACTTGTTGAGTTGAAAAGCAGTTAGATGAGTTGTCAAAGGTAGGCTTTATTTGACTCACGAAAGCACCATACAAGGCTCTTGTTCTATTTCAGAAGAAGCAAGATGAGGGTTTATGATTATGTATTAACTATTGGGCTCCAAACAAGCCAACTGTAAAGAACCATTATCCGATCCCTTTGATCGCTAATCTGTTTGATCAATTGAACAAGGCCAAGCAATTTACAAGGTTAGATCTTCGTGTAAGGTATCATTAGGTTTGTATTACTAAGGGTAATGAGTCTATAATGATGTATATAACTTGATATGGCGCTTATCAGTTCTTGGTGATGCCCTCTAGTCTCACTAATTCTCCTATTGAATTTTATATGTTAATGAATAATATATTTTGTGAATATCTCTACAAGTTCATAGTCATCTATGTAGATGACATTATTGTATATATTAGGACATTGTAGGACCATATGAAGCACTTATGGATGGTTTTCCAAAAGCTACAGGAAAATCATTTGTATGTGAAGTACGAGAAATGTGCCTTTGTCTAAAAGCGCACGAATTTCTTGGATCGTGTAGTCAAGGAAGGGTAGATCCGGATGGATATGTCTAAGGTGAAAGCAATCAGACAATGGGCAGTCCTCATGAGTGTAATAGAGTTACAATCTTTTCTTAGACTTGCTAATTATTACAGAAGATTTATTGAGAGATATTCCTGTTAAGTTGCACCTCTTACAAATCTACTAAAGAAAGACTGGGCATGGTCATAGGATAAGGAATGTCAAAGTACCTTTGAAGAATTAAAGCATGTAGTAATGAAGGAGTCAGTCCTCGTACTTCCTAACAATTTCAAGCCTTTTGAAGTCTATACAAATGCCTCATACATTGTGTTGGGTGGAGTGTTGATGCAAGAAGGCCATCCAGTAACATATGAGAGTAGGTAGCTGAAATAGAGCTTAAGTACTTAGCCCAAGTGAAGTAGTTACTTGCAATCATTTATTATCTAAGGACCTAGAAACATTATTTGCTAGGATGCAAGTTTCTAGTGAAGACAAACAATTATGCCCCTTACCACATATTGAATCAACCTAAGCTCTCCACCAAGCAAGCTAGATGGTAAGAGTTCCTTAAGGAGTTTAATATGGAGTTTGAGTACCACAATGGGGGGACTAATTAAGTAGTAGTTGCTTTGAATAGACAAGCTGATTTAGCTTCCTTAGCTTAGATTATGCACCAATCGGTAAATCTAACCTCAACTTTTATCTAAGATCAAATCAAGCAATATATAGTAAAAAACCCGTTGGCTAAGAATCTTAAGAGGTTAATTAAGGAATGGAAGACTCGTAAATTTTAGGTAAAGGGCAACTTCATCTACATAAAGGTACATTGGTTGTATGTCCTAAAGGTAAGTAACTTAAGAAGGGAATTCATGAGAGAGTTCTACGATACTATATGAGTTGGACACCCTGGCTGGTAATGAAGATCGAGCTTATAGAAATAGAGTTAAGACTGGCTAGATATGAAGGAAGATGTTATGAGTTATACAAAGAATTGCTTAACTTACCAATAAGACAAAGTTGAGAGGTAGGAGACGGTAAGGCTGTTGGAGCTACTTCAATGCCATTTCACTCATAGAAGAGTGTCTTCATAGACTTTATCACTTTCTTACCAAAAATAAGGGAGTACTTATCTATTTTTGTTGTGTTGACAGGTTCTTTAAGCATGCTACCTTCATTTCTATGATGAAGAGTTCAAATGCAAAAGAAATAGCCCAACTTCTCTTTAAGTATGTTGTAAAGCTCCAAAATATTGTGAGTGATAGGGACACTGGGTTTATGGAGAAGTTTTGGATAAAGTTGTTCCACTTTTCAGGCTTCAATTTGAACATAACCTCCAGCTACCATCTATAAAGTGACAAGAAACAGAGAGATTCAATGGCTTATTAGACGAATGCCTTCAATGCTTAGTCAATGCCAACTGAAGAAACTGTGTTGACTTATTAGATATCACTCAATTTCGTTTCAACATCTAGCAGAGCCCTTCTTCTAATAAGAGCCCTATTGAGATCATCACGAGTTAGGAATCATTGTTACCCCATATAGTGGCCACACCATATACCGGGAGATACCCAAGAGCTTACCAATTTATCAAAGATTAGAAGCAGAGTTCAAAAGTAGAGAAGGCATATCTTAAGAAGGCTTCCAAGAGGATGAAGAAATGGGTAGTTTAGAATTGTTGACCAAAGTGTATAATATTGGAGATCACGTCCTTGTAAAAACTTTTTCTAAAATAGGTTAGATCATTGTAGAACAAGGATAAAAGGTTAATTTAGAGGTATATTGGTCTAATTCCTCCAGTTCTTATCATCTCAAAGATTAAAAGAGCAGCCTACAAGGTTGAGTCTCCTACATGGTTAAAGGTTCATTCAGTTTTTCATATTAGCATCTTGAAACCGTATTATCCACACATAGAAGACCCATATCGTGCATCAAGATCGACTTCAACTTGAGTCAAGCCATAGATGATATCCTTATAGAGTGAAGAGTTAAAGATACGATCACTAGATAAGAACATACAAAGTACATAGTCAAGTGGAGAGATCAATGTAAAGAAGATACTAGTTAGGAGACTTAAAAAAGACCTCAAGCCCTTATTTGCGAGAAAGTCAGCCTTACTGTAAACCCCACAACTAACCATTCGAGGTTTTAATCAATTGAAAGACTCGATCGAACCTAAATTATAAAGTAAAGCTACAAATATTAATAAAATGATCCCTTAAGTTTGAATTTAAGAAAATAAGCAATAAAATAAAAGAATAGAATAATTCTAAATTTTAAGTGTATAACTTGTTATTTATCGAAAATGCGTAAAATGCATTCCGATAATTAACGAATCGCTAGAGATAAATTATATGTATACTAAAAATCATAAAATAACCTAAATAATATTTAGGAATATTTATTTGTACTATATATGAATTTACATGTATGTAGAAATACACGTAATTACTTAAAATACGCGTAATGTACCAAAATAATACTAAATAATTAAAGAAAATTCATAATTAATTAATGAAAATAAAGAAAAATCAGGAAAAATAAGGAATGATCCAGAATTGGGTCGTGGCAGCTGGGAAAAAATAGAAAAAAAATCGGCTAATTAAATTAAAACAACACAAAAGCTAAAAATTAAGGGATAAGGCAATTGTTTTGTCCAATTTAATGCACAATAAATTCCCTAAACGTCTATAAATAGGAAAAAAATTTAGAGAACTCCTTTGAACAGTTAGGGATTTGAGAAAAATAGAGAGACTTGAAAATTGAGAGAAAAACCAAAGAAAAAAAAAAGAAAAGGAAAACTGTGCAGTTAGGGCCACAAAGTAGAATCTAGACCCGACGGACAGCTGGGGGTAGATGGCCACCACCACCATACGGTGGTGGAAACGCGCAGGTGGGCCGATGGCCGGAGCCACCCAAATCGGTGAGTTTGATTTCTAGCCCGATTTTGTGTAATTTTGTAAAAATAGTAAATATTATTATAAAATTATGAAATTTGTTATTCTGTAATATTTTTGTATCTAGTTTTTAGGAAAAATATTATTTTGACGAAAATATGTCTCGTGATATAGGGTCCTTAAGAAATTGTGCAAAACCAAACATGTTTCGGTTTAAAAATAAATGACCTTAGGAGTGTAGTTTCAAGCCCAAAATTTTTTTGTAGGTTACTTAGATGATATAGAATAGTGCTATGAAGCCTGTTTTCAAAAATTAATTTTTGAAATTTTTAGATAATTTTTAGGCCCTAAAATGAGGCATAAAATAGGTAATTTAGGGTTAATTAAGAAATTAAATGGTTAATTACTGATTTAGTGAATAATTATATATTTTAGGATGTTGAAATCTGATGGAGTATGATACTTGTAGCATTTAGGGTGTTAGATGTAATTATTAGGTTAATTATGTAGTAAATGATTAATAAGGAAAAATAATTAACTTTAAGTTAATTTTGTAAATTAGGGAAATTAGGAGTAAAATCTGATTTAGGATGAATTTAGACATTTTGAAATGATAATTGATGTTTAGGGATGGTAATTAAAGTGATAGAAATATTAGAAGTGTATTATTTACATAATAGGCAATAATGCATAATATGTAATTTTTGAAAATATAATAAATAGAAAATATTAGGACAAAAATTGATATTATATAAATAATAAGGATATATATAAATTCTATAAGAAACTTGAATTTATATAATTATATGAAAAATGTAAAAATTTCTCACATCAGGAGTAAATTCGGTACACTAATAAGGATATAAGTGTACCAGGTGAAATAAAATGCTGACTAGAGGTAATAATGATATTTAGGAGATCGAGAAGTAATGTGATTAATTTCACATTATGAGTTAAAACGAATTTCTAGGGTTGGAATATAAAACATTACTTAGAAATTGAACTAGAACCTAATTTAGAAATCGATGTGGAAACCGAAACCGAACCCGAAACCTAGAATAATTATAAAAAACTTAAGACCTAGAGAATTAGGCATATTAAACCCTAAACAAAACCTAACAATAAGTGTTACAGGATAAAATGAACCTATAATAGTTACATGAAAAGATGAAACTACGTTTGTGTTATAGGAATGATCGGCGATGGCCTGAGCAAATCGGGCCTCGAGTAAGTGAGCGAGGAGTCGAGGTAAGTTGGGATTAATACAATGCTATATTTTGGGAGGCTTGAGATTATACTTGGTTGTGCTTGTTAGATAGTTGGATGTGTGCATGTGCTTGATTATGGGTGGTGCTATGATTCTGTTTGTTACTTTAATATGTATTATATGATTTGCATGAAATGGTTGATCACCCTAAACTGGACTTAATCAAATATATGACCAGTAATCATAATCGGACATGCATGGTAACCCATTAGGGGAACTTAGGACTCTCCGGCCAAATACCGACCCCTTCGAAAGGGATAGCGCAAGATTGCAAAATAGTCCCTTCTTTATCCTCAGTCGAACTAAGTGACAATAGAGGAGGTTGCGGCGAGGGTGAAGACTGTGGTTCGAAGGTAGTCGCGGGAGGAACAAAGTCTCCATTACACAAGCCTAGGTTTGGTCATGAGCTGTTGCATTAACGGCAACTCCTCAACCCGAATTAGAGCGGGCGCAATTTCTCTAATCTCACGACGGGCCGGACAACGTCGTGTGATGGCATTTGCTTGCACTCAATAAGTGATTGAAAATCTTGTTGTGTGTATAGTATAGTTTTAAGTCTTCCATCCTAACTAACTGAGCTATGATTGCTCACATACCTATAGGAAAAACATCACAGAATAAACACATATTTTTAAGGTCTAAGTTTATATTTTAGAATTATTTTTCATTTCCGAATGATATAATAACTAGGAAATATACTATAGAGAAATATTGTAAACTTTAATTGCAATAACTGAATTATAACATATATATATAATTCCTCACTTTTATAGGTAAATGATTTATTTAAATTACAAACTGTTTACTTCAAAGCGGATTAGTCGTGGACGCCTTGTGTAAATCAGGTCTAAGATAGTGGTTGTGTAAGCCCTAAAGCCAAGCCAAGTAACCATAGGTTTGAGCTTAAAACCAAAGGTTTAGGACGATCGGCTAAAGGATCCGATCAAACCCAAATTATAAACTAATTAGCAAAATACTAGTAAAAATGACCCTGTAAACTTAAATTTAAGAAAGTAAGTAGTAAAATAGGAGACTATAAAATTTTCAAATTTTAAGCATAATAACTGCTAATTACCGAAAAGGCAAAAAGTGTAATATAATAACTAATAAATTAATAGAGATAGATTATATGTATACTAAAATTTTTAGAATGACCAAAATAATATTTAGGAATGTTCACGTGTACCCTACATGTATTTACGTGTAGATAAAAATACGCGTAATTGCTAAAATAGGCCGAAAACTAAGTAAATAATTAAAGAAAAATACAAAATAATTATAAAAAAATCAGAAAAAAATCAGGATAAGATAACTGCAACAAGGTCAGGTCGTGGACTGAAAAGAAAAAATTAACCAATAAGAATTTGACAAACTAAAAGCCTAAAATCAAGGAAATGGGGCAAAAATCCCATCAAATTAATGCACATTAATTACTACATTTGTCTATAAATAAGGAAAAAATTCTCAAAAGTCATTTGGCTAGTTTGTGATCTGAGAAAAATCGAAACACAACAAAAATCGAGAGAAATTCCAGAAAATAAAAAAAAAAAAGAAAACTGTGCAGATTAGTAAGGTGAACTAGAACCACCACCCACCACCACCTGGGACCCAACCACCACCACCACCCTACACTAGACCCACCGCCTGGACCGGCCGACAGCCTTGGACGGGGTTTGGACGGCCAGAAAGCTTCGAACTAGTTAGTCATTTATTCACCCCGATTTTTGTATAATTTTGTAAAATTAGTTATTTTGTCCAGAAAATTATGAAACTTGTTATTCTAAGGTTTTATTGTATGTATATTTAGGGAAAAATATTGGTTTAGTTTAATTAGATTTGGAAATATAGGGTCCCTAACAAATTATTCAAAACCGAGCATTAGTAAACCGGAAAATAAATAGGCTTAGGGATGTAGTTTGGAGTTCAAAATTTTTCTGTAGGATGCTCATTTGATGTATAACAGTGCTATGAAGCCATTTTTATAAAATTAATTTTCAAAATTTTTAAGTTAATTTTTAGCTCTAAAATGATGGTAAAATTGGGTGATTAAGGGTTAATTAAGTGATTAGGATGTTAATTACTGACTTGAATCTTAATCAGAGGTTTAGGGAAGTTAATCTCTATAATGGAACCTTAATCCTATCCTTTAGGTACTAAGTATGGTTAATTAGGGAAATTAGGTAAGTAATATAACAAATTAGTAATATGTGAAAATGTAAATTAATAAATTTAAAAAAAAATAAGGTTATTTAGATAATATTATAATAGAAATCAGAAAAATAATAAATCTGAAATAACATTTAATTTTAAGTAAATATCTTAAAATGTAAGATTTTTACACATCGGGAATAAATCCGATACCTCAATTAGGGTTAGCGTGTACCGAATAGTTAGAATACCAAAATTACGACCCAATAGGATATTTGAATACCCGAACATAATGTGATTAATGTCACATTGGGATTCGAGCCTAATTACGACTTAAGAATTAAAACTAGAATCTAGTTTAGGAACCGAACCCCGAAATAAAATACAACGAATTATTAATACGTTGTAGGTATACATGAGGAAAATAAGTTACATTATAAATTAGAATAAGAATCCATAAAATATAAGTACTAAAAGAACCTATTTGTATTATAGGACATCCAGAAACAAATCAACTCGCAACTAGAGGATCGAGCGATTAAGCAAATTCAAGTAAGTTGGGTTATTGCTTATTGTAATAGAGTACTAGTTTTGTAGTACTCGGAGACTTAGGCTTGTATATGAATGTGATTGTAAATAGTTTGCGCATGTGCTTGATCTATCTGAATTCGTACTGGAATTTGTACTGTGAATGATTGAATTGGTATGAACTTGTTGAACACCCTAAATCACATTTAATCTTAGTCGACCCTAATAACCGAAAATGTCATGCATTGCAACCCGTTAGGGGATCATAGGACTCTCCAACTAAATACCGACCCCTTAGAAAGGGATAGCATAGGATTGCAAAACGGTCCCTTCTTCATCCTCAGTCAAACTAAGTGACAGGAGAGGAGGTCGCGGCGGGGATGGAGTCAATGGTTCGAAGGTAGTCGCGGGAGGAGCGAGGTCTCCATTGCACAAGCCTGGGTTTGGTTGTGAGCTGCTGCATAACGTGGAACTCCTCAACCCAGATTGGAGCGGGTGAAATTTCTCTGATTTCACAACGGACCGGACTACGTTGTGCGATGACACTTGATTGTTGCATTGCATGAAAATAATTATTTGATAACCCTGCTTGTGCTTGTATGCATTCATGAGTCTCCAATTCAACTTACTGGGCTTTAGTTGCTCATACCCTTATAGATCCTTTTGCAGGTTCTGATTTGTGAACACTTCAAGTACTATGCCGCCCTATAATTATGCAGAGGTTAGTCCTTTTGAAGCCAGGGGTGTGAGAATCAAGTTATTTAGCAAATGTGTAACTAGACTGACCTTGTAGTTAAAGGTTGAAGACTGTTAGTTATTCTGTAAATTAGTAAACTGTAGTTATTATGTAAAACTTCCTGGGAAGCTCTGTGGACTTATTTATAATTATCTATGTTTTATAGAACTTTGTGATAATTATCATAATTGTAGTATAATTATTACTCGAACTGTTTACTTCAAAGCAAGGAGTCGTCGACGCCTTGTGTAGATTATCTCTATGGTAGGCACTGTGAGGCCAGTTACTATCATAGAATGGTTTACACGGCGGGACTGTTGCGACTTTGCGACTTCGGGGCGTAACAGGTTGTAAGGCCAACTTCTATCTTAGGATGGTTTACACGGCGGGACTGTTATGACTCTTCCGTTTCGGGGCGTGACACTTACCAGCTAGAAGACTCTTGCTACTAAATCCAAGCTCCAACACATATTGTCAAAGATATTAATAGAATTAAGTAACCGGAGAAGAGGGGATGTCAGGATCTCTTTTTGTAACATACTTGTATTAGCAAGATCCCATCTTTTTGTATATTAATATAACATAAAGGGGGCCTTTTTGTACTTGTATCTAAGGCTTTACTATTATTAGAAAGTTTCCACTTTGGAAGTGGTGTCATTTCAAAAATTTTAATATCTCCTCCTACTAAGCCAAAAAATTCCCATAAAGCTCTTTATGGAGGCATAATTACTCTTTTGAATTAAAGCTTTTACTCACCACTTTAGTTAATCATGAACAAAGGCATCCTGTTATATACACATAACCCCTGAACATACATTATTATAGCATTGTAATACCGACGGATTAATAAAGGTGTGCTATTCATTTTTACGATTCTTGCTCGTGTTTCTAATATTTACTATTGCCTTTTTATCTTGTTCGTGTTGCTTAGAGGCATGTTGGCCAGCATTACATGCTAGTTAAGCTTGCTTATACTGTAGAGGTAGGATAGTAAGCATTGATTCTAGTTAGTAAAAGGGATCTTGAAAAAAGAATTAGATTCTAGAAGCTAAAAAGAGGTATCTTGAGCAGTTGCAATAATCGAGTTCATTGATATTCCTAATATAGTAGATGCTATCATACATGTAATCACACTCAATTCGATGGAATTGGGTATTACCCAACCCCTATGAGAGCTTATAAATGAATATAGATCCTTGTTATCATTCTCAATACTAAGATATACCATAAGACCAATAAGTTAATTTGAAATCTCACTATCAACCTCTTGGCTTAAAAAAAACACGATCCATCTATATACTAGAGAAAACCTTAGATTGTGATACCTCCCCCTTATGGATCTCCTCTATAGCCTATATTTAAGTATTGGACAATTGTTATACGGAGAGCTCCAAGCAGTCCTACTTGAACACCTCTTGTTCCATTTAAGAGGTGACTTATAGATTTGGCTAATGACATGAACCCTGCACATAGTCTATTAGGTACAAGTTAGGATGATGCACATATAAGTCAAGTAGATTGCAATTAGTTGGTGCAGTCTTAGCTTACTATTTAAGGGTGCTCAAGAGGAGATGTATGCCTATACGTATTAGTAGTGGAGACATCCCTAAATAGACATTACTATATGTATTCATTAGATATTTTGTATAGATTTTGTATATATACACATATTCAATTTGTTGAACAAACAAACTATTGATACTCAATGAAATTGTGATTTGCAACTTCTTTGTCCAATTTTCTTTCTTTATTTATATTTTTTGTTGATTGATATTGATTGGGGCTGAAAAAAGTGTAGTTGAGGAGTTATGAAATTTTCTACATATACATACACATTTTGAGATGGTTGTTGGAAAGTGAAATCAGAGATGTTTATGGATGTTAAAATTTGGAGGTGTTGATAAAATGTAATTAAGGAGTAGTGCAAAAGTTCACAAGTTTATGTTACGATGACTAAAATTGTGTTTGGATGAATGAATAAGAGTGGTAAGTGATTTGATGAAGGCTACTAATATAATTTGTT
Source organism: Lumnitzera racemosa (assembly GCA_024138005.1). Taxonomy (NCBI): domain Eukaryota; kingdom Viridiplantae; phylum Streptophyta; class Magnoliopsida; order Myrtales; family Combretaceae; genus Lumnitzera; species Lumnitzera racemosa. The sequence goes on along the minus strand of JAMXBC010000002.1, from coordinate 102,344,311 downwards.
TTTATAAAGTAGAATTTAGCAATTTGAACTAAATTTGGCTTTTCAAAAGCCAATTTCTACCTTTTGTTAAAGTCAACTTTCTTTTGCTTGAATAAAATGGGCTTTTCAAAAGCCGATTTTAAACAAATAGAGGAAGTTAACTTTTGAAAAGCTTCCTTTATTTCAACTATATAGATTTGGTTTTTCAAAAGTTGATTTTAGTTTAAAATAAAATCACATTTTCAGAACCCACATTCATCTATAGTATTTCTAAGATTATTTTTAAAAGTAAGATATTTTTAGGAATAATTTATAAAAATCACAATAGTAATTTCTCTTTCCCTTATTGAACTAGTTTTTTCATTCCTTTTCTATTATGAATTTTCTTTTCAAAATATGAAAAGACTTAAAAAGCATCATTTTTTATTAATTAAAAACAAATGTAAGTAAATCTTGAGTAATTATTTGTAGTTATGAAGCTATATTTATTTCATCCTAAAGTTTGAATTCTCATAGAACCAAGTATATAAAGAGTTTCAAAAGGCCTTGAAGTCAATAAAACTTTTACTTCCAAGAGAAGATTTCACTTGTTTATTTAAAGAAACTATATTATAATTTAGATCTTCTTTTATTAAAAACTTTGATAAATGTTTAATTAAAAATTTTCATAGATAATAATTCCATTTGTTCAAAGTTTATATGATCAAGGTTTTTCTGCCAACCAAAAGCATTATTATTTAAGACACTCTAGTAATTTTCTTTTGAATTGTCTAAAATTGTAGACTTTATTAAATAAATATATTCTCATCTAGTTTCTTTAAAAATTTAATCATTACAAACTCTATCACAACCGACACATTTACCTTCTTCAAAAAGTAATATTATAACTTTTGTCGCATAATTGACTTATACTTAATTATGTTATAACTTCTAAAAATAAAACATTTTCAATTAAGAGGGAGCTTATAAAATAAATTTGCTAATAAATTCACCTTTATTATCGTCACCAAATGTAATACATCCATACTTACTTATAGATTTGTAAGTAGTAAGGTATTTCTAATTAAATGTTTTCATTATTTACTATCCAATTATTACTTCCCATTAAATTCGGCCTCGTGTTCTTGTAAAAGCTAAATAAAGATTTGCGTTTTCTTGTAACCAAGATAAGTTTAGATCCTTTTGAAATTAATTTTATTCTGTTGTTAACTTCAACTTGATTTTCACTAAAATAGTTCTTCTATACCAATAATGACTAGTAATATGGCCATTTTTTACCAAAAAATTAGCATGCACAACTATTTTGAGTTCTAAAGTTTTGAGACAAATTTTTTACCTCCAACATAATTATTAATAGTGTAGTAACTTTCACATGGTTGATAGCTATTTCCATCTATTACATCCATTTTAATAAAATCTTTTAAAGCATTATTTATAACATTGACTTAAACTATTATTTTAATTTAAGTAGAAACCTTAACCTTATCCATAACCTAGATCAGCTTTAAAGAAATCTATTTTTTCAGCTAACTAACCTAGATCAGCTTTAAAGAAATCTATTTTTTCTGCTAATAGTTAGCTTTTTAGTTCCTCATCACTTTCATAAAACTAATAAACTATAGTTCTAGTAGACATGAAATATCATCTACTTTTGTTTTGAATGTAGATATAGCTTATTATAAAGAAGAGATATTTCTTTTTCCAAAGATCATATCCATTTTCTAAAAGATGATTTTCATTGCATCAAACTGTACTTCTTTTTTAGTTTCCACAATTGAATTTTTACTTTTCATTTTGGCAAGCATATATATAATCCTTTCAAAATTTATTGTGCATTTCATTCAAAAAATTATCATTAATGTAGCCATTTATCCATGAAAATCATATCCATTTTGGCAAACTTTATGCCTGTGAAGAAGCTTTTAACTTACAAGTTTTTTGGAATATCTTACATTCAATTCTAATTAAGTTGTATTTAGTTTTGGATTCAAGCTTTTGAGTTGAGCATTTAAGCGCTTATGGTCATGGCTAATGTTTTTAATTGATAACGAGTTCTAATTCCACTATGATTCTATATTATTAGCTTTCATTTTCATTTTCATTTTTATTTTTATTTTATTTTTGGGTTACTAGATGTCTTTAAGATATCATTAGTAACAAATATATCTTTCTTATAATTTTAAAGAAGTCAAGGTGTGATTTCATTTTATTTTATTTTTTAGATTGTACATAATATCTTTTATTTCTTCCTTATCAGTATAAATAATTTCAAAAGATATTAGTTGCTACTAGTCAAGGGCCAGAATCTAAATATTATGTAGTTTTCTTGTAAGGATACTATGTGATGGTGATTAGAAGATATTTTTGGTGCTTTTAAATATTCAAGGTTTTGAATCATTTAAGCTTTTGGTTAATTAAGATGTTAAGTTCAACTTTAGACTATAGATTTTACTTCAGCTTACTTTCAGTTTTAGATTATTCAACTTTATCTTTCATATATCTTATTTCCTTATTTTGAATATTCAAAGATATTAGAATCTTTAGAGTAAGAAAATTGGATTTTATTAGTTAGAGTGTAATTCCTAGACTTTAGATATTAAGACGATTCCTTTTATATTTCTTAAGTACTAGGATATCAATAGGAATATTTATTTTATATGTTTTCCATAGTTGATAGGTTCTTTCTTGCCTATAAATAGGCAATACCATGTAATTTTGATGATGATTGAATCTTATGAATTGTTGAAACATTTTTTTTACACATATTATGTGTCGATCACATTACAAGTTGCTTTAATTGGTATTAGAGTAGGAAATCAATTGACAACAATATTTATGATCCTCATGACAGTATTCAAGAGGCTCGGGTCTCGATTTAGGGTGTTAAACTGAAATTGTGTTCCAACACTTGGAACAACTAAGGAATCCTTTTATGAAATTGTAGACTGTCTGGATGTTCAGTGAAAAGGTGTATATAGGAGGCAAAATACCAATAGAAAGCTAGGAATGGATATGGCTCATATTGACCCTATTAATAAATCTATTCCTTTTTACAGACAATATGCTTATAATGATAGCAACAACCTCTCTAAAGATGAATTTGAATTAAACAGATTTGATTGTCAACAATGTTTCCAATAGTATAGAAGGAGAGATACCTATAGAGGAGTTGATAAAGCCTTTCGTAAATTTCGATCAAGGATAAGTCTTTCTTACTTTTTTGGAAATTTGAGTAAAGAAGAGTTTTTTAGATGGATTGCAAAGGTCAATACATTCTTTGATTATTGGAGGACTTGACTAAAAAGGCGAGCTAGGTTGGTTGTTAGTAAGTTGAGAGGAAGAACATTAACATGCTAAAAAGGAATTCAATGAGAGAGAGAGAGAGAGAGAGAAGGAAAGAGGCTTGTTTAAACATGGTTTATGATGAAGTATTTATTAGAAAAAAGAAGTCACACCCCTATATTATGAGCATGTCTCATTCCAATAAGAGAATAGGCTGATGTCAGAAGTGAATGCAAGGGAGATAGGAAGAATAAAAGCATAAAAGGGAAGAAGAATTTAGAAACCATTGCTCAAATCAAAATTTAAAAGTAGTCAAATGTAGAAGTGACAATTAAAGTCATAAGAAGAATCTAGTAGTTACTCAAGAGTAATTTCCTATAAAAGTAGTTGAGGTTGATAATGAAGTTTATAAGGATGAAGAAGATAAAGTTTATTGCGAGTTAGATGGTGATGAAGAGGAGGAGTATAAACATGAGGATGAAGGAGTTGGAGTTTTAGAGACTCCAATGGAAGTTATTGAAGATGATAGGAGTTTAGAGGAAGTAGAGGTTAAATAAAAGGACACTAAAGATTTACATGTGATGTTTAATGATAATTTTAAAGGGCATATTTTATTAGCTTAGGAAGAGATGAATGATGGGATTGTTGAGTCAAACTTGTTTGTTCTTTACAGGTCAGGCAATTAATAGAAATGGATTTTGAAGATATATTGTTTTAGAAGTGTATTTCTCTTCATACCTTAAATTCCATATTGGTCAATTTTATATTGACTAAGGATTGGTTTACTATTATTACACCAATAGTCAATATTGTCCTCAAACTATAAAGAATCATATAATCTATTTAGAAGATATTTGTTCTATGGTAATGAGACCTATATTCCAAAAGAACTCATGAGAAGGTTATTTGTGAAGTGGATGATGTAATGCATGATGAGAGACATTGCAATGGTAATATATATCAAAAGACTTTTTGTTGGATTGGATGGATATTATGAGAGATATGATTTTAATTTCTTGGAATTGAAAATATTTTGTTATTATTTGCACATTCACATATTAGAGTCAAAGACATATGATTTTATTGGTTTATCGAAGTTTGGATGTTGTAAATCTACTATCATGCAAACATAAGGGTTATTTATTGGTAATTCTTGTCATGATAGTAGACATAATGATATAAGTTATTGTTTGACTATTGTTTGGAGGACATGTAAGAAGTCAATAGATGATTTGCACATTAAAGATGGTTATTTATTTTGGAGTGACATGTTATATGTTCTTATGAGTAATGTGCTAGAGATGGTTTGGCATGAAAGTTCTCTATTACTTTATAAGCATTATGGAAGGTTGGAATTTTGGAATCTTATTGGGTATTACAGGCATATATTATTTAAAGTTATGAGCAAGATGACATTTTATAGAATGATAGGGAATTCTTGCTTATCATTTTTCCTTTTAAAAGTTTATTGTTCAATTCGATCATAAGGGCTTGATTGGTAAAATACTTAAATAATGGAAGGTAGCCATGTTTTGCTTAGAGAGTATTTATAGAAGACCTCGGAATGTGTGGCTTCACCTTATTTATTGCTCAAGTTTAGGAGGTGTAATGATTGTTGAGCGAATGGATGACCTAAGAATTGATGTTGCAGTAATATGGGTGTTGTAAGTCCAAAGAGGATTTGCTGAACACATGTTATTAGAAGTAATAATAGAGCTTGAGCTTGAGATGGAGGGCTCTCTTTACTAAACTTTCTTTAAGTTTTGTAGATACATATTTGATCCAGGTGGAGATGCTAGACTAATCTAAGTTGTGGCTATTAAGAAGAAGTAAGTTCCTTGGAAAACTCAAGGTTGAATTTTTTTCAAAGTGGCGAGACTAATGCAGGCAATTATCCATGAAAATCAAATCCAAGCTTTATGCCCATTTGAAGAAGCTTCTAACTTGCAAGCTTCTTGCAATATCTTACATCATTCAATCGTATTTTGGTTCTAGATCCAAGCTCTTAAGCTGAGTGTTTAAGCGCTTATAGTCATAGCCGATGCTTTTACTTGATATCGAGTCCTGATACAGTTATGATTTTATGTTATTAGTTTCCATTTCTATTATTTTTATTTTTAGGTTATTAAATGTCTTTAGGGCATCATTAGTATAGATATTTCTTTCTTATAATTTTAGATATGTTGATGTAATTTCATTGTATTTTATTTCTTAAGTTGTACACAATGTCTTTTATTTTTTTTTTCCTAGAATTAGTATGAATAATTCGATAAGATATTAGTCTACTACTAGTTAAGGCCTAGAATTCAGATATTATGTGGTTTCCTTATCAAAATATTATATGGTGGTGATAAGAAAACAGACTAAGAGTAAAGTTGGTAGTATTGATTTACTTGAAAATAAGATATCACTTGTGTCTTCAAATATTTAAGTTTTTGAATCGTTCAACCTTCTAGTTGATTCTGATGTCAAATTCGACTTTGAATTATGAATTCTACTTTAGCTTACTTTCAATTTCTAGATTATTCAAGTTTATCTTTCATATAGTTTGTTTCTTTCTTTGGAATATTCAAAGATATTATAATATTTAGAATAAGGAAATTAGATTTTATTATTTAGAGTGTAATTCCTATACTTTAGATATTAAGAAAATTTCTTTATATTTATTAGATATTAGGATATTACTAGGAATATTTATTTTATGTATTTTTCATAGTTGATAAATGATAAGTTCCTTCTTGCCCATAAATAGGCAATAAAAGATGTAATTTTGATAATGATTGGATCTTATAAACTATTAAAACTATATTTTCACACATTATGTGCCTATCATGCTATATACTATATCAATCATTACTACTATCATGATGTAATGCCCCATGACTCTAAATAGGCATTACAATCTACTACATAACCCTGCTACTTGGAATTATGTTAAGGCTTCTAAGTATACCAAGCTTTATATGTAACATAATCATCCCACAAATACAAAAAGAGTCTACACAACAAGTAGGTAACAACATCCACTCAAATCCATATAAACCAACACTTCAAACTAGCATGATAGTTTAGGAGTTTACCGACTCATAACTATAGGTAACATAAGGTAAATCAAGAGTAGCTAATCTCCTCATAATATCAAACCCTTATAACATAGCAGAAATGAGTCTATCTCCTCAACAAAACATGATTCTCTTAACACAACATAACATAATTTTAGTAAATACATAATTCATCTCAACTTTAATCATCATAAAATTAAAGATACTTGATACCCTTCTCCTCTTAGATGTCATCCATATACGGCTTCTCATAAATAAGATACTTATCCGTCCCTATGCCTAAAAAAGAATAAAAAATGAGCCGAAGCTCACTATGGATGCACAAGCACATACGAATACCAAGCTAAATCACTACATGCAAATAATGCAATTTATATAAGAATTAAAACAAATAATAGATTTGCTATCTTTTATTTAAGCCAACATCTAATAAAGGGGCGCTCATGATCCCGCTACACTATAATCTTTGTCCATATACATGGATGTATATAAGTATACGTATTTCCTTTAAGTCCTTTTTGTTCGAATCCAGAGTCTAGAAAGCTACGTCGTCCCATATGAAAGTCTACTAAGAAAACCTTGAATCTTATTGGCAGTTGCTCCTCTAGAGAACTGCCTCTGTGGACCCTTAGAGTGAGCAAGTCAAGCATAATCAACAAACCATTTATTTTGGCCGAATATAAATTAGTCTGATTAGCTTACTAAGATCTAACAAGCACAAGTTAACAATCAAGCACCATGTACTTAAGTCCTTAACAAGTAACGATTTTAGCAAGAGGACACTAGAGTAAGAGAGTTTAAAACCTAACCCAAAGACAACATAATTAGCTTAATTCCTCATCCCTTGATCATGCTTTTCAAACAAGGACCTCATCTCTTTAAATTACAACTCCCAAGCCAAGTAAGGAATCACTTGAAATCATTTCCTAATCTTCAACTTCTTGATTAAAGATTGGAACTTTTGGAAGTGGAAAGGCTAGATAAGGAGTTGATTGAGTTAAAATTTCATAAAAAACCAACTTGAAAAATTGAAGAAAAAAAGAAGCTAAAATAAGGCATAGCGTCTGGATGCTATGGAAAATGGTGTCCTGACGTTAAGCTCCAGCCACTTATAGTGGCTTAGCGTTTGGACAGCACTTAGTAACTCATCCAGACTCCTTACTTTTGTTATGAAGAATAGAATGCCTTGACCTAAAACAAATTCACCAAAGTCCTCGTCTAAACTTATACTTCTTATAATCCTAACTTATGATACAGTAATCTAATGATTCTATATACCAAAAACTCAGTTAATCCTCCAATTTCAACTTCAAAAACCACTTCTCAACTCAAGAATCAAGATTGGCAATTGTAGTTCAATGCATCTACTTGCAAAATAACAAACACTTGGTGAAGTTAGATTGGAAGGGTCTTAAATCTTCAATAATATGCAAATGGTTCCCATATTAGAGTAAAAACTTATCATATTCTAAGCTTTTCTCTCTTTAAATCCATTTTTTTAGCCAAGAATCAACTTAACTCAAGCAATCCTTCAAGTTACTTACCTTCAATACTTGAAATGAGTTGTCCAAGTTAGAAATTAAGATTCTCCACTTGAAAACTCCTAAGAACAAGCTGAAATCAATAATAAATAGAAGGATTTAGGTGCTAGAAGTCTTAATACAAATTTATTTGAGCTAAAGTTTTAAGGTTCTTATCTTAATCTTCCTTGGCTTTCTTCTTAGGGCAAGGTTTAAAGAGAAGACTTGGTTCTTTGCACATAAGAGGAGTGTTTTAGTCTTTAACGGGTAAATACTAGGGTTTAAGGAAAAGGAGGTAGGTTAAGAGTAGGGTTTTAGGAACTTTTTGGTATACCCAAAATATCCTTAGTTTTGAAAAACAATTTTTTGACGAATTACACATAATCAAGAGTTGTCTCAAAGCTAGCCATCAAACAAAAATTGCTTCTTCTTCATTGTTATGCCCCGAAATCGCAGAGTCGCAACAGTCCTGCCGTGTAAACCATTCTATGATAGTAACTGGCCTCACAGTGCCTACCATAGACATGATCTACACAAAGCATTGACGACTCCTCGCTTTAAAGTAAACAGTCCGATTAACAATTAAACTACAATTATGATAAATAGTGCAAATTTCTAATAACATGTACAATATTATATATATAAGTCCACAAAGCTTCCCAGGAAGTTTTACATAAACATAACAGTTCACTAGATTACATAATAACTATCAGTCTTTCATCCCTAATTACATGGTCACTCTAGTTACACATTATATTAAGTAACTTGATCCTCACATCCCTGACTTCCAACGGACTAACCTCTAGGTAATTGTAGGGCGGCATAGTACTTGAAGTGTTCAGAAATCAGAACCTGCAAAAGGATCTATAAGGGTATGAGCAAGTACAGCTCAGTAAGTTGAATTGGAGACTCACGAATGTATACAAGTATAAACAGGGTTATCAAACATTTATTTTCATGCAATGCAATAATCAAGTGTCATTGCATAACGTAATCCGGTTCGTTGTAAAATCAGAGAAATTTCACCCGCTCCAATCCGGGTTGAGGAGTTTCCATGTTATGCAGCAGCTCACAACCAAACCCAGGCTTGTGCAATGGAGACCTCGCTCCTCCCACGACTACCTTCGAACCATTGACTTCACCCTCGTCACGACCTCCTCTCCTGTCACTTAGTTCGACTAAAAATGAAGAAGGGACCATTTTGCAATCTCGCGCTATCCCTTTTGAGGGAGTTAGTATTTGGTTGGAAAATCCTATGATCCCCTAATGGGTTGTAATGCATGACATTTTTAGTTATTTGGGTCGACTAAGATTAAATTCCATTTAGAGTGTTCAAACAATTTCATACCAATTCAATCAGTCACAAAATCACTCACAATACAAATTCAGCACGAATTCAGATATATCAAACACATGCATAAACTACTTACAATCACAATCATATATAAGCCTAAGTTTCCGAGTACTATAAAACTAGTACTCTATTACAATAAGCAATAACCCAACTTACTTGGATTCGTTCGATCGCTCGATCCCTTAATCGCAAGCTAATTTGTCTCTGGGTGTCCTATAATACAAATAGGTCTTTTCAGTACTTAGAATTTATGGTTTCATATTCTAAGTTATATTTTAATTCATTTTTTTTCGTGTATACCCATTATGTCCTAATAATTCGTTGTATTCTATTTCGGTGTTCGAATCCTAAATGATATTTTAAATTTTGATTCTTAAGCCTTAAATATGCTCGAATCTTAATGTGAAATTAATCACATTAAGCTCGAGTATCCAAATATCCTATTGGGTCATAATTTGGTATTCTAAACTATTCGGTATACGCTAATTCTAATTGCGGTATCAGATTTATTCCTGATGTGTGAAAATCTTACATTTTAAGACTTTTGCTTAAGATTAAATGTTATTTTCAGATTTATTATTTTTCTGATTTCTATTATAATATTATTTAAATAACCCTATTTTTTATATTTATTAATTTACAATTTCACATATTACTAAATTCTTATATTAATTACCTAATTTCCTAAATTAACCATACCAAATACTCAAAGGCAAGGATTAGGGTTTCACATCAGAGATTAACATCCCTAAACATCTAATTAATATCTAAATCAGTAATTAACACCTTAATCGCCTAATTAACTCTAAATCACCCAATTTTCCATCATTTTAGGGCTAAAAATTAACTTAGAAATTTCAAAAATTAATTTTAAAAAAATGGCTTTATAGCACTGTTCTATAACATGTGAGCATCCTACAGAAAAAAATTGAGCTCCAAACTACACTCTTAAGCCTATTTATTTTCCATTCTAATCATGCTCGGTTTTGAGTAATTTGTTAAGAACCCTATAATTGCAGACATAATTAAACTAAATCAGTATTTTTCCCTAAATCTAAATACAATAAAAGCTCAGAATAACAAGTTTCATAATTTTCTGGGCAAAATAACTAATTTTACAAAATTATTCAAAATCGGAAAATTTAAGAAACTAACCTGTCCAAAGCTTTCTAGCCATCCAAACCCGGTCCAAGGCTATCGGCCGGCCTAGACGGTGGGGCTAGAGTGGTATGGTGGTGGCAGCTCGGTCCCAGGTGGTAGTGAGGTATGAGTTTCTTTCCCTATACGAATTTGTACAGTTTTCTTTTTTTTCTTTTTTCTGGATTTTCTCTCGATTTTTCAGTTTTCCTATTTTTCCTAAATTCTAAATTGTCCAAATGACTTCTGAAAATTTTTCCCCTATTTATAGACGATTTTTGTAATTATTATGCATTAATTAGACAAGACTTTGTCCAATTTCCTTGATTTTGGCTTTTATGTTATCTAATTTCAATTGGTTGATTTTTCTTTTACAGAGTTTGACTTTCCACGAACTGTTGATTTTTTTATAATTAATTTATAATTTTCCTTAATTATTTACTTAGTTTTTGACCAATTTAGGTAATTTCGCGTATTTTTATCTACACGTAAATACATGTGAGGTACATGTGAACATTCCTAATTATTATTTTGGTTATTTTAAAATTTTTGGTATATATATAATCTATCTTTAGTAATTTATTAATTATTTGATTACACTTTTCGCATTTTCGGTAATTAATACTTATTATACTTAAAATTTGAAAATTTTATAATTTCCTATTTTATTACTTATTTTCTTAAATTCAAGTTTACGGAGTCAATTTTACTAATATTTCTCTCATTAGTTTATACTTTAGGTTTAATCGGATCCATTAACCGATCGCCTTAAATTTTGGGTTCTAAGTTCAAGCCTACGGTTGCTTGGCTTAGCTTTAGGGCTTACATTCACCTTTTACATCTTTTGACTTACTTTATGTTTTATTCAAGTTACTCCATATTGCCTTTAGAACTTTTTTTTCTTTTGAATTACTCTTTTTTTTACAAGGATCGGACACTAATATTTATTATGCCCTCACTTTTTGCACTTAAAGCAAATACTCTCTCCCTTCTTTTTCTTCTTTTCTTCCTTTTCCACGATACTTCTACTTGCATTGGATTCACTTTTTCCATGATTATTGGTCCTTATTTTCTCAAATTAGAAGTTTACTTACCTCTCTTTTGAAGAATCCAATTTGACATTCATGCAAGAAGATTAATATCATCTTCTTCATCACTTTTTCTTATGCCATTTAAGTCTAGATTATCATTCTTTGCATAAAAAAGCTTTAAATTTGTGTTTTCCATCATAAATCATCAATGTGGAAGACATCATCACACTCATAATATTAACTCTTCCTTAAACTTACTTAGCGATATCTTTAATAAATCTAGTGCTTCTTATATGCAAAACTCTTAAAGATTCTTCTAATTGAATCAATATTGTAAAAATCTTTACCAAGAGCAACTAATTTGCTAGTAATAGTTATAAATCTCATAAATAAATATTTAATTTTTTATCCGAGCTGTCTTGATCCAACAATAAAATATTAGTTCTTGTCGCTTTAATGGTATGAGTACCTTCACTAGCAACATGAGTCTTTTTCATATTTCTTTTGTTGTTGCACAAGAAGAAACATAGTTAAATTTGTAGAAGATATATCATATAACGTTTAGCAGTTAGCACTTTGACTGTAGAAGTTTTGAAGTCAATGCTTTTGGAAGCAAAAAACCTCCGATGCTTCATGGGCAGTTGCTTGTTTATATGTTTCCGTCATGTATTTCGAATGAGAAAAATTAATACCAACAGAATGAAGAATTCTATTAGTATTGACCAAAAGCAATATTACTTGTGATTATATCTTTGGCTGAAAAGCACGGACCTTTGGAAAATTGAGCACTAGCTCTAAAACCAATTATACATCCCAATTTCCAAAAGCAAGAATATGGTCATTTTAGTTATCTAAGTTTATATCAAATTTAGGTAAGTCCTTTATGAGTGAGTCATTTCAGTTTTTTATATTTATATTAACACACCATATAAGTAATTTACCTATACATTATACACCATGAAAATACTAAAAGAGAATTTAGTTGATGTAACGTTGCAAATATAAAGAATTTAATTGACTCGATCGAATATAAAGGATTTAATGGAATTTCAATATAAACTTACAAGATATGAATGACTCACAAATAGATGACTTTCAATATAAATTGATTGAGACAATTTTTTAAATAAAATTCTATTTCTCTAGGAAATGAAACCTAATTCTTCATACTATGAGAAACCTCAACTACACGCTTGAATCTGCAATGCCCATTATCATAGACGAAAGTGAATGAGGAACCCCAGTTGTACCTTTCGTTAGCTTGACACGAATGCACCGGCTTATACTTCGAGCCCTTGGGCTCCATTGCCAAAGTAAGAGCTCATAGCGTTACAAGAAGAATTGGATGATGCACTACGAGAAAAATAAGATAGTATAACTCCTGTTGTACCGCATTGGTGTGTGTAGCATTAAATATGATTTGTTTTGAAAAATTAATCATTCATATTATAAATTATTATAAAAATCTCAATATTGCGAATTGGAACTTCATATAAGGCTAATTTTGAAACTTTAAATATATATTTACTTTGTTTTGTTTGAAATATATTTTGGCAAAATACCGTGATTTACACCTCAATTTTTTCATTTTTTGTAATTATATATTTAAAATTTTGATTTGTTTAATTATATATCTAATTAAAAATTTAATTATTACTATTTAAATCTCAATTAATTTCAATTTATATTATTAGTTTAGTTGACACAGACTAGCAACAACCCTCTTAGAGTCATGAAAGGTCACCTACAATTGCTAATGGGTCTTGCGTTCTACATTTTTAAGTGAGTCTTTATATTGAATGGTGAGCCGTCACTTAGTAAAAGTCATGCGATCCTCCTAAGATCATAGGCGATCATCTCATAGGTTTATTGCACTAACTAGATTAACAATGTGGGTTAGAAATAACAACTAAATTATGAATTGAGTTGTATATGGTAACAACTAAATTATGAATTGAGTGTATAAATAAATAAGTTAAAACTTGAGATATATAATTGCAACGAATAATAAAATTGAAGTTTAAGATGTAATATTGACCTAATAAATTTTTGTATTATCAAATATAAAATATAATTTTTTTAACTTTTATCTAATATCTCAAGACTTTTTTATCTAATAACTTTGATTAATATGTAAGCCAAACATTAGATTAAAAAATTATGAAAATCAAACAATGTGGTCAAAAGTCCCCGAGGAAAACCATCTTTCTTAGGCTGCACTCAATATGTAATGGACACTCCGTCACGAAAGCTATCAGGGCAGAAGATTCTTACCTAATGATGGTGCTATCTCACGAACATACTACGTGAGGTTATACTTTCTGGTATTATCTTTATCATCATTTTTTTACTATGAATTTTCACGAGAATGAGACAGAAATATTATCGGTACTAACTACTGTCATGACTTGGTGCTACTTCAGCTCTGCCTACTTAAGTTATATATTTATATGTTTTTGGATAAAACGTTTCCTGCAAGAAAAAAGAGTGGACCTCATTGTTATTTCATAATTATTAGATTATTTGTATACATATGATATACACGTGTATACGGAATGTTTTCTAATTAATGCGACAATGCACAAGTTGACGAATTTATCGTTTGTCGTTGCTTTTATTTGTTTTTTCCTTTTTGCTTTTTTCCTTTTCCCCAATAATGCACACTTAAGTTATATTATTGTTATTAATGCTGTTGCTGCTGCTGCTGTTATTATTAAAAGTAGATTTATAAAAAAAATAAAATAAAATAATTTGGAAAATAAAAAACAGCAGAAATTTTTTGAAAGATGCCTCGTGCTACCCCAGGGCTGAATGAATAATACAGCGAATTAGGCTAGTAATTAAGAAAATTAAAAATGTTCAACTGGAACATGAAAATAGAATTGGTTATAATTACTCACGGTGGCAGATGGGTAGAGATTTTCAAATGAGTGAAACGACCCACGATTTGAACCAATACCAAATGTTTGGAAGATGTCTATTTTATCTGACACGACACGAGAGAAATAGCTGTGGTAATTGTCATATATCATATAAAGAATTATAGATTAATTTTTCTTTTTAATCGATAACCCTTCATGTGATATAAAAAATTACTATTATAACTAACAATTTAGAGTTATATAGACATAAGTAATATCATTACATGATTATGATCACAATACTATTAAATTATAAATAACACACATTTCAAATAATTACATATTATAAGTTTGTAATATTTTAGATTACAAACTAGTAAGACATTACATTACATATTAAGATTCAGAATCTAAATATAATAATATAAGTTCACTCTTATCACTAATCTTACTCTCATATCAACCCATTGATGAACTACTAATCTGTAGCATCTTGCGGCCTGGATCCATGAACAAATCGCTTTGCACAAGCGAACTATATGGGTATAAACTAATTAGCTTAGTAAGATATTCCCTCAATCATACAACAAAAAAGTTATATAACAATTAATTCAATCAAATGAATATATGAACAATCGGTATGCTATATAAATACATATAAGTGACTAGGTACTTCATGCAACTTAGATTTAATACTCTTCGAAGTCAGAGTTGGAGATATATTGACACTAATCAGATCCGGATATTATATTAGAACTTACATAACAACGGAGTTTTGCATTTCGTATTAAAAAATGGAATGATATATCCATTTTCAATTTTAGTCAAAATTCAGTTTTACGTATGATTGTGAGTAGGTTCACGCAATCCTCACTTACCCTTAAACGAAAGTCTTTGGACTCGACCCTTAACTAGGTGATTGATATTTCCAACGCCTAGTGTTCTTGCAGGTCAGAGTAAGATCATATCGTACGTGTATACCGTATGAAACACTATAATTACAAATAATCAACCTACATATAGCCTTTACTACCTTCGTATGATGTAATGGCTAGAATTAGTTATGCAGTGCATAATTATACATGTTTTGATTTAAGTAATTCAAGTTTGATAATATTAAGTTCTTTATTAAGTAATTAACCAGTTCACAAACAGATTAATTTATATTGAATTTACTATGTAACAAACATTTCATTATCATATTTTAGAGTAAATTCACTATTATAAAACAGTTTCATACATAAGTATAACTTAGCCCTATATGACATTCAATTATTAATAGTAATTAATATTTGCTATCTATATACACAAGCAACTACGAAATCATTAAGAATACTTACTTAGTCATTCTTAGAATCAATGATTGTAGTAATTGGTTGGTAAGTTAGTGTCGATATCGTGATCACTTGACATTAAGTGAATACGAAAAGTATTAAGTACGAGAATTAAATAACTAAACTAGTATTGTGTTTTGTATTGTTGACTTAAATTAGCTATTTGTTTGTTTGAAATTAGCGAGTCAAGTTTTTTACTTAATCGCATGTAACTTTTTCGATTTAGCTCGGATTTTTATGAATTTATGGTCTATTTTGTTCATTTTCAAGCATACTTTCTCGTAGTGGGATCCATTTTGAACGTTATAATCCATAATTTCGATTATGACGTAAAAATATTATGAAATTCATTATTTTGACTTAAATAATTATAAAATATTATTTTTAAGATTTTCTTAATATAATTATGTTTTAATAAATATTTAAATTATATATCTTGTGATTTTCTTATTTTAAGTCTATTTTACTTTAATTACCCATTTTTACTTATTTTGAGGTTTAAGACTTATTAATTCAAATTTTTTGCTTTATTAATTCAAATTTTTTTCTTTATTAATTTTCTAATTAATTAATTATTTTATTATTATTTTTAATTACGAAAATTAATTAATTTATACTAAATGGTGACATGGCAGCATATGAGAGTACTACATGTCACCTTTATACTTTTTCCTGCATTTTTTTTAATTTTACGTTATATATATATTTTAATATTTATTATTATATTTCATAAATTAATTATTTATTATAGTTTCTATAAAGTAGCGGTACATATATATATATATATACATATTCACACATACCTAAGGATATATGTAAATAAATAAAGAAATATTTACTATATACATATGTACATAAATAAAGAAAATACATAGTATATATATATATATATGTTATATGCGTATACATACATATACTATATAATAAAATACTAGATATAATTATATATATGCCCACACATACATATGTACATAAATAGATGAGTAAGAAAAATACATGCTATATGTATATTATTATTTAGGCATACATAAATATACCATATAATAAAGTATTAGGTATAATATATATATATACCTACGCATACATACATATATATAAGTACATAAATAAAGAAAATACATAATACATACATATGTACATAAGGTACATAAGTAAAGAAACATATAGTACATATATATGTTGTTTATGTATACGTACATGTATGTATACCTAAGTTTTTATACAAATTATTTGTAAAATTTACTATAACATGTACACTGCATATATAAATATACTCTAATATTTATACACATATATGAATATAAATACCCAAATAAATTTATGTACAATAAAATAAATAAATAATTATTACAAAATACAATACTATACATATTAAAATATACTTATATAATTTTTTATGGTAGAGTTCCTAGCTTCTTCTTCTTCTTCTTCTGTACCTTTGAATTTTCCAACAATTTAAAGAATAAAAAAAAGAAAACAGAGGGAAAACTTGAGATTCAAAAGGAAAACAATTTGAAGACTTGTGTATTTGTGTGATAAATTTTCCAAACATGAAACACTAGCAACATGACATAAAACAAAAAGAAAAGAGAAAGAAAAATCATAGCCTAATTTAGTAATTAAAGAGATTAGACACTTACTTTATTGATTTATCCTCTTATTCATGATTTTTCAACACCTGTAAATGAAAAAAAGTCACATGGACAACTTTAATTTTATTTGGAAATCAAAGTGGAAGTAGGGGAAAAATAGGAAAAGGAAAAAGGAAAAAGGAAAATTCGGAAAAATAAAACTATCAAATTTTTCCAAACACAAAAATTATATAATTAGTATTTATAAAATAATTTTGAGATTTTATAAAAAATTTATTAATTTAATTGTTATCTATTATATTTATAATATTTACAAGTTATTTCAACGTGTTCGCTAAAATCCATACATGATTACACGTATTAATTGATAATTACAATCGACTACATTTTTATTACTATTAAGTTATATTTATTCATTTTATAAGCTTAAAGTTATAATTTTAAGGTATTCGTCAAACTCAAGTTCAATTTTGGGTATTTACGCGTACATTAGATTTATGGTTTTTGTACGCGATTTAAGTTTCGATCAAGTTTCTAAAGTTTTTTTTTTTATTACTGATACTATATTTAGTTTCACAATTTAATAAATTTTTATTTTACCTAACCTTATTAACCCATGATATCATCTTGAATACTTAAACCTAAATTAAGGCTTATACTATTGACTATGTAGAGTTTACACTATCTATTAGACCACAAAAGAATTTTTTTTAATTCTATTTCAAATTTTTTAGATTTTTCTATTTGGTATTCTTAAAAAGAAAAATTACGATAAGAAAGAATTTTTTTGAATTGTCTAAAGTAGATTAAATAGTTTTTTTATTTAAAAAATTCTTTTTTTATAAAAATAAGAAAAGAAATCAATTCGAAATTTTTTATAATTGAAAACACCATATATTTGTTATACTTATTTAAAGATTATATATCTATTAAATTATTTAAACTCAAATCAATACTTTTGTGCTAAAAACAACGTATTCTCCAATTATAATCCCTTTAGGATGTAATATATCTCTTCTCATCATCTCCGTAGTGTATGAGGCAAATATATGTATTTTAATTAGGGTCTTATTCTATGCTTACAATTTTACTATATATGACTTTTTCATTTTGTTGAAAATCAAATTTAAATAAATGCTTATGACTACCTCCTCTATGCCCTATGGTAATGATTCCTTTAGCATTATGGCCTTTACTACATTGGTATTATCTATAAATTAAATTATTTCACCTATTGGATTTCATTTGATTATTTATGGCTCCATTGCATGTGCTCAGCATAAATATTTTGTATAAATATATCAATATGCTATTAAGTATTTTGATTTAAGTTCTTTTTAAGGGATATAATGAAATAACCCATTATAGTGTAATGATTATACATCTCTAACGCATTATATGTCCCACAATAGGTCCCACTCTTCTACCATTTCTTGAGAGTCAGTGATTATTCATAGCTTTTACTTTGACATCAAACAATAGTTCAATCGAATGCTTTATTTCTGTCTTAATGGATATAGTGATAAGGGGCTCAAAGATCTACTACTTTGATTCATTTTTCAAAAATAGATAATTTTGTATCTAACTGTATAAAGACAGGCATAGATTTGTGAATAAGAGATTTTGTATGAGTATCTATAGGTCCTAAATTATCAATAAGCTTTCCAAGCACATCGGAAATTCATCCTACAGCCACAATACCTAGATAAATGTATGGACACATTCAAGTAAAATATAATAGCTCAAAATCCAAACATTAATCCAATTTTTGAGTGATAAGTGATTAATTTAAACAAAAATTTATGGCACGGTAGTTTAAATTTTTCCTATGAATGGCAATTTAAAATTAAAAATTTTCTTAAAACAAAAATTTTCAAAGCAAACTTTTCCGTGTATGAATTTATTTTATGCATAGGAGTTGAAAATTAAAAACCTTCTTCTAGCTAAGACCCTTTGTAAACTATGTATATGTAGCATATTCTATTTATCTTTAGTTTAACTGGACTTGATGTTTTCTAATTGGTTATGTCTATGCTTAGTCATTGCCTAGCTGTACATTTCTAGAAGTTAGTCGGTTATGTTTTTAGGACTAGCTAGTTTAACTCATAATATAAATACTCTTGTACATTACAGTTTTTTTTGTTAGTAAATAAACATAATCACTCTTAAACTTCTTCTCAATGGACAAGCTTTAATAGCTTATTCATGGAGGTCAAATTTACATGGTATCAAAATAGTGTTGACATGAAAATCTTCCTTTCCTTCTAATAATTCTTGTAAGTTGGTTCTATTTTTATTATAATTTTGATCATATTTTCTTGTATAATATGGCAATTGTAGAACAAACTAGTGTTGATCCATTATACCATTTTAGATATAATAATCTTAATATGATATTAGGTAATATGATCCTTAATGGAACGAATTTCATTGCTTAGAGCTATTTAATAAGATTAGGTTTAAGATCTAGATTAAGTTTAGTTTTATTGATGGATTGACAGTAAAACCTAATCGTGATTCTCCTGATCTAATTAAATGGCAATACTATGATTATACAGTGCATTGCTAGCTCTTTAATTTTATGAGTAGTAATTTATCATATAATTGTTTACATGATTGATCTTCACATGAGTTATGGTTAGAAATTATTGAATAGTATAGTCATACAAGTGCACCACTTGTGTATTAGTTTCAACAATAGATCTACAATCTTAAGTAAGGAAAATTTTCCATTAGTGATATTATAACCAAATGAACAAGCTTTAGGATGAATTATATGTTTTAAATGCTTATCTTGAATGGACTTATGGGTGATCTGAATATTGTACATGTATATTAAAGGAAATATTTCTTAAATGTGAATAAAAACTAATAAAGTTTTTTTATGGGATTGTCAAATGTTTTTGAAAATGTTTATAACCAAATTTCATGAATGGATCCTTTACTTAATATAAACAAAGCCTTTTATCTTGTCTAGTTAATTTAGAGGAAGATGCTATGATTTTCCTTTTAAATAAAAGGAACTAGGATAAGAAAAGGATGAAAGGAAATTCTGTGAAATAAACTTACAAACATTGTAAATCTAAAGGACACATAATAGATAATCGTTTTCAAATCATAGGATATCCAAATTGGTACAATGGGTAAATAGTGAACGTGAAAACAAAAGGATCAACTCCATTGTACAAGAAGGAGAGGAATAGATTACATTCTTTTTATTCACCCTTTTATCATTTTGATTCAATAGATGTTGGTGTAGGTCCTTTGACTAAAGTGTAACTAGTTCTTATACAAAGTGTTTATCAAGAGGTAATGATGGTTTCATTGCTATTTTTTTGTATGTGGACAAGATGATTTTAATTAGCACAAATGAAGCTTTTTTAACAATATTGCAGTCCTCTTTAGATAAGGAATTCACCATTAAAGATCTTAGACAAGTCGGATTTTTTAATGTGTTACTTAATCAAAGGAAATATGTCATGGATATTTTGAATGATGATAGTGTAATAGCAACTAAGCCAACTTCCATACCAATGTCTATTAGATGAAAATTGGATCATACTTCTGATGAATTGCTTGAAGACCCATCTTTTTGTAGGCACTTGATAGGAAGACTGCTTTAATTGACCTTAATCAGGCTTCAATTTCATTTTCATCATTTAAGCCAATTTTTGTCATCTATTAGGATTGGTGATTTGCAAGCGACTTTTACTATGCTTCGTTATTTGAACACACTTTATCACTTAGTCTATTTCATTCTACCACAATGTCTTTGTCGTTGCTTGGCTACTTATATCTAGATTAAGGTTCATGTTTGCTTGATAGGAAGCCAATTAGTAGCTTGTGATTGGGATTGATTTAATCTTATTGAAAAATAAAAAGTAGAGAACTATAATTTCCCTTTATCATGACAATCGTTCAACTTGATTATTTGCCAACAATCCTTGTTCACGTAGATAGTTGAACTAAGTATACCTCTATTAAGATACACTTTTACTCGTGATTAAGTGACTACAAGTTTCTTAAAAATCATTCATGTGCTATCTAGAGTCCAACTTGAAAATCTCTTAAGCAAGCATATTAGATATACTAGTTTACAATTTATTTGTGCCAAGTTAAGTCTCCAAGCAGATCCAACTTAAAAAAGTTTGTTTTGGTGGGCGAGTGGAGATGTAACCTATGTATTTGTAACATATTTTATTTATTTGTACTCTAGCTAGACTTGATGTTTTTCGATTGGCTAGGTCTATGCTTAGTCATCTTAGCTATACATTTCTTGAAGTTAGATAGTTATGTTCCTAAGACTAGCTTAACTCCTCATGTAAATAATCTTATACATTACAATTTTATTTGTCAGTGAATGAATGAGTCACTCTCAAACTTCTTCTTAGCTGGCAAGCTTTGATAGATCATCAATGGAGGTCAAATTCACACTCCTACAATAACATAAAGAAAAAATTTTTAAATATGCTAGTCTCAAAATGTTTGCTCATCATAATTTTTTTCATGAGTCATTTTTCTTGTAGTGCTTGCTCTCTTTTGATAACATATTATGAAAATGCTTGTTATATACTAAGAGAATGAAATGAAGAATTCTTTTACTTTATTATTCAAAAGTTAGAATAATCCTTAATGAACAAAATTATCATGCTTTGCATTATTTTTTCTCCTCTAATATCTTGTTTTAATTGTTGACATTTTTTTTATTCAATTTCTATTCATTTATTTTATTATTTATTTATGTATATCGAAGGGGGTTAGAGACAAGAAATATAAACCAAATGTAAGTTCCACTTTAAAGGTCATAACTTTTTGCTTATGAAAAGCTAGAAAACTCATAATATGTCTATAGGTTAATTTGAGTCTACTTTTGTTTGGTGCAAACACTTTATCTTTTGTTGCCATTGTCGAGGTCAAATTTGCGCATCTTTAGAAGATACTTAGCTATCAAGGATTTTCTACCAGTTTAAAAAAGCGTATCCTTGTTTAATTTATTTCTTATGTCTTTTCTTTCCAATTATTGTGTTCTTTTTAATAATTGTGGGTTTTAAGCTTATAAATAATCCTATAGGATAGTGTAATTAGCAATTATCAATTAATACAATATAGTTTTTTCTTACATATTTGTTTAAGTTGTGTGTTGCATTACCATGTAACTATATGGAAACAGTAAGAAAACAAGATAAGGAAGATAGAGAGTCAATGAGCGGGAAGAGCGGAAGAGAGATTGATAGAAAAAAGATAGATATAAGAACTAACCAATATCCAGTGTAATAAAAGTTTTTTCTTTTCCATTTTTTTCGGTAACTATTGGGGAAGAAAGGATCCGAATATTGGTATATCTCGATGAAAGATCAGTAGTAATATCATTAGGTTATAATAGCCTTAAAAAACAAGCTACAATGAACTTCTCATTGCTTTACATGCGTTGCAGCAAAAGGCTCATTGCTATTTTATTTAATTTTAGTTTTTCATTTCAAACCTTCAATGGTAAATTTTTTCAAAGCAAACATTTGTGTGCACGGATTTATCTTGCACAAGAGAGTTCAAAATTAAAGGGTTCCTTCCAATTGAGACGCTCACTACAACAAAAAGAAAATTTAAGAAAATGTCAGTCTCAAAACATTTGCTCATCACAATTTTTTACTGTGAGAAGTCATTTTATTTATGGTGCATGCTCTCTTAATTGATTACTTATTGTGAAACAGTCTCGTCATATACTACGAAAATGTCTTGTAAAAGTCTTTTGCATTATTATTAGAGAGTTAGAATAATCCTTAATTTAAAATAATTTCAAAAGATTATTAGAGAGGTAGAATAATTCTTAATGGACAACAATTTAATACTTTACACTATGGTTTCTCCTTTTACTATCTTCTCTTAATTATTCACATTGTTTACATTTTTATCTTCTACTTTTATTCGTATATTTTACTAATTATTTATAAACATATCCCAACAAAATGTTGCGAACATGTTAAGCTTACATTTTCTAAAATAGTGAGATAATCAAAAGCTTACCTTAAGCTATTCATAGGCATTCTGAAGCAATTAAAAGCCATGAGTTTAGAAATGGAGCTTTGATTTTTCAAGTTCCACATTAATTAACTTTAAAAGTCATAACTTTTCGCATATGTTTGGTGCTATTTAGAAAGTTAAATTTGTGCCTTCTTTGTAAGATACCAAGCCATTAAGATTTTCATGTTAGTTTAGAAAAGTTTATTTTGATTTTATTTCATTTTTGATTTTATCATATTTAGATTTTATTTTATTTCCTTTCTTATTTTTAGGTTATAAGACTATAAATTCCCTTTGAATCAAACTATATTCATAATCTTTTAGAGTCAATATGACTTTATTCCTCACATATTTATGTCTATTAAGTTATATGATGTATCACAAAAGGAATGGGGTTACAACCAATCAACAAAAATATAGCATCAACCATAATTCTTAAAATCACAAGTCAATCATAAGATTTCACGGGTTTATAATTTTTTTTATATTTTCTTTAATTAAAACATGTGTAAAATCGTTTAAGTATAAACTTTCTAATAGAATTATGAATTTTAAAGTACGATTCTATACACTTAAGATTTTACTAGTTTTATATAATTTTATATGATTCTATCAATTCAACACCTTTATAAGAACAGTAAAATTACAATTTTGATAACCATGAATGTTGATTTTATATCTAAAGTTCAGCTAACCCAAGTTAAAACATCCGCCCGTTAATAGATATATCTTAACCAAATCACAAAATTTGTAGAATATTGTTAACCTTGAAAAATTTTGGTTGCCTTAGAATGATAGAGAAAGATTTGTGGTATATCGCTGTAGATTTGGAATAGGACTCGTCAAAATTACCTCTCCCGGCTTGCTGGCATGATTCTTGAGCAGATTCTCTTACTATGTGGAGTCTTTTTCTTCTCTTGTTAGCCCATGATTAAATATAATTAACAGCATAAATCCTAGTTGATCTCGTTGTTACTAGATAAATTGTGAGATTGAATCATATTTGAGGATCTTATAAGTAATTATGTGCTCTCTTAGTTATTAATTTTAGATAGTTTTAATTGTTAAGTCGTGTAAAGCAAAACTAGTTTGATTGCTATGGAGTAGAGATTAGTTGGAAGGCCTTGAATATAAAGAATTCTCTCTCTTCTCCCACAATTTCTCAACCTTTTTAAAGAGTCCATCTCTATCAAATAGAGACCCTGTAGCTTCCAGGCTTTTATATACAAGATTTTAAATCATCCGATGAGCCGGCTCCGGTAGACTTCACAAATGGTATGTTATATTCAATATAATCTTGTTTTGAGCTTTTGACTTAGTAATAATGCCACATATCCGTCCACTATATACTTGGTGTGTCTCTTATTGTTATTCTTAATAAGCAATCAAACGAAAAAGGATTCAACAATATCGATAAATCGTGTATAATTAATAAAATTTTAATGGATGAAAATCTAATAGATATTTTTTTACTAACTCATAATTTTATTGATACGTGTTAAAATTTTATTAATATTTACATGTTACTCATCGAATTATATAATATATTATTATTATTAGATCTTTTTTCTAATTCAATAACTCAGTTTATTCGGATTATAAATGTTTGGAAATGGATAATCTCTATTTACATTCTTTAAGTTTCATTCAATTTATGAATAAATAGTTAAAATTACTTAGAAATTCAAACAAACTCATTGTATCATTCCGATGATGTCATTTACGTTATTTTAATTTTGATAATTGATTACACATATTAATATATCAAAATAATAAATTGAGCGAGATTAAAAGAATGCAAACGGAGAGAATATAAATCAACCAATTTATATATAGCTTTCAAGGACTACAGGTATCTACTTGCGTGGTTGCGAAATTTACAAAATCTTCATAAAACATATTATTCGTACCAAGCATTAATCCCAGAGGGGAGATATATATATAAAACACGTTCATCTTATCCAGATTTCTCACCTCCAAGTGGCATTGTAAAGGTAAACAAAAGAGATGTTGATACTAAGCCCTATATAATAAAAAATGAGACATATTATTTTATCAAATGTATCCAGTGCACACAATTTCCACATTTCATTCCACAAGGCACCAGAAATTTTATTTTTGTTTTATAATAAAATTAAAAAAAAAACATATCTCGAATATCCATTTGACTTTTCCATATGTCGAATGTCATATGATTTTATTTTGTTAATGTTGTCAAGCAATCTTGGCAGCTGGCTAGAGCAGGTCTACCATGATCACAAATACCACATACGCATATGTTAATATTTTACATTGTTTTCGAGGTTTTTCTGTTGCCAAACTGCAAATATAAATAGATAGTGGGGGAATCCAGAATGTAAGAGACAGAGAGAAAAGAGCTACCTTCTCTCCTTATAAACTAGCACGCTAGTCGAGAGCTTCCAACTAGCAGTAGCGCCAACCATATGTATCGTCCTCGTCCACCGTTGTTGCTAGCATGGATTTTAGCTCTTTTATGTGCTTGCTCTCTCATGGCGAATGGTGCAATCGTCGAACACACCTTTCACGTAATCCCTCATACCTTTGTCCATGTAGACTCTCTTTTAATATATAATGTTTCAATATTTTTTCTTTTTTTTTTTTTGATTATAACGAGAAGAAATGATTTAAATGCAATCCATCTAATTAAAAAACTAGTGTTCATACCATTAAATTATATGAAACTTAATCTTTTAATGTTTTGAATTTTATGATGAAGCAATTCCTTCACTACATCTACATCTACATCTTTTGCTTGGCACTTTGGATTTAACCCTGAGTTAAAATCTATATACAATGGTAAATTCTAAAGACAGTTTGAGTACCAAAAGATATTATTCATGGAGAAGCTCTTGTGTGTTCTCTGATAAATAGTAATGTAAATGTATATCCACTTTAAATTGGTTTTGTTTTAATTTGAGATTTTTGTAGGTGCAAAATCTGACGGTGCGTCGTCTTTGCTATGAACAAGTCATCACCGCAATAAATGGGAGCCTTCCTGGCCCCACCATTAAAGTCAGAGAAGGTGACACGCTTGTAGTTCACGTCCTCAATAAATCCCCATACAACGTCACGATCCACTGGTAAATTTGTTTACTTGATTTATACAATTGAAAATTATTATGGTTTCTGTTAATAGATGCTCGAATCACTTATTAAGCATCTAAAAGTTAAATATTTCTCTCTGGTTGTTTATGGAATATCTTTGTCATACATCAACAAAATGTTTTAAGCTGACTTTATATATGTCATCAATTGGTGGATACATGTATGACTTACAAAGGTGTAAAAACAGGCATGGTGTGATTCAAATGTTGAGTGGGTGGGCAGATGGGCCAAGTTACGTTACCCAATGTCCAATAACTCCAGGCGGTTGCTACACCTATAAGTTTACCGTAACCGGTCAAGAAGGAACGCTTTGGTGGCATGCTCATTTCTCATGGCTCCGTGCTACTGTTTATGGAGCACTCATCATCCGGCCCAAGTCGGGTCGTTCCTATCCATTCCCTAAACCTGATAAGGAATTACCACCTATTTTATTGGGTATACATCTCTTTCTCCTATACACTCATCTAGAATACAAAGTTAATTCCTTTCTTTTTCCCTTAAACAAGATAAGTTCCTTTGATATTATGGTTTCTTTAAGTTATGTTGTTATTCCTATCACATTTTGCCCCAAAAAGATTCAATAAGTAGTATAAACCATATTACATAGTACGTAAATATTAATTATACTTAAACATGTAACTGTATGAATAATAGATTTTTAAACAACAATCCATTATTATCTCACGTGTTTGAATGCAATTAATTGATAATTATATACTGTGTACTTCCATGTGGCATGATGGTGTATAACTATTCACATAATCCCTTCTAAAGATTGTTTTACTCGTTATTTTAGTGCTTGTTTTGATACTTTTTTAGAATCAAACGTTATATAATAAAGATATCAAAACAAAAATGAAAGGAGTAAATGTATAGAGTAGATATAGAATAGATATTAAACAAATATAGATCATAAGTAAATAAAAAAAATAAAATAAAAAAGGAAAAAAGGAACAATTTGAAAAATAAATAATCAAAGACACAACATAAATAGTGATATCCATTCCGTAATCAATATAAATAAAGAAAGCAGAGACCCTTCTCTCAAATTTGATGTGCAACATGGACAATGATTTTCTTTTTCTTTTCTTGCGGTGATGTCAGCAGCTTAGGTAGTTTTAAGGTTTTTTTTCTTTTTTTTTTTTTTATAGTAAGTGGAAGTTGGGCTAAAACTCTATTGCAACTGCCACGCAAGTGAAACTAATGGTTAGAAAAAGTACATGACGTAATCTAATGGACTGTTAATCTTGGAAGTTAGGATGGTTAAGAATGTCCATTAAAAGGGAAAAAGAGAAGACCAATAGGATCGGATACTTTTTCAAGCACGAATAAAACGATCTAAAGAAGAGTATAGGACCTAGAGAGAGATGGTGGCATCTCTTTGATGAATGTGATATCGTGGTTTGATTCATTTAAAAAAAAAAAAAAGGGGGTTAAATCATGAAAGGCGTTGACTTTGCTTTGATCTCTAGAGAGATTACACACTTCATTTTGTACTATATAAACATGCCTCATGAAATTAATAGTATATATCAAGATAAACCTTCCATTAACTAGTTTGTTGCCCTAAATATTGTGGAAATTTCAGGAGAATGGTGGAATAGTAATGTGATCGACGTCGAGAACCAAGCGGACGCAATTGGTGTTCCTCCTAACATTTCGGACGCTTATACAATAAATGGAAGACCGGGAGATCTCTATCCTTGCTCTAAGAAGCGTATGTCACATCTGAAATAACAATAAATTTAAGAAAATGAGTCATTGGAATTACTTTAACTAAAGTTATTAATTAATAGTTGAAACCGTTTTAGATATTTAAAATATCTTATAACATCGTTATACCGTTGTCTTATTTTTTTAAATCTCAATAATTAGTTATATATAAAAAATATTCAATTGTTCAATTAAGATGCTAATTGAATTGATAAATAACATTTAAATATTCATAAAATTTTTATAAATAATAACCAATAAATTTACTTTTTTCTAAAAGGGTATTAACTATATTTCCAAACATCAAAATTTTATTATTATTTATATGCTGTCAATGGATTTACATGAAAACCTTCAAGTTTACATCTCACCAACTCAAAAAATACAAGCCTGTAATTTATGCACGTCTCGTGCATGATCTTTCAGATACATACAAGCTCAAGGTTGTGCATGGAAAGACTTATCTCCTCCGTATCATCAATGCTGCACTCAATAATCAACTCTTCTTCAAAATTTCTGATCACAAATTCAAAGTAGTAGCAGTAGATGCCTCCTATACTGAACCCCACATTACCGACATCATAGTCATCGCTCCGGGACAAACGGTTGACGCTATCTTAGTCACCGACCAATCTCCAGGGCTCTATTACATGGCTGCTCTTCCTTATGTTGATGTACTACCCAGTGGTCCAGCATTCGACAACACTACAACAAGAGGAATACTAATTTATAAAGACGCCGTTTCATGGACTCCTCCTAGAATGCCTCTTTTACCAGCTTTTAACGACACCCCAACTGCCCACAAGTTCTACAGCAACATCACCAGCCTCGTAGGTGCCCCACATTGGGTCCCAGTGCCAAGTCATGCCGATGAACAAATGTTTGTGACCGTCGGATTGGGTTTATCTCTCTGTGGAGGGAACGCCACGTGTCTGGGTCCAAACGGGTTGCGATTCTCTGCGAGCATGAACAACGAATCCTTCCAAGTCCCGACCAGGCTTTCATTACTGGAAGGTTTCTTCTTCAATGTCGACAACCTTTACACCACGGATTTCCCTGATGAACCTCCCGTGAAATTCGATTACACAAACCTTAATAACAGCCAGAACCCGGGTCTTATATTCACACCGAAGAGCACGAAAGTGAAGAAAGTGAAATATAATTCCACGGTTGAGATTGTGCTTCAAGACACGTCCCTCATTGGTATAGAAGACCATCCCATGCATTTGCATGGTTACAACTTCCATGTGTTGGCTCAAGGGTTTGGGAATTATAATCCTGTGGAGGATCGTAAGAAGTTCAATCTTTTGAATCCACAAATTCGTAATACTATTGGAGTACCAGTCGGTGGATGGGCTGCAATCAGATTCCAAGCAAATAATCCAGGTGTGCTCTCCATCTACTTTAGTTAACTACAACTTTTTTGGAATAATTTATGAAATAACAAAGATTTCTTAAATTAAAGTTTTATATAATGTGATAAGATACAACCTTTTTTATTTCTTTTTGTGAAGTCGTGTACGGGTCACTATATGTAAAGTTGCGAGTACATATATATATATATATATATATATATATACAGAAGTAATCAAAATCTATACATTTATACTTGAATCGGCATACTTGTACATATTCTGATTACGAAAACATATACTGTATACCAATATATATATATATATATATATTTCTTATAATTTTGCGTCATGACTTCGTAAGAAATCACGAAGCAGATATTGCAGATTATAAAAAAAACTTCTTTCTCAGACAAAAAGTGATATAGTGGAACAATGTGAATATAAAATTACAAATAATAGTCGATGAAGAATATTTTTTGTGATAACAATAATATAAGAATTTGGTTTCATATTATATAGAATGTTTGCACGATAATGATGCGAACGAAACTCCTATAACCCCGTTTAGTGCTTCGTCCATGATACCTGCAGACTACCACATATGCTGAATATTATTTATTATTATAATAAAATCATTTAGTTAGTTAGAGCTTATCTTTCATATCAAGGTTGCATACAAATCATGAAACAGATATTACCACAAACTTTTATAGAAAGTTTATTGAAATATTCCTCTTTTCCCGGTAAAACATGTGATTTGAAAAATTAAAGAAATGACCACTTATAGCATTGAGAAATTCTTACCGCAAGTCGTCCCACGCTAGTTGGCAACTTTGACATTAAATCATTTGTCTTTTTATATATTTTCTGGAAGTAGGATATTTGTCTTTTTGGTAACATTATACGAAAGTGGTAAAAGATATTACCTGTCAACTTTTTTCAGTAGTATTATAAAATCAATATGTTTTTTCAGACTTAGATACTGAGTCGTCAAATAACGACTTCCCCCAAGTGTATCCCTTACACTGCTCCGATCCATCCCGTCAGCCGAATCCTAGTTGACTAATTAATAACTTGCATGACAATTTTAAAGGGTTGGAAAGTTTCTCATATGGAAGAGTTAGGTAGTAAGGTATTAGCTTGAAGTAATATTATTAAAGTTGAATGAAATGGACTGTTTAACGAAACACAGTAATATTTTAAGATGAAGAACTTTTCAAACATATATGTTTATATATAATAACTAATTAAGGTTGCTTTGTTGGAATATGAAATGTTGTAGGTGTGTGGCTGTTACACTGTCATCTGGATGTGCACTTGCCTTGGGGACTTGCGACGGCTTTTGTCGTTGAGAACGGTCCCACACCGGCTTCTACGTTACCACCACCCCCATTTGACCTGCCCAAATGTTAGGATATGGGAATGTTCACTGTCGGCTCTCTGGGTTCTCAGGTGCAATGTGTACATGAATGAACTTTCGCTTTTGTGTGATCGATGACATTATTTCCTTTCGCCACTTCGAATAAATTGATGTCCAGTCATTTGTAATTGTTTCCTCTCCGACCGTGTTGTACCTGGGATACAAATAAATTAACCATTCTTTGGTGCCAACTGCCAGGGGGGGAAAAAAACCATTCTTCTCTCTCTCTCTCTCGCTTTCTTTGTGTATCTGTCAATTTCCAAGTAGGCCTGTGATTGCAAAATAAATAATGCCGAAGGCCTTTTGTAATTCAAACTTGTTATAAAATTAATTAAAGTTACCTTATTAAGAATATTTGGCATAAACTCCAATTTTATGGACCCTTGTTCATTGATAAGGGGCCGGAAGATGTGATAGTTTCCTTAAAATATATATATATATATATATATAATATTTTGTAAAGCCAAACACGTCAAACTTGTGGCCGTTGACTTTGAGCTAGGGCTTGTATTTACGATTTGTGTAAATAAGGATCTTGCTTGCAATGGCAATTTCTCAATGTATTTTTTCATTCGTGCTATAAATAAGTACAAAAGTTGAGTTTTCCGCTCATAGTTTTTCACACTTTAATAATCATAATCATAAATAAATATAGAAGTATAAGATATTGGTTTGAAAGTGATAATAACCAGTGTTGTCAGATCCAAATTAGGTAGTTGACCTGGACATACGAGCGAGTAAAAAATTTAGGAAAAAACTTAGCTCAATTGAAAGTTGAATCGAGGTTAAATCGGATTGAATTATAGAGATCAACTCGGTTTTAACAATACTGATAATAACATTAGAGCCATAAAAGTTTTAGAAAATTTATAAAATCTTGCTTGGCTAATGGATGTAGTTATGAAGTGCTTATGGATTAAGGTTTTATTTGATTCATCTTTTTCTCATTTTTTTTATATCTTATTAATATTCACTCAAAATCTTATGTTTGGAAAACTAAGATAAAAAAGGTGGATATATAATTTCATATATATCCTTATTCAAAAAATTAAATACTTAAAAAATTCCTACGAATTTGAATTTATTTATTCTTTATTTTATATCAATACCAATTAAAAAATCATTTTCTAAGGTACAAAATATATATATTTGTAATCTTTTCTCTTAAAAGTATGTGAATTTTTTACTTTCCAATTCTCTTTCTGTAACTAGCTTCACATGTAACTATAAAACAAAAACGGGTAAGATTTAGATAAAATAACTTTCCAAATACTAAATTTCAAGTAGATATAGATTAAAAATAAAAACAATTCAAGTAAGACCTAATTCAATAACCGGTGCAAAATTTTGTCAATAATGGGCTAATGGCTACTTTTTCAATGCAATATAGACCTCATAAACCCTTATAGGCCTAGCTCAGATTTTCCTTCCTATTATTCTTTCTTCTATCATTTCTTTAATGTTCTTAATTTTTAGGGAAAATAACATTAAATCACCCTTGAAAAATCTATAAATTATATAAATTTTTAACTTTTTGAAAAGTTGGCACTTACTCACCTAAAAAATTTGACTTGGCAATTAATAAACTCAATTTTAATTAACAAATATTAAAAATACAAAAATGGTTGAAAATTAAAAAAAATGTCAAAAATTAAATTGAAAAGATAAAAAATTAAAATTAGGTATAACTATTTTTTATTCCCCTAATCACCTCTTAGCCTTGGAGTGATTGGAAACAACCACACCTTTTGATAGGTCATGACTTGTCATTGAATGTGGGTCGTACCTACTCTAAGGTAATGTATGATCCACCACTCATTGAGTACCATAACTTGCTTTTGACTTATCGAATTTTTGATGATTTTTTCTTATGTTTTTTCATTAAGGATGGTAACCATCCACCACCAATGGATGGGTTATGACTCACCAACAAGTATAGTCATTTTTTTTTCCACTCCAAGGTCAATGAATGACTCTCATCTTGGGGTGGTTAGAAAATGGCCACATTTCATTTTTATTTTTTTGAGCTTTTCTTTTAATTTCTTGATTTTTTCCCTTTTTTTTCCTAATTAAATATATTCAAATACATATTGCAATTGCTATGTTAATTGTCCCATCAGCACCACTTCAACCGAAAAAGTCTACTTGAGCTGTCATTTTATATAAGACTGAGGGTATATAATTTAGAAACATTTCAGGAAAGGCCCCTGCAATTCATCAAAAGCTAATTTGCAACTTACTTAGGTACAGAACCAAGTCATAACCTCAGAAGTCTACAACCTATGGATTTTGATCTATTAATAATTTCCTTCATTCTACATCATCGAAGCCAGCACGCACCTTTTACGTGGTGTTCTCGAGTTATTACTTCAAGAGGCATTTAGAAATAAAGGGAAAATACATCTGGACTAGAAATAATACTGAATGGTATTGCCATTCGATCCACTTGGTATATAAGCATAGGGAGTATTAATGTCCCTGAAGATCCTAATCCAATGGGACAATATAATACGTTCATCGTATTGGACAATCACAACATCTCTAAAAGATATTAAAGTTGAACAAGAGAATGTTTTTACCAATCCCCATTGAAAGTTTCTCGGTGGATCTAGTCTTGTTCACTGCGCCGATTACTTGTACCACCGGAAAAGGAATGAGTTTTAAAACATTTGCTGATCTCAGATACTAGTGTTATCTAAACCGGGCCCATTACGGATAATTACATATATAGCTATATATACTCTACTTGCCAGAATATGTCCATTTATGATTGGATAAATGTGTTATGACGAACAAAATATGAAAACAATAAATGACCATTTGGACTTTCCATATCATGATTGTTGTGTTAAATTAATGGTTGCTGTCAAGCAATATTGGCAACTGGTTAGAATAGGTCTACCGTGATCAACGTACGTGGCCATTGTTTTACTTAGCTTTTGCACAAAACATATTGATTTTATAATCATGATGATGTTTTACTTTTAGACGTTAACATATGTTTTGCCGATTTACACTTTGTTTGGTATAGATGATGGGTATTAGGAAGGGAAGAAAAATACGAGAGGAATAAATGTATAGAGAAGGAATTGTGTTTGAATAATCCGAGGAAGGAAAGTAAAAGAAATCTTAATAATTAGTAGAGACAAAATAAGTTATAGTACAAATTGACGTATATGCTCTTAACCAATATACAACTTTACATGATAAATAAGTTTGTTTTATCTTTCTATTTCACTTATATTATTATATCTATATTGTATATACATATATATGTACAAATATATATATATATATATATATATATTGAAGGCAATATTATTATCTATGCTGATTTCCTTGTACCGTACCAAATCAATTAGTATGTTTTTTTCTTTCTTTCCTTTTTTTTTCTTTTTCAATTTAACTAATAAAAAGGTAATGTTCACTTACCAAATCAATAAGTATGTATTTTCTTTCTTCTTTTTTTTTTTTCTAGTTTAACTAATGAAAAGGTAATGTTCAATTTCGACTTAAATTTTTAATCTTTTAGTCCCTTTCCATATAGGAGGAATCTTGTAAGAAGAAATCCCACCATTATTGAAATTGTGCATGGACACTCGTTATATTGGCATTTTCTTCGTAATATATATATACCTCATGGTAACGAGTATCGGTGGATTTGATGATAATTTTTATCATTCAATCTTTCTAACGCTTTTAAAATAGGAAGAGTGTAGTATTTTAAAATTCTCAATATTAAGAATCTATCTTTTTTTTTTCCTTCGATGAACATGAATTTTATTCGTCAAGCACGATGGAATACAAGTATTTATAAAATAAATCAAAACGAACAGGAATGCAAATATTATATCTATAATTGTATAATGGTGAAATGAAATACATGTTCTTGGTTGGGAAAGATCTTATATTGCGATGATAGGGAAAAAAAATTGAGAAAATCTGAATTAGTTTTTAACATGACTTTTATTTGTGGATGTCGGAATGGTTATAAACCTTGAATCGAAATTATATCTTATTACAATAGTCACGTAGGTTTTTGCTACGAATTGACATTTGTTTGCACAAATAAGGATGGTACAAAAGTAATATGCTTGTTAATTCAAAGGCATATTTTGAATTCTTGTTAGGCTACTACCTAAAAAGTATTAGCTTTTTGCTTAAAAAAAAAAGTACATAAAAGAGATTATCTATTGTCAACAATATAGTCTCAACCTTTATCTAGCATCATCATACATGGTTTTTAGTAATAACTCCAACCTTCTTGAGTGAGAAGCACAAAAAAAAACATTTGGATACTTTGAGGATTTTGCATAGATAACAAAATGCAATCAATTGGAAACTTAGATCCACATTAATCGCTTCTAACTCTAAAAAAAAATTCTTCCTCACGATTATAAGAAAGCCAACCTCTTTCAAGAATATGTAAGGATTTCTCATCAACTGTATTCCCCATTTTCGATATATGTACAACCCCCTCTACAACTATATTCTCCTTTTCTAAGACATTTGCAACATTGTCAATACATACATTCGATTTTTCGTATTGATTCTAAGATACTTCTACTAAAGAACTAACTTTACATTTAGCCCTTATAGATGGCAACCTACCTAGTGAGTTAATAAGTATATAAGTAGAACTAACACTATGAGTTATCCTTTTACTATTATGTATTTCATTACTTTAGTTCACATCACTATTAGAAAACATTATGCTTTCAAATGTGTCGTTTAAGTCAAATTGATACTCCATACTTTTTCTTTATTGATGTTGCATTTTTTGTCTTGCATTTTTTTCATATTCGCCGATTGCCTTATCTTCATTATGGAGTTCAAACAATTTATGATAATTTATTCTTCCATTTTTTGCCTTTTAGCTTCCTAACAAAACTTATTTTCATATTGTTGATTTGAAAAGAAAAAGGAAAAGAACAGGAAAACAATCAAACAACTCGCCTTAATTAATTGATCCAATATTTTGTTAATTGCGTCACACTTCTTGGTGATTGGATTCCACGTAAATTCACTTAGTCTGTGAAATAAGTCCTTACAACTATCAAAATATTTCCTCAGAGTTTTAATTCTATATTTTATGCTATCTTTTTGCATGTTAGAACCAAAAGTATTCTACAATGACGTCAGTACATAATTACGAGCTTCTATAGTAAAACCCCATCATTCCAATTCTCTTTATGTTCTTCCTTCAACAATGCACCCACTTAAAAACAAAATGACCTCGAACAGTTTTTTCCCCATCATTTGATTGCATGTTTTAAAATATAGCTAGATAATTTTGTATCTAACTATATAAAGGTGAACGTAGATCTAATGAATATTACTTACTTATATCCAATATTAGTAACTAAGGGAAAAGAGCTAAACATCATTTTATAGAGATGGGAAAGTTATAATGTTTCGCTTCAATGAAGAATGGAAAATTTTTATTCCATAGGATGGTTATTCATATAATAATTTATGGGATGCATAGATCTTGCGTAAAACACATGAAAATTGATGTGCGGCTCTTATCTACACCACATAAGATTGAGTTGCTACATTAAAAGCTTTTCCTAAATAAAAAAAAAAAAAACTTTTTCTTCCAAAGAAAAAACATTTGAACCTTACAAAATATTTAATGACAAATGTTTAAATCAAAATATCGATGGTGATAATCTAAAGACAATTTTTTAGTCCAAGGTATAGATGACGATTGTTTAAATCTAAATATCTATGGTTATAAGAGATACAAAGTCCAACAAAAGTAGACAATGGGAAAGAAGTTTGAAAAAGTTAGTTAATTTGTATTGCTCTTTTAATACATATCTTTGGAACTCGATATTTGCATTTACAAGTACAAAGTCTAATAACCTTTTGTTTATCTACATAGCAGAATTAGGAGAAATATATTTTTACATCACCTAGTGAATTTAGAATGAAATACTTAATTCATTTACTTCGATTACAATTTATACGTAACAAGTTGCAATTGGGTCGTTGCGATTATGGGTTGGATGTCTAATTGTCCAGGCGGTAATGATAGTATACATAGTAAAACGTGGATAAAGGAAAATCTATATACTTATAATTGCTATTTAGCCATCTATAGTAAGTGTGGGCCAAACTCTACTTTTGTAATTCTCTTAGCTATTTAAGCATAAATAAGGGTATAAATGAACTAAACTGGTTTGTAAGCTATTGGAGCTCGAGTTACTCAAGTAGTCAATCGAGTCGAACTTGAGTTTTAAAATGCTAAGCTTACTAAACTCGCTAAGTCTAATCGAGCTTTGTATAATTTTTAATATATTTTCTAATTTATTTAAATATAAAAGAATTTGATATTGATTAGGAAAAATTTATAAAAAAGTTTGAACTTAATTGAGCTAATTAAATGTAGCTCGAATTTTTCATATATATTTTCGAGTCAAGTTTGAGTTTAAATTTTAAAGTTTGGTCGAACTTAAACTTTAAGTTCTCAAGTCGAAGTCAAAGTCGAGCTCGAGCTCCAGCCTAATACTATTTAGTTTGACTTGATTCGATTACACCTTTAAGCATAAATTTCCAAGGAAAATGTTCTATTTATAACATATATAAGTAGATATTTATTGTTCTTTGCCAATTTAAGGGGAATAAAAGTAACCGGTTTAACATTTTCTTGTATTTTAGGATTTGGTATGAAGATTATACAGTTAGTTAATTGTTATGTTATTGCCTAATATTAGCTTTATTATAAATTTTCAATTTATTTTTTTATTTAGTATAGATTTGGAGACAATACAGCAAAAACAAAAACCACCACTTCGTATTCTACTATTTTAGAACCTACTCACTTGCTTTGTGAATTAAAAGTAGAAGTTTCATATGATGTGGAATCTAATAATTAAAATTGGTTTAATAAGATATAAAAGATAAAAATATTGATAATTCATGCACTTGCAATTAGTAAGTACATAAGTATAGCCACCAAAATAATGCAATTAAAAAATATTCACATCAGGAGAAGAAAAGAGAGGGAAAAAAAAGTTATCGAGTAGGGCATAAACGAAACTAGCAAATAAGAGCGAACCATGATATAAATTGAGTTTCTTACAAAGATTTGATCCTTATCAAATACTAAGATCCAAAAACCATAATCAGTCCAAATTGTTAAAATTATATTCAGTTCAACTAATTATTATGTACAACATAGCATGTTATTAAAAGGAAAAAAATGAAAAAATTACACACTTAGTCGGATAAATCCACTAGTCAATATTATTGATTAAATAGACAATATATAGATATATATATCTTTGGTGAAAAATAGAACAACTTACAAACAACATAGCACTTAGGGGAACAAAACCATACACATTTTAGCATAATATATAAAAAGATCATATCTTTTCACCGTTTTAAGCTCTAGAATACGATGTGGAAAAGTGTGAGAGATCAATAGCAAGTAATAAGAGCTTAAGAATTCTAAGAAGTCAACCTGACTTAGCAAGTCCAAATCTCTTACATTTTCCAAAATCATATCCAAATAGAAAATAAAAATAGTTATATTTATGCCCAAAAATGGAATATACTTAACAAAATCGATGATGAAGAAAAAAGAAATAAAGAAAGCCATAGAAATATGTATTTAAAAGATGGGTTTAATAGTAGTTGTGAAAAAAGAAAAAAGTGTTTGATAAAAGGGAAGGTAAATTAGTCTTTTTATTTTTTTCCCATTTTCTCCTATTTTAGGGAAAAGGTTTAAGGTGGAGTCAGGTAAAGTTTTACCCCAACTTTCTCCTCTCTCAACTATCTCCCTTAAATTAAACAATAGAAATATCAATTCTCTACACTACAAATACTACCCCTCCCCAACCCCAACCCCCCCCCCCCCCCTACCTAACCCCCAAAATTTCTTCCACCCTCATTCCATCATCGCACTTATCCTCATCCCAAATAGAATGTAAAAGTGGCATTGCTTAAGAATTTTACTATAGATGATTAATATTACATGTACGTGCATACACATATTTCTAGATAACATTAAGTCACATAAGGATTTAGACTCAACTTTTAGGTTTTATGTTTGTATTATACGTATTCATTTTCTTTCAACTTCAATTAATGATGTAAATTTTTAAATATATCTCTAGTTTTTGTTACTTCTTAAGATTAATTTTTAAAAGAAAATGTAAATAATCCTCCTAAACTTTGACTTAGGTACAGTTGATTCTTAAGCTCTTAAATTATGGTTTTTAACCTTCTAAACGTTGATAAATTAACAAATAATTACTATAAATTAAAAATAACCCTCTTAAACTTTCATTTTAGTGTATAAATACCTTTTAAACTTATCAAAATGTGCTTTAAAACCCTATAAACTTTCATAGTATGACTTTTTTTAATTGAAAAAGAAAATATCCTTTATATTGCCAATTTATCAAAGTTTAGGGGGTTCAAAACTATACTTTGAAAGTTTTTGGGGTTAATTCCTACCTAAGTTAAAGTTAACGAGAGTTATTTGCAATTTCCCTTTGTAGACACCAAATTTTTGTCCTTTTGTAGTCCTAATTTTTTATTTTACAAAAAGGGTTGTAATTTAGAAAATAATAAAAAAATTTAAAATGATAAAAAAGAAAAAAAAAAGAAAATTGTTGGAAAAAAAACTAAAAAAGAAAAAAATTTGAAAAAATTAATTTGATGGAATCTTGACTAAATAGTTGTTGAAAAAAAGCAAAACTGATACGATGACCTTAAATCTAATAAAATCAAGATTTATCATATTCAAATCTATTTTGGATTTTTATCAATTTAGATTTGATTTGATTCGATTTGATTCGATTTGATTCAAAAGATTTGTTTTCGAGTTTTATAAATAAGGGTTGGATGGTGCGAGTTAGGAAGAACAATTACACATTTATTAAAAACACGCTCGAACCCACTCCTTAAACTAATTCTATAGTTGTGCGCGCGATAGGACTGCGGATCCAATTTGTTCCCTTTCATCAGATTTACGTGCTTTGCCTTGCAGGTACATAATAGTGGTTTTTAATTATTATCTATAGATTGTCTTATTTATTTATTTTTATCTTATTTAATATATGTGCAGTTATTTTTAAGACTTGTACTAATTTTTTTTATTTTTATCACGTTTTTACTTGCTAGTAATTAGTTATAGCATTAGTGTCTAGTGAACATGTGTTAAGTTAAATTTTAGTTTTTTTATTATTTTTTTAGATTTCATATTTTCAAAATGACATTTTTATAAAATCTCATATTTTACGAAATCTCTTTCTTTGCATATTGCATTAATTTAGAAAAATTGTATTAGGCATGTTAGGGTTTTTTAGATAAAAAATTATTTTAATGTTCATAAAATAAAAAAAATCTTTAATTGACTTCTTTTTCACGGCGAGACATCTTTTATATAGTTTAGGCTTGTTTTCCATAGTTTAGATGTCTTTTTCCATAATTTAGGTTTTTTTTTCTATGGTTTAGACATCTTTTCTAAAATATCTTTTTCATAGTTTAAATTTCTTTTTTATGGTTTAAACATCTTTTCTATGGTTAGACACCTTTTCTATGTTTATGGTTAGGTATTTTTTCCATAATTTAGGCATTTTTCTATTGTTTAGGTTTCTTTTCTATTGTTTAGGTTTCTTTTCTATCGTTTAGATTTCTTTTTCCATGGTTTAAACATTTTTTTTCATAGTGTAAACATTTTTTTTATGGTTTAGATATCTTTTCTATGGTTAGACATCTTTTTTTTTTTTCTCTTCTTATGTTTTAAGCTCTTTTTTATATAAAATATTCATTATGTAGAACATTGCATATTTCATAAAATCTTTAGGGGTTTTTTTTTTAAATAACAAAAAAATTACCACTTAGTTGTTTTTAAATAAAAATCTTAATTTGGGACTTTTCAAAAATTAGGTTTTTAGGTTTTTTTTTTATAATTAGGAATCAAAATTAGGCTTTTAGGGATTTTTCTTAATAAAAATACAAATTCAACCAATTATTTTTTTTTATAAAAAGAGCCAACACATTAAAGTTTTCGAAAAAAACTACGATCAATCCGATCCCAACTAACGAGTATGTAGGTGCTTTTAGGACAATGATAAAATATGTAGAAATTTAGGTTCTTTTTTCTTTTGATTTTTATTTATTTATTTATTTTTAAATATTATAATTAGAAGAATAATTTTAATTTTGGTAAATAGATAATAGTACCCATTAAATGTTTAATAGGTTAGTCTCCGAACTTGGAACCCTCTAGTTCTTCATTTAAAATTGAAATCAAAGACCGGTAGCCAAATCGTAATCAATCCACCTAATTAGTTATGGTTTTTTCTTTTCTTTTCCTAACTTCGATTAGGTGGCAACTCAAAAAATTATTTTCAATAAAAAACCGAAATTTCTCAATTTCTTTAGTCGAGAATTAATATTAAATGGGTTAGGATTTAGTATTAATTAGGAAATGAGAAATCAATTTTTAAATAAGAAACCGAAAAAACAGGCTTGACACCCTTAACTTCAAAGTTTTCAATTCATAGCAATCTACTATATTATCTTTGTATGTTGCGTCTATATGCATACACACATAGATATACCTATTATTATTAGTATTTAAATAATTTTTACATTTTAAATTTCGACTATACTTAGGTCTATAATCAAGTTTTTACTTTGTATGTCTAAATTTAGAGCCTTAGTAAGCAATAATTTCATGATTCTTAAATTATGATTTGGTATATAATTCTAAATATAGTAGTGTTTACACTCGATATTGTCTTCCCTAATCTAAATAGAGCTTTTTTTAAGAGTAGACACATAGATGAACTAGACCAACTGCATAAGAGATGTCTAAATTAGTCGATGATAGGTACATTGAATGACCCATTAGACAATGTATTATTAAATCAATTTCTTCATTTATACTTGGCATGGAGTAAATTTTGATTTACACTCTTGCATGCAAAAATTCTTAAGCGTAGTTCTTTAAAGACATGAATAGTCTTTAAAACTCCAACATTGCAACTTCCGATTTGAGAAAGTATTTCAAGTTCTAAGTCTTTCATGTAGAAGCATACTAAAAGATTCCCTTTCATTTGCTTGATTTTTGTATAATTATCTCTAATGATTATAATATCATCAATGCACTAATATCATAGCTAGTTTTACTCTTTTATAATTATCTCTAATGATTATAATATCATCAACGCACTAATATTATAGTTGGTTTTACTCTTGATCTTTGACAATTAAGTGTGAGGTTAACTATTACTGATAAAAATCTTACCATTTGATCTTGCCCTACTCTTGAAGCTTGTTTTGATTCATATAAAATTTTCCTTTACTTGCATATGAAGTTAGGATATCTTTATTTTGAAAACCTTATGAATGCTTTATGAAACTTGGGTGATCTAACTCTCCATACAAAAAGGCATTCTTATATCAATCTACCAAAGTTTTCATAATTTACTTGCTACTAAGGTAATCAAAACCCATATAATCTTAATAATGGCATTAAATGTGTCATTATTGTCAAAACCAAATTATTGAGAGAATCCACGAGCTATCAATTAAGGCTTGTATCTTTCTATTAAACCATTGGGATAAGTCTTTACTTTGAAGACCCATTTACAAGTATGGGTTTAATGTAGAGTCAATGTTGCATCTGGTACCTAAACTTTCCTTAAATGTCCAATCTATTATCTAAATTTTGAAAAGTTCAATTTACTACATAATTGAAGTTTTTGTTATCATTTATACTACTTAATCTAACTCTGTTTGTGGACATTTGTAGCAATAGCATGAATTGACATATTATACCTTTTTTTTTTATTTTAGTACTTAACCTAACTTGTTCGTTAGTTGATGTGACATCTTTTAGCTGATGTAGCTTGATACATGGTAGAATTATGAATTGACATGTGACGCTTTCTTTTAAAGAAAAAAATACTTTTATTGGTAACTTACTTATATCTAAGCACAGTTCATACTACACCCTATAGTACCTTTCTATTCATGAGTGCTTCAAAGAATTTATAATATATATATATAATATATATGGCTTCTTTCATATAACATTCCATGTGGGAAAACGTATGAGGGTATAGTGTTTTGAATTGCAACTTATAGTTTTCGCAAGAGAAGAAGTCGATTTTAACTCAAATTTTTTTGCTTGATTTAAATTTTGATTTAGAGAAAAAAAAAAGATATTGTTTGGTAGAAATTTTTGTATGATTTTAAAGTAATCATATAGTAGATGAAGGATTGAGTATTTTTTTTATAAATTAAAGGTTAAATCAAGTGAAAAAAATTGAGTCAAAATCAACTTCTTCTTATACGAAAACTATAAGTTACAAATCAAAACCCCATACCCTCATATGTTGTCCCACATAGGATGCTACATGAAAGAAGCCCTCTATATTTTATATATTGTCCCAAGCACTCATGAGGAGAAAGATAATAAAGGGTGTAGTGTAAACTATACTTAGATGTAAGTTGGTTGCCAATAAAAATATTTTTCTTCTAAAAGAATTTATCACATGTCAATACATGCTTTTACCATATACCATGCTACGTCAACTAAAAAGTGCCACATGTTATGCTACATTAGCTAATGGGAAGTTAGGTCAAGTACTAGAAAAGGTACCACATGTTATGCTACGTTAGCTAATGGGTAGTTAGGTCAAGTATTAGAAAAGGTGCCACATGTTAATTCATGATACTACCATGTGTCAATTCATGCTACATTTGCAAACAGATACTAATAGAGTTAAGTTAGATGGTATAAATGACCATGAAAACTTTAAATAGATAGTAAATTGAACTTCTCAAAGTTCAGGTAACAAATTACACATTTAGGAAAAGTTTGAGTGGCAAATGCGACATCAACCCTTTAATATATTAGGCATGGGAACTTGATCCCATATGTGGTTTTCTTCATATGTATATCGGTTGCAAACTCATTCATTAACAAGATGTTTGTTCATAAATGAATTTAAAGTTACTGTATTAAGTTTTGTTGAATAAAATTCCCTCATATTCTAATCTTTGCACCATAGGATGCTTGTATTATGCTACTATTGTTGACAAATTAAGAGATAAATTAAATGTCAGATAGTGTTAATGTGTTTGATGTCATATTCTTTATTAGTATTTTTCCTTTTTAGAGAAATGCTTTTAATTCTTTACCTGTTTCTCCTACACCATTTTATGCTTTTGAGTCACCCTCTAATGATTCCAAACTTAACAACTCCTCTAAGATTGATTTGCCTTTTTCCAATTTCACTCCTCCTACATAACCTCGTAAATTAGAGCATAACGAGAGACCTTCACTTGGCTTATAGATTTTGCTCATAACATTTGATTTAGTTCATCAACTTAAGTAACAACAACTAGCGCTTCTCATTGGTTATTGTATCTCTTCATTTGTACCTATACATTAGACCATTTTTCTAAAGATTATGTGACTTCTTTAGCTAATGTTTTAGCTATTCATGAAACACCAAATTATCATGTAGCTAAAGATGATCCTAAGTGAATTGATAGAATGAACAAAGAACTGTTATCTCTTGAAGCTAATGAAATATGGGAACTTGTTTCTTTATTATCTCTAGAAAGGCAATTAGGTTTAAATAGGTGTATGAAATTAGGTGTGAACTAGATGGATCGGCTAAGAGACAAAAGCAAAGTTAGTAGCTAAAGGATATAATCAAATTGATGGGATTAGCTATGTGCTCACTTTTTCTCTTATGGTTATTTATCTTCAACTCTTAGACAAATTTGTAAACTTGTTTGTTCCCTTTATGGCTTGAAACAAGCATGTAACGATGGAATCAAGAGTTTATTGTTGACTCAACTTTATGCAATCCAAAAATGATCATTCACTTTTTACTTGAATGTATAGAGATGAATTTCTCTCTATTCTTGTCTATATTAATGATGTATCGGTCATTATAACTTTTGTTTGCTATTGTTGAAGTGAAAAAAGATGTTATTGATGAAGCTTTTACTGTGAAGAATCTCAAGGAAGTTCATTTCTTTTTGGGAATTGAAATTGTAGAACTAGTGAGAGATTTATGTTTTATTAGTGGAGGTTCTTACTTGACATACTTCAAGTTGTTTGTTCAAGAGCTTCTGAACCAACCAAAATTCTGTTTCCTCGGAATCTTTTACTTGATCATGTTTAGGGGACTTGCTTTTAGATCCATCATG
This sequence comes from Lumnitzera racemosa, assembly GCA_024138005.1. NCBI lineage: Eukaryota > Viridiplantae > Streptophyta > Magnoliopsida > Myrtales > Combretaceae > Lumnitzera > Lumnitzera racemosa. The sequence continues at coordinate 102,299,331 of JAMXBC010000002.1, read as the reverse complement.
TTATTAAAACATTGTTGGAAGGTTATTATATCTTACTATTACTCAGTCAATATTTGACCCAATCTATTGCTAAGCTACATACTCCACATTCCTATTCTACCTTCCACGTCCTTGGATATTGGAAAGGATCTTTTGATAAATGTCTCTATTACTTTGCTTCTTTTTCTCCATTTTATGGTTTTTCAAATGTTGATTGAGATTCAAGTGTTGTTGATAGGAAGTCTCTATTTGAATAATGTATGTTGTTTAGCACTTGTTTAATTTCTTGGAAGATCAAGAAGTAAGCCACTATTTCTTCCTCCTTTGCCAAAGCAAAGTATCTAAGTATGGGCTCGGTTACCATAAAACTTTTATAATTTGCTTCATGATTTCCATCTTCCGGTTTCCCTTCCTGTCATTGTCATCCTTTATTCTAATGGCAGGTCGGCTCAGCTCATAGATGAAAATCTATTTTTGCGTGGGTGCATTAGACATATCAAAGTTCATACACGTTTCTCAAGGGATCATTTTTCTAGTGGATTTCCTTAAACTTCTCATGTTACTTCAGTTGGCTGATCTTATGACAAGCCGTTGGTGATATGCAATTGCAGTTTTTTCTTCTAAATTTACAAAATTGTAGTTGTACATGTTTTTATTTCTAGCCTTTAGCTTTCAGTTTTTAGTATTAGTCTTAATTTACGGACTCAGCACGTGGCTTTAACTTCAACACGTGACTTCTGATCCTGCATATAAATATTGTGGAAATAGCATAACAAAATTAATAAACGCATTTTTACGCACTCATATTTTTGCTCTCTGCTTTCTTTTAAGCTCTCACTTTTCCAAGTACTGTAAATTTATCAATAGCAAATTGGATCAAACTTCTTCACAGTGATGAAATGTATAACTAACAAAAAGATGGAATTTCTTAATGTAATTACATCATGTAACAAACAATACAATAGGAAAGTATATCAAAATCTGATATAAAGCCAGTATAAAAGAAAATCGAGGATAAATCGATTCGCTCAATACGTAAAACAAGAGATGTGTATGAATGGTGTAATGTAATGCTATTTATTCCTCATCTAATCTAAAACAAATGTCTGAGAGAGACTTATAAATTACATAGATTACATTGGAGCCGGGGCTGGAGCAGCTCCGATAGATGCAGATGATGCTTGGCTGGACAGGGGACCTGGGGCTGCGCCGGAGCTCATGAGCTCGATCATCGCCCTATGAGGATTTGTGCGTTGTGCTTCGCAAAGGTCGGGTAAGAACACGCCTGCAGTACCGTAATTTATAATTAATATATCACTTTTAAATCTCTGATTATGCTATTTATAATAATGAAAAAACAAAAGTTATAATAGATGCTTGTTAAGAGTTTAAAATAAATAATTTTTTGTTTATGTTTTAAATCTTTATAACTTCTATTAAAATCTAATTATTATGTTGGGGGTAAATAAAAATAAAAATGTTCTTTAGGTGCTCAGGAAGTAATGGATATATGACAGAGATACGAGGCGTAAAGAAAAGCAAAGAGAGTACCACTTCATGCCACCCCTCAAGAAACAGAATTTGGACATCCATATTTTGTTTTAGCATTTCCGTCCTTTTATTTTGCCGTTTTACTTTACTTGTTTGTCCTCCCATACCGGGTACTCCCGGATACTTATCAATAATTAGAAAAATAAAGATTTTATATTTTCAGTATTAATTATATAATATTTTACGAGAAAAAAAAGTATATGAAAATAGTTTTTATATTAACATTTTCTTTTTTACTAAAAACAAATATTATGTTGATGTATTTATTGTGAATCCCAAATTTTCACTTGTAGTTTAGATGAAAAGTTAATAACATCATTCGTCCAATAACGTCGATACATAATTTGTTTTATTATATCGGATCAAATCAATAGAATTATACCCATAAGGGATAAATCATGACAAATAATTTACGAAAAATTTTTGGTCGGGCTATGGTAAGTCTTACTCCAATTAATTAAAGAAAAAAAAAAGGAAAATATTAAAGGCCATATTATTCTTGAAGAAATAGAGTATTGGGGAAAAAAAAAAGAAAAAGAAAAGAGAAGGAAATATGTTCATAAAATAGTAATAGTAATGTAAATAGATTAAAATGTTTACCTTCGCCGGCAGCTAAATTGAAGTAGAGGTCAATAATGTTGGGGCACTTCCTATAGCAAGCCGGAGAGCAAAGCTTGGCGGTGAATTGTGGCTCGAGAAGGGAATCCGATGATATACCGACGGCGTTCCGGTCAACGCCGCAATTGCGAACGCAAGCATCGGTCTCAATGTAACCGGCCATCCTCTCAACAACAACTTCTGATGTCCTGCACTGATACTCTACGCTCCCATCTTTTCTCGGAGGACTTGTCTCTAACAAGCACCTTTTTCCCGATGATGCAATCGAAAATGCGCACATTTGCTTTGGCAATTCCTCACATATGATCTCAGCTGCAAATTTTGAAAAACATTAATATAAGATGCCAATAAACATAGTTAATGTCCATGTCTTGTTGTTACGTACACAAAATTAAATGAATATAAATCGGTAATATATACCTAGAGCTGCATGAAGGAAGAGGGAAGAAACAAAGAGAACTAATGTGGATCTGCTTGAGAAAGCCATAGACGAATGAATGAATTGGAATTTTTTGAAAAATTTTTCAAGTTGGGTATATTTTTTTGCTTGAATATGTTGCAAGGAGCTATGTCTTGTATGAAGAATGGCAACTAAAGGACGTGCGGGGGTCCATATTTATATAGGGTTTTCATGAGGGCAACCTACGGAAGATCTAATAACCCAAGAATATAGGGCGTGTATTATTTTTGGCATGGATGGTTATATTACGCGTGTCTGACCGGATCATCCTTGAACACTTATTAATGCATTACCAAAAAATCTTTTATGAGTTTCTATGTACCTTTTTTTTTATTTTTTTAATGCATTATATAAATAATAATACTATTAATGTATTTGAGTTAATAGGACACTCAACAACGGAACCTTCTCCCGTTATTTCTGTGACATTAGACCAGTTATAACGCGTTAATTGACGGTGTAATGTGTATGGGTTGTTGAGAGCCTTAGCGTGGAATACTGGATTTAGTCTTGGTCGTCGTGCCGTGCGATTTGGAGCTTTGGAACAATCATTTTGCTAGTGGATCCCACGTGCCAATCCCATGTCGTTTCTAGAATATAAGCGGCAGCTTTTATTTAATTAGTTAGTTTCTTAGTCACTGTCGCACTTTCACTTCGTGTCGAAGTTTTGGTCTCTTTCTTGTTCGCGTTGATTTGGAATTTTCAACGTCTGCTTAAACATTTAGGCAAAAAACACATTGTTGGTCGTCATGGTTTTCTAAGTAATTAATTTATATGCATTAAGAATGCACTTCCATACATATGTATATATATATATATATATATATATGAATCTAATTGTTTTACTCCTACCAATCCAATGATTATGGTGGATGGAAATAAGGGAAATCGAACATGTGTTGAATTGACGAAATATGGGAAGTTATAATGCTCTAGTTTTTTTTATCCAATCTATTTTGTTTGCAAGCACAAGTTACTTGCCAAACATGCATGGCGGAGGGAGGAAGGAGGAAGGAGGAAGGAACCAGTACGTTCTGGGCAATTTCTACGTAGCTGACATTTGACAAAATCTTCCATTACCTACTAGATGTCACGTATATTCATATATCTAAATACTCGTAGTGTGGTTCCTAAATTTGACCGTACCAGTATTCTTGGATCTTCGTTCAAATCCAAGGCACACGTTTTCCATAAAGAATATTTTTTTTTAATGTGTGTTTCGTTGATTTTACTATAACCTACTAAAAACACTCTAGAAGTATCCCACACATTTTATGTATTTTGTAGACTCTAGTCATACATTATTAAAATTAAAGGCACGAGTTTCATGGTCTAATTAAAATTACTTGTAAAGTCTCTATTTTTATATTAATGAATCCTTAATTTTGACTATTATAAAAAAATTAAAAGTGACATTGTAATATATTAGAAAATGTTTTCAAAAAACAAGGGTATTTTGGGCATTTCAAAAATTTGCTAAGAACCCTACTCCATTGAACCTACCTCCGTTTGCTAAAACCCTAGCAATTATCGAATAAAGCTTAATCTACTCATTTGTTGTAGAAACTTAGGGCAACCCCCTTAAACCCAATCAAAAGGGGAAAGCAAGAAGTGACTAAGGTAAGATTTTTAAATAATCCATTGGAGAAAATTCATATTAAGTCTCTTCGCACCCTAGATCCTCTTGTCATTTTTAGCTCTTTACTAAGTATTTATAAGTGGAGATCCTTAGTTTTCTTCTTTAGCTGCTCATTTAAGTACTGAAGGTGAGTTCCATGAAGGATTTATTAAGTCGAGCTTAACTCTCAATAGAAATACTTTGTTTTAGAAGAGCTATACTGAGGTTTTTTTTAAGGATTGAATATGAAACTAAAGGTTATTTGCAGTTACTGGCAATGTAAGCTTTAATAATCTGACTTCAATAAGTGCTTGATCTATTACAAGTTTTATGAGCTACTACTCTTAGTTTTGGATTCTTGTAAAGGATTTCTATTATTTGGAGTTTTGAGTTGAGTCTTAGAGTTGTAAATCATTGTTTAACATGCCTTGGATGTTAGTTGGAAGTGTATGAGTTTTTGAGGAAGGGGTTGACCAAAAAGAAGGTTTGATTCAAAGTGTGTTGTTTTGCAAAATTGCAGAATAGAGACAAATACTAATATTTGGACACTAAGCCACTGTAAGTGGTAGAAGCTTAGCATCTAGACGCTATGCCTTGTTTGAAAATCTTTTGTTTTCCAAGGTATTTTCCAACCTTATATCGCTTGATCAACTTGTTATCTAGCCTCTCTACTTCCAACAATTCGATCTTTATTTTGGAATTTTGAGTTTCAAAAGTAATCCCAAGCAATCCAAATAAGAGACAAAAAGAAGGAAGCAACCACTTATTTGATTGAAGCTTTAAATTGAATCTACTTGAGTAACATGAATTGTGGGCTTAGGAATCATTAATGGAGATTAAATTGTAAGGTAGCTAAGTCTCGTTAATAGTCAGTGAAGAGAATTGTAATTACTTGCTAATTGAGAGACAAAATAACTAAATAGAAAACGCTATGTTTTGGGTTAGGTACTTAGAATCTTTTATCTTTGGACCTCTATACTGGTTAGTTAGTATTTTTAGTAACTCAGGTACGTAATGCTTGTTTGTATAGTTGTGCTTGTTAGGTTTGCTTGACGAATGTTGGTTGTGCTTGACCTGCTCGTTCTAAGGCCCACAGTAATAGAAACCTAAGAGGTCATGACTAATCATATGTGAGATTTCTCTAATAGACTTATATATGGAATGATGCAGCTAGAATATTAGGTTTCGATGACTTTAGACTTTGAACTTTGAGTGTAAAGGAATTAATAGAAAACTTAGGTGTGTGTATGTATATGTGTATAACTATACATATAAGATTTAGTATGACAGGTCACGAGTACCCCTTTATTGTTTTCTAAACTAAATACTAGATAAATAAACTATAGTTGTTTCTTTTATTTACATGTTATGTGAGTGTTAACAAGAATGCTTGAGCAACCACATGTGCTTGTACATCATGTACTAAGATTTGTCTAATTCTTGTCTTTTTTAGGCATAAGTACTAATGAGTATCTTATTTATGAAAAGCCTTTTGTAGATGATATTCCCAAAGAAAAAGACCTCAAATATTTATACTTTCATGATGATTAGGGTTTTAGATGGCATGTAGAAGTGGTGTTTGATCATGTTTGGGTCTTAGAGATGTCTTTTGATACTTTTCTAAGCTCTTTCTATGTTTGAGGGGTTATGGTGCTTGAGGAGATAAACTCCTTTTCTAACCTCATGGTCTTAAGTTACCTTATAGAAATTGTAAACTCTTCAATCTCTTCCTCTTTCATGGGTCACATGGTTTAAGAACCTGTAGACTCCTTAAGATACTTTGTTAACTTGCTTCCAAGTTATGATGATTTGAGTGAATGATACCTCTCACTCATTTGAAAATCTTTTAGAGTATATGCGGTTATTGTTAATATTATATGTTAAGATTTGTAGATTTAAAAGCCTTAACATATTCCTGGTAGTTAAGAATATATGGTAGATTATAATGCCCATTGGGGTCCATGGGCGTTACAAATATAATAGTAAATCAACTTGTTAGAAAACTTTCTACCCTCAATAATCACTAATATGATAGTATCTCAACATTTAATATTTTTCCTTTTTTTTCGACAATATAATACCTTCAATTACTTGCATATACTGCTCTCCTATGTTCTTTGATTTCTTAAGGATTTACTAAAGGTGATTCTACTATAGATCACCTGCAAATTGCCTACAACATCTTATAACATCTCTTTCTCATGTGATCCTTCAAGGAAAATTGTTATTAACAATCTTTTGTATCCATTTTAGCTATCATCAATAACTAACCCATATACACATACCATGGTATAGGAATATTCACGATTCCGTTTGGTTTAGTTTAAGAAATGAACTGAACAGTATTTAAAACAATCCTATTTAAATTCTTAATGAATGGAATTGCTTTTAACTATTCGATATTCAACTTAGTTCGATCCAAACCACTTTTAAAAGAACCTTATTCTAGATGATAACACTTATAGTCATTGGAGTTTTCATCTGAACATTAGTGTTTAAATTGAGAAACATTATGTAAGGATTATAACTATTTAATACTATATCATTGTAATATCACATCATAAGTGATAGTAAGGATACACAAATCTACTTGAAAGACAAGTGATAGCAATGAAAGAAAAGGAATAGACTATAGTGACTGATACAAGTACCGTCGTGGCTAGACATACAAGCTGTGGTATCATAAGAACAAAGGGGTGGGTCTAAACTGCAAGATAGTCAAAAAGTAAATGATAGTCGAGGCTTTGAGTATGGGTTCTTGTATATTGATGAAGGATATTATGCATCAACACCTCACACAAGCTCAAGCTATACTTGATACGAAGCATAAGTGAGACACAAAGCTACTCACCACTAGTCCAAGCTCACAAATGAGCTAGATAATTGCGAAAAGAGTAAGCAAACACACTTAGCTCAAAAGAGAAAATTTATGAATCTTAAAGATATATAATGTACAACTATTACAATAGGGTATATTTATATGTTCTAATTAGGGTAAGTCATAGGTTGCTACAAATTACAAAAAAGGTTCCTAATAGATATGGAAAATAAATTTTATGTAAGGGTAAATCTGTAAACAAAACAAAAAGGAATATCCTATGCAAAGACAGTATGGGTGTTAAAAGGTCGAGCATGTGTCAGCCTCCAAATTTATGGTCCAAGCGCGTACTGGATGTAGGTAGAGATGATTAGGTTAGCATCAGGTTAGCAACTTGGTTGCTCAAGAACTCAGAGGGTGTTTATTTGGATTGTTGGAACCAGAGAGCTTAGCTTCTGTAGGTCAACTTGGCATTGGGTCGATGTAAGCTCCGACATTCGATAGTTTGGGATCATAGGAACTCGAGCCTTGGCACTGGTGGGTGTTAGTTTCTATGGGAACTTCTTGCATCCGAGAGGTTGTGTTCAAGTTGGAAGAGCTCAAGAAACACATCAGGTTGGCTCAGAGGAACTCCTTTTCTTCTAAGGTTAGGTCCTTCTAGGCCATTCGATGTACTAGGGTAATGAGTCCTTATGCTCGGGATCAAGCGGTTGGTCCTTAATTCTTATCATCCTCTCTTGGTTGTTTGAGGTTTAGGATCAAAGCTATATTAGCTTCAGGTAACTCATCGTTGGGGATGTATGGCTTAAAGTCAGCAATGTTAAAAGAGTTGAAGACTTCATATTCTTTTGGTAGTTCAACTCTGTAGGCATTGGGGTTGATCTTCTCGATTACTCTGAATGGTCCATTTTCTCGTAAGGATAACTTGCTTGATTAAGGAACCGATCCTTACTGAGATGAATCAATACTAGATCATTAAGCTGGAATTCTCTAATTCTTCATCCTTGACCTCTTCTCTCAAGCTTGGAAGTAGCTTGGGTTAGGTAATCAATGACATTTTGGAGCATTACTCAAATGGCTTTTGACCTCTCAACAGCCTATTAATCCTTGGGTCGGCTAGGTAAGGAGATCTGGTCAAGTGGAAGCTCAGGGTTATATCCATATGTGATCTTGAAGAGTGACTTCTCGGTGATACTATGGGCTATTTTGTTGTAGGCAAGCTTGATTATAGGCAAGCATAGGGCTCAATCAGCTTTGTTCCTCCCAACTATTACTCGAAGCAAGGTATCTAAGGTTCGATTGACGACCTTGCTTTGATCATTTGTTTGTAGGTGGCAACATTTATTGAATAATAACTTGGTCCCTAAGCGATTCTAGAGTGTCTTCCAAAAATGGCTTAGGAATTTAGGATCTCAATCTAACATTATAGTCCTTGGCACCTCATGCAACTTTACTACCTTCTACAAAAAGAGAAAAGAGATAGCTGAAGTGTCATTAGTTCAATTGCATAGTACAAAGTATGCTAGCTTATTGAATTGATCCACGACCACCATGATTGATTCCTTCTCTCGAGGCTTCCTTAGCAACCTAATACAAAGTCCATACTTAGCTCGATCCAAGGTTTGGTCAAGATAGGCAGTGGTAAATATGGTCTTTGTTAAGCTCAGCTCTTCGCCTTACTACAAGTAACATACCTTTCCAAAATAGATTGCATATCTCTTAACATTTTTTACCAAAAGAACCTTGATGTCAATACTTCATGGGTCCTAATCTTCCGAAAATGGCTAGACAATCCTCCTCTATATGTTTTACGCACTAGCAATTCTCACATGGAATAAGTCAAAATGTATAACTTCCTCTTTTTGAACAAGTATCCATCATCCTTATAACGGTCATCAATAGCCCATCCTTCCTCACACCAAGCATAGATTGGACCAAAGTGTAGATTATCAACATACAAACTCCTAATGACAAAGAATCCAAGAAGCCTTGTTTAGAGCTCGGTTAAGAGTAAATGTTGTTGTAATAGGGCATCAACCACAACATTACTCTTATACTTAACAACATCAAAAAAACCCCTCCATGAATTTAATCCATTTGGCATGTGTCTTAGATAAATTTGATTGACTCTTCAAAAACCTTAATGACTCATGATCTATATAGATCACAAATTCCCTTAATAATAGATAGTGTGGCCAGATAGTTAAAGCTTAGATTAAGGAGTAGAATTCCTTATCATACATAGAATAATTGAAAGTAGCTCTTCGAAGCTTTTCACTAAAGTAAGCAATAGATCAGCCCTCCTATAGTAGTATGGCACCTATGCCCAATCCAGACGCATTGCATTCTATTTCAAAGACTTTATCAAAGATTGGGATAGCTAGGATAAGGGTAGTAGTGAACTTTTCTTTTACTTTGTCAAAATTTTGTTGCTCTTTCTCTTCCCATTTAAACTCAATATTCTTCTTCAACAGCTTGGTAAGTGGTACTACGATGGTACTAAAGTTCTTTTGCGGACATCAATAGAGTAAGTCAGTACTGGCCATTCAGTGATCGCCCTCACCTTCTCTTCATTAAGTTAAATACTTCCACTACTTACAATAAAACTTGAGAAAATCACTTCGGATTGGTAAAAGTTACATTTCTTCAAGTTGGTATATAGCTTTTCAACTCGAAGCTTAGAGAAAACAACTCGAAGATGCTCCAATATGTTTCCATGCTAGGGTTATAAATATGGATACCATCAAAGTAAACAACAAGAAATTTTCCCATCAACTCTCAAAGTACATGGTTTGATAGGAATTAACCCCCTAGACTGATCACCCACAGCTGAGCTAGAGGACTTAAAGGACTCATTTAGAGGATAATAGCTCAAAGCCATTCCGAGATGGAGATTCTTATCCTGACCTGATCCCTTACCGACCTGACTGCTGGACCCTTACATGTATCGGACCCACTCTTACCCAATAACTATGCTTTATCCCAGAAAACAACTTAAGACTAGTAGAATCGAGCTCCTAATCCAACCACAAACATCTAACCGCAACTCAAGCTGACTCTTGTTCAAGAAGATTGATTAACCCTCAACTTGACTTAGATCAGGTCAACTCCTAACTGTAAATTCTTCTCTCACTTTCACCCACTTGTACCATATTTTTTCCATCCAGCTACTACGTGACATGTATCTTTTGGCATGACATTCTAGAAGGATTATTTTCTCTTCCTTATTGAATATTCTTTATCTCTTTTACCCCTTTTAGTATATATTATGTAACTTATTATAAGAATATCATTTTATCTTTTCATACATGTAAAGTAGCCTTAGTAGATGGGTATATAAACCCCCACTTACTTGTATATAAACAATCAATCATCAATAGAGAAATTATTTACATTTCCTTTTATTAACCTTAGTATTCTTATTATCCTTCAACTCTTGTCTATTCCCTTTAACAAGGAGTAGTAGTGAGTAACCCTTTAGTTTGGACCAGTGAGATACATCTGGCGGATTGTAAGCCGAATAGAATCGAGTGGTATGTTGTATCCATTCGATAACTTCCCTGACTTTGCTAGCTTTTCTTCTATTTCTTTCGGTTTGCTTCATTGTAGTGCTTCTCCTTGTGTCTGACTCCGGAGACGCATCAACTTCACTAGTATCAAAGCATAATTCCACGAGGGAATATGTGAAGTTGCAATGAATTTTTTTGTTTGCTTTGCTATTAGTGGTTGATGTGTTCCTTCCGTAGTTGTTGTAGTATATTCGTGAGGAGTAACACTATAGTTGTGAGCTGTATAGAGAAGATTTGTGTGTTAACAAGTATGATTTCGTCGGTACTTTGTGTTTACCTTATTTTTCACCTCGAAAGCAAAGCAAGTTCATTTCTATTTTGTTAAAGTTGTTATTGGCTATTAAAATTGTTAGTGTGTTAATCGGAGTCTTAGGTAGTAAGGAAGCATTGTTTTATGTGTTGTGTTGTTAATTTGTTTGAGAAGTATTGTATCATGTTCGATTCGAGTGTTTAAGGTATTATTGAAGACCAGAGTAGTGGTACTCAATCTGGTCGTGGTCATAATGGTAGTAACACCTTAAGGTCAGTTGATGACAAACATAATAGACTCACGAACCTTGTTGAGAGTTTAGTCACAACAATGCAAGTTAATAGGCAACAACCTTAGGGCATGCTACTGCACAACCCACCTGAAAATATTCAAAAGCAAGGTAACTGAGTCAATTGCCCAGTTCGACTATAGCGAGCTGGAGGAGTTGTAAACTAAGCTGCTAGGCGAAGACTAGAGTTAGAGGATGTTGAGGAAGATAATGAGGAGATCGATACAGCAGAGTATAAAGAGGCAGAAGAAAAAGTTGGTTATTACCAAACACAAGAGCGAGGATCTCGAGCTCCTTGAGGGTTAGACAATGTCAAGGTCTAAATCCCACCTTTCAGTGAAAGTGGAGATGCTAATGAATATTTGGAGTGGGAAGAGAAGGTGGAGAAAGTGTTTGATTGTTATGGAAACATAGAAGCTGTAAAATTCCGACCTACTGTACTTGAGTTCTCTGAATATGCCACTATGTGGTGGAAGAATCTAAATACAGCTAGAACAAGAGATGAAAGACGAGAAGTAAGGACCTGGGATGACATGAAAAGATTGTTACGGAGTAGATTTATGCTCGAGACCTACCTACAAAATATATTTGTAAAGTTGCAAGAACTATGCCAAGGGAGTATATCTATTGATGACTATATAAAAGAGTTTCAAATGCTTATGATCCGAGTTAACATGAAAGAACTAGAGGCTCGTACAGTATTTATAGATTGTCGACTACTAATCCTCTCACCTGAGCACGCCTCCAAAGCCTTTAGTCTCTCATTCGAAGAATTCTCTCGGATTAAGTTACCGAGGATGAGGTACAGTTTACAGGAGAATGGTGGAAAAACTCCTTGAGGGCTCATCTCAGCCATACCTTACTCTGTAAGGCTCCAAGTATCGATCATTATTTGTCGAATGCTAAGGCTGAAAAGCCGAGTGCCGAGGCCAATCAACCTAGTGCTGAGGTCAAGGACCTTATTCACATAGCACTGCACCTATCATGCGGACCCCTTATATACCAAGGTCGAGGTGGCGAGTGTCGAGGCCTACTTGCTAAGTGATGAGATCCCTTCATATCGACCTTTGCTCGTCGACCTACTATCTTTGTTACTTCTACATGGCAACGCTTACATTTGCTACTAGTATGGAACTAATATCTTACTGCCATCTATTTTTTTCGCTTGATACTGTATTATTTTTCCCTTTTTGTTATGTGTCTTTATCAACCTCTATTCCATTTTCCTTAATTCAATCTATATTAATCCCAGCCCGCTTAATATAAATTACTCAACATTAAATTAAGGAAAAATATTTTTCTCTTAAAAAAATTGGAATCGCTAACCAATTAAACTGGTAAAAGTGAAATTAGGGTTTTTTGGTAAAAGAACCCTAACGTAGCCACTAGTCTGTAAATATTCTAAAAATTTTTTTTTTAGGAAATTTAACTAGAAAATCTAAGATAAGGGGTTAATTTATTAAGATGAAGTCACTACGTAAAGATAAAAAAAATTAATGGGTTTTTTTTTTATAATTTTTCTAAAAATGCTAAGCTATGTAAAAATTTACAAAAATGTAATTAAAATAATTTTTTATATTTTTTATTGCGAATTTTCTTAAAAAGAAAAAAAAAATTATATTTTTTTATGGTTGCCTTGGAAATGCCTATGTATTCCTTAGTCGAAATCAAATCAATATAGTTCTATTTTTTAGAAAAAATTTAGTGAGTTGATTTTTTTTTAAAAAAAAAAATAAATTGAGTCAGCTTTATGTTATTTAATAATTTATTACTTAATAAAAAACCTAAAAGATTTAACTACATGAATCTATAAAAAATAGACCTAACTAACTAAATCTTTTGAAAAACTCGAGTTAAGATTTATTATTATTTTTTAAAAAAAAATCACTACAGTTAAAAATTTATTTTTCCAAGCCCTAAATGTAAGATTTATACCAATTTACTGAGATATGCAATTTAGATACATATCTTCACTAAAGATATATATCTCAAAGAAGATAAGCAACTATATATAAAAAAATGCAATTTTATGAAAAAAATGTGAGATGCAATTTTAATAAATATCTTTACCAAAGATATGAATCTTGGAGAAGATATGCAACTATATCTAAAAAAAATGCAATTTTATGAAAAAGACGTGAGATACAATTTTAATACATATCTTTACCAAGATATGAATCTCGAAGAAGATATGTAACTATATTTTAAAAAATGCAATTTTATGAAAAAGACGTAAAATGTAATTTTGAAACATATCTTCATCAAAGATATGAATCTTAGAAAAGATATACAACTATATCTAAAAAAATGTAATTTTATGAAAAAATTGAAATTTAACTAAAAATAATGAAATTTATCTTTAAAAAAAAATTATCTAATTAAAATGCATGACATACAATTTATGTTAAAATTTATTAGCTAACCTGCAAAAAAAAAAAATAGTTATCAAAGCCTTTCATTAAAAATAAAATAAATCAAATAACTAAAATAATTTACCAAATTATCTAATCGAATCAAATCGTGTATGTGATCAGACTTGTACAGTGAGCTAATGGTGGATAGTGGGTGTGCACCGTAAGTTGCCACGTGATCGAATGTGTGTGCTGGTCATAAGGTCTAGACATGTTCTCATCAATGGATGGTGCAGTGCAATGTTCGTGTAGAATAAGATGGCATATGTGTGTGCAAAACTAGTTGTGGACAACGTGTGTGTTGGTGTAAATTTGATCGTATGTATGTATGTGTATGCAGAATTGGTCATGTATATGTGTGTTCTAGTCGTATGATGTGTCAATGAGCAAGGGATATGTGAATGAGTGTTGTATGTGTGACGTGAGCAAGGGAATCGAGAGTGTGGTGTGTATTTGTTGAAATTGAATGAATTGTATTGTATGTGTTGTCTAGGATGTGAATTGTATGGGTTTGTGGCTTGTATATTATGAAAAACTTTAAACTTTATAGTAAAAAACCCTAAAATTTATAGCAAAAAACCACTATTTACAAACTATTAATCTGAATCTTCTGGATCTTTTTGTTGTGAAGATTAGATCTTAACAAATCCAATATTAATAAGATACGAGGATATTCAATTTGGATTTATTAAATTCATTAAAGATTTAATTCAGTTTCTAGAAACCCCACACTTATTTGGGTTTTTTATCTTGGGTTTGATTTAATCCATTTTAATTTAACCCAAAATACACACTAACTTATTTGATAATTCCTAAATCTATTTAGCCCAATATAAATTAGATAAAAAAATCCGTTTTATATTGGATTAGACTAAAAAATATTTTTAATGAAGGCTAGCTATTTAACGACTTAGAATTTATTAAATTAAATGTTCATTTTCAACCATTGTCCAATCCAAACCTAACTGACTAACTCAACTCGAAACTTTTATTATTATTATTTTTTATTTTATTTTTTCATTTTTCATTTTTTTATTATTTTTATTATTATTCTTTTTAAACCTAGCCCAATAAAAAAAAATCTTAAGGATGGAAAAAATGAGGTATCTACACTTCTATTTATCCCTTTTTGTATGTACTAGAAATCTCTTTTCATGAATACCTTTTTATAATTTTCTTTATTTATAATGTTGCCTTAGGAACTTACTATAAATAGTTTCTTCTCTTTGGAGCCGAGATCATCTTACATTCCTTACATACATTTTGAATGTACTTGATCCTTACGAGAAATTCATCTCTAAGTCCATTTCTATATTCTTATCTAATCTTACTAAATAGCTCAAGATTAGTGGCGAGTAAACCTTATTAGTAGCTTGTGTGTTACATCAAGTGAAATGCCATCGTATTCGTAGGTAAGTCATATCGTGTTCATAGGTAAGTCATATTCTCCAGGTAGTTTCATGTCAGCTAATACATTTAGTTCGTCGACCTTACCATTCTATTTTCTTCGATACTTTGAATAACCCATTTGATTCTCATCTTCTACAGTAAGTTCTACTGATAACTGAGCTCTTAGGCACATCATATAATCCTAGTATCAGAGCTTCAAGTTATGACCAAAGGCTGTATAGACTGGTTACTATTAGCATATTGTTCTGTCTCACTCTATTTTACATTAAAAGAACAGGGTAAGTCCATAGTCACTATTGTTCAGTAATTTTCTGTAATGTTTATGGAAAGATCTCGAGTGGAGTGTTTCCAGAAAGTTTTGTAACTGAAATGTTGAATCCTAGCATTCAAGGGGAGATTAACGATGCCGAGAGTGATGCTCATGGTTATGGTCGTATTACCCAACAAACACCACATACCGCTGATAAGCAAATATAAGACATTGCTATTATTGTGGCCAATTTAGCTATCTTAATACAAAGAGTCATAGAGACTGGCCCGTGAAACAGAGTTATCGTTGAACAAGGCTGAAGGTAAGAGATAGGCCGAGAATGTAGATGGATGAATAGCGAGCTCTAAAGCCGATTCATGTGAACTAAGCTTTACCATGACGTGCCAATAGGGTTACAAGAAGGAGGCTCAAGTTGGATGAAGTCAAGGAGTTTGATGAAGAGGAGTAATACAATGTTGTTGAGGAGCGTAACCTAAGGGCACCCCGAAGAACAAAGCATCTCAATGTGCAGATTCCTAGCTTTAATGGATCTAGTAGTATTGATGACTACTTAGATTAAGAGGAAAAGATTGAAAAGATATTTAACTTCTATGACTATGAGGATATTGTTCATATTAGAGTAGTTGCATTAGAGATTTCTGGATGTGCAGCAATGTAGTGGAAAAAGTTGCAAATCTCGTGCCAGAGAGCACGCCGTAAGATTCAAACATAGATTAAAATTAAGAGAGTTTTGAGAAACCGGTTTATTCCAGAGTACTATGAATAAGATACCTTTTGATGCCTCCAAGATTTGAAACAAAGCGGCAAGTCAGTAGATGAGTATGCACAGGAATTCTAATTATTGATGATTCGCTATGATGTCAACAAAACTGAAACCCAAACCTTAGCTTGATTCATTTCTGGGCTTAGGACTGAGATTGGTCATATTATGGAGCTGCAGAGACTTGGGAGTCTAGATGAGGCCATTCGAGTGTTATAGAAGGTTAACAAGCAGAGGTGGAGCCAAATTAGTCAACCTAGATTGCCAAGCTGAAGTAACATGCCGAGCCAATTAGACTATAACCGAGTACCGAACAGTTCTGAGGTAGACTGTCATGGGCAAGTGCTGAATCGACTTGAAGAGGGTCGAGGTAAGGTAAGGTCAAGGAACCCAAGGTTTGAAGAGACCAAGGTCAGAGCTCAAGAAGGAAGACTTAAGAGTTCAAATGCTTTAAATATCTCAGTTATGAATACGTAGCTAGTTAATGTCCAAACTGGCATGTCATAACGATTAAGGGAGATAAGCCTCAATTCGAACTATAGAGTGCTATTAAAGGAGAAGAGGAAGTGGGGGTTGGCCCAACACTAGAGGAGTTTCAAGAAGACCTCGATGCATTTACACCTCCTGAAGCGGGAGCCAATACTATTTTGTTGTGCGTCGATCTCTTAATACTTTTGTGTCTGACGAGAATGCGCTAAGGGAGAATCTCTTCCATATGAATTGCCGAGTAAATAGCAATCTATGCGTCTTGATTATAGACGAAGGAAGCTGTACCAATGTTATAGTACAGGAAGTAGTTAAAGCCATGAAGTTGCTGACCCTTCCATAGCCTAAGCCATATAAGATTCACTAGTTGAACGAGAAGAGAGGTTTACCTATTGTTAAGCAGGTTAAAGTACCGATTGTCATTGGCAATAGGTATAAGGACGAGGTGTTGTGTGACATCCTTCCCATGTGCACCTCACATATCTTACTTAGCCGACCCTAGCTATTTGACTTAAGGGTATTATACAATGAGTATAAGAATACTTACTTGTTCCAAAAGGATGGGAAGAAGATTATACTGACCCTTATGAGTCATAAGTAAGCACAGGGGGCACAAGATAAGGTTGTTAAATCACTACAACAAGAGCTCTTAATGATTTCCCAAGCTCAATTTTCCTAAGAAGTCAAGTTCAAGGAATGTGAGCTCTTTTTAGTCAAGAAACTTTTGGAGTTGAGAGAAGTTGAGAGCTTACCTGCCAAATTGCAAATAATACTACAAGAGTATGCCGACCTATTTTCTACCGAGATGCCGAAGGGTTAACCACCTTTAAGAGGTATTGAACATTCCATTGACTATCAGTCAGGAGTTGTACTGCCGAATTGACCTGCCTATAAGCTTAATCCCGAGCAGGTAGCCGAGCTGAAGAAATAGGTGAACGAGTTGGTGGATCGTAGATATGTTCTTAAGAGTATGAGCCCTTGTATCGTACTAGCTATACTAGTACCGAAGAAGGATGGGTTGTGGAGAATATATATTGACAGCCGATCCATCAATAAGATTACTATTAAGTATTGATACTCGATCCTATGACTTGATAACATGTTTGATGAGTTACATGGTGCTCACATTTTTTCAAAGATTGACTAGAAAAGTAGCCATCATCAGATACAAATAAGTCTTGGCAATGAATGAAAAACTGCTTTCAAAACAAAGGATCGTCTGTTTGAGTGATTAGTAATGTCATTTGGTCTGACGAATCTGCCGAGTACTTTTATGCAGCTTATGAATCATATACCAAGGTCAGTAATTGGCAAATGTGTTGTAGTTTATTTCGATGACATTTTGGTCTACAGTGCCAACCTCATCTCCCATATTGAGCATTTAAGATTAGTATTCGATATTCTCCTTGTCGAGAGGTTATTGGTAAGTTAAAGAAATGTGTATTCTGCTAGAGCAAAATTATATTCCTCGAATATGTTGTTTTAGAGGGAGGAGTCCAAGTTGATGACGAGAAAGTCCAAGCTATTCTCAAATGGCCTGTGCTAACTAATGCTGCTGAAGTTAGGAGCTTTCATGGTCTAGCTTCATTTTATCAAAGATTCATTCGAAACTTTAGTTCCATAATAGCACCGTTAATTGAGCTAACTAGGAAGAACTCTGAGTTTAAGTGGTCGGAGAAAGCTTAGAAGATTTTTGAAGAGATAAAGTCCAAACTGACATCAGTCCCAATACTTGCCTTACTGGATTTCATGAAGGTTTTTGAGGTAGAATGTGACTCATCTAGAGTCAGCATTAGTGTTGTCCTTATGTAAGAATGCCAACCCATTTCCTATTTCAACGAGAATCTCAGAGGAACTGCCTTGAATTAATCGGCATATGACAAAGAGTTCTATGCCCTTGTCCAAACACTACAGAATTGCCAACATTACCTACTACCGAAAGAATTCATCATCTACTTAGATCATGAATCTTTCAAACACCTTTATAGGTAACAAAAACTTTCTCAGCATCATGCCAAATGGGTTAAGTTCTTGGAGTCTTTCTGCTACATCATCCAATATAAGAAGGAGAACACAAACACTATGGCTAACACTCTTTGTTGTCGTCATACCCTCATCATTACAATATAAGCAAAGGTACTTGGATTTGGCACCCTACCCCCAATCAGTATGAGCATGATCTGTATTTTAGGTCTTTAGTAACCAAGTGTAATGTTAAAGGAGTTGTAGATGGGTTCTACATAAGCTACGAATTCTTGATGAAGGGTAAGTAGGTTTGTGTGCCAATTGGTTCGGCTAGAGAGTTACTTGTTCGAAAATCTCATGCTAGAGGCTTAACCGACCATTTTAGAGAAAAGAGAACGGCTGAAATATTAAAAGAACATTTCTCCTGGCTTGGGACAATGAAGAATGTGTGCTAAATTCTTAAGAGGTGCAAGGTGTATAAACATGTGAAAGGAAGGGGAGAGTCATATGGAGAGTACACATCTTTACCCATTCCTGAGTGCCTATGGACCAACCTAAGCATGAATTTCATGCTTGACCTTCCCCGAACGTTGAGAAAACATAACTTAATTATGATGGTGGTCGATCGGTTCAACAAGATGAACCACTTTATTCCCTGCCATAGAACTAATGATGCTTTATTTATCGTTAACCTCTTTTTGCAGGAAATTGTGCAATTACATGGAGTGCCGAGAAGTATTGTATTCGACTGTGACTCAAAGTTCATGAGTTTTTTCTAAAAAACCCTATGGAAGAAACTTGATAGTAAGCTTATGTATAGTACTTCTTGTTACCTTCAGACAAACGGCCAAATCGAAGTAGTAAACAGGACGATCAGCAACCTCCTGTAAGTAGCTATTGGGAAAAACTTACATGATTGAGACCTATGCCTACCTATCATTGAGTTTGCTTACAACCAATCAGTTCATAGCTTGACAGGAAGGTCACTTTTGAGGTTGTCTATGAACTTAACCTGAACTTACCCCCAATATGGCTATCAACCCGACCATTCAATGGGAAAGTCAATATAGCCTGCAATGTGTTGAGGACTTTCGAAACTTGCATAAAAAAGATTGCTGAACAACTGGCATAGACTGTAGCCTGGTAGAAGGAACAAGGAAGCCAAGGAAGGAGATGAATGGTTTAGAGCCTCAAAGACCTTATCTGGGTTCACCTCAGCAAGGAACATTTCTTTAGGAAGAGAACGAACAAACTTTCCCCCATATTGGATGGATCTTTTAAGATCCTTAAGTACATCAACAACAATGCATATGAGCTTGAGTTGCCTAATAGATATGGTGTATTGGCTACTTTTAATGTAGCTGACCCGTCACCTTATGTACTTGATGAAGAAGAGAGCCAAGATTTAAGGGCAAATCTTTAACAACATCAGGGAACTAATGGATTGTTAGCCACTGGTCCTTTCACCCCCACACTCCTATGAGGCCTTCAATCTTTCGCCCAAAGAATTCTATAAAATCAGGTTGTTGAGGACGAGGCGCAATTTACAGGAGAATGGTGGAAGAAACCCTTAAGGGCTCATCTCAACCATACCTTGCTTTGTAAGGCTCCAAGTGCTGAACATTATCTACCGAATGTTGAGGCTAAGAAACCGAATACTAAGGTCGATTGTCAAGCCTGGTTTTTCACTTCTCGGTTCTTTTATAAAACTAAGTCTTCTTTAGACTGATCAGTACTAAATCTTACCTGTCTAATATTGATCCTTGACTAAGGTTTAAACAAAACCGTTCCTTTTCATTTTGAAAATAATTTCAAGGTCGCCACCCGACCGGAGTCGGGAAAAATAGTTAAGTTATAAGCAATTGGGTGGATTGATTATAATTTTTGAAAAAAAAGAGGTCAGATTTATATTTTTACTGAGTGTTTTATTTTTGGAAATTCTAAAATAGTGTTAATTTGGAAAAAGATCCATTTATTTTTAGAAAACTCAATTTTTCTAAGTGTCAAAACGATTTTTGTTCACTAACTTATTTATTTATTTGTATTTTTATTATATTATATTATTTATTTTATACTTATTCTATCTATTTCTATTAAAATAAAAAAATAAATAGACTACTTCCTTTTTTTTCTCTTTTTGTTTTTCTTCTCTTTTTTTTTTCCTTTTTCTTATTTATAACATTTACAAATAAACAAACAAACAAACAAACCAGGTTGGCATGGATCAGATTCGAATCGGCTCAGTCGGCTCACTTCGGCTTGGATTGGCTCGAAAAATCCAATAGTGGTGGTTTTCGTCAAAAAACCCTGTAAAGGATGCTATCCTAAAGAGAGAGATGAATCGTGCTAGAGAGAGGAAGCTTCGATTTTTGTTTTTCTAAAGTATTTTGAAGCTTTGTTATGTTTTGAAAATGAAGAGTAAATCCTTATTTATAGGTATCATGGTTGAGTTAAGGATGAAAAAAATTAAATACGATATGATTTTCTTCCAATTTTGGATTGAATGAACCTAGACAATATGTGGTGCCAAATACATAACTGGGCGTATAGGAGTGTATCTAACGCGAATAGGAGTGTATCCAACGCGTGCAAGAGTATGTCTACCACACTTAGAAGTAAGTTAGATGTAGCCCATAACGTAGCGATGATGTAGCCCGTAACGTGGTGATGAAGCGAGAAAAGAAAATAAAAGATACATTTTACACCTTCCATGGACTGAACTCAAGATCTCCAAGTCACATGCAATATCAAGTCTAAGTGCCTATCTAACTGGCTATTGTTTTTTCCTTATTCATATGTGTAATTGGACTAGATCAGCCTAGACTAGATTCAAATCTAAGTCCAAGCCCAACGATTCTTTATTCAAAATTATTTAAATTAAAATTATATTCTATTTAAACAGCCTAAAAATTTATTATTTTCTAAATTTATTATTTTTTATATTTTCTAAATTTCTTATTTTTTTGTATTATTTTTTTTTCTAAATTTCCTTTTTTTTATATTT
The DNA here is from genome assembly GCA_024138005.1 of Lumnitzera racemosa. Taxonomy (NCBI): domain Eukaryota; kingdom Viridiplantae; phylum Streptophyta; class Magnoliopsida; order Myrtales; family Combretaceae; genus Lumnitzera; species Lumnitzera racemosa. The sequence goes on along the minus strand of JAMXBC010000002.1, from coordinate 102,277,872 downwards.
TTCAATTTTATTATTTTTTTGTGCTTTTTTCCTATTTTTCTATTTTCCTAAAATTCTTGGTTTTTTCTAAATTTCTTTATTTTTTTTAAGTTTTCTTTATTATCCTTTTTTTTGTGCTTTTACTAATTTAGGACCTATTGAAGAACAAAATAAAAAAAATAGAATAAAATAAAGTGGGAAAAAATTTAGTATCTATAGCTGCTCCTCTTTATGGCAAAGTTTGAATAAAGAAACACTATTTTTGCCCCTAGGATGACTTTAAACAACTATAGCTATCCTAAAATTGATTTATTGGGGATTCGGATGAAGAAATGAAACTTGCACGTGCCTCTCTAGGCTTACTAACTTAAGTGGGAGTGACTCTAAGGGACAGGCAATCTTACGCTGGAATTAATCTAAAACCTGGTCGTCTCTCGAGGATTGGGATCGATCTAAAACCTAGTTGTGCCTTACAAGGCTTACTAACCTAAGTGGGAACGTCCCTCGAGGACTAGCAACCCTAAACTGGTATCGATCTAAAACTTGATTACATCTCACAAGGCTCACTAACTTAGGTGGGAGCCTCTCTTGGGGATTAGCAACCCTAAACTGGTATCGATCTAAAACTTGGTTATACCTCACAAGGCTCACTAACCTAGGCAGGAGCGTCTCTTGAGGATTAGTAACCCTAAACTAAGATCAATCTATAACCTAATCGTACCTCACAAAGCTTACAAACCTAGGCAAGAGCGTCTCTTAGGGACTAACAACCTTAAATTGGGATTGATCTAAAACCTGATTGTGCCTTCTTAGTCTTACTAACCTAGGCGAGAGTGACTATCGAGGACTAGTAACCCTAAACTAAGATCAATCTAAAACCTGGTCGTACCTCATTAGGCTCACTAACCTAGGCAAGAGCGTCTCTCAGAGACTAGCAACCTCAAACTAGGATTGATCTAAAACCTGGCCGTACCTCATAAGGCTCACTTACCTAGGTGAAAGCGTCTCTTAGGGACTAGCAACCCTAAACTGAGATCGATCTAAAACCTGGCCGTACCTCACAAGGCTCACTAACCTAAGCAGGAGCGTCTCTCGAAGACTAACAACCCTAAACTGGGATCAATCTAAACTCGGCTCACTACCTAGACGGGAGCGTCTCTTAGGGACTAGTAACCCTAAACTAGTGTTAATGCTGTACCAAAAGGAAATGGTAAGGAGAAGTGCCCTATAGAACTTAGTGAACAGAGGGGAAATACCCTATGGGCTCGCTTGAGAGAAACTTGGTGAGAAGAAGTGCCCTATGGATTTGTTAAGAGAATATTAAGAAGGATGAACCCAATTAAGATTGTATCTTTGAAGGATAGCTAAACGCTAAATGCAGAAAGTGAATGCCTTATAGGCTGGACAAAAGAGATGACGAAGGGAAGTGCCATACTGGCTTACTAAGAGAAACTCATGAACAGAGGGGCCCAATGGGTATGCTTGAGTGAATTTGGTGAACAAAAATGCCTCATAGGCTTGCTAAAAGGAACTTAGCGTCTTAACGGGTTTGCTAAAAGGAAGAGAAACACCCTATGAGCCCATAAAAACCCTAAAGAGAATGATTTGGGGAATTACTCTATGATCTTACTGGAATGTCTGAAGAAAGATCAGTGGATGAGGAAGCGCCTTATGGGCTCACTTGAGAGACACTTAGAAATGAAACTAAGTTAAGATTGCATCTAAAAGGTTGGCCTAAAAGAAACTGATGAAGAGGAGTGTCGTATAGGCTCGCTAAGAGGAACTTGGTGAACAAAGGGGGGCGATGGGCTTGCCAAATGAAATTAAGCATCTTATGAGGTTGCTAAAAGATCTTGATAACCTGAAGGGCCCTATGGGTAAGCTAAAGGGAATCAAGGAATAGAAGTGCCCTAAGGGTTTGATAAAGACCTTAAAGAGAGATGAATGGATGGAAGGCGAGATAACCTAATCGAGAGCTTGTTCGATACGTTACTCGATTTTGAGGAAAATATTTATAGAAAAACCCTTTTTGTGAAGACCACTTATGTTGAAAAAACATTGGGGATAATTTCCTTTATTTTGGGAAGAATGAGAAAAAGCTCAGAATCTTAACTCTCTTTTTTTTTTCTTTTTTTCTTTTTTAGAATGGATTGAAAACTTAGCCACTTGAGCCAACATAGACTTGAAATACTTTCTCTCTCTTTTTCCTTTTCTTCGTCTTTTTATTATTATTTTTTTATTTTTATTACCTTTTTTCTTTTTAATTTGCTTACAGGTAAAGCATCCTTTCATAATAATCACACGAGGCCTCTTATGTTCCCCCTAACTTAGATGCCAAGCCATTTGGTGGGGTCCTATGATTTCAAACATCTTTAAGAAGGTAAGTCATGGCTGTTTTAGTTGAAGAAGACTTCCTTACAAACTCTCGGTCCAGATTACACTCTTGACTACAGTCCCAAAATTATAGTCCATTTTGCATGTGATACTCCTTGATCAATATATTAGGTCTTTTTCAATTTATCATTATGAATTTAGGCTTTGGGTCCAAGGGTTTCGGTCCAAGGGTTTCAAAAGGAACTAACAAAGAAGCCTATTTTGAAATAATAATCCCGGGTATACAATTCGACAACCTTAGGAACAATTAGAAATATACTTACCCCAGCTTCAAAAACAACTTTTATTAAAGATAAATTATCTTTAAAGATCGAAAGAGTTTTTACTTGTGTAAGGGTGGTCTTATGAGTGGGAAGGCTAAGTGTGAGAGAGGCTTCAAAGTGAATGTAGAGATTTTGGGTTTTTTAGCTCAAATTGTAATTCAGAGCTTTGCATCTTTGGGGCTATTTAGGCTTCGACTTTTGATTCAACTGCCCCTACTAGGATATGATATGGCTTTCACTTAACTCTTAACTTACACTTAAGCTTAATTTTCCAACCTCTTTTCCTCCTCTTTTCCTTTTTCTATTTTGTTATTACTTTACCCTACTATTCTTTTGTTGTTCTTTCTTTTTCTTTTGGCTTTAAGTCTCCATTGCCAAGTTTCTACCTCTTAAGTGATTTAGGGTCCTAAATTCATTGATTTCTATTGTATATGCTTGGGTAAGGTAAGTAAAAGCTCAAGATGTTTAAAAAGGATGTGGCTCTTCCTTATTTCAAAAAACATAACTTATTAGAAATAAAATTTGCTTTTGAATTTAATGTTATTGAAGCAAGTACAAACCAATTTTAATCCTTCTCTCCTTATCAATGGCCTTAACCTCCGAATTATCCCATTGTGGGGTGGTTCTCAACAGGGTTTAAATTTGAAAAATTCTTCAAATAGGTCCAACGGGGTAAACAAGAGATGATTACGTTTAGGATTTGAGAAATGAATGCCTAATTTCGTCTTAATCTATGTATCACATTCAAAGTGGACCTCCTTTAAGGAATGAGTCCAAAGTATCTTCACCTTTATGCCGCTTAACCCTTAAAGTATTTTAGGTTAGTGTGTGGAAAAAATTTTGCCTCTTTTCATTCTAAACCTTTTAAAAGTAAGTTATCGATTCCTTAAGGAGAACTTCTTTGCTCTAATAACAATGCAATCATTCCATTAAAAAAGGCAATTACTTGAAACAATGTGTTAGTTTAAAAGAAATGGAGCTTTAGGTGACTCAGTTGGACTATCCCCATGACTTAAAGAAGAAACGCTCGTTATAGCTCTAGTTGAATGACTTTTGCATAATTAGGTCTTGAATCTTATTTTTCAATCTCCATTATTTTTCAGTGGGGTGCCCCTTCTGACCCTTATGATAGTCGCATCTTGTTTCTGGGTCAAAGCTACGTGGTTTGTAATTTGGATTAAGGGCTTCACAAGCTACAACCTACAACCTTCACTGCTTTCAAATGATAAAAGAGTTGGGTGATTGATATCTTCAACGAGTGAATTATCTCCTCTAAGTCCCTTGGGTTGGTTCTTTCTTGCTTCTCCTTGGCTTATTTCTACTTGGGCCTCCTTCATCACATGCGCTTATTAGCACTTGATCAGTGTTGAACATCGAGTATTGAAATCTTCTAAGCATAGGGCCCATTGCCATTTCTAAATCTGTGGTGATCTTTTGTAACATGGCTATTTTCTCTTCCAAATTTGAGAATCTCTTTTCTAGGTTCGAATCTTGGGATATTTAGAGAGTGGTAATTATTAGGAACAAAACTTGCCATTGTTGGGTCATTTGATGCATCATCCTTTCTACGGAGGCGAGTCTGTCATTAGCCATGTGAACCTAATTGGAAGAATTTCTTTACTAGTTAGCAACTTTTCTTTTCTTTTTTTTTGAAGAGAGAGAAAGATAAAACTTTATTTTCTAGAAACTAAATAAAAATGATGGATTTTTTTTTTGTTTTTTTTTTATTTTTTACTTCCTTGAGTGAGGGAAAATGAAAAGTTCTATTGAAGGATTGTCTACAAAGAAGGAAAGAACGAAGGATAACTAAAGAGAGAAACAAAAATTATTTTGGAAAGATTAGAGTACATGAAACTCAAAGTCCTTTAACTACATCTAAAGTTTCTAATCTAACTCTCGCAGTTGGGCTTTAATCTTGTCCAGCATTTCTAAAGCCCAATTCATGATCCTCTTGCTTTTTTTAACTTGAGCTAATAAGGCCCTATTAGAGGCCTCAACACGCCTAGCCCTCTGCTTCCAGTAGGTAGCTTTAGCTTGTAGCAGCTGCTCATGGATTCCTAGGGCAATTGGCAGTATTTGGTTATTCTCTTGAGTAGACCCCTTATTTATTTCATGGACAACAATCAATCATTAATGTAGAAAAAGAAAGCACATGGAAATATGCAGGTGTTGGGATTGTTTGGGTTAATATATTACTCCCTTGAGTTGAAACCCTACGATTATTTTCAAAAACTTACTTGCATTAAAACCCTTGAATGATCGATAGGGTTGCAATTTCTTAAGGGTAATGTATTAACTCAAAGAAGGGAGTATATGCAATTAAGGTAGGTTTTGAAAAAGTTCTTAAGTTTTGTGACCTTACTTGTTAAAGAGTACTTTCATTGGTTACATTAAGCTTAAGTAAGGTGACCTAATCAAACCCAAGCGTTGGTTACACAGCATTCAAAGCCTACACAATGGCCCCTCTCTTAGGTACCTAAGACGGCTTAGCTTTAACCGCATTTATCCTGCACCTTTGATGCAAAAAATGACACTAACCCCACCCCCAATCCCAAAGCATGTGACATGCAAGATAGATAAAAGCTGAGAGTGAATTCTAAGAAAATACAAGGAAAGAAGCTTCAGGTATGTCTTTTGTTTTTCTCTTTTATAACAATGCCACCTTAAAACCTTGAAGAATGTATGCAAAAAGGGTGAGTTCTAGGGGTACTTAAACTCCGTAACCTTACACGTTTCTTACAAAATAATTTCTTGGTCACATCGAAGTTTAAGTGAGATAGCCTAATCGGCCTCGAATGGTGGTTGCTCTATTACGCCTAGAGCTTACACAATGGCTCCCTGTCCTAAGGTCCTAAGATGACCCGGGTTTAACCGTATCTATCATTTGTTTATAGTAAATAAATCCCCCCCTCAAAACAGTAAAATAAATAAAACTAAACTTACAAAAACATTAGTATAGTTATGATACAAACAAAGAACGAGTAAGTACAAAAATTGCAATCAGGTGATTTTTAGAGTTTAATTTTAATTTTGGAAAGTTGAATGATTAACCCTCTTAACGGTCCCCAATGAAGTCGCCAAGCTGTCGAGCTTAGTTTTTCACCTCCCGATTCTTTTATAAAATTAGGTCTTCTTTAAACTAATTAGTACTAAACCCTACCTATCTAATGCCGATCCTCAACTAAGGTTTAAAGAAAACCGTTCCTTTTGTTTTGAAAACAACATTTGAGTTGCTACCCAACCGGAGTTGGGAAAAATAGTTAAGTTATAACTAATTGGGTTAATTAATTATAACTTAGCCACTAATATAGCAATTAAAACCAATTTTACAAAACGGTTTTGAAACTAGAGAATTTAGATTCAAAGGTTAGGAATTTTAAATCCTTATGGGTACCATTGACTTTTCAAAATTAGAATTAAACTTGAAAATCACCTTTTAATTTTGAAAGATAGAACTTAATTATTGGTTACTGTAATTGGATAAACAAAATAATCTAAACTAAAAAAAAAGGGGAAATTAGGTTTTTTTATTTTTATCGTTGCCCTGTTGGTACCTACGTATATGCTATTCGAGATCAAATGTATGTAGTTTTTTTAAAAAAATTTAATAGGTGGTTTGATTATAATTTTTGAAAAAAAATGTCAAATTTACATTTTTACCCAATTCAATTTATTTAAGAAAATTCTCCTAAAGGGTCATAATCGGTATTTTCTTTTTAGAAACTCTAAAATGGTCCTAATTTGGAAAAAGGTCCATTTATTTTTAGAAAACTCAATTTTTCTAAGTGTCAAAACAATTTTTGTTCACTAACCTATTTATTTATTTTTATTATATTATCTTATTTATTTTATACTTATTCTACCTATTTCTATTAAAATAAATAAATATAGTACTTCCTTTTTTTTTTCTCTTCTTGTTTTTCTCCTCTTTCTTTTTTCTTTTTCTTATTTATAACATTTACAAATAAATAAATAAAAAAACAAACTGGGTCGGCTCAGATTGGCTTCGGATGGGCTTAGACGGCTTAGAGGCGGCTCAAATAGGCTTCTATCGACTCGATCAGCTCACTTCAGCTTAGAGTCGACTCACTTCGGCTTGATCGGCTCACTTTAGCTTGAGGTCAGCTTACTACGGCTCAATCGGCTCACTTTGACTCGAAAAATCCGATGGTATTGGTTTTCATCGAAAAACCCCATAGGAGATGCTATCTTAAAGAAAGAAAGGAACCATGCTAGAGAAAGGAAGCTTCGATTTTTGTTTTTTCAAAGTGTTTCGAAGCTTTATTGTGTTTTGAAAATGAAGAGTAGACCCCTATTTAAAGGTATCATGATCAAGTTAAGGATAGAAAAAATTAAATGCAATATGATTTTCTTCCAATTTTGGATTGGATAAACCTAGACAATATGTAGTGCCAAATACACAGCTGCGCGTATAGGAATGTATCCAGCATGTATAGAAGTGTATCCAATGCGTGCAAGAGTATGTTTACCACACTTAGAAATGAGTTGGTAAATGATGTGGCGATAATGTAGCTCGTGACATGGCGATGACATAGCGATGAAGTGAAAAAAGAAAATAAAAGATACATTTTGCACCTTCCATGGATTGAACCTAAGATCTCTAGGTCACATGTAATATCAAGTTCAAGTGCTTATTAAGTTGGGCTATTAGTTTTTCCTTAATTATACATATGGACTAGGTTAGCTTAGACTAAATTCAAATCTAAGCCTAAACCCAATGGTTTTTTATTCAAAATTATTTAAATTAAAATTATATTTTATTTAAATAACCTAAAAATATATTATTTTTTAAATTCACTATTTTTTATATTTTCTTTTGTTTTCTAAATTTCTTATTCTTTTGTATTATATTTTTTTTCTATATTTCCTACTTTTTGATTTTTTTTCCAATTTTATTATTTTTGTGCTTTTTCCCTAGTTTTGTAATTTGCTAAAATTCTTTTTTTTTTCTAAATTTCTTTATTTTTTGAGTTTTCTTTAATTTCTTATTTTTTGTGTTTTTACTAATTTATGACCTATTAAAGAAATAAAATAAAAATTAAAAATATAAAATAAAGGTAGCAAAAATTAGATATCTACACTAACTAACCTAGTATCAAGGCTAAGGACCTGATCCATACGACACTGCACCTATCACCCGGACCCCTTTTTTGCTAAGGCCCACTTGCCAAGTGATGAGATCCTCTTTACGTTGGCCCTTGCTCATCAGCCTACCATCTCTGTTACTTCTACATGTCGATGCTTACATTTACAGCTCGTACGGAACCACTATCTCACTACCACCTATCCTTTTTGGTTGACACTGTACTATTTTTCCTTTTTGTCATTTGTTTTATTTACCCCTTTTTGTATATACTAATAATCTTTTTTTGTTTGTAATGTTGCCCTAAAAACTTACTATAAATAGTCCCTTCTCTTTGTAACTAGGATCATCTTACATTCCTTACAGACATTTTGAATATAATTGGTCTTTGCGAGACATTCCTCTCCAAGTCTATTTCTACACTCTTATCTAGTTTTGCCGAGTAACTCAAGATTAGTGGTAAGTAGACCTTAGCATTAGATTGTGCGTTACATCAAGTAAAATACCAAGTCATGTTGTGTTCGTAGGTGAGTCATATCCTCTAGACGGCTTCATGTCAACTACTACATTTAGTTCATCAACCTTAACATTCTATTTTTTTCAATACTTTGAAGGTCCCATTTAGTTCTCATCTTCTATGGTAAGTCCTAGTGATAACTAAACTCCTAAGCATTTTAAGTATCGAGGTTTATTGTTGGACTTAGATATGACATTCACAATATTGTTGAAGTATAGAGGTTTTATACCTTGGAAGAGACAATTAAGATAGCATAGAGAGTCAAAAAGCAGAAGAGAAGTGTTCTGAGCTGACCTGGGCCAACATTTTCTCGAACCCCTATTTTGTGCCTACCTATTCAAGCTGAGTCGAGGAGGACATATCAAGCTGAGGAAAGGAATGACCAATCTGACGATAACTTAGCAGGCCAATAAGGCTGAGCAAGCCAGTCGAATCGAGCTGAGACTAGGCCAACCTCAAGAACATATGAAAAAGGATAGAACTTCGGACAGAAGATCAACGAAGTGAAGTGCTTTAAATGTTTAGACTTCAAACATATGGCTATTGAGTGTCGGAACCAACATGTAATGGTGCTCCGAGGAAATGTAGTGGATAGTACCAATAAGATAGAGCCTAAGGAGGAGAAGGAAGTTTGAGAAGTAGAAGCTGATGAGGAAGAGGAGATCTATATCTATGTCAACCAGGGAGAAGAGATAACCCTTGTCCTAAGATGAGTACTGAGTTCCCTACCAAACTTAGTGGAAGACTAAAGGGAGAATTTATTCCATACAAAGTGTACCATCAAGGGAAAATTGTGCAACATTATAGTGTACGGAGGACACTATACTAATATAATTGCATAGTCCTTTATGTAGAGGTTGGGTTTATCGACTTCAAAGCATTTCGGACCTAACAAACTACATTTGCTTCATGATAAGGGTGCTTTGCATGTGATTGAACAAGTAATCATACAGTTTATGTTAGGAATATGTATAGGGATGAAGTAGTATGCCATGTTGTCCCCATGGGAGCTTCACATCTGTTGCTTGGACAACCTTGGTTGTTCAATTGACGTGTAACACATGACGAATATAAGAACACTTATGTCTTTGTTAAGGAAAAAAAAAAGATTATGTTACAACCTATGACCCCTTCCCAAGTAAACGAGACTCGTAATTAGCTCACCCGAACCAATAAGAAGAAGGCCTTAGTCATGAGCTAAAGAGAACTTCGAGATGCTGAGAAGGTTAAAGAGTCTATGTTCTTACTAGTCAGAAGATTGTCGGAGATGAGAGATTTAGAGGATATTCCTAATGAAATCTAAATCTTGCTAAATGAGTTTTCCAATCTATTTCCTAAAGAATTACTTAAAGGACTACCTCCAGTTTGAGGCATTAAGCACTGTATTAATCTACAACCAAGCGACGCTCTGCCAAACCTATCGGCATATAGAATGAATCCTGAGCAAGCTGCCAAGTTAAAGAGATAAGTGGATAAACTCGTAAAGTGAGGATATGTGAGGGAGAGTATAAGCCTTTGCGCAGTACTAGCTCTACTTGTCCCAAAGAAAGATGGTTCGTGGCATATATGCATCGAAAATTGAGCAATCAATCAAACTACTATGAAATATAAATATCCGATATCGAGGCTCAATGACATATTGGATTAACTCCATGGTACCAAAATATTTTCGAAGATTGATTTGTGAAGTGGCTACCACCAAATTCGCATGAGACCGGGTGATGAGTGGAAGGCTGCCTTCAAGACTAAGCATAGTCTCTATGAATGGTTGGTTATACCATTCAGACTTACTAATGTACCGAGCACATTCATGAGATTAATGAACCACATGATGCGCCCCCTAATCAAAAGATGTATGTTCTCCCAAGATGAAGTGGTTTTCTTAGGATTTATGGTATCAAGTGAAGGAATTCGAGTAGATGAGGAGAAGATCCAAGCTGTAGAAGAGTGGCTGAAAATATCACTGAAGTTCAAAGTTTCCATGGCTTAGCTTCTTTCTATAGGTTATTTATAAAAAACTATAGTACCGTAGCTACCCCTTTGACCAAGCTAACAAAAAGGACTAAAGGATTCAGATGGAACAATCGAGGTAAGCAAAGCTTTAGAAAGATCAAGGAGAAGCTCACCTCTACCCCTATCTTATCATTGCCAAATTTTGATAAGCCCTTTGAATTGAAATGTGAGGCGTTTGGCATTAGAATTGGTGTTATCCTAATGCAGGAGCGAAGACCCGCCACCTACCACAGTGGGAAGCTTAATGGTGCTACCTTAAACTATTTTATGTACGAGAAAGAGTTATACTCTCCTTACTAAGCCCTTACTACTTGACAACACTATTTGTTGTCACAAGAGTTTGTCATATATACAAACCATAAGTCTTTAAAGGATCTTAGGAGTTAGAATAAACTCTCGAAGAGGTAAGCCAAATGGTTAGAGTTCATGGAAGGATTTTCATATGTAATCCAACATAAGAAAGGAAGTGCAAATGTGGTTGTCGATGCTTTGTCACGTCAGCAAATCTTGCTGACTACTTTTTTAGGCAAAATTATAGGGATTCTCACTCATTACTAAGCAATACGATTACTAAGCAATACGCTCATGATCTTCATTTGGCCCTATCATAAAGCAGTGTAGGGATGAAATTATTGTTAAGAGATATTATCTTAAGGAAGGCTATCTGTTTAGGGATCAAAGGCTGTACATACTAAATTGTTCCACGCTTGATGATCAAGTAAGCTCATAGCGGCAGATTATCAAGTGTCACTTTAGGGACACCAAAATAGCCAATTTGTTGAAGGAGAACTTTTACTGGTCAGGTTTAGTAAGGATGTCTGTTAGGTAGTTGGTAGTTGTGAAGTGTGAAACTGAGCTAAGGGGAAGAGAGAACCCAATAGAGAATACATACCTCTGTTGATACCAACCTTACCTTGGGCCAACGTTAGCATGGACTTTATCCTAAGGTTGCCCTGAACATCTAAAGGAAAAGATTCTATAATTGTTGTAGTGGATCGCTTTAGCAAAATGGAACGCTTCACTATGCCATCGAATTAGCAATACTATATATATTGCTGATCTATTTTTGTAGGAAGTTGTTCGACTACAAGAAGTACCAAAGACTATTGTTTTAGATCGAGCCACTAAATTCTTGAGCTATTTTGAAAGACTCTATGGAGAAGACTTGGAACCAAACTCGTGTTTAGCTCCAGTAGCTACCCTCAAACTGATGGCCAAATTGAAGTGGTAAACAAGATGCTAGGCAACTTACTCAAAGTTGTCATAGGAAAGAACTTAAGGGATAGGGATCTATGCCTAACAGTTGTGGAGTTCACATACAACCGAACTATCTACAGCACCACTAAGAAGACCCCATTCGAGGTTATCTATGGCCTTAATCCTATTGTTCCCCTGGATATTATCGGTATCCCAGTAGCTGCTAAAGAGGGTTAATTCGAAGTTGACCGAGCCCAAGAATTACAAGTGCTACACCAATCTATAACTAGGAAGATTACTAATTTCAATAAAAAACAATATGAGATTGGTAGTTCAGGCCGTCGAACTGTCACTTTCCAGCCAGGAGATTTAGTATGGATCTACCTCAACCGAGAACAATTCTCGCACTTGAGACAAAGTAATCTATCTTCTCGAGCTAATAGACCATTCAAGGTCCTAAAGAAAGTTAACCACAATGCCTGCCAGATTGAGTTACTTGATAACTATGATGTTTCCCCCACTCTCAATGTATCAAATCTGATTCCTTACCAACCAGCAGAAGAAGACCCTGTTAGCGCCTTAGAGGAAGGAGCAAGGACTACTCTAGATTTAAGGACAAATATTTTCGACCCCCAAGCAGATGACAAGAATTAGCACCTTGGACTGATCATTCGCAACTGAGCTAAAGGACTCCGAGCGTTCAATTAGAGGATATTAACTCAAAGCCATATCTGAGATGGAGATTCTTATCCCGATTTGATCCCTTACCAACCTGACTGTTAGACCGTTACGTGTGTCGATCCTGCTCCTACCCAACAGCTATGCTTTAGCCTAAAAAACAGCTTAAGACTAGTCGAGCCAAGCTCCTAATCTAACCACAGACATCCAACCATAACTTAAGCTAACTCATCTTCAAGAGGACCGATTGACCTCCGACCTAACTTAGATCAGGTCAACTTCTAACTACAAATTCTTCTCTCACTTTCGCCTACTTGTACCATATTTCTAGCAACCAGCTATTGTGTAACACATGTCTTTTGGTACAACATTCCAGAAGGATTCTTTTCTCTTCCATACTAAGTATTCTTTGTCTCTTTTACCTCTTTTAGTATATATTATGTAACTTATTGTAAGAATACCCTTTTGTTTTTTCACAGTTGTATATATAAACCCCCACTTACTTGAACATAGACAATCAATCATCAATAGAGAAATTATTCACATTTCATTTAAGTAACCTTAGTGTTCTCATTATCCTTCAACTCTTATCTATTCCCTTTAGTAAGGAATAGTAGCGAATGACCCTTTAGTTTAGACAGGTGAGTCACATCCAATAAATTGTAGGCCGAGTAGGATCAACTGGTGGTCGTATCGATTTGGTAACTACCTAAACTTTGCTAGCTTTTCTTTTATTTCTTTCGATTCACTTCGTTGTGGTATTTTTCCACGTGTTCGACCTTGGAGATGCATCATGGTTCATTAGTCACATGAATGTGATTAACACAGTTGATAACCCGAATGGCTTCACGAGCCATTCATATAACTTATGACGAGTCTTAAATGTAGCTTTCCATTCTCCTTTTCTATATTCTCATTTGATGATATCTAGACTTTAGGTCAATCTTAGAAAAGATTCTTATAACATGCAACTCGTCAAGTATGTTATTAAGTTGAGGTTTGGGGTATCTATCCTTAATTGTGATTAGATTGATAGCTCGACTATCCATACACATTTTCCATGTAACACCTTTCTTTGGCACTAATAAAGTTGGTACCGCATAGGGGCTTAAGGACTCCTGGACATATTTTCTTTCTATCAACTCATCAACCTGCCTTTGAAGTTCAACAACTTACTCAAGATTTAATTTATAGGCTAGTTTATTCGGCAATGTGGCTCCTAGTTGTAAATCAATCACATGCTTAACTCCTCAAATTGGGGATAGCCCTTAAGATAGTTCTTCAGGGAATAGGTTAGCCAATTCCACCAATAGATCTTTCACCTCGGTAAGTAGATTAGCATTTTCGGGGCTTTTAGCTTAAGCATCCTTCAAATCAATAGAAAGGTTGGCACTTCTAATCTCATCTCCATTGACAGCTCGGCTCGGTGATCACTACGGCCTCCTTCTTTAGAGTTCGGCTAAGTTAAGCTTGCATGGTCTTAACTTGTTTGGAGGACATGAGGCTGAGTCATACCCTTCTTCCTTCATGATCGAAAGAGCAAGTATTTTTCTTCCCATCATAGATCGCATGTCAATCAAACATCCATGGTCTATTAAGAAGAATATGTGAGGCACTCATAGGCAACACATCACAGGGAATCTCATCCTAATACTTCCTAACGTAGATCAACATCGCTATTTGCTTGGTCACTTGTAAGGCTCTCTTATCACTAAGCCAATGCAGTTTGTAGGGTTTGGGATGGGATGTGGTCAGTAACTTCAACTATTTGACCATAAGTGTAGAGGCAGCATTGGTGCAACTTCTACTATTAACAGTAAGTATGCATAGCATCCCCTCGACCTTACATCTAATGTGAAATAAGTTCTTACGTTATTTGTCCCCTAATGCAGGTTTCACACTCATCACTTGTCTCAATACCATGGTTGCGGGCCTGAAATTACCCTCTTCACTAGTATTGGATTGCAGGTTTCACACTCCTCTTCCTTAGACGTATTGGATTACCCGAACTCCTTCTGCTCGTCAACTTCCTCATTAGTACTTTCAACGTCAAGGGTCGACATTTCTTCCTTCACTATCATTATCCTTCTGTTTAGGCACTAAGCTACCATGTGTTTGAATCCTTAACACTTGAAACACTTGATCTCGCCTGTCTTTCTTCCTAAGCTCTATCCTTTCTCAAATTTCCTCAGGGTTTCTTTTTCCTTAGCTTAAGCGACTGAAACAAGCTAAGCTTCACTAGTCCTACTCAGCTCTAATTGTACAGGTTTGCTCAGAACAGGTTAGCTCCAAGAAGCTTGATAATAGGAGCTTGGAATTTGCTTATTCAATTCGCTCTATCCTATAGGTAGCTCGAATTGTTTCATTTAGTGTGCCAATATCCCTCATCTCTAAAATATTTCTAATCTCATACCTCAACCCATTAACAAACCTGAAGATAGTTCGATCTTTAGGCTCCACCACTTCACAATGAATCATCAACATTTGAAATTCTTTTATATAAGTATCAACACTTGAGCCTCCTTGCCTTAGCTCTTCCAACCTCCTAAATGTATCTTGCAAATAGTAGCTCAAGACAAACCTCCTTGTCATCTCTCTCTTCATCTTATCCCATCCTTTAATCTCTCTTTCTCCTTCTCTTCGCTGTATTGCTTACAAATTCTTCCACTACGAGTCGGCATATCCTGTAAATTCTAAGATAGCAAGTCTCACCTTAGCTTTCTTAGTAACTTTGTAACAATCAAATTGCTTCTTAATCTTGTATACCTAATCTAAGTAATCTTCAGTATTACCACTATAAGAGAAGCTCGGAATTTGTAGTTTTAGGCCTTTCACCCTAGGAGCTCGGATATTTCATTCTTCCACCTCATAATATTCCTCCTCCTTATCACCTAACTCCTCTTCCTTTTCCTCTTCTTCTATCTCACCCATTGTAAGTCTTTGTCCAGCATGTCTTTCCACTCCTCTAACTTAGTGAGGTTAAACTAGGAGATTAGCTTAGCCAAGGTAGCCATTACCTCGCTTAGGTAAAGCTTCTGCATAGTCTCTATTCAATACATCTCTAAGTGGCTACTTGTTACCTTGTAAGGAAGTAACCTAACTCTCGACTAAGCTAATGAGCCTATCGATTCTCTCATTAGCTGACCTTGGTGTGTAACTCCCTGGATGGCCATGACCAGCATAAGCACTACTCTCAACATCTTTGACAATCCTACAAACATTAGAATCCACAATTAACTTCTAAACTACACAAAAATCCTCTTTAAAACCCAATTTTGAAATATAACTCAAGAGCATTTGCTTTAACTTTAACCAAACACTACTAATAATAATTATCATAATTGTAAGACAAAGAATACCATACACTCTATTTTGCAAGTACACAAACAGGGGAAAACAATGCACTTGCTTTTTACGCTTAGAAAACATCACTCCAATACCTTCTACTTATTACTATAGTAGTCTAATTCCTAATGAAACCACCTTACACAACGTAACTACAGCACATACACATAAGAACATATAAGTTACGAAGTTATGAATGTAGCCAAGCTTTGATATTAAGATGATACAGGTACCATTATAGATGGACAAACAAGCAATGGTATCTCATGAATAAAGGGGTGGGTCTGAACCACAAAATGGTATAAAAAGTAAATGATAGTCAAGGCTTTGAGCAAAGGTTCCCTTATACCAACAAAGGATATTACGCACCAATGCTTACAATAGCTTGAGCTACACTTGATATGATGTACAAATGAGACACAAGGTTCACCAGTCCATGCTCACAAATGGGCTAGATAAGAGTGAAAAGAGCAACACAAGGCCACTTATCACCAATCTATGCTTACAAATGGGTTAGATAAGAGTGAAAAGAGTAAGCAAATTCACTTAGCTCAAAAAAGAAAATTTATAAATATTACAAATATTTGATGTGCAGCTATTACAATAGGGAGTATATATATGCCTCAATTAGGGTTAGTCCTAAATTACTATAAATTACCAAAAAGATTCCCACTAGATATGGAAAATACATATTATGTAAGGGAAAATTCATAAACAAAACAAAAGGAATATCTTATGTTAGAGGAATATGGATGTTAGAAGCCCGAGCATATGTTAGCCTTGCAATTTGTGATCAAAGCGGGTACTAGATGTAAGATAAAGTTAACGAGAGCATCAGGTCAGCAACTAGGTTGCTCGAGAACTTAAAGGGAGCTTGTTTGACTTGTTAGAACTAGAGAGCCCAACTTCGGTAGGTTGGTTCAACATTGGGTCGGTGTAAGCTCGAATGTCTGATAGTTCAGGATCATAGGAACTCAAGCCTTAGCACCGGTGGGCGTTAGTTTCTACGGGAACTTCTTGCATTTGAGACATTGTGGTTGGGTTAGAAGCATGATAGTCAAAATTGAGATTCTACTGTTCATTTTAATAAATAAAATTGGTAGAATCGTATAAAATCGTAAACTTATAAAATCATACATGAAAGTTCATAATTTTACTAAAAGTCTGCATAAAATGATTTTATATCTATTTTAACTAAGAAAAATATTATAAAATCATAAACTCATAAAATCATATTTTTAATTTACGATTTTAACAACCATGGTTGGAAGAGCTTGGGAAACACATCAGGTTGGCTTAAAGGAACTCCTTTTCTTTTGGGTTAGGTCCTTTTAGGAAGCTCACCGTACTAGGGCAGTAAGTACTCGTGCTCGAGATCGAGTGATTGGTGCTTGATTGTTATTAATGACCAAGTGTAGGATATGAGATATAAAAAAAAAAATTGAAAAAGGTAGGACAAGTTAGAAAATGTTAAATAGGGTTTTAACACTTAAGAAAAAAAAAAGAATATTGCTTATTTTTTATTTATTTTTTAATAAGAAACGACTCAATTAAGTTCAAGCAATTTTATTTAGTTTGACCCCCCAAATTAAATCATAAATCATTTAGACCCTTTCCAAACCATTTACCAATCAAGCTAAAATATAAAAACATAAACTCAAACTACAATTCAAACTTGTAGAGGAAAAACCATATGGTAGCTCATGATTGGTAGCCCAAGACTTAGTGTATACTATCTTATTTTTTGGAGGATGGTCATATTCTAAATAATGTGAATGTAGATAAGTAGAGATATGTCTAGAAGGTAGTTTCATACTTATGGTAAGAGTAAATGAGTACATAATAAGTAGGGTGTAGACTTTACCAGTACATTTTCTTATAAGTACATATTCATAAATTTTTTGAAATGGAACCTACCATGTACCATCATAGAACCACCTTCATACCTTTACCCTTTAGAATTTATAGAATATAGGGTACTACATAGAGCTAGTAAATTTTTTCAATCTTCCCATAAATTTTAACTTTATATATTCTTTTTATAGAAAATTCTAGTTATATATACTTTTTTACATTAAAAGCTTGCTTTTCAAAGATTATATGGAACCTTAATATTAAATGGCAATCTTTATTAGGAAAAAAATAAATAAAATAAAAACAAATGGCAAACACATGAGAGTGCAAGCATAAAAGAAAGAAAAAATAGGTTCTTTAAAACTAATGACTAATATTGTCTCTTAAAGTTTATCGTTACTTTTTTTAAGTTTCCACTTGTAGCTTTAGGTTTAGGGTTTACATGGGGTCTAAACTCAATCTTTTAAATATCAATATAATTTTTTTTTTCTTTTAATTTTTTTAAGGAAAGAAAATATAATATTCTTTTTCATTCATCAATAAATATTAAATTATTTAATAAAGTTTATAAAATGGATACAAGATACTCTAAAACCGATATTCTATATACCTTAGTGTAAAGGTTCTTACCGATATTCTATATACCTTAGAGTAAAGGTTCTTAAATGAATAATAAAGATACTAATATTCTATTTAGTAAAAACAAGTTTTAAAAAATTACCGTTTGAAACCTACCATCTACTTAGAATATACCGAATCAATATGATATCGGTAGATACCCTAGTCAATTCACTGACCTTAACTTGCCGTACCATATTTTATTGGCTTATAATGGTTTTTTCTTTGAAAAGAATCGTGGAATTGGGAAGGCACATTGAAACCAGTTTTCTATCTGGAGGGCCCTTGAATTTCATTGAAGTCCAAGCTGGATTTTCCAAAGTTTTAATATACAGAATATAATTATCAATCTATCTATCTATTTAGTGACATTTTAAAGTTGATATTACTCCATTATAGTTTTTCTCAATTTATGTAATTAATATCTGATTTACAAGACATAGAATACCTTTTCATATACTAATAAGGAGTAACTTTGAAACTAGAAAGTACTATTGTTTTTTTTCTTCCTTTTCTTGTATAGTTTAAAGTAGTGATTGCTTTATATTTTAAATCCTGTTATACTGCTATATATATAATTTTTGTACGTGCACCATGCTACATGTCTACTATTACTTAAATAAGTAACGATTAGCATATTACCATTGATAAATCATATCAAGGATTTTATGGCAAAATAAAAATATAAAAGTTAGATAAATTTTTTAAGTCCATGATTACATCCTCTATGATCTTATTTTTATAATTTTTTAACAAGCATTTCAAGTTTTTTCTAGTAAAAGATGTTCATGTTTAAAGTAAGGTTGATTTTATTTTATACACATGTATTTTTACTCATTGTTACTTTATGTACCTGTATTTCCATTATTTTTTTTTATATACTTTGCATACCTATATTCTATCATTATTTGTAAGATATTCACCCTATTTTTATTATAGAACACCGTTATACAAAGTGTCAAAAATGAAAATACTAGAATTCATTGACAAAGGTGAAAATGAAATTATTTACTGTATTTTTATTATATATTTTATTTAGATATATTTAATAACATCATTTTTTCAAATCAATTTTATGGATCATTTAGCAACAAAATACATGTAAATTTAATAGCACGAGTTCACCGAAAATAATAATAATAATAATAATAATAATAACAACAACAACAACACGTATACACAGACAAATTGATAAAGGATGTAAACAAGTACCCTTAAAAATATATTTCATAGGAAGATTGATAAAAATCAAATATGGAATGTCTGTTAAAAGCTAAAAGATTTATAGTGATTACTTAGGAAAATGACTTTTCATTTGGACATGTTTTCCTTAAAAGAGGCTTTTCTTTTTCCCCTTTTAGTGAGTAAGAGCTTTTCTTTACAAGACCAAGCATTTTACATCTGAAAGGTTTTTTTAAGCCTGATAAATAAATGGAATTAAGGAAAATGTTTTTCCTTCGAAAAATATTTCCCTCGAACAAACGAGCCAAAGAATTCTCTACTGAGGTTTGAAACAAATGGGGATTGGAATAATATTCCAAAGCCTCATCCTCAGCGGGTACGAAAAGTTATATGGGTCATTCGGTTTGAGGCGGCTTGTATGTATGGACGAAGCGACCCAATGTCGAGAAGTTTGCTTTCTTTACGTGGAAAAGGGGCAAGGGATGGAGCTTCTATGCAGTTCTACAGTGACAAATTAATCGATGATTCAAGCACAGACCATTGTATAGTCTTCCCTGATGCCATGCGTAAGGTATTTAACTTTTGTAACGAGAATAATTAAGATAAAAAGGAGATTAATGTTTAAGAGTAAATTTAAATAAAAAATTAATATTTTAAAAAATTTAAATAAATGATTAATTTTTTATAAAATCCAAATGAGAAATCAACGTTTTATAAAATAATTTAAATAATTTTATGAAATAACTATTAAATTATAGTCTTATAATAATCGAATTTCTTATTTAAACTATTTTATAAAATACTGATTTTTTATTTAAATTTTTTAAAATATTAATCACTTATTTGAATTTTTTTCCATTGTAATCCTACCACTTTCTGCAACATGTAGTTATTAAAATTTTTCAAAACTTCCTTTGTAACATCACTTGGGCATGAAGGTTTAGTACATATGAGTACACAAGAGGTAGAAGATATTACATGGAATTACTACATTAGACTATTGATAAAAAAATAGATTAAAAATAAAAAATAAAGTATAAAAATTAAAAAGAAATAAAAAGATGAAAGACAAAAAAATATATAAATGTTAGGATATTCTTAACCTCACTATTGGCTCCATCCTTAACCCCAACACTAGTCACCATGATGGAACATGTAAAGTGATAGTTACAAATATACGTGAAAACTAATTACTATTGTTGTAACGTCTTAAAATCCGAGAGTGCTACAACTCGTCACATATCCTCGTCAGTTAAGAACATGTTAAAATTCTAAAACCAACTACAATCTCTTTAATCACTTCTAATAATCCCTCATCATATGCAAAACAGTATTTTTTCAAATACATCAAATTGAGTAACTCACAGACGAGTCACTTTAACCACAAATATGGTGAACAATTAGATATTGATCTTCTATAATATATATAACTAATCGTTGCTCTTTCCTAACCCGATAATACCAATTTCCACACTTGATGCAAAATTATCAAGTTAACCTGCAATTGCAAAAAAATAAAGGAATAAGCCAAAGCTTAGTACAGGTGTATAAACATACACGGATGTCAAGTCTATATGTGCGTATAATACAATTGTAACAAAATATAAACAAACATCAAGTTAATTATCTTTAATTTAAGCCAGCAAATAACAAAAGATACTCATGATCCCATCACATCTTAATTTTTGTCTACATATATAAGTGAATATAAATATACATTTTTTTTTAAAGTTCTTTACGTCCAAAGTTTAGATATAAAAAACCTAATATTTTAGTTGTGTCGTTCCATGTGAAAATCCATTAGAGAATCCTTGCACATAATCAATAGTTGCTTATCTAGAGATCTGTCACTGCGAGCCCTTAAAATGAGCGGGTTAAGCAAAATCAGTAAACCAAAATAATTAGGTCGAATATAGATTTAGTCCGATTTGATTACTAATTTCTATTAAACACAAGCAACAACCAACGGTACGTACTTGAAATCGCTCCAAAATTGAATACAATACTCTGATCTCAAACCCGAACAAAAGTCAGATCTCGACAAAGGAAATCGAACATTACGAATCTAAAAGGAAGTAGCACGTTAACTTTTAGGCATTTTAAAACTAAGTCCTACTTAGAAGTTATCTAAGAGCTTATAATCTAAACAATTAAGGTCCTAAAAAAATTGTTGAGTCAAATAATAATAACATAATATAATTAAACTAAAAAGTTGATATAACTATATATATATACATAATATATAATCACTTTTTATAGTAACTCGTAAAGTACATAATATATATAACATATTTATATATATATATATATATAAAGAAGTATAAAATGGACATGTAACTAGAATACTGAATAATATAGATTATCAAATTAATATTGTAGTATATCAAATTGATACTTGAGACTCATGTAGAATAAGATTGTTAATATATTATACAAATAAACAGAAAAAGTGACCCAACTTAAATACAATAAAAAACAAGAAATTAGCCCTAACATATATATCTAACCAAAAATACAAATTACTATAAAATATATATAAATTTAATTTTTATATAAAATAATACTTTATAACAAGATAATTGAATAATTTAAAAGTAATAATCGAATACTAACAATATTTAATTCAATACTAACAATAGAAATAATGAATAAAATAATAATAATAAGATAATATATTATGTATACGGTAACGAAAATGAATTGGAAACGGTTCGTAAATTTAAATCGAGACGAGATCACCGGGTGATACGAACGAAAACTTAACATAAACAATAATATAAAATTTATAATCCGTACAAATCATACATTTAAATATTTAATTAATAATATTTATCTAATTAACTCGGAAAACATGGAAATGTAGACAAACTAATTCAGCCGGCGTGAAACCCAAAACGAATTCGGACGCCGGTTGTATAGTGATTTGAAATCAAAACAAAAAAAAAAAAAATGGTCGCTGACAAGCTTAGCTTCGGAAAATTGGGGGCGGAAATCGATATTGGAAAAGGAATTGAGGTGGGGCTAAGAGCGAAATGGAAATGTTTGGTCAGGGGTTTGGGTAAGAATTGAAGGGAAAAATGGCGGCAGGAGAGATGTGAGCAGGGAGGTGGGTCCGACGTCAGTATTTGTGGCCGGAGTGGGGATTCAATGAAAAGAAGGGGATGGGTCCAATTTGAATTTAATGATGGGGAGGGGGATAAAGGTAAGAAAAAAAAAAATGCTGAGAAAGAGAGAGGGAGTAACGATGGTCTGAGAGAGAGAAGTGAGAGTCGAGAGAAGGTGGAGCTATTGCGGCCGGAAGAAATGAAAATAGGGTGGGGTAAAGTTTTGGGATAGATTATTTTAGGGTTTTTTAGAATGTATGGTAGATTTAAGAAGAAAAGGAAAAAAAAATTAAAATAAGAATATTTATATTATTTCGGATAATAACTTATATATAAGAATATCGTAACGTAAAATATTCATAAAAAAATTATTATATCTTATACATAAAATATAAAATTTAATATATTTAATAAGTATATAAAATAAAAACTTTAGGATAATCAAATGAGGACTTTATTTCGATTTCTAATAATAATTACTTAAGGGATTTTTATGATTTAAATAAATTACTAAACTAATTAGCGTATTTCAATTATTTCAAAAAGATTGTGAGTATAACTTAATCATAGAATATTTACAATCTAATAATCGTAAAAATAAGTGAGGAAGTTGAATAAAATCTAAATATTAATAAATCAAGAAATAAATAAAATTAAGAGAAGTTTTCCTAAACTAATAGTAAATTTTTTATAGTCGATATCTTACCAAAATATGCAAATTGGACTTTTAAGATGATGCCAAAAGCCAAAGCAATTTATTTCTACCTATTTTAAACTCAAATCAGTTTTCGTTAATATATTAAGATGAAGAATAGGCAAATTCAATGTGTAGTATGCATGCGTACATTAATAGATGAAATTTTGCACTCTTGATGACTTTTAGTGTTTAACTTTTTGGAGTCATTTTGGTAAAGTAATAACGTTTGTGCGATGCTTACTAATGTTTCTAATACAGCAAATGGGGAGGAGTAGGTTTTTGTACAAAGATCTTAACATCAACAGTTAGATAAAGCTAAACTGGATGAACCAAATATATCAATGATAATGGTCGTCAAATCTTTTTTAAAGTGAACGATTAATATTGAAACCTCATCTTCTTTATTAGATTATGGATGATCATTATCAAACTAACTGTAATCATTTTCTAACCGCGAGGATCCCACTAGAGTACCTTCTATTGAGAGCATAAACTTGCTTAAGCTTATAAAGGAAGAAGCTCACTTCTTTATAATTATACGCTTAAGGCTTATTAAGAACATTTGAAGCCTAAATGGACTAAAAAAACCTCTTTTAACCTATTTTTGGTTCTGCAAAGACAACCAAGCAAAGCTATGAGTAGAAAAACCAATTCAACAACCTAAATTGTAGGTTCATTAAATCAGATTTCCCTTAAATATTCTTAATTGGACTAAGTTCCTTTAACTCATTAAAATAGTTCATTGAGTTAAAAACTCAATTACTAAAATAATTTTCTATAATCTACCTCATAATAAAAAGTTTTTTTCACGAAATCTAAGTGGTTTTTAGCATTTCATTGAATAAATTTTCATCAGCTGTTGTGAAGTACTTGTCAGACACTAAGTCGCTACTAATTTCAATTTCATAGCATTGTGCAATATTTGCTACTTAGTGTGGTATGTTCTGGTCTTGCAGTCATTTCGTAGCCCCCAATAAATGGCCTAAACTTCATGACATGATATTGATAATCTAGATTTCTGGAGTAATTCATTAACCTCTGCAGAAAGATAAATAAGCTTGCGGAAGTCTAGGGCTCTAAATTTTTCCTTTGACGAATATGAATTATGACCTTACCGAATTTCTATTCATTTCAACTTGTTGAACCTTTCATGAGGTAGATTAGGTAATTCTAGAAATTTTGTCAATGACAATATCAATTTTCTTCACCTATGGTCTCTCAAAGATAATATATATATATATATATATATATATATATATATTTTAGGTACTGTTGATCTAACTTTCCATTTGTTAATGAGTGTTGCATGAAAAGCCCCTTGCTTTTTTTTTTTTTTGAAAAATATCTTGACCAAGCTTTAGTAAAATAAACACGATATTATGATGTTCCTTAACTTATTGAAAGGCACTATATATGGTCGTATATATACGATAAGTGGTGTAGATGCTATCATGATAAGTCGTTGATGATGATTGTTAGATTTTTTTATTTTTTATTTAATAATGGATGGGTGAAATTGAAGTTTTCTTTTTTTTTTTTTATAAGAACATTGACTTTGAGATGAGGCTTGAGTTTAAGTTAGGCTAAGCATAAGTCTTCTTAAACTTATAAAAAAGAAGCCCATTTTTTCATAATTATAAGTTCAGTCTTATAGAGGGTATTTAAAATTCGAATAGACTTACAAACCTCCTTTTAAGCCTATTTTTTGTACGTGAGAAAATTTATTAAAGTTCAAAGTAAAAAAAAAAAAGCCATTTCAAAGAACTCTATTCCAAACTTATTAAATCAAATCTTTTTAAATTATTTTAATTAGGCCTAGTTTTCTAAACTATCACAAACCCCATTAAATTAGTCCGTTATATTTTATCAAAATTGTTCTCTACATTACAGTTTATTTGAACAAATCATAAACCATTTACAAAGTCATATCAACCCAGGATGCACCGGCAACGTTGGTGATCCAAAGCTAATTAGCTTGACATGTTCGTGAAAGAAAAACAATACGTAATTTATAAATATGATATATTCACGAAAGCCATTTACATGAATTTCATATAAAGTCCAACATTTCGAAAGTTTTAAACTACCGAGTTAAACGTACTACACTAGTTTTCGATTCCAAAAGAAAAGCAACCAAAAGGCCTATTTTTGTAAGCTAAAAATAGACATACAATACAAATTTGAAAGATTTTTCTTTGGTCTCACCTACTATTTTTATAAAGACCTCATTAATTTAATATTTATCGTACTTAAACCATTAAATTGATTATGCGGTTATCGCTACATTTTGGACTTTCGCTGTTGGATAAGGACGGCCTCTCATGGTCTCTAATTTAGGTTGACCAACTCATTACATGCTCCTTCAAATTTAAAATTTCCCTAAATTTTCTTATTCACCCATCCACCACCACTCCACGACTGTCAGCCACTCATCTCACCACAACATAGCTTATCAACATTTTCCATTCGCAAATCTCATTTCCAGATCCATGCATTGAAAGTAAAAATCCGAATTCAAGAACACATACACATGCTAGAGAAATGCCCCATTTATAGCACTGTTTTAACTCCACAAACAATAGACCATAACCTTAATTGCGCCTATAAAAAGCACCGTCGACACTTTCCCTACCTCCATCCTCTTCCGAAGCCTCCCTTTCTCACTCTCACAATCGGCTTCTTTGATGGCTTCTATGTTTTATGAAACGGTATAGATAGGGTTCTTAGTGCCATTTGATTTTATAATTTTGCTTTCGTTTATCTTTTGTTGTTGTTATACGATATGATTATTTCTCGCTGATGATCAAATTACGATGACGACTCCCATATTTCCATTCTTTCAAATTCTGATGACAGCGAAAGAAAGGAAAAATAAAAAAAATAAAAAAAAAAATTCTAACGACAAATCCAGGCATTTGTCTGAGAGAAATTTTTTTCCGTTTTATAGCACCAATCTAAGGTTGAATCGGGCCCAGCTTTTAAGGGCATCAGCCCAGGTCAACTCGTTAGTCCATGAGCCGATTGTTTTCTTCTTATTTTTTTATTTATAAATTTCCTTTAATCTTATTTATGTATTTCCATGAATTAGTGTAAATAATTTTTTGATCAATCTCTTTTTTTTTACTTTTTTTTCTTGAAAAAATTGTAATACTTAATATCATATAAAGTTTTAACGATAAAAGTTGTAAATTTTATTATATTTCGAAATAATTAGTTTAGATCGAGTGAGAATAAAGTTACTTTAATATTAAAATACTAAGTAAAGTTAACTAAAAAGAGAGAAGTTGCAATATATAAAGAATGCCGATATCTCATTTGAATCTCAAAATAAATTATCAATATGGAAAGAATAAAATTATTATGTAGTTACTAACTGTAATTTCTTATGATATTTGGTATGTGTTGGGAAATCGAAAAGTAGCAATAAAAGACATGTAAGTTTTTTTTTTTTTTAATATGAGAGGGATGATTAGCCTAAATTTGCGAGTCGACTTGATCAGTTCACTAACTCTGCGATTCAGCAGGTTTGGTCAACTGAATCGCTTAGGCCTTTAACGTCTAACGGTTCGTAAGTTAATTCATGTACGCCCACCCTCGAGCCGGCTCAATTCAGCGGCCCTTCGAGTCGATTTTAGATCAATCCACAGATCGAAACCAGCTCTTACATAAGTCTAGTCATAAGTATATTGGTGCTTGTAAATAGTATTTAAGTGCTTTTAGAGTCAAATGTTTTGTAGTAATGCGAGAAGGGACGATAAGAGAGAGAAGAAAGCGATAGGAGCCAAGTTGTGTAGCAATGCACATTTTATTATACGTCTATCTCGTATTTATATTTTTATATAACCAAACAACCTAATAAGCTATTATAGCTTTATTCCTTTTCTTACGAATTTGAATTTCATACTTTCTTTATTTCATTCAGTTAAATGAACGGATTACTAATATTGGTGCTAAATCTTAAAGCCTCTGGACTCTCTTTTTGTTTCACTATTTGCTTAAATTTCTCTTAACTTTTCAAAAATACAAGCAATTGTAGAGGCACTTTTATTATTATTAGTTCATGTAAACTTATAAATACACTTGTAAATTTCTAAGAGATGAATTTTCCATATTCTTCGTATTCCGAACATAATTGAATAATTGATAGCTAATTATATATGGAATTACTTCATTCCTATATCAAGGTAAGCTTTAGGAAACTATGCTCGCGCACCTAGAACTTCCTAACCATCGTCCGTTATTCATACATTGAATATTAATTTAATGTCAATTAAAGCTGAAAGATTTTGCACTCTCCTAAGTTGAGCGTGTGCATACGATCCAATTAGATAAACAGGAAAAAGAAAGCACTATCTGTAGAGCTTTATTATGATTCTCAATTATAAATCAACCATTCAATTAATTGAATGATATAAATATTGATTTTTTAATCAAGATTAATCGCATTAGATCCTTTATCTCTAAAGCTATATGTATAACATATCGTCAAAAAGGAAAAAAGAAAAAAAATTAAAAAATAAAGATGAGTGGGTTTTGGGTTGGGGTGGGGTTGAGAAGGTAGTAGCCAATTGCTGTAAAGCCTCTTGGTAAATGATGATGAAAAAGGAGTTGAGAAGTTAGTAGCCAATTGCCTTAGAGTCTCATCATCTATCTCTGCAGAACCTCTTGGTAAATAATGATGAAAAAGTAGTTTTAATCATTAAAGAAGCTTCAATTTAAATATAAGGTGAATTGATAAATGATATAAAAATATTTATAAAGTTTTAATATCTAAAAATATAAATGATATTTTTCTAAAATTAAGTATTATTATAGATATTTATATGCTATTCATCTAAACACATAATATATTATTATTATCTAATCGTTTTTCACTAGTAGCACAAAGATTTCAACCTCCTTAAAAGTTCTTTAATGGCAGTTGCAAAGTAATATATTTGACCCGTTTGAAAGACTTACCTATGACTACGCTTCTCAGTTCTCACTCCAAAGATTGTTAGTTCTTTGTAAATCCTTACATTTTCGTAAGGTATCGAGATTAAGACTTCCTGTAGATTAGCCTATAAAGAGACATGCTAATGGGGGTTCTCTATACCATTCAGTAGGTCATTAATGTATCATTCGCTTTTTACTCTCGATCCTTCCTAGATACATTACAACATTCTCTAAAATCAATTTAATCTAGAGTTGGAAACTAATAATAGTCCACTTGTTTGTGGGTGCCAGGGAGCTGCTGCTATTGCTTTATGTTATAGATTATATTCGCTTAGCAAATTTAAAAAAAAAAAAAGAAAAAACTCGATTACAAAAGGTGTGCACGTTATCATTTATGATTGTACGTAGAACTTCAAACCGGTTGAAAATTTTCACTAAAAAAGAAAATATGTACAACCGTAGCATTGTTGTTGGAGCTTCCAATTGACCGTACCTAAATGGATGCATATCAAGATAAACAAAGAACTAATGGAATTAAGTATTTTGCACTTAGTTCATCCACCTTATTAGAGTCATCATGCCGGAACCAATTCTAGCAACCCTTGAAACTTAGTTTTCTTACCTTTTGTAGGTATACTATCACCAAACAAGGATTTCATAACAACAAAATGAAACTAAGTGAAAAGAAATTTACAATTTATTCTCCTTGGGTCTCGAGTTTGGGAGTTGATCACATGATTTGTTGAGTAGTGTCATGACATTCATAGTCCCATTTCTTTTTAAACAATCATAAAGCGGTTGAGTCATTGCCTTGAAGAGATCTAAATCAAAATCCTGACGTGTGTCTAACTTTTTATTCTCAAACAATGCACAAAGCTTGTTATAGTGCTCGAGTTTAAAATCATGTGCCTCTTTATTGAAAAAGGATATTAGAAACTACAAACCCATATTCTATTTAAGGATATAAATGGAATAGGTTTAAGACAGATCATAGAAATATACAATCCGTCTGATTTTTTAACAGGATTTTAAATTTAAGTCAAAATCTTAACGAGTTTTTAACTTTATGCTCATAACATATTCTATTATTTTAATAAAATACTCATTTCTCAACATGCTAAAACTATTTAATTTTTTTTATATATTTTTACCAAACAACTATATTTTATTTCAATAGTCATCACGTGGAAAAGTGGTTTTCATTATTTACAATACACGAATAACAGGATGTGAATTACGAGATCAAATCTTTCATTTTTCTAACTAAAACCGTGGTGCAATTTATTTATTTCTTTTTTATTTTTTTTTTGAGCTTAAACAAACCCTAAGGCACTTGAACTTATGCAAAGCAGTGTAATTTTAATATGTCGAGTTGTCAACATGATTTCATTAATATAATCAAACTGTGATGAAAATTAGATCAAAAATAGCCTAAGGCTTTGTTGTTGGAAAAAGATAAAATTAATGCGCAACATGCGCTCGGGGCAGGAGAGAAAAAGAAAAAAAAAAAAAAAAGCACGCATGTGTACTCCCAAGATTCAAATTTGCAACCTCTAGTATACAAAACCTCATGCTTTTAATTTGTTGACCTGTTCTTTGGCAATTAATGGAATTAATTTCCATTTAAGCGATTGGTGGTGTCGCAGTTAACTTTGGGCCCAAAGAATTAGCCCATGTCAAATGCACCATTTTCTATATTTATAATGAGTCTAGGATACACACATACAATTTAAAAAAATAATAATAATAATTCCATTTGATAGAATTATGAATTTAGTTTAATCTAAAGTTTAACTTTATAAAATAATCAATTTAAATCCGATTAAACCCTTCATTGAGGTCACCATTAAATTATCAATTTTTTTAATAACTTTAAGAGCGAAGTAGCCCGATCAAAACTAGGAAAACTAATTTTAATAAAAATGGGCCCTTTGTGTTGAAAAATCAAATTATGCTAAATTGTATATACATATCTAGACTTCAAAATTTGATTTGCTTTTGGAAAAATTATTTCCACTGCACCATGAAATGAATAAGCCCCAAAACGATATGCTTTTGAGATTTTTGAATTTTCCAAATTTTCTATATTTTTTATTCTTCCTTTCTCTTTTTTTTTTTTTTCTCTTCTATTTCTTCATCTTTTTCATTATCTTCAATCTTTTTCATTTTTTTTCCTGATTTTTTCCCTTTTTTTTTCTTTTTTGGAAAAGTTCCCTTTTTTTTTTTCTCTTATTTCCAAATTTCAGGTTCTTCGTTTTTGATATATTACAGCGGATGAGAAGGAAGGTGAGGAGAGGGTTAGAGATGTGCATCTATAATATTTAATATTATATGCTTCAAGACTTGCAATTGACAAGAAATCCGAACTCATCACGGAATGTTTCAGGACGACTAGTCCATCCATGGATAAGGCGAAGGCCATAAGCCGAGAACGACAATGAGACACCATGTGATGGCTCGGACGGTGTCAACTCGGGAACTTATACCGTGCAGTCATATTTTTTACGGTATCAATTTCGCTCCTTATCGTACCATGGTTTAATATTTATTAAATTTAAATAATTAAAATTATAATTAATTAAATTATTTAAATTTAATAGGCATTAATTAAATAAGAGGTAAAACGAAAAATACTAAGAATCTCTAAAAAAATATAAACAAATCAATTCAATGCAACTGAAATTATGGGTAGAGGACAAAATACAATCATTGATCTACTGGAAGGGTGAATTAACTAGGCCATAGACACGAGCCTTGACCTTTTCTAAGCTAGACTCGGTCAAAGGTGCAATTTGAAGACAAACGTTCTATTAAACATACTTAGATAAATTCATTCGGGATTTTGTGAAGTCACATAAAAGTTGGTAAATTGGCATAAAAATTCATAAAACACCGGTGCTTACTGCTTCTCATTTTTGTAAATTTACTTTAGGGTTTGTAACTCACCTAAGGAAGCAATTGATACACCGGATTTACCTCTTTATTCATTTTTCTCTATGCATAATTATTGTGGGAGCATGTATTATAATTTACATAGTCAGCAAGTGTAATACGATAAAATTTTTTTAACAACTTGTCATCTAAACACCGAATACGTCGTAATGGTTTCTAGAAATATTACAATTTAACATTTCTGAAAGTTGGTAATTTAATTGAAAATTCGTTGCGATGATGCCATAAGTTCACAAGTCTATATTATAATTTGTTATTTATTTTGTATGAAAAACGATGAACAGTGAGGAAAGATATTGAAAAAGCTTGTTGAAAATTGTGCATTTGATTTGATGAATACTTATATCATTTGTCCTTACACCATTTAAATGATAAAATCTAAGAAAACATTATTGATTCATTATGGATTCTTGATAAATATTATCAATCAAATTTAAAAAATTTTAAAATATTAATCATCTTTTTTATTCAGTCTAATCGTCTTTCTATAGATATAATGCTAAGCTTCCTTGATTCTTCCTACGGTTTTGATTTAAGTAACAGAGTTGTCATATTAAACCAATTTTGATACCCTTTTTAAGTCTCAAATCAGCAAGCAAAGATCTCGAAACAATAGCTTGTTGTTCATAAAACTTCCTTGGTACTTGATATTGTTCGTAGCAAGACAACTGAATATATAGTTTGTCCTCACCGTATAAATTCTTACATGCGAAAAGGGATTTTCCCATGTGAAAATTAGTATACGTTGATTGTGGTTGTTAAGAGTGACTCCTTTGATAACTTATTATTATAGGAGTGTTTTAAAGTTCACGTAGACGGTTCATTTGAATCGAGAGAGAGACAAGGGGCAACTGCATGAATAGTTCGAAAAGCAGGTGGGGGTGTGGAATGTGGCTTCACGTGCTGGGTGGATGCCACCAATGAAGAACAAACCGAGAGCCTGGCCGTTTTGAGAGTGGTTCAATTAATCAAGGCGTAGGGATGGAGCAAAGTAATTATCCGATCGATGCAGCTAATGTGTTAAACGCAGTTAACAAGAGCCTGAGTTCTATAAGTTGGGCTTCATTTGAAATTGTGGAGGAAATAAAGAAAGAGCTGCTAGGTGTTAGTGACATTTTTATTACTCATATTTCTAGAAATACCAATGTAAGTGCAGATATATATGTCTTATGGACTGGTGGCTTAATATCCCATCTGACCTTTTTAGATTACTCTAGTTAAATTATATTAGTTCTTTATAATATTATAATGTGACTTGAATATGAATGAAATTATTTCTGTTTTTTATTAAAAAAAAAGAGAGAGAGAGAGAGACGTGCTCAAATTAAATAGTGCGAATCATGTTAGGTATAATTTTATAAAAATCCAAAATTTGATGGTTTTATAAGTTTATATAAGATCTATATAAAGATCTTTTACTTAAAGTCAACTAATTAGCAACTTGCTAAAAGTCAACAGATAAAGACAGTCAGAATTCAATTGTAATTTGCATTTTAGGCTCCTCAATGTGTTTAGTGGCTTTCCAAGAAATAGGTAACTGCCTTATAACCTTATTGCACGAGAAAAAAATAGACACAACCTTCTCATTCAAAGAAGTATGGCTCGTGGAAGGAAGAGCTCCAAGCTTTTATCTATTTTGTGTACAATAAAAATAGCTTTTCACTGTGTCGTATGTGGGGTGACAGGTGATTTTTCCACGATCCCTACGGGGTTGCCGTGGCAAGAAGGTAAGAGGATACATAAGGCTATAAAATCTGCCGATGATAGACAGCGATGTATTGAAGGGTAGGAATGACAATTCGCATTGGCTGTGCGCAGCCGTCTGTATTTTATTTTACAGCAAATTCATGTCAAATCTCAAAAGATATAAAATTTAATAATAATTATAAATAGTTAGTGTACAAGTTATAGCCGTGTACATTTATGTTGTAATCGTATCATCCATATTGTGCATCGTGTCAGTTTTATACTCTATCGTAGTATTTCAAAATATATTAGATTCATATTTATTTTATCATATCGAGTGGGATATTATCAACTATATTAAAATATAATAAATAATTCATTACTAATTTATGTATCAATAATGTGGGTTAATTTTAGACAGGATATATAATCCTATGCCTTCATTTTGTTGATTTCATTTTTCAAATTTTCCTTTCAAAATTACTTAGGTGATAAGTCAATTACTTCTACTTTCTTTGTTCATTTTTAATATTGTGGAGGTGTTAAACATGCAAATATATTAAAATGATTAAGCCCAATGGCCATTTTGGGCAATTAGTTGGAGCACATTTTGGTTGATTCGAGGTGATAACGCATCAACTTTTCTAGAATTTTTTCTCGTTAGAATGACATTTTATTCAAAAGCCTATTCATAACATCCATATAATAACATCATCAGTTTATCAACATTATCATTAACTTACATCAGCGGACATGCACATAAAATACAACTCTCTTTTATAATTTATGACATACTAAATTATCATAAATGGCAGTATTTTATTTCCTTATTTATTTATTTTTATTTTAATGGAAGCTTCTAAGAGAGAAGAAGAGGATGGAGAAGGTTTCTCTCTTCTTTTTTTTTTTAATTACGTATTTGGCAATTACTATTTTAAAAGATGAATTTAAAGTAGATTTGTGTATTAAAAAAAAAAAACCTGGCATAATATAGATGAATAGACTAGCAATTGAAACGAATTATGTGAGAATATTGGATGCTAAATAATAGTAGTTCAAATTAAAATATAAAATAATAAAAATACTAAATTTTGATGGTTATCGATAGTTATTAATACTTTTTGACTTAATAATATATAAATAAACATGATGTGATAATATCAACATAAATACCAAGATGCAACCGTATGTGATCTAATGCTAATATTTCACAAAAGAACAACATCCAAGGTTCACTCAAGCTAGAGCTAGTGCCACCACATAGAACTCCGCCCTTTGCTTCATCCACCTGGGTGCCGCAACACCATATAACACCTCCAGCTATACATAAACTTAAAGAGCGATATTTTTGCTGATCGAAAGAATATATAAAACCTAATTGTAAAATAAAACCTAATGGTTAGGAGACTTCAAGAAAAAGTTTATTTTCTTTAATGTTTTATAGATTCAGCTTATGGTTCGTAGAAGTATTCTAATCCGTAAAAATGCTCCTTAAGTTTGTAAAATTATTTAAAAGTTCACAATACCGTACACTATAGTATTGATTTGACAATTTAACTAGAGTAATGGATGGATAAGCTCAAGGGTCATGATCCACCCATTTTGAATTAGATTCTATATAAAAATAAAGTTCACATTTAGAATCACATATACGACAGCTTTCTTAGGTACCACGTTTTAAATGAATGATGTTATTAAAATAAGTGATTCAGAAGCCTATCAATTTATTCTCTTTTAATCAGAGTATCATATTCCAATTGACGTAACATCTCGTCATTTTCCAAAAATTTGAAAAACAACTTTAGTCGAAATTTTCCTTTAAAGTTCGTAAAAGCAATTTGAATTCATTATGATATTTATGGGTTTTCAAAATTGCTTAAGAATAAAATTTTTACCATCTAGAAATTGAATGATCGAAAATTTTGTAAATGTGCTAAATGTTTTCATTCAAAAGTCTGTAAAATTGCTAGTTAGTTGTAAATCTGTTTTAGTTTGTAAGAAAGCTTTAAGGATAGCAAAATGCAATGAAAAGCTGGAAAATATCTCAAATATTTACAATGTAATTTACAATTTTTACGTGAAATTTCCTGTAGAACCGTTTCCTTAAAAGTACATAAATACCCGTGAACTTCATAATTCTAATAAAACGCTTGTAAATATCAATAATTTTGTAACAGCATTTTAAGTTTGTAATCGTTGTTAATAAATAATTTGTCATTTCACCGGAAAGTTCTTAAATCAAGTCTCAATTCGTAAAGACTCTTCATTCGTAACAACAAACATTTCCAGTAAAATTATCTAGATGCTATAAATCTCAATATGTTCGTAAAAACACTTTAATATTTGTAATTTGCTTCAAAGTATTGTAAAACCACCAGATGCACATAAATTTCTTATAGCTCGTAAAATATTTATATAAAAAGTAACTTACCTTGGTTGTTTGTAACAATGATTATGCTGCTAACATTTAAGTAAATGTGCAATATAAATCACTTAAAACTCATCACATGTTTAAGAAAAGCTGGTCCGTCCCCTTGACAAGGCGAAGACCATAAATAAGACTGACGACGACAATGAGATACCTTTATAGTTGGACCGGAGTAAACTCGAGGCAACTTAAAACCATGGGTAGAGGAAAAAACATAAAATTATTGATCTACTTGGAGAGTGAATTGACGAGGCCATAGCACAAGCTTTAACTTGTTCAAGTCCGTTTTCCTTTTCTTCTTTCCCTACAAAGGAAATAATTCAGTAAACTTAATTAAGATTTATAAAACTATTATAATTTAGTGATATCCCTACTAATTTTTTGTCAAGATAAATCAAAGTTCGGTTACAAAGATTGCAAGAAATGTTAGAAGCAAGCAGTAGCACCAAAAGGACGTGAGCTTTTGAAAATTTTCATATCACGGTGGGTTTTCTTTTTCTTTTTTTCTTTTTTAAGATGGAAAAATAAAATCAGAATTTTAGATAAACACCCATATCTTACTTCACACCCTTAGACAGTGTAAACTAATATAGATCGTATAAGTTTTATTTTTTTTAACATAAATATAAAGTACAGAGAAGAAAAACATACGAAATTCAGGTATCATGCAATAATTAAAATAATATATTTGAGACATACGACACTGTTAGAACTATATAACGATTGAAGTATTTTTGTTATGCTTAAAGAGAAATATCTTATTATATATCCTTCAAGATATCACAGATTAAAAAAAAAAATATTTAGAAGATCAGAGAAATAAAATAATTTTTTTCAAAATAAAAAATAAGAAAAAAAGAGAGGGAATTATTACTTAAAAATATGTAAGGCCTTTACGTGTCCCAAAATACTTTTCTCTTAAAATGGTTTTGAATTCGTAATTCCGTAGTAGTTCGCAGGTACACAAAAATTATCTCTTAACAGTACTAAAGAATGTACTTTAATCAAAGGTTCGTAAAGAACTATAAAGTAGTAATGACGCTGTAATTTCGTAAACCTATGTTCTGATTCGTAATTGTTTTGAAAAAGTTTGTCATTTTAATAAAGTCCGTAACTGTTCTTCTTTAAGTGAAAAACAATTTAAAAAAGAAAAAAAAAATTGCTCCAAATGTCGTAAAATTGCATTTGTTCCTTTAGCACTTCAATTTATGTGACGTACTTCCGATTGATGTAAAATAAGTTAAATAACTTCATAGAACTCTTATAGCACATAACATACCTGTAACAATTGTAACGTCTTTTAACATGTTCATAACATTGATATCTGGTTATAAACGTGAAATTGAAGCCAAAACTGTAAACTTCTTAACCATGCCTAAATTTATTGTAAATTCATAAATTTATGGAAAAAAAAAAAGTTGGTAAATTTCTAGCAACCCGGTTAGTAAAGTATCTAATTATCTATACTTTATAGATTCATTCACCATTCATAAAACTATTGTTCGTAATGAGGACCGAACATGTAACCGTTCTTAACCATTTAGATGTAAAGTATATATAAAAATCATAACTCTCAGTTAAATGTAAAGAAAAAGAGAATTCCTCAAGATGAAAATTAGCTTCCGTTCAATGAGGACGTGACTGAACTAATTACGATTCAAATTATTCGACGGATGAAATTAAATCAAGTTAGGCTTAATTTCACACAAAATCTAATATTTTGATGGTTTATGAAGTTCAATGTTTGCTAGCAACTTGCTAAAAGTCTTCTTCGATACACGAAAAAAACACGCTAAAAGTCAATAGATGAGTTGGAATTTGGGCGTGTACATTGGCTTTCCATGAAATAACACAAGCACCTTATCACTCTGTCTGTCCTCTCTCCTCTCTCTCTATATATATAGAACTGCAGGATGATACACAATAATCTCATCACCCAAATACCAAACCTTTTACTGTTCAAGGAAACAAATAAACACAACCTTCTCATCTCAAAGTAAGAAGTAAAAGTAGAGGTGGTACCGGTAATGGCTAGTGGTAGTATAAGTAAGTTCTCCGAGGGTTCTCATGGGATCAAGAAAGGTAAACGCAAGCGTTCGTTTCTATTCAAGATACTTTTCCACGGTGTCGTAAGTACGGTGACTGGTGATTTCTCCACCATCATCGGGGAGTCGCTCTTGCGAGGAGGGAAGCTGATAGCTAAGGCTATAAAATCAGCCGATAACCAAGAGTGAACCATTGAAGAGCAATCCAATCTACTGTAGCATTCATCCACGTGCCCAAGATTTTAAATAAATTTTAATGTGAGTTAATTTTGGGTGGAGTGGATATATACATATGGAAGAATTGGAAAATTGTAATGTTTGTTAGTGGGATATTATATATATATTACATATGGAAGAATTGGAAAATTGTAATGTTTGTTAGTGGGATATGTATTCTTATCACTTCTTTTATTGTTGTGTTCATCCATTTTTCCCTTACAAAATTGAGAAATGACGAATGGTGAGAAAAAAAAAAAAAAAAGATTATGAGCATCATGAAAAGCTATGTGAACGAAATAAAAGCACCAAGAAATTATTTTTCTTTAAAAAAAAATTATCACTTGAACAATAGTCTAATTTGCAAAACATGTAATTATTAATAAACTTTCTCAATTTCTTTTTCTACCATTTATCAATTCTCTTGAAAATTACTTAAGCAATAACCTTTATTACTTTTGCTTTTGCCTATATGGGTAAATCAGGATAAACCCTTCCGATCCAACCCATTTAGACCGGAGCCCCCAATAAAACCAATCTGAATCATCTTATTGTCAATTATTGTACTCTATTATGAAGAAAAGGCCACAAACCTTCATAAGTTCCAACTCTAAGCTGTTAAGTACATTGCTCTAGAAGATAACATCTTAGCCCAAATACAATCTAAGCACCAATCACTAGATAAACAAAGGGACAAGCAAGATCGACCACCTGCCATTGAATAGTTCAATCCCCGATCACAAAGTATAAACAAATCTAGCATATAAGTACAAACCAATCCTTCTAAAGGTCACAACCCAACCTCTTGCCTCTCTATAAGTATACAAAAGGAAGCCTCTAAGCAAAGCTAACCATTACCGAAGTCACATCTCTAAACCTTTCGCCTTCCGATAAGCATACAAAGGCAACATACGGGCATAAGTTGATCGTGGAAGGTCAAAATACCAACCTCTCACCTCTTTAAGGCATACAAAGGAAGCATCCAAGCAGAGCCGACCAATACCAAGGCCATGCCTCTAGATCTCTTGCCTTTCAATAAGCATACAGAGGTAGCCTAAAGGCATAAATCAACCTTTACAAAGTTCACATCACCAACCTCTCGGCTTTCTATAGATACATAAAGGAAGCCTACATGCAAAGCCAACCATTACAGAGGTCACACCTCTAGACCTCTTGCCTTTCGACAAGAATACAAAGGCAGCCAACAAGCATAAGCCAACCCTTAAAAGGTCATAATCCTATATGTATAACCTATTGGAAAACAACCCTTGCAAAGGTCATGTTCACAAACCTCCTCATATTTTTTAAAGGTACATGGGGCAACCTACAGTTTAAATGATCCATATAGACTTCGTTTGATATGTATTTTTCCTTCTTTTTATTATCTTTTTTTATGTTTGTTTCAATCTTACATTTAGTAAGAATAAGAATTAAAAAAAAAATAGAAATATAATTCCATTTATACCTTTATTTTAAAATTACATATCCAATAAATCTGTATAAAGTTGAATTTATCCACCTTTTACTTTATTCATATTTACAAATATACCAATTAAAATAATCCTCTACAATGCGTAGAAAATATTCTTTTCAAGATCTTTTATCTTAAAAATATACATAGATTTTTATTTTCCAGTCTTGACATTCAAATCACTACCTTCATTATAGTTGTAAAATAAAAATAGATAAGACACTGGTTAAGTAGCTTTCTAAACATCAAATTTCAAAAAATATACAACA
The DNA here is from genome assembly GCA_024138005.1 of Lumnitzera racemosa. Lineage (NCBI taxonomy): Eukaryota > Viridiplantae > Streptophyta > Magnoliopsida > Myrtales > Combretaceae > Lumnitzera > Lumnitzera racemosa. The sequence goes on along the minus strand of JAMXBC010000002.1, from coordinate 102,238,925 downwards.
AATATAGATAACATACGAACAAGAAAAAAAAAATAATCCAAACAAAACCATAACAAGTTGTATGCAAAAGACTCATAAGTCAAGTGCCCCTACCTTTCAATAAGATTGGGGAGGGAGTTCTCCTACCAAACTCTGTATGTAATAGAGGTATCATCAAATGGGCTCATATCCTGCTATAGCTTAATAGCATTAATATCCTAAGGTTGGGTAAAAAAGCTACGAACCATGAACCAAATTATAAACCAAACTAATTTGAGCCGAAAGATCGATTTTTTTGCAATTAGTTCGATTCAAGATTTGGTGTGGTCTAGTGTACTTGAGAAACAAATCAAATTGATTAACTAAAGCAAAGATAAACATATAACTAAAGTTGATGGCACCTCATGCTTAGCTCGCTACTACTATATCTAGTACAAGAGTTTGCCAAAGGCGAAAGTTGGTCCAACTATATCTAACTCTAGTACTTGACTTATTATACTAATAATATTTGCTGAATATCTATCAAATTCTATGTTTGACTATATCTAAGCTTATAGTCATTATCCAATAGCGATTAGAGATACAATATACCATATACGGAAGGAAAGAAATTTGGGGCTCCTAATACAGATGCTGTTAGTAGTGCAAACCACATCTTGCCGTTTTTAATTCAGCAAGCTCTGATAGGTCTGTTAATTTTGTAATTATCAGTTTCATTCTGTTGTCTATTGCATGTAAAACAGTCCTCTTGCTATATTGCTTGGTTTTATATTTGCTCTTTCTCTAACGTTATTTTAGTGCCACGTGTAACTCTACGCTATTTATCCCTGCGCGTACATTATTCGATACAGATACATGCAAGTAAATAGAAATGGGCGTTACAGTTAAAAGCAGTATAAAATTCTTCATGACTGGAACTTGGAAGCATGGGACTTTTTGCCAAAATACGAAGTTTATCTGTTACTTTTATTATGGTACACAGTAATTAATATTATATATATAACGACAAGATATCCTCCAATTTTTTTGGTTTTTTGCTCTCGGTAAATTGATCTTGCCCATAAGAAGTTAAGAAAATAAGCCAATGGTAGACAACTACAAAATTATTTTGAAACGTGATTCTTGAATTTTAATATTATAAAGAAAAGGTTGGAACCACCGTTGAAATAAGATCAAATCAATTTTTTTAAATTAAGAAATTTACGAATCAAACTATATGATTAATTAAATATAAAAAAAAAACTAAAATATTTAACTCATTTCAAGAAAAAAGATAAATCATACCAAATCAAACTATATTTACCGTACGTTACTTCTACTTATACAACTGCCTCAAATTGCCGCCATTACTACTACTGAGGCATGTTTTACCCACTTCTTCATCGGTATGTACATATTGTTTTCAAAATGAGATCTACCGTCTAAAATATAAAACATCATAGATGGAGCTTTTATCCATACCATTAATAGATTTTACCATTTATATTTTACTCTTTTTTAATAAGGTTGTTTATCCTTTATGTTTATTTTACTAAGTTTCGGAAGATTTCAAGAAAAATTTCAAACGGAGCTTCCATCATGTCTTTTTGGAAGCTTATTTTTACCATACCTCTTTCCAAAATCTGTATGGTATAGACCCTTTTTTTTTTTTTAATTGGCCGATATGTTTCCCAAAATATTTTTCTCTTAAAATGGTTTTGAATTCGTAATACCGTAGTAGTTCGCAAGCACTCAAAAATTATCTGTTAACAGTACTAAAGACCGTACTTTAATCAAAGGTTCATAAAGAACTATAAATTAGCAACTATGCTGTAATTTCGTAAACCAACGTTGCAAAATTGCATTTGTGGTAAAAAAAAAAAAAAAAATTGCTCCAAATGTCGTAAAATTGCATTTGTTCCTTTAGCTCTTCAATTTACGTGACGTACTTCTGTTTAAAGTAAAATCAGTTAAATAACTTCATAGAACTTTTATAGCACGTAACATAATTGTAACAATTTTAACCAGGTTTAACTTGTTCATAACATTGATATCTTGTTATAAACGTTAAAGTAAGCGTGCTTTGTGCCAAAACTATAAACTTGATGAGCATGCTTAAAAATTTATTATAAATTCATAAATTTATGAAAAAATAAAGTTGATAAATTTCTAGTAACGTAGAACTTCTAATCTATACTTTGTATAGATTCATTCACCATTCATAAAACTATTGTTCATAACGAGGGGACAAAATTTTTAGAAAATCCTAACCATATTTAGAATATATATATACATAACTCTTAGATAAATGCGAAGAAAAAGAGATTTCTTCAAGATCAAAATTAGCTCGATTCATTGAGGATGTGACGGAACTAATTGCGAGTTCAAATTATAAAATGGATGAGATTAAATCATGTCAGGCTTACACAAAATCCAATATTTTGATGGATTGATGAAGTTCAATGTTTGCTAGCAACTTCCTCGAAAGTCTTCTACGTGCTGGGGAAAAAACGCCGGAAGCCAATAGATAAAAGACAAAGTCAGATTAATTTATTCAAATGCAAGTTGGAATAAAGGGTGTACGGTGGCTTTCCAATCCCATCAATCAAATAACAAACCTCAGAGGGCCGAATCGGTCTGAAACCGACTCTGAACCACTGGTTCTTGGATTAGTAACACGATGAGCTATCATCAGTCTATAAACTACTAGTTTCGGATTAGTTTAACACACTTGAACCGATTTTTTATTTTAATATTTAATTTTTTATTTATTTTATTAATTTCTTTTTTTAAATATATTAATAATTTATATAATGTAATCTCATTTATATTTTTTTTAAATGTACTAATTTTTTAATTAATTTTTGAATTAATGAAATTTAAACTTTTTTATTTTTTTTCTTAAATTTTTTTCTCATATTCAAGTCCTTAACATTTGATAAATTTTACAAAAATGACTTATATTAATTAAAATTGAATTTTCTATTTATCGTTAACATATAAAATTTATGATTAGTTTGATAATATTATTTTTAAAAAAATTATCCTTCACCATTGCAAATAAAATAACCTTGATATGCAGTGACTTACTAGATATTATTCAATTTTTTTTCCAACTTAATAGCTTTTTTTTTTCTCTTTCATTTTTTTTAAGGGTTGAATTGCCAAGGTCGACCTGCTGGTTCAAAGGAGGGTTGGCCTAGCAGTTCACGACCCACCGATTCGAGTAATTCTGTCTAAACGAATTGCCTAAGCTTTTAAAACCTAACGGCTCACCAAAGCAATTCGGCCCAACCACTACCGAGCCAGATTGGTTTACGGTTCAGAACTGACCCTTGCCCAAATTTACTTCTACTTTTAAAGGAAACAAATATACACAACCCTCTCATTTCAAAGAAAGTAAAAGTAGAGGTGGTACTAATAATGACTAGTAGCAATAGAAGCAAGATCTCTGAGGTTTCTCATGGGATCAAGAAAGGTAAATGCAAGCGCTTGTTTATTAAATGGACATTCATGATACTTTTCCACAATGTTATAAGTACGGTGACTGATGATTTCTTTACCACTATTACAGAGTCACTCTAGTAAGGAGGGAAGGTGATAGTCAAGGCTATCAAATCAACTAATAACCAAGAGTGAATCACTGAAGAGCAATCCAATCTACTGTAGCATTCATCCATATGATGCTTAAGACTTTAAATAAATTTTAATGTGGGTTAATTTTGGGTGGAGTGCATATATGACATATAGAAGAATTGAAAAATTGTAATAGGTGTTACTTTTGTGTGGATGTGTATTCCCACCGCCTTCTTTTGTTGTCGTGTTATCCATTTTTCCTTTACAAAATTGACAAATGACAAATGGTGAGGAAAAAAGATTATGATCATCATCAAGAGTTGTGTTAGAAAAATAAAAGAATCAAGAATTTTTTGAAAGAAAAATTATCTTTCATGCAAATTTAGGATAAATAGTGCAATTTGCAAAATACATAAATAATAATAAAGTTTTAGAATTTCTTTTTTGTCAATTCTCTTAAAAATTACTTAGGCGATAACCTTTATTACTTCTACTTTTGCCATTACTGAAATTGTCAAGGGATTAGAATTCAAATATATTCAAATTGTTAAAGTTAACGATTATTTGGGATAATTACTTGGATTAACGAAAGGAATAAAATGATTAAGCCTACATTTGGGAAGATTTAGAATGTTGTATTGATTTATTTGGAAAATGAACTGTTTGTAAGGGTTTTCGATAAGCTAAAAGTGTCACTTTTGAAAATTTTTCTTGTTAACATAATATTTCACCTAAAATCCATTCTTATAGCCCATTTAACATCATTACAAACCTCTCTATTCAAATCTATGACAAAACTACTAGACTTACTCTACAACACTTCTTGCATAAGTACAAATCCCTCTGCTCAAACTCAGTGATGAAACTACGAATCATACTATGCATCTATCTTATTACTATGCTTAGTTTTATCTCCTCAACACCACTAGCTCTATCACATACAAAGCCTTTTCCAACAACCTCATTTAGGCATCTCAAACTCGGTACCAATAATCTTAGCTAAATTCTATATCTAGTTTCAAAGAGTTCTCCTCAACATTTCTCCTACAATTCGTTACTAGTAAATAGCTAGAGAGTGATAGCCTAGCTATCGTATTAATATAACAACAACCAAAAGAGATGCTTAGAGATTACTTGGCTAAATTCACTGCTACTATAGCTAAGATTTTGAGTCTCAACATAAACATAGCACTTAAAAAGACCATTGTCAATTGTTCCAATCAATTTCAAAGAACAAGCAGCAAACCTTCACTAAGTTCTAGCTCTAAGCTGCTAGGTACATTGCTTTAGAAGATAACATCTTATTACGAAGATAATCTAAGCACCGGTCATTGCATAAACAAAGAGATAAGCAAGATTGGCCACTTGCTCTTGAGTGGTTCAGTCCTAATCATAAAGTATAGACAAGTCTAGCCCGTAGGTACAAACCAACTATTGTAAAGGTCACAACGCAACATCTTGCCTCTTTATAAGTATACAAAGGAAGCCTCCAGGCGAAGCCAACCATTACTAAAGTCATACCTCTAAATCTATTGCCTTTTGACAAGCATACAAAGGTAGCATATAGGCATAAGTTGATCATCAAAAGTTAGACTACTAACCTTTCACCTCTCTATGGCATTCAAAGGAAGTCTCTAGGCCAAATATTACCAAGACGATACCTCTAGATCTCTTACCTTTCGATAAGCATATAGAGGTAGCCTAGAGGGATAAACCAACCTTTATAAAGTTCACATCACTAGCCTCTTGTCTTTCTACAGATACATAAAGGAAGCCTTCATATGGAGCCAACCATTGCAAAGGTTTCACCTCTATACCTCTTGCCTTTTGACAAGCATACAAAGGTAGCCTGTACGCATAAGCCAACCCTTAAAAGGTTGTAATCTTGCCCTCTTTCTCTCACTAATACTCCCCATGCCAATAGTACTGACCTTAGGTGTCTCATAGCTTAGCACCAATCAAAGATTCTACTGCAACAACAAACTATAAGAAGGTAATCTATAATTATTTAATCGGTAACCTTTCTATCCTACCAATAGGAAAGTTACAATCAAGTTAATTAGACATGCATATAAAATGTAAACAAGCACATGAGATACAAACATCATATACAGCCTATTGGCAACTGTGTAAAGCACAACTTCATGCCCACCATTACTAAGGATAGGAAGTATTTAGGCACATCAAGACTCGAATTTATACATCTATCATCCAAATAAGCATAATCTCTTCATTGATAGACTCAAAGCAATAGATAGGGCTCGACCTCAAGCATAATCTCCCCAAAGCTATGTAGATCCCAAAGGTCAAGGTAAAAACATGTCACATCAATATGTCGTACGATAACAACAATAACATATATCAAAATGAATCCAACATGCATGATCTCCCACTTCACTGCATAGTGCTAACACCCTTTCATAATAATATAGAAATATGCTATACGTGATCGATTTATATTAATATCAAATAATTATTATTCCACTTTATAGGTGACTAACCAAAAATATAGCAGACACTCTTAAAGCCCTATTTACTACTACAGCAACCAATTCTTAGTTTTAATAAATTAGGGTATTTTGCCACTCAAGTACGAACAATACAATCATATGCAAATGCCCTAATTTCCTCCAAGAATAACAATTTATATAAGTATGGTTAATTAATGCGCTACATTACAAACACAAACCAGATAAGATAAGGGTTGATGTACTCACTTAACCATGAAGTCTAACAATCCTAGTAGTCATCAACTATGTCAATCTCAGGGTCAGCATCTCCTAAATAATATAATTAAGGCATATAAGTATTGTACTTATACTAACTATCTACTCTTTCTTGTCTTAAATCCTCATCTTAATTACTTTCGTATTTTGGTCATAACTTCTTCATTCTACATCCATTTTTAATGATCTTGTAGTTGTTTTCAAGTGTCCTTTCATTTGATGGGGTTACTTTTGGGCATTTGGTTTGGTAAGGTTTAGGTTTGGGCTTAATTAGTTCGTTGACCCAAGATGCTAGTTTAGTCATTTAAGCGTTTGGACCTAATTTTGGGTTTTGAGCTTAGTTTTTGCTATTAAGCCCTACACTTAATATTTTGGGCCTCCATTTAAGTAATTTAAGTTGAATTTTTCTGCCAAATCTCTTAGCTCCCAACTTAGGCCTTAATGTTTCTCTTATGAGCCTAAACGGGCTATTTTTTCTAACGTAAGCCCTTAACTCACTAAGGGGCCTATAGAGAGCATCTTAAATAGGCCTTAGAGTTTAATGGGCCTCTTATATATTTTCTTTTGAGTCTTCTCAAGTAGGATCCAAATATGGTCATTTAACTATTAGGCCTTAATCTTGGGTCTTTTAGGGCTTTTTAGGCTCATTTTGCAATTTAGGGCCTTAAGCCCAATCTTGCCTATCTCTTTGGGTTTAAGCTTACTATTAGCCTCAAGTTTGATCCAATTCTCTAATTACTAAGTAAGCTAATTTAGGATTTGTCTTGTTTTGTTTCTTTAGCTTAGTTAGTTCAAGGGTCTTACACGTGCACCTAGGGTTTTCCTTAAGGTTTTATGTTTGTTTATAGTTATCAAATTGTGTACGTGCTCGAAACTTAGGGTTTTAGGTGATCGATGCACTCGATTACTTTTAGCGATTACTTTAACCACATAATTAGGATTTCTTCATTACATTAGGGTTTTTGGTTATCCAATTAGGGTTTAATAGTACTTCTCAGGTTTTGTTATCATTTTAGGGTTTCTCGAATATTAGGATTTTAAGAGTTTTAAGCATGTAGTTAGGGTTTTCAAATTTTACCTCCTCTAAGGTTTTTGACTTAATATTTAGGGTTCAATTCTTTTTATTTATGGTTTTCATTATTATATTTAAGTGGTTTTAGGGACTACCCAGTGACTTTTTCATTCAACTCTACTTTTGGTTACTAAAATTCGCAAGGTTTACACAATCATCACTTTTATCATAATTATGAAATAGAAACAAATAAGATATAAATAAGGTAGTTTTTCAAACATCTGCCTTTAAATAGATACAGAATAGATATAAATTATATTCTAATAAAAGAAAAAAAAATCTAAACAAGACCATAACAGGTTGTATGCAAAAGACTCACAAATCAAGTCACCTTACCTTTCAACAAGACTTAGGAAGGAGTTCTACCAAAATCCATATTTGACAGAGGTACTCATTAGATGGGCTCATATCCCATTAACCTACTTCTACTTAACAACATCAATATGCTAGAGCTGAGTAAAAAAATCACGAATCAAATTGTAAACCAAACCTAACAGAATCGAATGATTGGTTTTTTTGCAATTAGATTGATTTACGGTTTAGTGTATCTAATGTATCTAGAAACTAAACTAAAAAAATCAAAGGTAAATATATAACTAAAGTTGATGGCTCTGCATGCTTGGCTCACTACTGCTACTGCTACTGCTACAAGACTTGCCAAAGGTAAATGTTGATCTAACTATATATAACCGTCATACCCCAAAGCGATAGAGTCGTAATAGTCTCACCTTGCAAACCATTCTAAGATAAAAGTTGAGCTTACGGTTGCTATCTTAAACTTAATCTACACAAAGCATCTACGACTAATCCACTTTGAAGTAAACAGTTCATAAATCAAATAAGTGATTTACTTATGATCTTAAGAAAAATACATACTTGCATTAGAACAATCTGAGTATTTACAAGATTTAACAACCATCTACTTAAGTAATTTGTAAAGTAATACTAAAAGTTTTAAAGATAAATCTAAACTTGAGAATGTATCTGTTCTTCAGTTTATATCTTCACTCTCTACGGTCTAGTAATTGTTAGCTTCAAGGTAACTGTAAGTCGCTTCAATGTAATTGTAAGTCACTTCCTAGCTAGCACCTGCAACAAAGTCTATAGGAATGTGAGTAACCACAGCTTAGTAAGTTAGGTTGGAGACTTAAACTATACAATAAACACAAACAAGTTTATCGATCAAATCATTAAGTGCAATGCATATTTAAACAAATACTATCGCACAGCGTTGTTTGACCAGTTGTGAGATTAGAGAAATTGCATCCGCTCTAATCCGGGTTGAGGAGTTTCTATTAATGCAACAGTTCACGACCAAACCTAAGCTTATGCAATGAAAACATTGCTCCTCTCGCAACTACTTTCAAACCATTAACTTCACCTTCTCCACGACCTCATCTCCTGTCACTTAGTTCAACTAAGGATGAAGAAGGGACCAATTATGCTATCCATCGCTATCCATCACTATCCTTTTCGAAGGGGTCGGCATTTGATTAGAAAATTATAATGTTCTCCTAATGGATTGCTATGTATATCCGATTTATGATTACAAGTCATATATTTGATTAAATCCAGTTTAGGATGATCAATCATTCTATAAAAATCATACAAATACAAGTTAAACAGCAGATCAGCATCATAATCAACAGTTCAGAATAAATACATGCATGTAACCAACTATCTAACAAACACAATTAAGTACAATTCAAGCCACCGAGTATTACAAATTAGTACTCCGAAATATAGCAATGTATTAATCTTAACTCACTTGAAATCCTCAATCACTTAGTCACTCAATTGGTGGCAAGTTGACTCGTATTCGTGTATCCTATAATATAAATATGCTTTTTAGTACTTATATTTAAATGATACATATTCTAGGTTATGATTTAACCTAATTCTTCCCATATACATAATAGTTATTATTAATTCATCCTAAGGTAGTTTAGGATTCGATTTTCGAATCTGGTTCTAATTTAAGTTCTAAAATGGTTCTAATTAAGGATATTATACATAAAGCCTAAAAATGTGATCTAAACACAAATGTAAAATTAATCACATTAAACTTGAGTATTCTAATATTATGCTAGGTTTTAATTCAATGTTCTAACTTACTTAGGATAATCTAATCCTAATTAATGTATTAAGTTTACTTTCAATATGAGAAAATTTTATATTTTTAGTATAATTATGTAAAATTAATTTTTGTACTAGATTTAATATGTACTGATATTATTATTATATTATCCAATTTAACTTATTATTTTATATTTATTAAAATTCCAACTTTATATATTACTAAATTACTCACAATTACTCACATTTACTACATAATTCCCATATTAATTGCAATTAATACTCCAAATGTTAGGATTATATTATCACATCAGAGATTAACATCTATAAACATCTAATTACCTTCTAAAGTAGTAATTAGTCATTTAATTAGTTAATTAGTCCCAAATTACTCAATTTTCTCATCATTTTAGGGCTAAAAAATTACTTAAAATTTTCAAAAATCAATTTTTGAAAAAGAGCTTTGTGGAACTATTTAATATTACTTAAGTAGTCTACAAAAAAAAAATCAAGCTTACTCTTAAGCCTATTTATTTATAATACTAAATATGCTCGATTTTGCTTAATTTCTAAGCACCTTATATTTACAGACATAATTAAAATTAATGACTATTTTTCCCTAAATTTAAATATAATGAAACATTAGAATAACAAATTTCATAATTTTCTAAGCAAAATTAATAATTTTAATAAATTTTACAAAATCAAGCTGGCATTGGACTCACCTAGCCGTTGGGATTCCAACTACTAGCGGCGGCCCTAGGCGTATCAACTAAGTTGGGTGATGGTGTTAGAGTGGTGTGGTGGCACCCGTTCGTTTCTAGGTGGCCATCAAGTGTGGTTTTTCTTCTAAGGCCATCAAGTGTGGTTTTTCTTCTAAAGCCATAATTGCACAGTTTTTTTGTAAATAACCCTAACCTTTAATATTTCGGTTCTCTCTAATTTTTCTACTCTCCTAGTTGACCAAATTAGCTTTTGAAAAAATTTGGAGTATTTATAAGGCTGGTTTGATTTTTTTTTCTCTCAATTTCTAATTGCCAAATGTCCTTATACTCTTCCAAATTTACTTTTTGTTTAGTTAATTACTATTGGTTACTTTTATTTATTCATGCCCAAGCTACTACGCCTCGATTTTGGAGATTTCTTCATTTTTCCTAATTTTTCTTGATCTTTCCTTAATTAATTATAAATTTTCTTTAATTAATTAACCTTATTTTATCTTGTTTCGCATATTTTAAGTAATTACACGTATTTTTATCTACAAGTAAATACATATTTGGTATTAATAAATACTCTTAAATATTATTTAAGTTATTTTATGATTTTTAGTATACATATAATTTATCTTCAGCGATTCATTAGTTATCGAAATGCATTTTACGTATTTTCAATAAATAACGAGTAATATACTTAAAATTTATAAATTCTACATTCTCTTATTTTATTACGTATTTTCATAAATTCAAACTTACAGAATCGTTTTTACTAATATTCCTAGCTTCGTCGTAGAATTTAGGCTGAATTGAACAGTTTACTTGATCGCACTAGATTTTACGAACTGAATTCCGAGTAGCTAATCGTGGAGCTTACACTAACTCTAGTACTTGACTTGACATACTAATAATATTTACTAAATATCTATCAAATTCTATGTTTCGCTAGATCCAAGTACTAATGATGTACCTTAGGCCATATGGATTCTATTTCATTTAATTATTCGCTTTTTCTTTTTATGATATGACTCGTTTTATTTAATAAGTTATCATCGGCCGTTTAACATGATAAAATGATTCCTTGAATATTTGTTCAAGCTTATGTCATTAAAGCACATGACTTTTATAGTAAAACCATAAAGGAATGAGAACATTATTCTAAATTATCTTTAGTTGCTTGTTACATGAGTAATAACGAATTAAGACTAGTATATTGGCTGAATGGTAATCATGTTTTACTAATTATAGATATGAGATATCAATCCAACATATAAATACATGCAGGAGTATATTGTATTAGATCGACCCATTATAAGAGTATTGTATGAATTGATTTGATAAGTACTACCTGCTGTAGTGTTATTATAGTCCTTTGACCTAATGATATTATAGATTCCTATATAGTAACTTCTACATTTTGATTCAATTATTTATCATGTTAAACCAGATGATTATAAGATTGTGATTGGATATGGAGTAAACTATATGGATAAATATGAGTGTTCGTAAAGAAATTTGTCCATCTCATTAATTTGAAAAAGACATCTTTTAGACCCCTTGAAGAGTAAGATTGAGAAAATACATGGTTGTGCTCAAATAAATTAATAAGGAGTTATCAACGTTATTTATTTAAATCAATTGAACTCTGAATTTAAAAAACAAATGATTAAACAATATAAGAATATCTTGATTCACACCTTATGTTGAAACATTAGATATTATATGATAAAGAGACTTAATAATTGACTACTTAAAAGGTAAAGTCAACTCGTTGACTTTCACTTAATTTGAGTAGGCATAATGTCTTACCAAAGGCCACTTATGTCTGGTAGGTTCAAAAGGAGCTTTAGGCCTACTATTAACATTAGGTAAACCTACAAGGTTGGATACAAAGAACAAACTAAAGAAGCTATAGGAATTATTGAATATTTATTATTCTTAAATAGTTTAAGAATGATAAATAATAGTGCAATATATTAGATATTATCTTTAATATCTTGCAATATATCTCTTAATATCTTTAAAAATATATCAACGCTCCTCTATATATAGATAGAAGTGGCTTTCTATTAGAGTTACACTAATACTTGTCATTAACTTAAGACCCATAGAGAAAGTCTATAAACCAAAATAGAGAGAGAAAAACACAAGAGATTGTGAGTTTATTCCTACGTGGTATGAATATAGATTCACCCATGAGTGCTAATATGTTCCAGTCTGTTTAGGCAAGTTCATTCATGTATGGATACAAGTAGAGAGTGTTCACATTTTGTAGTACTTGTAGATCTGCAAATCATTGAAATTTGCAAGGACTAAGACAAAGTAAATTCATATTCCCTTCTTGATTTAATTGATACACATGGATCCTAGGAAGTTTAGGGTTAATAAGATTAAACGCTGCATAAATCTATGTTTCATAACTCTAAAATCTAACACTAAGCTTATAGTCATTACCTAATAGAGATTAGAGATATAATATACCATATATAGAAGGAAAGGAATTTGGGGCTCCTAATACAGATGCTTTTTGTTGTGCAAACTACATCCTATGCCATTATAAAGTCATCAAGCTCTAATTAGTCTATTTATTTTGCAATTATCAGTTTCATTCCGCTGTATATTGCATGTAAAACAATCTTCTTGGCTTTATATTTTCTCTTTATCTAATGTTATTTTAGTGTCTCGTGTTACTCTAGGCCATTTATCCCTGTACATACATTATTTGATACAAGTGCTTACCAGCAAATAGAAACTGGCGCTAAAGTTAGAAGCAATATAACATTCTTCATGACTGGAAGCATGGAATTTTTTGCTAAAATAAGAAGTTTATCTGTTAGTTTTACTTATGTCACACATTAATTAATATTATATATATGACTATAAGATATCTTCCAATTTTTTTGGTTTTTCGCTCTAGGTACATTGTTCTCGCCTAAAAGAAGTTAAGAAAATAGGAACTTGGTAGAGAACTAGTAATTAATGTTGTGAAGTGTGATTCTTGAATTTTAATATTACGAAGGAAAGGTTTGAAGACCCAAACAAAACCAAACCATCTTTTTAGGTTCAAAAATTTTATAAATCAAACCGTATAATTTAGTTCAATTTCGAAAAAAAAAAAAACGAACCATGATATTTGGTTTGGTTTGGTTTGGTTTAGTAAGGGGGTAAGCCATACCAAATCGAATCAGGCGCATCTTACAATGTCCTACATCCTAAGATAAGCTCCTAAAAAGTAAGCATCATAACACAATATTCTACCGACTGATAATTAGGTTAAGCCATCAAAAGGAACTACTATAAAGCCTACAATAAGGTACAATGCTCAACAAGTGTTTTACCCAATATAAAGTTTAATCAATAGATATTCAACTTAAGAAGTCAAGAAACAGCTACCTCACTTTGCAAAGGAAAAATTATTCATTGTAGCAAGCCCAGTAGCACTTACAAAAATTATGTACATTAGTAAAAATCAAATGGGTAGAGGATTAAGAGCTCAAGAATTATATAAACCCTATGGCATCAAAATATCTACAATAGAAGGAAGATTATGAAAAGCACCTTTAGGAGCAGACCGACCACCAACATCCAGAGCAAGATTAGATGGCCATTTCCATCATTATTTATAGATGTCGCTACTCAGTGAAATCTAAGGAACTAAAGGCACGAGAACCCTAAAAAGGCCATCTTTCGACACTCGCTTGGTGAGCCAATCGAGAATAAGTCTAGGGTACCTCTTCAGAACACATTCCCCAAAATATTACAATTACGCCTTGCCAAGCCTCGCCTAGTATAGCATACAAAACAGAATAAAAAATCAATCTTGAATCCCATTAAAGACAATCATAATGTCGATAAGGATTAGAAAATTAAGGAAAAATCTACTGCTGCTCCAAACGTATCCAATAAGTGTTAAAGTCTTCAATTCCTACCATAAAAGGATAAAGGAAAAGGTGAGACTTTTGTATACCAATGTGGCCAACTTGGTCACATTACTTATGTGGTATTGATACATCACCTTGCTTGATTGTCTAATAACCTTCTTACCAACACTTCAATAGATCTTACCTACCACTAACAATAGTGTCACTCCTACTCAAGTATCCATTCATCTCAGCTTATTTACTATATGAGCCCTCTTCCATTCAGCTTGGCGCCTCCGTATATAAGGGGGGCAAATATTATAAGTGGATTTTGGATAAGCAGGCCCCACAATGTAAGCTTAATCCACCTCATCTAAAGCCTCGGCATCAAAATAGAAGCCTTACTAAAACAACCACAAATGAAGTACTTTCACCTAAATTTGGAGGAGGAGGGATCCATAGACCTCAACTACCTAACAAACTTGATATAGCCCCTCTAAGTAGGCGGGGTTTTCCACTTTGGAAACTCTCTCTTTACTTTCTCTCCCCTGATGGTAGATTATTCTCAAGCTCCTTCACTAACTTAAGCATCAAAGTGCAAACTCTGGAGTCACCTTCAACATCTCTAATAATTTACATCTATTCATCATGCAAGATAACTTTCCCTTCTATCTACATTATAGTAGCCATGGTATCTTGATCGAAAATCAACCATCCACCGTTATATTACTTATTTGTATTCTCAACTAAATTCAATACATCTAAGAAGAATGTTTTAATAAAATCCCTACCCATCTTGTCTTAAAATCGTCTTATTAAGAGTTCTCGCTTTGCATGTCGCAGTTTTATTTCTATATAAATTATGTTAAACTAGTTGAAAAGCCCATGCAATGCGTAGATAAAAGTTTAAATAATTATTATATCTTTTTTTTGAAAAATAAAAGGCATAAATGTAATCTAATGTTTTTATATATAAAAAAAAAAAACACGTTACAAGTTATTTAAGTAACATAAGCTTCTAAAAATGAATGACTAGTTATATATGACTTACTAAATATTTATTGGAAAAAATACAAACTCTCTCTCTCTCTCTCTCTCTCTCTCTCTCTCTCTCTCTCTCTCTCTCTCTCTCTCTCTCTCTCTCTCTCTCTCTCTCATTATTAAACTAGTTGTAGCAATATCTATAATTTTCATAAAAAATCACTTAAGTTGAATTATGACATAGTATCACATTACAAAATTATTTAAACGATTCAAAATAATTTGCTACAATATAATATAAAAGGCAAGAACTTCCAAAATTATATTAAATATGATAAAAAAAATTATGGAAATATAGTATTATTGACATAAAAATATAATATTGAAAAAAATGAAAAAAAATTTGTAACTATATATTATAATATGATATGATTCAACAAAACAAATTATGAAATACCATAAAAAGGAAAAGATTTTATGCTATTTCAACTAAGTTATGCAAAAATTGCAACTTGTCATATAAACATCAGCACATCTCCATAAGTATCATTTTTTTACATAAATGGAATGATTTATACACAAATTAAAAGAAAATAATTTTTAATATCGATAAGATCAAAATGATAAAAATAAAAATATAAGTATTTTATGAAATTAAATGATTAAACAGTCATAAAAAAATTAAATCATTTTATATTCTCTATTGTATATATCATATATCTATAGTTAGTCATATCAATATCTTCCATCATCCCATCTATTTGATAGAAAAACAAAATAAATTTTTAATTATCTCATCATACTTTCATATTACAATATTAAATTACTTTTTTAGTGTTTGAATGTAATAGGTTAGTTTAGAACGAAACTTATCATTTTTTACATTAATGATTTACTTTTACTTTCACTAGTCAATTTTTTAAAAATTCCAATTAGTTTACTTTAATTTCCCATATAATCTTGATAATTTATTACTCCTTAAGTTCCTCAAAACATAATAGACATATGAGCTTTTAGATTTTAGATTCTTATAAATATAAAATGTTAATTTCCATCTCTATTCATTATCTCTTAGTTGTTCTAATTCCTATTTTTATACTTTTATTATTTTTTTAATTTTCATAGATCATTGTTACTCTAATTTCCCGAAAAACATCTCTTAGTTGTTATTATTTCCTATTTTCATGCTTTTATTACCTCTTTAATTTTTATAATTTTTTTTCCCAACTAATTTTGAGAAATCATTTCCTCATTAGGTTTCGCTAAAGGGACACAAAGATTCACCATTTAAAATTTCTATAGTAATTAGATGTAATTTCTTATATCCATTATAATCTATTTATAAAAATTGCATTAATTAATTTCTATAAATTAAACTTTGCATAAAGTACACAACCATCTAAGTTCCAACATTTCTCTTTTGTTGTTTTTAATAATATCTCTTACTTTAAAAGAAAGAAAGTAAGTAAAAGACTTCAATTTCTATACCATTTTTCTTTCTTTTTTTCTAAATTATGTCAATAAAATTAAATAATCCCTAACACATATAACTTTACAAATTTAGAGGGGCCAACTTTCCCATATAATAACATCATATTTATTATTTGTCGTCTCAAGGATCTTACCGACATTGATTAAATAAAAATTGAACTTCGCATAAGTGGTAAGGCTTACAAAAGAGAACATGGTAAGGATATATCGAGGGGGTCGTCCGACGTGACCATTTTGGTGCTTAAAGTTAGTTATGGGTATTTGGAGAATATGAGAGCTTAAAAGCAATTAGCAACCATAAGTGTATAAAGTATCAAATAGTTTACCGTTAGATGTATGGAGGTTGGACTTTGCACGAGTGGTGAGGCTTATAAAAGAGAACATGGTGAGGATATATCGAGAGGATTGTCCGGCGTAGCTATTTTGATGCTTAAAGTCAATTATGGGTATTTGGAGAATATGAGAGCAATTAGCAAGCAAAAGTGTATAAAATATTAAACAATTTATCATTGGATAGTGGTCTTGTATTTATAAAGGAGTGGTGCAAATAATTGGAGAGCAGTTAGTGGATAGAGCCACTTCCATGAGTATTAGAGAGTGGGTATATGATGTCTGACGTTATACGGAAAAATAGGAAAAGGTTATTGAATTAGTCTTTAAGCTTTATTCAGAATCTTCTAACTATTGGAGACTTGCCATAGTTGAATAGGTCAAACTCTTAAGTTTAGGCTGAAAGTAGCCCAAAGTAAAGAATGACCCTAAGAAGATTGGAACAAGCCTAAGGAGCGTATGTTCAAAAGGCCCTATTAACAATATGTATGTTGAATTATCCAAATTTTCATTTTTATCTATATTATTTAAGACCCAATACCTCTTTAATGTCTTTAATATCTTTCCTATCATTTGCGTTTTCGAATATATGAAGATGTCATGAACAATTATACTTATTTCTTTAAATCCCATATTAAAATTATATCCATAATTTTTAAAGGAGGATACATTTGGATTTCAAACAAATTTGACAACATAACTATGTTATCGAATAAAAGAAAATTTGACATTCAACATTCTAAGAATTCAAAAGTTAATTATGTCATAACATAACAATGTTATCCAATAAAATGTTTTAGATATCAATTACAATTAATAAATGCCTACTATATGTAATTAAAGTGTTTATTTTTTTAACTTTTTGTTGTTAATAATTCATTTCAATTTCCATTAATACCAATTAATATCAAAACCTTTCAAACATGATTCTAATGTGATATTCCATATGCATTAATTACCAAAAAATAATAAAATCATACTAATGTTTAAAAAATTATAAAAATTTTAGGATTTATATATAATTTTAAAATTTTTAGGTCTTTGTTGTTATGAGAAACTATTTTTATATTATTTAAAATTTTCAAAAAATTATAAAAAAATTAACATTGCAATTTACAATTTGATTGCAAAATAAAAGAAGTTTTGAATGACTATATTTTGGCACATGCATTATGGGTAGGTGACTCGCTGGTGTTTGCTAATTGAAAATGATAATAAGATAGATATAGATGATGGAAAAGTGTAATATATCTGAGAATTAACTATAAGATGAGATACAAGAAAGGTAAGGAAAAAAATGAATGGAAAATAGTTGAATGCAAACGAAATTAGTAAGACAGGGTTAGAAAATTAAGTACCCTAAAACGACATCAATTATTACCCCCATATATCAACTCTTAGTAAAGAATATGTTGATTGATTTTTATAAAACAAATCTTCCATAAGTAAAAAAAAAAAATGAATTTTGACATTTTCTTTTGTCCATTTATCTCTTAATCAAGAAAAAAAAAAGTCATTTCATATATTCCTTAGTTATTTGTTTATAAAGCATATCTTATAGCTTATGAATATTAACAAATTGAATAATCCAGGACACCTTCAACAAAAATAAGGAGATATAGGGAGTTTGACTCATTTTCTTCTACCAACTATCATATAGTAGCACCATTTATACTTAAAATTATTCTAAATTTTTTATTTTTATGCCTCCTAATGCAGTTGAAATGATAATAAAGTCAGTATGGGTAAGGAAAAGTACAATATAATATCAAATAAAATCCATAGGAGATACTTGAAATAAAAAATAATTTATTAAATGCAAAATACAAAAAATTAGCACAAAAAGGCCAGAAAGACATTAAGTACTCTAAATTATATATTTCTTTATATCCTTGTTAATAATCTCTTTATAAAAATTATGTTGACTAATTTTCACAATTAAACTTTCCACAAATGGATGCATTAAATTTCCAACTTTTTCTCTTATCCATTACCTTTCAAACAAAAAAAAAAAAAAAGGATAAAAGTGAAAACCTAAAATAAGGAGATATAGAAGGATATAGATTAAGTCTCCCCAATTTTCTGATATAATACGCCACACTTTAAATTATTCTAAATTTTATGTTTTTATTTCCCCTTAATGTGATTGAAGTGATAATAATACTAATACTAATACAAAAACATGCAAGACATTCTTTAAAAAAAAAAAACTGTATAATGAGATACTTGAAATAAATGAAATAAAAAAAAAATCCAAGCATTGATTCTAGAAATTTGTCGAATGGATATTATTAAAAGGAAGTCATAAAGGACATCAAATATTGATAAATTACAACTAATCCCCCATCTCTCTATGTGGTAAAATTTTGTACAATAATATAATGATGTATATATATTTTATAAGTAATAGAATACTAATAATAATAACAATAAATGACACCATATATATGGAAATAATGGAATGAAAAAGATACTTTTATCTACAAATAGTCGTTGTTTTTGCTATAAGAGGTGAATTAAAATAATTGGAGTTACAAATAATAAAAGTTACAAATAATAAATTGTATGAATTAACGGCAATTCAGACCATATAGAAAAGAAATTAAAAAGCCCTCTTACACTTTAACATTATTTTATAACAATGAAAATTTTTATTGCAAATGAAAATAACAATATCATAAATGTAAAATTCAAACATCCATTGATTAGTAATTTCTTTTTATTTAAATTTATTGGTTTTTTTAACTTCATAATAAATACCTCAATTAAAACCATTAATGTCAACCTTTTTATACAACAATCTTTATATAAAATTCAACAAATAATTATACTTATTTAAGTTAAATATTACACAAATAAAAGAATTTCAAATGTAATATGAAATTGAAAAAATAGTAAAAATTACAACAAAATAATATAGTATTGCAACAAAAATCATATAGCTTCATTATTTATTACAATAAAACTCAATTACAAACTTGAATCATAGATTACATCAATTATATGATATTGTTATGGAATTTATATAGATCCAATATTTATCTACCTACACTATTAAAATAGTTAAAACTACACGTGTAAAGTCCTTTATCAATCCAATTTCCATTGTCCAATCTAGATCCATTTCCCATTTCATTTTCACTTGAATAGCAGACAAATATAAAAGCTAGTCCATAATGGGATATCAAAGTAAATAAAGTAAAAATATAAGAAAAGAAAATCATAATGTGTATAAAAATAAGAGAAATCGAAATTACCAACTTAAATTAAAAAAGTGGATGAAGCCTCCTTTCAAAATACAAAAAAGAGGGTCTATTATGAAATGAGGAGGAAAACGAAGAGAAATAGAGAGAATATAGACTTATTTATAGTAATAGACAATGGAAAATATTGGAAAATAATTATGAAAAGGCATTATGACTTGACAAAGCAAATAAGGGAAATACATTAATGATAGCATAAAATATGGAATATAAGAAAAAAGAAAAAGGTTCCAAAACCATATATTATAATATGATGACTCATTAGAGCAATTGTAATTTTCATGTTTGAAATTTTCTAAGCCTTTGGCTAAAAAAAAAAAAAGAAAGAAGAAAAAGAAGAAATTTTCTAAGAAAAAATTTTCTAAGCCATGTAAACTAAAGTACAATTATATATACCTATCTAAATCTAACTACGCCCTTCCAAATTTCTTAGTGCCTTTTATATTTTAACTTTAATGAGACTACGAAACGGTTCTGCTAAAATATCGAGAAGTTTACCTAGTTTGACTATTAACTTTTTCAAGGGCTAAAAACAAATTCTCTCTATGATTTCTATAAAAAAAAAATTCATAACTATACACATATTTAGCAAATTCCTTATATTTCATAACTTTGCTTAATCTCTCACAAATATCCTTTGAGTTATGTAACAATTCTGGGACTTTTCGTGACAACAATTTGCATAAGTTTCCCTAACTATACATGATAATATTCTATTTAATGTATTTCTCTTTTTTTTTGTACTTTTTGTTTTTCACCATTATCCTTGAAGTTAGTAAATCTGCTTAAATTTTTTGCTTACCAATGGAAGTCTAATTGCATTAACACCGATTAAATTATACATAAAATACACATAATCTTACACATAGTGGCAACTAATGCTCGATACTCGAATTTAGCAGAGCTTCGTATAATAATGGCTTGCTTTTTAGACTTCCAACTGATTAAAGAGCTGCCCAAAAATACACAAAACCTAGAAGTAGATCGCTGAGTATCAACACAACCATCCTAGTCACTATCATTATAAGCCCACACAAAACATGATCAGACTGATTAGAAAAGAAAACACCTTAGCCTAGATATGCCTTTGAGTAATGCAACACATGATCTAAAGCAATATGATCAAATTTCCTTGAACATTGCATAAACTGATTTAAAACATGAACCGAATAGGCAATATCTGATCTAGTAATAAAGAGATATAAAAGTTTACCAACCAGCTGCCTCTATCAAGTAGCATCAATAGAATCAAACATATCATCACAAGACAATTTATGATTAGACACAATGGGAATAGAAGACAAGTAAGCGCCAAGAAAACCGGCCTCCTGAAGCAAGTCTAGAGTAAACTTGTGCTATAATAACACAAGACCAATAGAAGAATGAGCTAGCTCTAAACCAATGAAATATTTCAGAATACCAAGATCCTTTTCCTTGAATTGAGAACTGAGAAAATACTTAAAGGCTTTTACAACAGCAAGACTCGTACTAACAATAGCAAGATCATCTACATAAACCAACACCACAATAAAATCATTACCTTGCCCTTTTGTAAACAAAGAATAATCAAAATAAGACTGGTGAAAACCATGATGTAAAAGATAAGCAGTCAACTTAGCATTCCATTGCCACAAGGCTTGCTTCAGACTATACGATGATTTATTAAGCTTGCAAACAAGATTAGAACCCAACTCCCCCTTGAGCACCAAACTTAGTGGGATATCCATATAAACTTCCTCATTCAAATCACCATTCAAAAGGCATTATAAACATCCATTTGACGAGCATACCAAATGAAAATAATAGCAAGACAAAAAAATAGTCGGACTGTTGTGTGCTTGATAACTAGACTAAAGGTTTCATTATAATCAAAACCTTCTTTTTTACCATAACCTTTAGCAACCAATCTAGCCTTGTACCTATCAATGGAACCATCAGCGTTCGTTTTCAACTTATAAACCTATTTACAACTTACCATATTTTTGCTAAGAAGCAAAGAAACAATAATCCAAGTGTTATTGCGGGCCAAAGCCTCAAGCTCTTCATCTGTAGCATTTTTCCAAGGCAAAAGATGTTTAGCTTGATGATAATGAGAAGGTTCAAAGTGCTAAGAAAGCTAGATAGAAAATGACTTAAAAGAAGGCAACAAAGAATGATATGACAAGACTTATTAAAGAGGTAGTGAAGTAAAACAAGCAACAAGATCGGGATCATAAGAATGATTAGTGTGAGCTAAGCTAAGAGTGTAGTGATAATCAGCTAAGTAAGAAGGAAGTCTAATAGATCTACTGCTATACCGAATAGCAAAAGGAACGAGATGTGTATGAGGGGACTATGTGTGAAGAGCAGAAGACTGTGTATAGCAATCGGTGGACTGTATGTAAGGAGCAAATGACTATGTATGGCAATCAATGGATTATATGTAAGGAGCAAATGACTGTGTATAGCAATCAAAGAATTGTATGCAAGGGGTAAATGAATATGTATGACAATCAAAGGATCGTGTATAGGTTTTACATGATTATGTGTAAGAAAAATGACTAAATAGATTATCAAAATAAGGAGAATCAATAGAAGGAAAACAAATAGAAGATGGAGGTGAAGAAGTAAGAAACAAAGAATGCAAGTGAATGATTTGAAAAGGAAACAAATGTTTTAGAAAAACAAGATCACGAGATATGAGATACCTTTGATCATGAAAGTCATACAACTTGTAACCTTTAACTCCATTAGGATAACCTACAAAACCACATGGATGAGCATAAGCATCAAACTTTGATCTGTTACGCTTGAGAGTAGAAGCAAAATGGAGATAACAAAAAACTCAAAAATGTGAATAAGAAGGAGATGTATGAAATAAAACTTGATAAGGCGAAATTCCACTAAGAACATAAGTAGGAATGTCATTTATAAGGTATGTAGCTGTTAACACTGCATCTCCCTAGAAATGCAAAGGCAGAGAAGATTGAATAAGAAGAGACCGTGCAATAGCAACCAAGTGTTGATGTTTACGCTATACTATACCATTTTGTTGCGAAGTTTCAACACATGAGACTTGATGAATTATGCCATGACTAAAATAAAGTTAGGGAAAGAAAATTCTTGACCATTATATGTCTGAATAACCTTAATTTGTTTATCAAATTGTGTACAAACAAGTTAATAAAAGGATGACATAAGACCAGCAACTTTATACTTGGCTTTCATAAAAAAAACCCATGTAACTCTTGAGAAATCATCTATTATAGTAAGAAAGTACTTATGATCCTCTATATTGGAGGTAGAAAAAAGGCCTCAAACATCCATGTGAACTAATTCAAAAGGATAAGTTATACTCATAGCATGCAAAGGAAATGGACATCTATGTTGTTTAGGTAATAGACAAACGAAACAATCAAATTATTTGCATTTAACAATCTTGTCAAGATTGTGTATGTGTTTCATGCAATCAAAAAGAAGGATGACCAAAACGATAATGCCAAAGATCAAAAATAGCTGGTACATGACCAATTACATGTGAAGTGTTGCAAGATACAACATCAAAAGAACAATGTAAAGGTTACTATACTTGCTGTTCCAAAAAGAAGAGACCAAATTTAGCTATGGCTTGACGAATCACTCCCTAAGTTAAAGAGTCCTAATAAATGAGTACATTACGTTGAGAAAATGTGAGTAAACAACAATTATTGATCAACAATTTGGATACTAAAACTAGATTCAAATGAAAACCCAGTACAAACAAGACATCACGTATCATCAAATTAGGAGAATACAAACTTACACCTTTATGAGTGGCTAGTAACTGAGTATTATTATGTAGCTAAACAAAAATGTTTGTCGTAACAACAGATTGGTGAAAAAGATGAAAAGAACTAATGATCTCATCAGTAGCTCCCAATTCAAGTATCCAAGAAACAATATTGCGTGAACGTAAAGCAATAGCATGCACAAAATTACCTACCATATGAGAAGCATAATCTTAAGTGTTTGGATTCTACACCAAAGAGACTTAGGAAACATTAGTAGAATCAGTAGAAAGAGTATGTGAAGCACTTGAATTAGACTCTTGTGAGACATTGACTATGCTAAGTAAATGAAGAATCTGATCTTTAGTCAAATTAACATTTGAACTATTGTTTTGTAAAAATGCAGTCCTTGTACTATATGAATTACTAGCTCCTACAAAAGAACTACTTGTAGCATCCACTATAAAAGAAACAAAACCAGATCCATCCACAAAGGCTTGATTTGTTGCTGCCATTCATAACCTATTAAATTTGAAGTGTAGTGGAAATCCAATCAACCTATAGCATTTCTCTTTTAAATAACCTTTCTTACGATAGTAGTTGCAAAACAATTCATTCTTAGCTCTTTGATCAAATGGAATTTGCTTTCCTTTATTTTGACCAACAAATACCATAGTCGAAGCTTCTCCAACTATAAAATCCTTAGGTCAATTAAGCTTTTGAAACTCATCATGCAACACCAATTTATATGCTTCATCAAGTGAAGGAAATGGCATCAACACTAGAATTTGAGATCTTAATGCAGAGAAGCTATCATTTAAAACATTGAAAAATCGAAAAACATAATCTTTCTCAACCACTGCTACAAATTTGCTAAAACACTTATCATCACAAAACTGCAAGAATAGTGAAGAAGTGGATGAAAATTTCTCAGCTTCTCCTAAATAGTATTGAGCCCATTAAAATAATCATCAACAAACCTATTTCCTTATACTACAATATTCAAAAGATGATACAGTTGACAAATTCTTGAATTATCAAGTTGCAAAAATCTAACATTTAATTTGTTCTAGATCTCCTTTGCCGAATTCATATAGATAACAATGGATGCAATCAATGGAGAAATTGAGTACAATATCTGAGCTACGATCAAATTATTACACCTATTCCAAATTGGAAACAAGTCGTCTTCCTTTAAAGGCATTGAAATCGATCCATCAACAAAACATGTTTTGTTACGAATTGACAATGCATGAAGAAACGAATAACTCCATATACCGTAGTTAAGTCTAGTAAGGACAAGTGTTACTAGAACAGAATTCTAATTATCCAAATGGTGGATGTAGCATGGCAACGAAATATCTTTTAAAAGAGAGATTTGAGTAGGCTTTGATACCATGATGAAGTAACTAAATCAAGCGAAGCAACAGTTAGTCATAGCAAGTGTAAGGACATCAATTAGGTGTTTAAGCTATGGAGAGTTGTGTCAATAGAGGCAAGAAATTAGAAAGTCGAGGGAAGAAAGCAAATAGAGAGGTGGAAAACAAAAAGAAGAAAATTTGTTATTCTATTAACTTAGTTATTGACAAAGCAAAACACAATATTTATATGAGTAAAATACAATCTACTATATGCTATCCTATTAAAATACAGTGGTCCATCATGTAGTGTTTATCATTTGCCTTTAGTAGATTATGAGAATTACTCTCTAAGAATGGTAGGCTTACATCCTTATAGGAAATGACAGTCCATACGAGTTTAGAACCATTGCTGTTTTAAGGCAAGAGTTTATAGATTATGGTTAAATAGATGCCTTGCACAAGGTGTATGGTGCAAGAGAGATCTATGATAAGAGAGAAAGCAAAAAATCATATAAAATATCTTTCATTATTATGAAAAAATTTACAAGGGATCGTTTTCAATAGGGGTTGAAATGAAACCCCAATGAATCAATATCATCTTACACATTAGGCAATCTATTAGAAATGCACAAATTGATTTGAGAAAGCACATTGAGACTTTTATTACCCTATAAAGCTTAGATGGATCTTTAACCCTTGAAGATCACTTTGACACTTCGTGATATAATCTAGTCCAACAAATGCATGCATATTAACACCTTAGCAATTACCTTCTTAAAAAAAAAATTTCACTTCTTCAAAGCCACCTACTGTTACGCCCCGAAGTCGCGAGGTCGCAACAGTCCCGCCGTGTAAACCACTCTATGATAGAAACTGGTCTCACAGTTCCTACCATAGAGATAATCTACACAAGGCGTCGACGACCACTCGCTTTGAAGTAAACAGTTCGATTAATGATTATACTACAAATATGATGAGTAACTCAAATTACTATTAAACATAAATAATCATATAAATAAGTCCACAGAGCTTCCCAGGAAGATTTACATAATAACTACAGTTTACTAATTTTCAGAATAACTAACAGTCTTCATCCTTTAACTACAAGGTCAGTCTGGTTACACATTAAGCTAAATAACTTGATCCTCACACCCCTGGCTTCAAAAGACTAACCTCTGGATAATTGTAGGGCGGCATGGTACTTGAAGAGATTACAAATCAGAACCTGCAAAAGGATCTATAAGGGTATGAGCAACTACAGCTCAGTAAGTTGAATTGGAGACTCATGAATGCATACAAGCACAAACAGGATTATCAAACAATTATTTTCATGCAATGCAACAATCAAGTGTCATCGCACAACGTAGTCCGGTCCGTTGTGAAATCAGAGAAATTTCACCCGCTCCGATCCGGGTTGAGGAGTTCCATGTTATGCAGCAGCTCACAACCAAACCCAGGCTTGTGCAATGGAGACCTCGCTCCTCCCGCGACTACCTTCGAACCATTGACTTCACCCCCGCCGTGACCTCCTCTCCTGTCACTTAGTTCGACTGAGGATGAAGAAGGGACCATTTTGCAATCCTGCGCTATCCCTTTCGAAGGGGTCGGTATTTGGTTGGAGAGTCCTATGATCCCCTAACGGGTTGCAATGCATGACATTTTCGGTTATTACGGTTGACTAAGATTAAATTCCGGTTAGAGTGTTCAAACAAGACCACAACAATTCAATCAGTCACAAAATCACCCACAGCACAAATTCCAGCACGAATTCAGATACATCACACATGCGCAAACTACTTACAATCACAAGCATATACAAGCCTAAGTCTCCGAGCACTACAAAACTAGTACTCTATTACAATAAGCAATAACCCAACTTACTTGAATTTGCTCGGTCGCTCGATCCTCAAATTGCGAGCTGATTTGTTTATGGGTGTCCTATAATGCAAAGAGGTCCTTTTAGTACTTATTTTTATGGATTCTTATTCTAATTTATAATGTAACTCATTTTCCTCATGTATACCTACAACGTACTAATAATTCGTTGTATTTTATTTCGGGGTTCGGTTCCTAAACTAGATTCTAGTTTTAATTCCTAGGTCGTAATTAGGCTCGAATCCCAATGTGACATTAATCACCTTATGCTCGGGTATTCAAATATCCTATTGGGTCGTAATTTTGGTATTCTAACTATTCGGTACACACTAACCCTAATTGGGATATCGGATTTATTCCCGAGGTGTAAAAATCTTACATTTTAAGATATTTACTTAAAATTAAATATTAATTCCGATTTATTATTTTTCTGATTTCAATTATAATATTATCTAAATAACTTTATTTTTTTAAATTTAGTAATTTATATTTTCACATATTCCTAATTTCTCATATTCTTTACCTAATTTCCCTAATTAACCATAATTAGTACCTAAAAGCTAGGATTAGGGTTCCACTGCAGAGATTAACTTCCTTAATCATCTAATCAAGATCCAAATCAGTAGTTAACATTCTAATTACCTAATTAATCCCAAATCACCCAATTTTACCATCATTTTAGGGCTAAAAATTAACTTAAAATTTTCGAAAATTAATTTTAAAAAAAAAGGCTTCATAGCACTGTTCTAAATCATATGAGAGTCCTACAGAAAAATTTTGAGCCCCAAACTACATCCCTAAGCCTATTTAATTTCCGGTTTAATCATGCTCGGTTTTGAACAATTTCTTAAGAACCCTATATTTCCAGACATAATTAAACTAAATCAATATTTTTCCCTAAATCTACATACAATAAAACCTCAGAATAACAAGTTTCATAATTTTCTGGGCAAAATAACTAATTTTACGAAATTATATAAAAATCGGGATGAGTAAATAACTAACCGGTTCAAGGATTTCTGGCCGTCCAAAACCGGTCCAAGGCTGTCGGCCGGTCCAGACGCTGGTCCTAGGGTAGGGTGGTGGTGGTGGTTCGGTCCCAGGTGGTGGTGGGTGGTGGTTCCAGTTCACCTTGCTAATCTGCACTGTTTTCTTTTTTTTTCTGGAATTTCTCTCGATTTTTCTTGTGTTTCGATTTTTCTCAGATTACAAACTGTCCAAATGTCTTCTGTGAATTTTTTCTTTATTTATAGACAAACATAGTAATTAATGTGCATTAATTTGATGTGATTTTACCTATTTCCTTGATTTTAGGCTTTTAGTTTGGCACATTTTTATTGGCCAATTTTTTTTTCTTTTCAATCACGACCTGATCCAGTTGCAGACCTCTCCTTCTGATTTTTTTTCTGATTTTTTTATAATTATTTTGTATTTTTCTTTAATTATTTACTTAATTTTCGGCCTATTTTAGCAATTACGCATATTTTTATCTACACGTAAATACATGTAGGGTACATGTGAACATTCCTAAATATTATTTTGGTCATTTTAAAATTTTTAATATACATATAATCTATCTCTACTAATTTATTAGTTATTATATTACACTTTTTGCCTTTTCAGTAATTAGTAGTTATTATGCTTAAAATTTGAAAATTTTATAGTCTCCTATTTTACTACTTACTTTCTTAAATTTAAGTTTACAGGGTCATTTTTACTGGTATCTTGTTAAATAGTTTATAATTTGGGTTTGATCGGATCCTTTAGCCGATCGTCCTAAACCTTGGGTTTTAAGTTCAAACCTATGGTTACTTGGCTTGGCTTTAGGGTTTACACCTACCATCTCATCATAGGCTTTTAAATAAGAGAAGTATGTTTCCTCTAATATCTTGTCAGTTGTTTTTACGGAAAGGCTATTAATATATGTTTTAGTGGTTGTACCCTTTCGAAGTGCATAATTGATGGCAAGTTGCCCTATGGTTTTGAGATTTTTGGCTTGGACAATGCCAAGAATAAATTTGAACACCTTCAAGCAAAATTGAACGTTTAGCATTTGGTCATTGCAAATATCAGTTATATAATTTCTTTTTAGGGACGTTGTCCTACTAGGTAAGCTAATAGAAATTGATGGAGTAATGATCATCATAAACAAAAGAGGGGAAGGAAAGTTAATATGAAGAAAGAAGCGCAAAATGAGGGGAAAGCCATGATTTTTTTTTTTTTTTCTTCCTTATTTCCCTTAGAAATTGGTGTTGTATTGTGTCAAATAAGGAAGATGCCACATATATATATCTACTACAAACCACACTCTCTTAATTAGTTTTAACGGGTTTTCAGTTTTTGAGAGAGCATCACAATTTATGGACAAGTAAAATCTAGTGTGCATAATTAAAAATCGCTCTCTTTGTTATCTAACAGCTACTATAAAAGATGAAAACAAACGCTTTATGGTTTTGAATTTTTCACCAGAAAACTACTTTTTTTTTTTATCTAATTCATATGCATCGCTGTATGGCAGAAATTTATCATTCTCATTATTAAATCTACGAAAATCTTTTGTCAGACGAGCTCATTAGCAGTTAGCCTTTGTTTCCACATCAACCGTTATTGCCAAAGTTTTGATGATATGAATGGTCCTTTAAAATGTCTAGGAATGTCATTGATATACCATTTTAATATCTTTTTCTTTGATAATGCAATTATGGTAGATCTCAAGTGTGAGGAATATAGTTTAAAATTATCGCTCTTATTGCATTGAAGAATGTGTGAAATCCCAAAAAATAAAAGTATGGAATGAATTACTTATTATTTGACAAGAACGGATAGAACTTCTAAAATGGGAAAAGCAAGAGACTCGAAGCATTTTTGTTTATTAATCCACCGATGTATTTATATGTGTTCGATATTTTGCTTTACGTATGCGAGTGCACACTTTTTATCTAAAAATGAATATTGATGAGAACAAAATTATTCTATTATATCTAAAGATTATTGTGTATATTATGGTTGAATTTTATCTCTTCATTTTTTTTTTCTCTTTTCACCATTTATAATAATGGAATTTTATACAAACTTAAGTCATGAAATTACTTTATATTTCATCGTATATAGGGTTTTACTTTTTCTCTCTACCATATCTACTCCTTGTTTCTTTTTCCTTTTAGCATTTATAAATATAGACCGGATCAATCTATAGAAAGGTTAAGACGAGATTGGTTGCTAAAGGATACAACCAAATTGAGGGTGTTGATTATGTGCATGCATTTTCTCTTGTGGCAAAACTCACTACTTTGAGGAGGTTATTAGCCATCTCGTTATTAAGAAATGGCATATGCATTAATTGGATGTTAACAATGCCTTTCTTCATGGTTACTTAGATAAGGAAATGTACATGAAACCACCTTATGAGTATTCTTCTGTTCCTCCAGGACATGTTTGCAAGTTGGTATATTCGTTATATGGCTTAAAGTAGGCCTCTCGAAAGTGGAATCAAGAGTTCAGCAGCTTTATTACTTCCCTTGGTTTCATTCAGTCAAAAAATTATTATTCTCTTTTTACTCAAAAGCATGGCGATGATTCTAACTATAGTTGTGTATGTTGATGACGTATCAGTGGCAGTGAATTCTCTTGATGCAATTTGTGCTATCAAACATTCTTTTAACAAAGCTTTTACGATTAAGGACTTAGGTGATGCTTGTTTCTTGTTAAACATTGAAGTGTGTAGAATTGATGCGGGATTCATGGTTAATCAACATAAATTTTTACTTGATACTCTTAAGGATGTAGGTCTAATAGTTGCTAAACCAAGCAAAGTTCCATTTGTGTAGGGTCTTAAGCTTGATCATGTTACAAGCGATGTCTTACCAAATCCTTCTTTATATAGGCGAATAGTTAAGTGAATATTATATCTGACTATTACTCCACCAAACATTTCTTATATTACCCAATAGCTTAGTCAATTTGTGGCTTCTCCAAGGACTTCACATTATCTAATGGTAATTCATGTGTTAAAGTACTTAAAGGGTACTTTTGATCGTAGTCTGTTTTATTCTTCTTCTTCATCACTTACTTTAGTAGGTTATACCGATGTTGACTGAGGTTCTAGTAACCATGAAGAAAGGCATTGTACATAATTATTAATATTATTGGCATTGTACATAATTATTGATATTACTAGCATTTAGTGTACCGTAGTCTAGTTTCTAGTTTAGCTGCTTTATTTGTTTTCCTCATGTGCTTCGTACGTGATTTAATTTTGAACCTTATATATATACCATTGCTACCAATAACGGAAATAACTAATTCCATTCATTCTAACCCGATCAATTCCTCTTAGTTGTATGTCCACTCTCCCTCTATTATCTAAAGTTGTAATCATAGTTCTGGTTCAACAAGCTAATATCATAGAATTTATCAAACTCTTTTAAACGCACTTATGAATATTGTTTATAAAACACAAATATTTATTTTATGTGTATACTTTTTTACTCGTATATATTTTGCAATAAAGTCTTATAAATAATTATAGCATGTATGGAATAATAACAAAGATATGTTATCAGAAAGATTATGTAACATGGTGTTATCTAAAATTTGTTCTTAGTCAAATAAATATCTAGTAGGGACATAGATATTATAGACCAATATGTCATATAACTAAGCTCATCTTACTAAACCAAGGAAAAAACATCCAAGTTATATAAGTGGATACCTAAAGTTAAATGGATATATTGGATTTAACTTACTAATTGTCATTGGTCCTTCCTCTATATGAATAAGTGCAGATAATTCCTAAACTTGAAACCTTTATATATCCTATATATGAAATGCCACACTTTGATGCTGGTAAACACAATTTTAATTTAAATTGCAAATAATATGGTTGTTGAGCTTGGCATGAAATATAAAAAGGATAATAATGAATCAAAATAGAATCCATCACTCTCTTTGATCAAAGAGTCAATATCTATGGCTACTTAGTCAAGATAATAGTAACTTATAAGTCCTCAAAGTAAATTTTATTAACTTTATTTTATCTCAGAAACCAATTAAATAGTTAGACATTGATGATATTTCATGAAATGTTTTAATCAGAATATCATTTAATGAAAAGATTTAATTATAAAGTTTCCAATTCATAATAGCTTATAGTTCATAATTTTCTATTACGTTAAATAACTAATAACTGTTAATAAATGATTATCTTAGTCTGTGTTCAATAGATACAACCTTCGTGTATACAAACCTAGGGGGTTGCATATAGTAGCATGTTAACGGGAACAAAATAATTGACTTGTAATTTCAAAGAATACTAAAATTATGTTAATATTTATATATTTCAAAACTAGAAAAAATTAGTCTGAAATAATAAATTGGAAATAATTTAAATTAACAATTACCTTTACCACATAGGATGTACTTTAAAGAATATATATATATATTATTTCTCTACCATCTATGTAAAAGTAAATGAAATTTATTAATTCTATATTCAATTGTTATATAATTAAAAAGTTTATGGCAATTGAAAAGTTGGTGGAATGAATTTATTAATTTTAGTTACTCTAATATTTCAAAAGGGGATAGCTGCAAAAATATGAGTTTGTTTATTGTCTATTCTTTTATACACCAACAAGACCATAGAAAGAATATAACCTTTTGCTTCCAAATATTCCAATTTTAATCTAAGTTATATAACACTTACATTTGAAGTACTTTTTCGTGAACACATTTGATAAACAACAAATTGATATTCGATCACAATTAAACTTAATCTCCAAGAGAAGACAGTATTTTCACCATTAGAGAAGGCACTTTCTCACAAACTTTTGTTATTTATTTTATTTGACATGTTACACCTAGATCTTAGGGATAGGTTTTGTAGAAATTTTAAAAATTTTCAAAATGCGATCTCTCTCTCTCCTTCATTGTCTTGTAGTGTATTTAGATGGTTGCCCACAAGCTTATTACTTTCATACAGGATTTGGTGCTGGAATCAACAACTGGCTTGTTCTCTTTGAGGTTTGTTCTGGATTCTATCTTCTCAAAAAATTTTAAGGGTGCATTGGTTTTATAAAATAATGTTCTTAAGAACTTGGGAATGGAAAATAAAATGGTTTGATCAATAAGTTTCTCTTTTCTTTTGGGCTTTCCTCTATGAATTTACCTCTTTATTGTATACATTTCAGGGAGGAGTAATTAAGTTAATTATGTTTCTTTGTTTTGGTATAATGATACAATGAATCTCCATTATGATATATTCCTTCAAGTAATGATTTACTTTGTTTTTCATTTTTCTACTTCTTTTATAATATTCAATCCAATCTTATGGCTGCAAAGTTGTAAATCAAACTTTGTTTAAAACATCGGAATTTTGATGAACAACAAACTTTGATAGAACTATTTTATTTTAACCCTAAGTTGTCTCTTGTGGTCATTCAATGCTATATTAATATAGCATTCTCTTATCTGATGGCAAAGGGTCATTTGATATAGGGTCGGTTTTTAGTCTTTTTCGCCATTGAAGTTGATAAGTCAATTGTGTACGCTTGAGACGTAATTTGCAATAAAATTCTTTACATACACTATTGAATGTAGATCAACTTGAAATACTGAATTTGATCACCTCGACCCGGTTAAAATCTTGAGTCACTAGTTTTGGTTTATGGTGGTCTGGTTTTATTTTTTATTATTATAAGGAAAACATTTGATTTCCATGCATCCAAATTATAAATGTCGGTTTTAGCCAATATATATATATATATATATATAAATATTATAAATTTCGATACTTAGAGTGAAATGTTATCCCTGGTCATTTAATAAATTAATATAATATATATATAAATATATATATATATTTCCCTCTATTCATAATGGGAATGGGGGAGATCATTTGTTATGTGCCAAACTTGTTTTCTTTATGCTTTTCCTATTTATAATAACATTTCCATCAAAAGAAGGGCCAATGGTACAATAATATTTAAGTTTAGTGGATTGCTAAGTGTCCTTTAGATAATCAATCCAACATACTCTGGTGAAGCTAAGTGGGATGTTCTCGTTTCAAGGTAGATGATTTACAACTTCAGGAGTTTTCCTTAGCTGCCAACCGTAAATCCCCACTTGTGAAGTAGTGTTGAAGGATAAAGCTTTTATTTTAACAATTAAGTGGAGTTATCTAATGGTCGATGAAGCTCACAAATTGAAGGATAGTAAAGCACAATTAATATGCCAAATTTGATTTGTTTACATTGTTGATTTCAACAACTTAATTGTGTTAGCATTTCATATTATTCTATGTTGCTTAGTTATATTGAAGTTCAACGGCAAAGTTGTTTTATCTTTGTTTTCGCTTATTTTTATTAACATACTAGGTCAGTTTGGAGGGCTTCATGCTACTTAAAATTACCTTATTTTATTGCCTTGTCAAAATCCTTATATCATATCAACACATGAAACCAATTTTTTCTTTGATTTTTACTAGTGTGTAGTCAGTACATGTCAAGACTATGAGATTTTTTTTTTTTTTTTAAGTTCACTTGTAAAATAGAAAGATATATATGTATATATATTTACTTTTTCATATTTTCTTTCATTTTTTGCTATACATGGGTTGGTAAACATAGTTGATTAAGGTTGATATTTTTAATATTGTGATCACAAGCTTGCTAATCTTCACTTATCCTCCTGATGGTTTTGTAAAAGTTAATATAGATGGTGCTTGGGATGAAAAGGATGGAAGAGGTGTTGGTGTTGTAGTATGCGATCATCAGGAAGATTTCTAATACGCATGAGCAAAGTTTGTGTAGCATATGGAGTAAAAGAAATAGAACGTAAAGCTGCATTTGATGGTTTACAACTGGCTTTTATTCTTCTATGCTTTTCAAGCCTTAAAGAAGA
The DNA here is from genome assembly GCA_024138005.1 of Lumnitzera racemosa. Classification (NCBI taxonomy): domain Eukaryota; kingdom Viridiplantae; phylum Streptophyta; class Magnoliopsida; order Myrtales; family Combretaceae; genus Lumnitzera; species Lumnitzera racemosa. Next base: position 102,203,998 of record JAMXBC010000002.1, on the reverse strand, counting down.
CTTCATGTTGTTGAAGAGTCTAAGCCTATTATTGTTGATATTTCATTGATTTCTAATGAGTTTGAGTCTTGCACTTTTGCTCTTGTCAATTGAAGAGAAAATGCTTGTGTCAATTAGGCAGTAACCCAAAGCAAAAAGGGGAATAATTTGGATTATTATGATATCGATCCTGCATCTCTTTTTTGTTCCTTATTATTAGTTGACCCTACAAGGCCACCTCAATTAGTTTTAGGATTATGTGAACTCTTTCTATTATTTGAATAAAGTTTTATTTAAAAAAAAAACCATGGTAAGTGGTTATTAATATTACTTTTATGACATTATTCTTTTTTATGTTTATAAGTTTCTATTGTTAAAATTCAAAATGTTATATATAAGAAAAAACCATTGCCTTTAATTATTGTTGAACTATTATATTTTATTTTAGGAATTGTTGCCTTTAAAGTATATTAAACCGTTGCCTTCAATAAAAAAAAAAAAATTAAAAATAGTTGCTTTTTACAAGTGTAAACCATTACCTTTACGTAATTATTTGTAACAAAAACTTTGCATAAATTATTGCCTTTATCAAAAATTGTTGTATTTTATTCTTATTAAACCGTTGCTTTTATGACTATAACCATTGCAAAATATTCCTACATAACCATTACATTATCTTTTACAATTGTTGCCAATCTAAATAATGAACAAACTGTTACCTTTGTTGTTTTAAAACTATTGCCCTTTGAAGAATTAAAACTGCTGCTTTAACTAGGCAATGGTTGCCTTTACCTTTGCATGATTTGTTGCCTTATATCAAAGGCAACAACGGTCAAATATAACGGGCATGAAATCATTACCTTAAATCAAAGGCATTAGTTCTAAGGTCATTGGCTAAGCACAATATGATGTAGTTAACGAGAACAAAATAATTTATTAGTAATTTCAGTGTAATAAAATTCTATCAATATTTTTTTTTATTTCAAAACTAAAATAAATCAATCCTAAATAATAAATTGGAAGTACTTTAAATTCACAATTACCTTTACTGTATAGAATATATTTACGATCAAGTGCATTTTAAAGAATATATATTATGATTATTTCTTATACCATCCATGTACAAGTAAATAGAATTTATTAATTCCATATTCTATCATTATGCAATTGAAAAGTGAAAAGCTAGTGAAATGAATTTATCAATTTTAGTTAATCTAATGTTTTAAAACAAGATAATGGTAGAAAAATGAGTTCGATTATTTTCTATTCTTTTATACACCAACGGGACAATAAAAACAATATAACCTTTTGTTTCTTAATATTCTAATTCTAATATGAGTTATTAAGAGGATATAGTATTTTTACCATTAGAGAAGGTATTCTCTTACAAACTTTTGTTATTTATTTTATTTTACATGTTACACCTAAATCCTCAAGATAGGGTTTTTTAAAAATTTTAAAAGTTCCGCTACATTTTTTATTTTACAAAACCTCACGGTGGTATCAGAGCCACTTGTGTGGCTCTACACATGTAAATTTTTGTTATTGACCTGAAATTAATTCATGGAATAATTGTTTATAATCTTGATATGCTATATATATGGGATTGTTTTTAGCATGTGGATTTAATTTGAAATGTTGCTAATATTTTTGGGAATCGGGAGCAATCGCAAGTAAGTGGCCAATGAAAATCCTTTGACTTTGTTCCATCATTGCAGTTTATAGTTGTTTAACAATGCCAATATCCTCAGGCAATGAAAGTTTTCTTATCGTGTTGCGTTTTGTTGGACATCCAAGCAATATTTTGGATTTCATGTCTATACATTCTGAGAGTCATGCTGCCAATTTTATGGTCTCTTCATTTCCTTAACGGTGAAAAGGATGGTAAAGTATTATAAAAGAATTTGTCTTTTCATTGTCATGCATTATTCAATTGGAATTGCTATTGATTTAGTAATTATATTACATTACTTTTCAAGTTTAATGACTATGTATTGGAATACGTAAATGCCAAAGTTAAGTTTCAAAGAAAAGATGGAATACTCTTCTATCTATCTATATATATATAATGTATACTAATGGTTTTTTAAAAAGAAAAAAATTTCACTTCTACTCCTTGAGTATGTTACTCCCATCTTCCCTGTCTCCTTCATTTTCTTCTCCCATGATCTCTCTTACTCTCTCAACAAATTTCAATAAATGTCCAATTTGAATTATTCATTTTCCCTCTTCAATCCATTTCCCTTTGCCCACAATCTCCCTCTCATCCAATGATTAATCTCTCTCTCTTTTTCTGCTCCATATTACAACCGACAGAAAATTCAACAGTTCGATAGTATCTCCTTTGGAATCCCTAATAATGCCTGCAAATGGAGAAGGAACATCATTGTTTGCAAACCCTTCGATGAAAGGCCTAATCCAACATTGTCAACAACTAACAGGTGTATTTGCAATAAATAAGTATGATGGTAACCAAACCACTCAAACGCTAGAGAAACTTTGAAGATTTTTTCATTGTTTTAAATCTTTGATTACTGAAATTAACTTTACAATGATTGAATTTGCAATTATTTTTATTATTATATCTTTCTAATTTCATAGCATTTATCATCATTGCAACGCTCGAACATGATATCAGATGGATCCTGCCTTCTTACTACTTACCGAGTCAGTATTCATTGTTAAAATAGTGTAATCGTAATCAAGTTGCTCTAGAATGCTACAGAACCTCCAAAGATTAAAATTTATTGATTATTGAAATTAACTTTACAACGATTGATTTTATGAATTGCTTTTGTAATTTCAAAGCTTATGCAATGCTCAGGCGGGACATCAAATGGATCTCACCTTCTTTTTGCTTACCAGGTCCACATTAATTATTCTATCCACAGGTTGTTGTTCTTATTATTATTATTATTATTATTATTATGTTGATTATGAAAGTGATTATTTAAGTTGCTACCAGAAGTAAGTGGTGCATATAGCAAGTCCGTAGCAGAGAAAGCATATTCAATTTTAGTTGTTGCCCTATAACAGCGACCATGCTTCTTCATGTTTAGCAGTCAATATGAGTTCCCTTTTGTTTATATTTTGCAGACCACCAAAATATTAATCGATGAATGCTTCCAAATTATTGCACATTTGGAAAGTCACAAACTGCAACTAATTGTTGCCAGAATGACATCATTGCCTTGCAATTGAAGAAGCAATGCTCCTATGAGTATACACTTTGTGTCTATAACCAATATTCTGATGCCAGTTGAGTTCCCCTCTTCATGGAGGCCTTGTCAGTTGATTTTTCTTTGCCAAAAAGCTGCCACATGAATATGGTAATGGATGCCTTTGCGACTATGCTTTTTCCTCATAACCATTTTAAATTGATAGTGGAGGATGATTCGGTTTTGACATGCTTTCATGTACTTTTGCTTGAAAATCTACCATCGGTTGACAATTCCTAAAAGGCCTTATCTGTTGAAGATTTATCAATCTTGATGTTTTTTTACTTCTTCCACCCGTGTGAATTCTAAAAGCTGCTGCAATTTGTCAATATTACATCCGTCTTACCCTGAGATTTTCTCTATGTTCAACTATTGTGAAGGATTCAAGTGTGCCAGGTGCGCATCATCTAGCCTAGCATCATACCAAAGCCTGCAATTTCCTCGTTTAATTTCAAAAGAAAATATGCTACTTAGCTTCTGTTCTAATCCCCATTAGCGTTATCCATACAAGTGAATATGTTGTTTCTCTTTTTCTAGCATGTCCTAAACTTTTGTTTTGTCTGATAGTCTCTGAACGTTCAGTACACCCATCTCAACTGGAGAGTAGAGGACTTCACCCATTCCAAAAGAATTTCGCAAAAAAGAGCTCCAACTCCTTGATTATGTGATTTGGAGAATGTTGAGAATGTATAATGTATATTGGCAAAGAGAATAAAACACCTTCCAATAAAGTCAAACGGCCACCTGCTTAATCTTTTGTATGATATCGTAAAACACCATGTTGAACTTCTTCCCAACAAAGAGTGGATAGCCTAAATAATTATAACCATTTTTATATTAATTTAACTATATTTTATAATTTTATATCAATATATGCACATATTTAATACATATTATGTATATTCAACATATTACATCTATATTAATATAATTTCACTTCACTTTATTATTTTTATAAATTAAATAACTTATCTATAAAATCCATTACACCTTGAAGCTCAAAACTCGAAACTCGAATTTAAAATTTTTGATAAATATCGGCTTTACCAATAAATTTATGTTTTTATCAAATTAAACCTTTTATATACTTTATTTTGAATAATTGACTTTACTAAGTTACTTCTTTTAACATTTCTAACCTTATCGTGAAGTTTAAAATGGATTGTATTGTTTAACTGAGAGCTTGAAACTTAGGGTTATCACAATCTAATATGTATACCCTCAACGATATTTATATGATTACATTTATGTTTTTAATACTTGTGTTTTTGTTCGGTGAAATCAACGTTTATATCATATTTTAAATAAGATAAATTTTGAGTATTTTATTCAATTTTTTAGAACTTTTTTTTTTCTTGTAACTAAACTCAAATTATAAACCGAACATTGAACAAAACATTTTATCTAATTCAATATCATAAATTTTACGTAACCAAACGATATCTAAGTGTTAGATTTTCAAAAGCCTAGTTCTTTGATAATAAATATGCTTGGTGTATAAAACTTACTTTTAAAGCATAGAGTTGCATTTACTCGATTTATTGCAGCCACCTAAAGCTACTTTTTAATTGCTTGATTAATACTTACACTAAGCTACTAAGTGCCTCTCGTTTAAGAAATGATACGGTGCAGATCATTTGTATTAGTATGACATTTATTCATGCATAAGTGTCCATGGTTAAATTGGCTGCTACTTATGTTCTCGAACATACTTATCTGTTTTCGTTATTATTTTAGTTTATACTCACTTAACTTGAATTATGAGCTGCGAGGTTGGTTATCTAACCTCGGTATTAATGATGGACTGTTAAGATTTTGAAGTTGTTATGAGTCAAAGAGAGCATTAGTTACCAGCTTTTGGCATCAAGGCTACGGAGTGGCTTGAGGAGATCACAGCACTATGTAATATAAAGTTTATTATAAAGTTTTGAGTTTAAATTGTAATTCAGTTGTATGTGAAATGTAATTATGAAATGCGTTATGACACTATGAACGAGGTAATGGTTCGATACAGTTTCCGCCACGGCAATCTATTATTGATAAACAGGATATTTGGATGATGTGCAATTTTGAGGAATTAGTTAAACAACTGTTACTGGCAAATTCTTATCCTTAAATTGAGGATAGCGTTGCCATCAGTCTCTAAAGCACTAAGAGTTTTAAAAAAAAAAAAAAAGATCAAACAGAAGTTTGGAGAGGTGGGGAGTAACAATAAAACCCAAATTTTTATTTTTACTTTTGAATTTCTTTTTTTTTTTTAATTTCTTAATTTTGGAATTTCAATTTTTATCCTTTTTCCTTTTTTTTTTTTACTATCAGTATTATTCTCTAAGATTATAAAACTTGTGCATTTTAGTAGTTTTTTTTTTTTTTTTTTTACAGATTACTTATTTTCAAAGAGAGAAACAAAATGGAATGTTCACGTCTATGTTTCTTTATAGTGATGTTTGAATAAAACGAGTCTATAACAAACTCTGTTAACAAAATGTAGTCGTTGTATTGGCGGTGGCTTCTCTAGAAACGCAATGGACTAAACCACTGATGATTCGTACGGGAGCGAAGATAATATGAGAAAATTACTGACCGTCGAATTTGCCGGTTTGTTGATTGGAACAAAATGATATGACAATAATTGGGACTAGACTGGTTGTTTTTATTGCCATATTTAGTAATAGTGATTATATGCGCTATGTGCATATGAGTTTACATGCGCTAGCACTTAATTTGTTAGCCATCATTGACATCTCATTTGATAATTTTTACATTGTATTTGGATTAATGAGAAAGAAAAGAAAATATACATTCATCTATATATATTAAGCCAATAATAGCTTATACACCTCTACATCCCACCTTAAAAATTATTAATAATGCTTAAGTTATCATAAATTCCTTTCTATTTAAATTAAAATTACATTTTCAACTACTCATCTATCTTCTATACCTAAATTTATATCTATATCTTCAATATTACTATCTATATTTATGTTTTCTATATTTATCTATAACTTTCTCTTTTGTATCTTCGATATCTATATCTATCTATCTATCTTCTTATATATTATTAACTAATATTGGATTATTTGACCCCATACCCTCTTTCAAAATTATAAATAACAATAACAAAACATTGAAATTTCAAATTTAAATCTTACTCTCATGCCTTTTTACTTCAAAAATACTAAAAGTATTAGATTATTCAACTCCATACACTCTCTTCAAAAATTATTTATAACAGTTACAATAACAAAAATTCCAAATTTAAATCTCACTCTCTTGCGTTATTACTTCAAAAATACTCGAATGATACTCGAGTTTTTTAATCCTCAACATATTATGAATTGAAATATTTAATGAGGTATCTCACTCAAAAAGAATTTATTTTTGCACTAAATACGATATTAAAAAACTTTTGTCTTTTATTATATTTTCACTTCAAAATTATTTTAAAATATTTATTTTTACACACACATACGTCATTCTCTAATATATGTATGTGAGAACCTTGCACATGTTCATTAGATAACATGGAGGCAGCGAGTTGAATTGGGGCATGACAAAATTTTTTAATAATAAATTCCAGACAAATGTTTAGATTTCCATTATTAACTTTAGGTTTAGGATTTTATATATATATATATATATATATATATATATTTCCCTACCAAAAGAAGATGAAAATGCCATTACATGCTTAAGGAGTTGTACAGCAGATAATTCTTCACAAATATGAGGTTGATCAACTAAACAAAGAGTCAATAACTAAAATAGAAGCTAAAGAAAATGGGGGCTTAAAAGCCCAATCACAAGGACACATCTTCGAACGCGTGCGTAAAACAATCCAATCCGCCGCTCTATTTGCATAATGACTAATTAAACTAACAGAGACGGACTGGAAATAAAGCAGCGACATTGAAATGTTGTGGACCAGATCTCTCAAGTGCCAAGGCGGATCAGCTATACAAATAGCCTGGTGAATTGTCGCACAATCCAATTCAAAAATAACTTCTCGCCATCCTTCCCGAAAGGAAAACTCAACAGCCTCCAAAATAGCAATTGCTTCGGCCATGTCAGGGGAGGACACTGAATACACAAACGCATCGCCACCAAGCATAGCCCCATCAGAACTTCTAGCAATAAATCCTATGGCCATCTCACCCGAAGCATGGTCAAAAGTGGTATCCAAGTTCAGCTTGATACAAATGCCTGCAGGAGCCCCTTCCAACAGTGGTGTTTGTTAAAAAGAAACGAACAAGCTGTACACATCACCGAACTAGCACCCTTCGCCAGATCGAACCAAGTCGCCTCACTGTCTCTATGACTCGTTATAAGAGCTTGCAGCGCTGCCCTTGTTGGATCGAGCACAAACATTCGCCTGCAGGATGGGATTTGAGCTGCATGGACTAGCTAGCTCCGAGCTGCTGCTATCGGTCCACTCTTGAACCTCAACTGGAGAAGGTACCGAGTCTGATTGCAATGCCACGTTATGCTGATGCTGCTGAGAAAGAATGTCAGGATGTGATTCTTGTACAAAAGTCGATGGAGCCGAGCCTGTAGTTGAGTTGCCCGGGACACTATAACTGCTGGACCGATTACCTTGTGTAGGCTTCTGAATCAAAAGCTCCAACTTCACCAGAGACTTGCGGGAAAAAGCTGAGTTCACGTCCGGCTCTTTGGCTTGAAAAACTGCGTTACACCACTCCTTCTAAATACACAAACAAATTGTACTGAGCTTAGCAAATAAACCAATCTTATCCTTCTTACATCCCTCAACTCAATTTAGGCAAGCTTTCAGCCATTGGTCGACAGCAAACTTCAGCATCTAGGTTGATCTTAACCCCAAAGAAGCCAACTACACCGGTCTAACCCAAGGGCATGTTACCCCTGTTACAAAAACGACAGCGTACAAAGTTAAGGATGCCTCTCCTTCTTACGTTCTTATCAGACGGGACAGCATCTGAGCGCTCTCTACATGAAATGTTTCACTTTTGGAAGATACGGGCTATGCTAAACCAATTTCCATATAGAATTGTCCATGTGGTGACAGGAAGAAGCACCACAGCTGTTGAAATGAGAACTGCACATAATAAAATCGTAGGCTGATCTAACACTACACTTCCCACTGTTCTCATGAGGCCAAATTAGACAATCTTCCCTACTTACAAACACCAAAGGAATCTCTAAAATCGCTCTTACAGTATTCCTGTCGAACCATCTCTACAATTCCTGCCTATTCCAGATTCTAAACTCAACGTCAATACGATCTGAAACCAGCAAATCAACATTAAACAAATTGGGTTTGATGACCGGTTTGTGTTCTTTCATCCTTAGTATCCAACTATCTGATGCAACTCTTATAGAGCACATATCTCCCACCTACCAGGGAGAACCTCTCAACAAGAGTTCTTCCCCTTTCAAAATACTCCCCCAACCCCAAGAATCTTTAGAACCTTATTGGCCTACAAAAAAGGAGTCTTAGGAAAATAAATACGTTTCAAAACTTGTACCCAGAAGGCATGCAGTTATGACATAATCCTCCAGCAAGTTTAGTAAGCAGGGCTAAATTGAACTCATTCAAGTCTTTAAAGCCTAAACCACCGCATGTCTTAGGAAAAGTGATTTTCTCCCAACCTTACCAATGGATTCTCCTCTCATTTCTAGTTTAGCCCCACCAATACTGTGCAATCATTGAGTTCACTTCCCTGCACCACTTCATAGGAAATTTCAAACAGCTCATAGAGTAAGTTGGAATAGCACCTGCAACCGTTTTATGGGCACCTCTCTACCCGCATTTGATAATATACTCCTCTTCCAACTACTCCACTTGGCCCAAATTTTGTCCTTTGACAAAACGCAAGGCCTCTACTTTACTTCTTCCCCATATTGTTGGCAAACCTAAGCACTTGCCTAGACTTGATATCATTGGAATTCCAAGAACCACACCTATTTCTTGCTTCCTTGCATCAGGTGTGTTTTTACTAAAGAAAACACTGGACTTCTGAAGATTAACAAGCTATCCTAGTTTTCCTGAATGATGTTCTTTGAAACCTGCACATTATCCTCTGTAGCCTTGACCAAAAACAGAGAGCCATCAGCGAACAACAGATGCGAAATGCTGGGGCAAGAGTGTTGAATTTTCATTCCTAAAAGCTGATTCTCTAAAACGCCGCTCTCGATATTCCTGAGCAGAACATCCACCGTAAGTATGAATTAATAAGGTGATAAGGGGTCTCTCCGATGCAAAACTCTAGACGGCCTAACCTGTCCAGCAACCTTGCCGTTAACAATAATATTACAATGCACAGACACAACTCAACTCATCACCTACCTTATCCAAACATCATCAAAACCAAGTTTGATTAAAACCGCTCTCAAAAAATTCCATCCTATACGGCCATATACTTTATTCATATCAAGCTTAAGGCTACAAAAGAATTTCCTATTCGGTTGTTTTTTCCGGAGAAAATGAATTGTTTCATGAGCAATAATGATGTTATCATGTATTGCACGACCAGAGACAAATGCACGTTGAGGCTCAAATTTCAAATCATGCATGAGGTTTCAAACGATTAACTGACACTCCAGATATGATTTTGAAAATGAAGTTGCAAAGACTAATAGGTCGGAAGTGACCGACCTCTTGAGGAGATGGAATTTTAGGAATAAGCGCAATGTCTATCTGATGAAGGGAAGTGGGGATGATACCTAAAAGGAGGAAGTCCCAGACCGTATCAACCACCGTCTTCCCAACAAGATGCCAATAGCGCTGATAAAACAGCCCCGAGAATCCATCTGGTCCAGGAGCCTTTAACGCACCCAACTGAAATGCGGCATCCTTAATTTCTTTGTCAAATACAGGCCCAATAAGTTGTGAATTCATCTCTTTGCTGATCAAAGTTGGGACCGAGTCAAGAGCGCTGCCCCACTGCCTAGTCTTATCAAACTTAAAACCGATTTTCACAACAGGACGCAAACTTGTGCATGATCTCCTCTTCGTCTTCTAACCACCGTCCCTCACTAGATTTTAATCTAAATATCTTATTTTTCTATCTCCTCACCATTGTCAACTAATCAAAAAATTTGGTATTTCGTCCCCCTCTTTTAACCACGAGACTTGGGATCACTGTTGCCCATACAACTCTTCCCTTCTCCAAAGAGTTTCGAGTTTTTCAACAAGACATTTCTCCGTCAACCTATCCATGCGAACCCCTTGCTTCTGTAAGTGACAAAGTTCCTTCTAAGTCTTCCTAATTTCCAACACATTGTTAAGGAAAGAAGCGCGACTTCAATCTTTAAGTTTCAATCTACAGCGCTTGAGCTTAAAACCCTTATATTATGTTTAAACCGTTACATTTCAATATCAATCAGAGTACAAGTTTTAGTTTTAAGTCGAATACTTACTAAGGCTTAATCAATCGAGTAGGTTATGATAACATTATCCGCTTAGTCAAAATATATATAAACATATAAAATCGATAGTTCATATTAAGTGAAACTAATTGTATGACATTTAAATAAAATATGAACATTTTAAGTGCAATGATTTTCTTGATAAATCCGAGCACGACCCTGTTCTTTAACTGGTTCTATGTTTATTCTAAAGGCAGATTCATACCTAGAGATATCCACTCGGGTATGTACTTTATCGTATCTGCTTGCATCGCTAGTGGAATAAAAATAACAGGGTACGGGTAGCGGGGCCATGAATCTCACGCTTATTTGTGCACTGGGCCCATTTTCAGCCCAAAAAACCGTTGAGGTGGCCCAAATCCTTCAAATGAATGCGACCACAATTTCTTCCACTCTAAGTACATGTTCTGAAAAGGGGAATGTGTGTCAAAATCTACGTATTATAAAAAACTGTATATATATGTATACGCATCATCACGACTCAAGGGACGTAATTCCCTTAATACTAATACTATTATACACCATAGGTATTTTCTTGTTTCATGGGATGAATCAGACCGCCGAGTCCTGGTCCTAGGATAGAACCAAACCAACCATGATCACAGAACAAAGACCATGGAAAGATAAGTGGGGCCCTGTAATTGTAGTAAATCCTTACTGGCCTCACAATCACACTCTTCACTGCCCACTCAATCTTATTCAATCCTAGCCCCAACACCCAGACAGTGGCAATTTCAAAATATCAGTTACTCAAACGAGTTTGAAGAAGTAAAACCACAAAGCAATGGCTGCATCAGCATCAGCTTCAGCTCCTACCCATCTCTTGCTATCGAACTCTCGTTCCCTTTCCAGTCTTTCAAGCTTCCAACTACGCTCGTTTGAACCAAGAGTCTTCATCTCTAGTGGCAGTATCAGTACATTCAAGAGAAGGAATGCAGCTGGAGTGCGCTGCATGGCGGTGGCAGCTGAGGCGGAGACAAAGACAAAGAAGAAAGGCGTTTACGAGATTCAGACGCTGACCACTTGGCTGTTGCAGCAAGAAAAGGCGGGGGTGATTGATGCTGAGCTGACAATTGTGTTGTCGAGCATTTCCATGGCTTGCAAGCAAATCGCTTCGCTTGTGCAGAGGGCAGGAATATCCAACTTGACAGGTGTTCAGGGTGGTGTTAATGTTCAAGGAGAGGACCAGAAGAAGCTGGATGTTGTGTCCAATGAGGTTGCTTCGTTTTCGTTTCCTTATTCCAGTTTTTAATCACCACGAGTGTACTACTCGAATAATTTCAAGAGATTTTCATGTTCAGGCCAGTTGGCAGAGTAAAAACTCTATTCGAAATCGACGATTTTCTTTTGGATGCAATTAGGAGACGACAGCCATTGCAGAAACCTACTCGTTACAATCTTTTTTTTCCTGGAAAATTGCAGGTGTTTTCCAGTTGTTTAAAATCAAGTGGAAGAACAGGAATCATAGCGTCCGAGGAAGAAGATGTGCCAGTGGCAGTGGAAGAGAGTTATTCTGGCAACTACATCGTGGTGTTTGACCCTCTTGATGGTTCTTCCAACATTGATGCAGCAGTTTCGACCGGATCTATCTTCGGGATATACAGCCCCAACGATGAGTGCCTAGCCGATGTCGGGGACGACCAAACAGTAGGTCCACTTCCATGTAATCTTGTTCGATCGGCATCGTTAACTCCTGAATTAGAAGAGAGAGTTCATAGTTTTATTGCATTTCGCGGTTGATTGTATCTTGACTCTAGAGTTGCCAATTCTTCAATATACTTTTGCTTCCATAAGTAGAAAAATGTAGACATTTCTCCTCAAAAATTTTTAGACCGAGTGACGGGAGTGCGTGGCATTGATTTAAGCGGTATGATGTTCTTCTAATTGCCAAAATGTAGTGATTTTCCCCTGCATTTCAACAAACATTTGGTGGATGTTGCAGCTCGACTCCACCGAGCAGAGATGCATCGTCAATGTGTGCCAACCGGGAAGCAACCTCCTTGCAGCCGGATACTGCATGTATTCAAGTTCCATTATCTTCGTGCTCACCATCGGCAGCGGTGTATTCGCATTCACCTTGGACCCTATGTACGGCGAATTCGTATTAACACAGGAGAAAATTCAGATACCAAAAGCAGGCAAGATCTATGCATTCAATGAAGGAAACTATCAGTTGTGGGACGATAAGCTTAAGAAGTACATCGATGACCTGAAGGATCCGGGTCCTAGTGGCAAGCCCTACTCTGCCAGGTACATTGGCAGCTTGGTTGGGGACTTCCACAGGACATTACTGTATGGTGGCATATATGGATATCCCAGAGACAAGAAGAGCAAGAATGGGAAACTGAGACTGCTGTACGAATGTGCACCCATGAGCTTCATAGTCGAACAAGCCGGCGGAAAGGGTTCGGATGGACATAAGAGGATACTTGACATACAGCCTACAGAGGTGAGTAAATAAAACCTCGTAATTGCCTTACTCTAACGACGTTACTTCCAGAAAATTAATGCGTAGATTCGGTTTATTTAGATCAAGTCGGGACAAAGTATTATACACAAAAAACTTCACGCTTATGTGATGTGATTTATAGGAAATTTATCCTCTAACGAACTTTTTATCTAAAATTTGGTTGCGGTTGCTTTAAATTTTAAAATATTCTTTTTTTATAATACATTGATTACATGTGGCTGAATTTTAAGATATAATTTCACGAAATCTTTAATAAAGATTTAAATCCCATCAACAGAGACAAGGCCTATGGGAGGGGTTTTTTTTTTTTTTTTTTCCAGGTTCTGGCTAACAGTAATTCGATTCATTTTGATTTGGCAGATTCATCAGCGCGTTCCGCTATACATCGGAAGCCAAGAAGAAGTCGAAAAACTGGAGAAATATCTTGCTTGATTATCTGATGACGTGCTCAAAACAGCGGAATTTTGTCATGTTTTGTCAAACTTGAAATGATACTTCCAAATGTAAGTGACTGGAATTTGTAGAAAGCAAAATATCCTTGAAGATCTGTTTTAATTTGTGGAGAAGAAAAGATATTGCATTTTTATGGAATATGTGTAAAAATAAAATTATTGTTGGGAAAAGAATAAATTTGAATTCCCCACATGCTCAAGTTGTATGAACACGTCCTTGACATAAGTTATAAGAGGTGAACAACTTCATATGGAGATATTTATTATTTGACCCGAGTTTTAAATTGTATGGGTCTTTAATCAAGAATATCAAAAAGCTATCATTTTTTTTTAAATATTTTTTTTTTATTGAAAACTTGTATTATAAGTCTCACAAATAATATAAATAGATATTAAGGAGTTCTATTTAAGAACCTTATGGATAGGATTTATATCTTTTAAAATTATTTTCCTAAAGTTTTTTTAAAATTATTCTTTCAAGATACAAATATATGTAATCAATAAATGATATCGTAAGAAAAAAGATGATATCATTTAATAATTCAAAAATTAAAATAATCTTAACTATTATTAAATTTGTAACTTTACTTAAATTACTTTAAGAGGATCCACTTTCTTACGGATAAAATGGAGATAAAAAAAAAATTCTTATATTATTAATATACCATCCAAGAATTTAAAACGGGTTTTTCACATATAGGGATGCTCTAACATAATATTACACTTGTAAAGATGACTTTGGGGAAAAAAAATCAATAGTGTAACAAAATTAGAAAACTCTTTTGATTAAAAAAGTGTAAGCCAACATATGATAGAAAATCTTGAGTTTGCTTTTGTCTATCTTTTTTTCCCCGAACAAAGATTTCATTGACATACTATCAATTCTCAAATTGAGCTTGAGCAAAACTTAGATTCTTAGACAATTAATATAACAATATTGTCTTAAAATGAAAGAATTAGTTATAATGGCTCTAGAACCAGACGTGAGATTAAAGGTACAAATTTTGAAGACTTAATATGGAAAAAGATAAGCGTAAGGAAGAAGCAAGGTCAACTATAACTGTAGCGACCTCTCAACGAGGGAAACAATTAACCCAGGCTACAGGCTAGTTGACCACTAAGGCACCCGATCTCTTGCTTCATCAACTGTACACTCTCAATCAATTGCTAACACTTATCCGACTGTCTTTAAAGACTCGAGATGAGTGCAATGAACACCCATAAATTATATACGAGGCAAATAGGTAACAGAATTAAGGAGGGATACTTTCATATTTTTTTATTTTAGTGTCCTAATTTTTTTAATAAGATAAATTGGTATCTCTATTATAACCGTCATTATTATAAAATTATAAAATAATAATATAAGTATATCAATTTTCATTTTATTTTCATTTTAGAGCCCAAACTTTATTTTTATTTCATTTCGATACTTCAACTTTTTAAAATGAAACAAATAAATATTCTTTATAATGGTCGTTATAATAGAGATATAAATTTATCTCATTTAAAAAATTGAAATACTAAAATAAACAAATTTAAAATTTAGGTACTAAAATAAAAAAAAATGAAAGTTTAAATACTTTATCCCCAAATTAAGGATGATGATATTTATGATATGATATGACTTATTTGGATTATTATCAAGACATTTACTGATAACTAAGTACATAAATTGTTGCTATTTATTGTTTATACAAGCCAAAATTACAATTTATTTTATTAATAATGGATTGATTGTTAAACTTATATGCTTATTTTTTAGGAAATGGATGCTTTGTATTTAATTTTTCTTAATTTCCCTTCATTTATTTCTTTAAGATATTACTACGTATAATCGACGGTTATAATTAAAAGTAAAATGATGATATCACAATGACATCATATGGCATTGTAAAAATCAAAATAATCTCAACCATTGATTTATAAATTAAAAAAAAATTGAGAGAAAATAAATGGAGAAAATCCAAATCCTATTTTTTATGCTTGTGAAAACTCCAATTTTGCAAAAACTAAGATCAATTATGACCCACATTTTTAACAATGACTCATGGTTATTGTTCCACATCATTAAAATCGACTATTGGAACTTCCTCTAATTTTAAGAAAGTTGAAAAACAGTGATAATTAGATACAAGGTGGTAAGAGAAGAAACAACCTAAAACACCAAATAATTAAAAAGCTGTAACTCATGGTAATCCAAGTGATTCCATAGGCTCATATAAAGTATCCATATCCCATAAACTCATAACAATTCCAAAGATACTAGTTTATTGGAAGCATATAAGGGTTTACACTTTTAAATAACCTATGGGATCCCAATCCTAATTATTTTGTGATGGACATACTTAATATAGATAATGGATGTGCTAGATGTGTTGTATTATTACAATTAGATTTCTATATCATATATAATGTGGCATATGTATGTGTTACATATTATTTTGTATTAGGCTTTAGCATTCACCCATTTGGGATTTAAATTTCTAGTGAAGAGTATAATTCAATCTTTAGATTGGCATTGAAAGTGATATTAGTGCATTGAAAGTGATATTAGTACAATAAAAGACTGTAGAATCATAGAAAGTTTTGTTCCAAATTTAGGCTAATTAAGAATTTTTTTTTTGTTCTATAATTTAAAGATTTGCGGAATAAGAGACTTAAAGAATTATGTGAATAAATGATAGTGGTGGATTTAGCAATAATTCTGATTCTTACATCCTTTTACTTTTATGGGAGTATGCGGCAAAGTTGTTGCACCCTTGATTTACAACTTTAGGAGGAAATTTACACGTGTTTGATTATTATTATTATAATATATATATACATGCTTATATGATTCACCTATATATATGTGATTATTTAATTATTCGTTTTGATGTATTCTTTTTAACTTAAAACCATTGACACATTAATCTATTAACTATCTCCAATGCTCTATTATATCTTGGAGTTAGAATTTTAAGTTTTTAATAAATAATAAATTATAAGTATAAGTTTATGTTTATAATAATAATGGTAGTGATAAATCAAAGTTTATAAGGTGGAGAATGTTTCATCACACTTTTGTGGCCTTATCATGAACTTCTCATTTTTACTCACATTCTAGACAGCAAGTCAGCCTTTTCGTTATATCCCTTCAAGTTTGTTTCTAACCTATCATTTCAATAGAAGTATCCTCTTGATTTCTATTACAAGCTCCTATATATTTAGAAGGCTCAACTAATTCGATTGGTTTTCAACCTACCAAGACCTCATCAAGAGAGCTACATTAGCTCACTACTGATTTGCTCATAAGAGGATAAGTCCACCTTTAGAGCAATCTTACTCTCCAAATAAACTACCCCATTGATGTTGTTCACTTTGTTATAAGTTCGAATTGAACACCTCCACTTACCTTTGAAATCAAGGATTGTAACATTTTTCCTCACTTAAATTCACAATGCCTTTATCGTAAGGCCAACACCTTGCTACTACATATACCAACAAATCACACCCCCTTCAACAGCTGTCAAATTCCATCCCAAGATTTCGAGCTTCCATGTGCATATTCTTATACTTACTCTTTCCTCTTATCCTTTGAGATTACCTCTTATTAAGTGGTCATACACCCACTAAATTTCATGTGTGAAGGTTCCAATAGATTCTTAGTACAAAACAACTCACTACACATTTACCTTCGTAGTTATGTGCTCCCTCTATCAATTGCTTCTCCTCTCAAGCTTAAATCATATGAGCTAAGACTTACAACATAGTTGCCCCTCTTATAATGTGTATGGCTTCTTATGGTGGTTACTCCTTCAATCTTTTCTGCACGAGTCTTTTTTTCTTGTCAATAAGAACTACAATTTGATTTGGTATTGTAAGTAGTATTTAGATGGCTCAATGGAGTTGGAACTTTAGTTCTTATACCACTTATGATGAGATGGGAGGTTTACCTCTCCAGGAGTGCTTGTGTTGTGCTCGATCATTATTTAATTTCTCATATTTACTCACATTATGGATGGCATGCCGATATTCTCTCTATTTACCTAGGTTTGTCCCAAGCCCATCATTCCCCCAAGGAGTTACCCTCTTGGTTTCTATCAATAGCCCCCACATATACAAGAGACTCAACTATTTTGACTAGTTAGTTTCGACCTACCATGAGTTCATTAAGAAGTGATATCAACTCCAGACTAATTTGCTCACGAAGGTTAAATCCACTTTCAAAGTAAACCTACTCCACAAATAAACCATCCTATTAATGCCACACACTTTATTATAAGCCCAAGTTAATCACTTCGCTTCCCTGGATTGCAAAATGTGGCATACTATTATACCTTTGGGCTTGGCATGTACGACACTATATATGCATAACTATTGAATTATAATTTGCCTCTCTTTTTTTTCCTCTTTGTCATGTGAGATGTTGTATTATAATATTATATTATATTATAAGTAGATATGATATATTTTAATAGTATTAATTGCATGAAAAGATTCACTACTATTACTCCAACGGATGTTCAGAAAAGTAATTCGAAGTACTTTAGAAATATATAAAAGTACGATGTTTTAGTTTATATTATTTTTTATAGTATTACATTAATTTATTTATTTTTCTGGTAATAACTAAATTTCATTCTAAAGAGATGGTTTAATACATAAAAAACAAGGTATATAGATACGTATTTATATATGAATGTCTGTGCTACATGCATAAACAAAATGTGATAATATATTTTACATGTTAAAGGTAGATATAATTATTTCAGAAAAAAATTCTCAAAAATCAAAAAAAGTTTCATCGTAGTTTGACACTCGAAAAAACAACAAAGGCTCTGAAACAAACTTTCTTGAACAATAGTAATAACTAGACTTAGGGAGCAGCTGACCGCAAATCATAAATTGGCCCCGAGGAGCCGACGATTGAACCGTTAGTTCAATCCTATGTGAACCGATGGTTCCACAAACTACCTTTTAAAAAAAAATTGCGTAAGCCTGCATAAAATAAAGGTTGCCATGCTGCATAGGGGAGAGGATTAATGGGAAAGACAGAAAATTAATCGGCGATAGAAAATTAATGGAGAGACAGAGGGGAGGAGGGATGGGAAATAGGAAACAAAAGAGTTAAGTATATCATTAACTCATAACTATGATTGCATAATGTGATGATTTTTTACGGGTTGCTATTAACAATATTAAATTTGGTGAATCTTGGCTATTCAAATATTTGATTGATTTTTGTATATCTGGAGAGATTTTTTTGGTAATTCTATCGGTAATTCTTTATGAGAATTTTAATATCTACCTACCATACTTGTAAGAATAATGTAAATATAGTTTTTCATTATATAAAAAAAAAAAAAATTATTAACAGTTTACGGGTCTAATCATAACCTATAAACCTATTTCACCTGAATTAGCTTGTAATCATGTGAGAGCGAGCCAATCACGATTCATGAATTTTTGAACCATGACCCGACAGTTCCAGCCATCTTCCAGTCTAGTGCTGATAATTGATAGTTGATGGTATTAGTTGATCGTATGAAGAACTGATATAGACTGTCTTGATAGGAAGCAGGAGAGTTAAGGTCTTATAATCCATTTCTTCCACTCCTCCTTATGATATATGGTTGAAAAAAGAAAAGAAACGAAAGAAAGATAGAAGGGAAAATAATAAGGTGAAAACTTTCGTAGATTTACTTATAAAGAGCCCCCAAGATTACCGTGTAGTATGCTTTGGGATAATACAGAAGTAAAGTTTAGCCCCCGAGAAGGCCTAGCCGATCTCCATTGAGTCATAATCACGGGTTCCAGTTTTGTTTGAAGGTGTTTAATTTACCTGACCCAAAGAAGAAGAATGGCTTCATTTCATGTCGATCGTACGTGCTGGATAAGAGAAACTTATAAGTAGAAAAAACGATTGAAAGCAAAAAGAAAAGCAGACAAGAGTGATATTGATTCGGCTCATGTTTGATCTTTAATTTAACCAAAAAAATGAACCGGACCAACATCACGCCATGTCTCCTTCTCCCTCTAAACTGACATTTTCTGTGAGAAATGCTTCGATGGACTGACTATTTTTTTTTTTTTTTTTTTTGGGGGTGGGGGGGGGGGGGGGGGGGGGGGGGGGGGGGTTGGGGTTTGATGCTGTTGTTTCAACCCTCTTTTTATTTATAATGGAAAACCATGTAGTATTATCACATGGCTGAATTTAGGGCATCTTACTTTAAAATAAAAAATAACCAAAAACACTATCACTCTGGATGGATAATAATCAAAAGTATCGATGAGGATAAGATAGAAAGGGCACCCACCATTATTCCATTTTTGCTGAAGCATATGGAATGGAACCCATTTTTATGATATATGATGATCTAGATATAGATATAGATATAGATTAAGGAATCCCCACCCCACACTATATATGTATGCCAAGCTACCTAGTTAGTTGCCCATAGTAGAGTAGCCAATAGCCACTAGCCAGCCCCCACCACATTGTTTTATTGAATCTTCTTTTTCCAGCTAATGCAGTATCAATTGACCCCTTTCTCAATAAAATTATTTTCTTGTTTTATTGAATGCTTCAACGGGACGGTCACAGTAATTACTAAGATAAGCTATAGAATATTTTTGACAAAGCTAAGTCTATATTCTGAAAAGATATGACCAACTTCTTTTAGTGCACCGGGGCACACTGGTACAATTTCCTTTATTATGAGGGCCCAGACGCACTCTCATTGGCAACATGGTAAAGGGAGTGCAATATGCTAATGTTAGTGGTAGTGGCAGTTCAAGGTAAGACTCATTCATCCTGAATCGAGGATTGTATATCTTAGTCATTTATGTGGAGCATAAGTTACTTGGAAGTTCATAGCTTTGGCAAGATCGAGTTGAATCTATGTTGCTCAGGTAAACCAAACCAAAGAATTAAATGCATGATGATGCATTCATATAAGAATTGATCTAGGATATTGAAAATCACATTTATAGGTTTACGTTAGTTAAAATCATGGACGTCCTTCTAGAGCGTCAGGTAGCTTCCAAAATATAACTAAGTATTTAAAAATATGTTTCATTTGATATCACGGATACCATAAAAAAACCTAAAAGATCATACATAATATAAACGGTAATTAAATTTATTATAAATGGTAGATGCTAAGAAATTCGAGCTAAACCATTTGGAATCAATTAATTAATTAGATTTAGAGTTAGAATTGATTGAAAGATCAAGATACTCCAAATAAATTAATTATTTTGGGTTTTTAGAGGTTAAACTAATCAAAAGATCGAGGTGCTTCCAAAATCTCTCTGAAAATTAATTGAATGGGATTAGAATTGAGTGAAAGAAAATTGGACAAAGCTCCCTCAGGCTTGATTCTTAAAGGTGGTGTCACAGTATAAGCATGGGTCTTGTATTTGTTTTTAATCAAATTTTTAACTAGTTAAGAAAGTCATAAGGCTCTAAAGAAGCTTTTTCTCTCGCATTTTCTAATTCAATAGATTTTATTTCAATTAACTATCCCGAGTACGCTTCAATACTTTGCACATTCCATATTTCAGTTAACTATCCCGATTAAGCTTCAATATTCCGCACATTCCAAGTAGTTGTTTGATCTAATTGAAGACCTTAGATTTGAAACCCAAAAGCAAATTTTGTCCAATCCAATCTCATCTTTATCTTTCATTCCTCCATTAAAAAGCTAAAAAATTATGAGCCCTCATTCAAAACGTATCTCATCATGTTTAGGCAAGTAAAAGAAACTGAGAATTTATTGAAACCAGAGGGAATGAAAATCGCTTCACCACAATCTTCCTAATGCTAATTACTAATTATTGGCTAAGAGAGTTATTTGATGCTATAAATGGCTAAAATAGCTTTTGGGCTTTAAGTCGAGTAATAATTTGGATTTAACTATTTATCTTAAAGTAAGGAGGGCTCATGAAATCAAATCCATGACTTGGGATAACTTAGGAAGATTAAGCTTGATCAGCTATAAATAGGGATCATTTACCAAACTTGCTCAATCACAACGTTTTATAAGGAAACTCATGTACTTAAAAAAGCTTTTGATGAACTTAACTCAAGAGTAGCCCATGAAGGAATCCATTAATAGGACGGCTCATCTCAACCGGCAATCCTCAACATGATTTGATAAAATGTCGTCAATTGCTTGACTCTATAAATACCTGGAGATTTTCCTCATTGGACAAAATTCAATTATCCAGAAAAACAGTACGGTACAGCCAAACTGTCATCTAAAAGGTGAAACAAAACTTAGAATGAAGAATACAATCTCTCTCTTCAAAAATAGTAGGGTTAATGCTCTACAACTCCTCTACTGATCAAATGTATATTTAAAACTCTTTAAAACTACCTACTCTTCTTCCCTACCTCTTTCTCTCTAACTCATCTAATATATACCTCATTCGAAATCACTGCTTTAAGGTCATGTATAGCACAAGACGCATGCTATATACATGTGACCACTACTATCAAATCCTTGCATCTATAGATATAACTCCCACCTACTAACAAAAAATGATGATAAAGATCTTTTATGTATGTATAAGTGAAACAAAGGAATTTAAGAAGGATTCTAATTGAGAGACTATGCAGTCTAGTGCAATATCAATCAATGGATGCAAATAGTACCGATAGAATGCATAGGAACTGGTGATTATATGAGTGATATGTTTGAATATATATATATATATATATGTTTAGCCATTTGTGTATCTTTTAGCATGGAAAAGGATTTAGGTGATTTTGATAGTAGCAATGGAAGCTGGTGTTAATCTATTGTGTTGATGTAATAATATGTATAACTTTGGTTTGGATTGTTTGTTGAAACGGTGAAGTACAGTGGACACCCTCTCTCTTTACAGGAAAAGACACAAAACTCTATATTTAAAATCCTTTGGGGCGGCTGCTCTTTACCGGCTACCTTCCTCCACCTACCCATCCCCATCTCAATAAAACACATCATCTAAAAATACAATAAGGATCTCCTTTGTCTACTTTCAAGCTTGTTGGTTGTTCATTTCTATCTTCATCTCTATCTCCATATCCATATCCATCTCCTCAACAAGTCTTTTGGTTCTTCTTGGAGGCCGGCACCGGTGGCATAGCAGCCAACTCCATCTTTACAGCCTTATCATCATATTTTATGCATCGTCGTTAGTCTACTTCAATGTGCAGTTTGGATGTAACTTCTTTTCTTCTTTTTTTTCTCCATTATTTTTAGGCTTCTACCCCTGATCTAAGTACTTCTCTAGTCAGAAGACTGATTCTTCGTTCTCTTGGTGGAACGTTTTTGTTCAAGGGTTGTTAATAACCGTTTTTCGTGTTGTTCATACCAATTTTTGGTTTAAGAGACGTAAACCTTTTGGTTTGGGTCCAAAACCTCCATCTTTTTAGTAGTTGTTCTGTTATATTTTCCTTATTTTATCAACGAAATGAGTTTTCGTTTTCTTGAGATAAAGGTCTCAAAACTTGAGAGGAAACCTGTCTCTACTCAAGAAAGGAGCGGTTCTCACTATCCCTATACTATCAACATTGACACCAAGGCTACTTTCGTTTATTAGCTTTGTTCAATTTTCGATGCAAAGAACTACAGAGGATTAAAGAAATTAGACAATCGGATGGAAAATCGTAAACAAAAAGTAAATAAAATTAAGTTTTAATGGAAATGGCTTCTATCCTTCCTTCTGTTCTTCATCTGGATGCAATCACTCCAAGAAAAATAAGCTCAAGTATAATATTACAGCTATAGCTCAATTTTCTTACACAAGTATTAACTTTATATTTTTATTGCTTATTTTACAAAATGAAAAGTATTAATGCCAAAGAAATAGCAAAATGACTCGCTAAAAAGAGCTATAAGTACCACCTCTATAAAGGGAAAAGATTAATCTTGCTGGAAAACGATGCCGATAGCTTGTTAACTTAGGCTTGCGTACTGAATCGCAGAATTCATTGCCATTATATTATCTAGCCCTAAATGAAAATTTTGACAATTATGAAAACCTATGTATGTGCAACGATAATATAACATGTTCAATTGACCGTTAAGCGTACTCTTGTTGAAATATGTGTTCTTCATAAATCTTACCCTAAGACAGTCTCAGCAGCAAGTGTTCATTCAGCAAGGCAACTTCCATCAAGCTCAACTAATGGTTCTGAAAACGAGAATTTTGTCCAAATGCATCTAAGTTAGAGAAATTTGTGTCGGAAAGATCAATATCCTTGGCAAGTTCAGATATTGAGGTATGATCGGTAGTTTCGCTTTCTATGCTTGTTGGCGCATCAGAATCACCAAAAATCTAGCCTGCCTTCAAGTTCCACGTATTAAACCTATTCAATTTCCTCTTGGTCGGGGAAGTAATAACAAGTGACTTATTTCATTCATGTAGGAAGCCATCTATTTGTAATCTTCTCATAAGATACGATAAGTGGGTGCGGTCCCTTCAAACATACTGTTACTAATTGCATCTTGACGTGGAAGGTGCTTCAATAGATGGAAATGGATTGGTCACCATGAGAGGCTACTGCTTGCGGGGGTGTTCGGAGATTGGGTAATTTGGTTGGAGTAGATGCATAGGCTGATTGAACAATTTTCCAGCAACACTAGGTCCTTAATACAAGTGATATATTCTCCATGCTTTTCCGCTGCAAAGAGTGTTAAGCAGTACTACAAATAGAATAGTCTTGACTGTTGCTTTACCCACCTGACTGTGCACTTATAGTTGAAGCTGCAAAACATTGACCATGAGGAACTGATTCTCCTAATTATCCAGAGATGTCAGAAAAGCGATCATAACTTATATTCATTTGCAACCTGCTGGAAGGCGATCTGATTCTTCTTTCTTTTCTTTTCTTTTCTTTTTTTTTTTTTTGGGCAACTGAAGACATTTCTATAGTAGCACTCCTTGCTGTGCTGTTCTCTTACCTAAAGATGGTTGCTCCATCACCAACTGTGCTAATTTTCCAGGATCAATGAAATATCAGGAGCATAAACAACAGTAATGAAAGAGATGAAATATATTCTGGACAAGTTAATAGGAATACCATAAAAGATGGCCAAAAGAAACTAGGTGTCTAATCATAAGTCAACAATCACATGAAACAGCTTACTTCATCCAAATTAGTAAAATGGTGCCACAAGCAGTAAACTTAAGAGCATTCTCCTATCTGAAAACGCACATCCCCCAGAACTCTTGCAAATACCAATTGAGTACAAAGTATGTCAACAGGCAACAAAATCCCCAACAAACCATCTCAATCATAAAATTGCACATTGAGCATTCTAATACAGATTTCAACTTCAGCCAATAATATGTTTCAAGGACCATACCAGAAAAGAGCCCAAGGACACAACAAGCCACCTGATTCGGTATTATCGTGATAAATGCCAGCAACTTTAGTACTATGAACTCAAATCTCTGCTGTCTGTTGCAGGTTCTTAAAGCATCAGGAATTGCAAAACAGGCCTTATAACTTACTCAAATTTCTTGCATTAGATCAAAATACAACACAATAGAAGTATTTGGTTGGGAAAGAAACCTCCACCATCGAGTTGTCACGTCTAGCTAGTGATTCAACTACATGCTTGTAGGCTTAAACGTGGAACATCCTCATTCGCAAAACCCATTCTAGAATAGTGGTTACTACAACAGAGAAGTGATTATATTTGTGATGTAGGGAAAAAAGAGAATTTTGATCTTTAATGACAGCAGTACATTGACTAGCCAACGTTATAGCTCTAATAACATCAAATTTGTATAAAATTCAACTCTAACATTGTAAAATAACATTGACTCGCCATCGTTATAACTCTGATAATATCAAATTTGTATAAAATTCAACTCTAAGATAGCATTTGATTATGCAATTTTCGTGGTACTAAATTGGACAAAAAATTTTCTACTGCGTTTAGTTTATAAATTTGCTTAATAACTGGATAAAAACTAAACTAATAGACTGAAAAAAAAAAGTTTAAATTTTATCTCTTCTGAATTACGGTACAAGAATAAAATTCATTGAACAAAAACAAAAAATATTTTTCGTTTTCGAAAATATCATTCCATGTTATAATATTAAGTTAATAAATATTATTTTTATTAAATATTACAAAAAAATTCATTTATTTTATAATATAAATAATTAATACTTTAATATAAATTTTATATTCAGTATTGTGCAAATCAAATATAGTACAAACTTGTACCATTCAATCCTCGTTATACTTGTTCTATCTAGTTCTTTTTGTCCAATTCAATCCTTACAACCAAACATGACGTACAAATGTAAAGTAATGAATGCTGATTATATACAAGAGTATGACCGAGAAAAACTAGCCACAAAACTGAAAGAATAATAATTTGATACAAGTGTATGGATTAAGTTATGCCTCAACCCTCCCCACTTATCATCCTGATCATGATTAATAATTCCAATAGTCCAGGGAATATTTGAAATTCTCCATTTAATCTTCGACATGTACACCAAACATTTGGCAATAGCCCAGACAAGTGCTTTAACATTCACAATATTCTTATTTCTTTTCCTGGATCAGTAGCCTTCAGGATTGCTGCAACAGTCATCTATTGTGAACCTGTCTTAGCGGTAGGACATGGCTCTTCTTGTAAAGGATACATCTTGATAGTGTTATCAATTTAGATAAAGCAGTAAATCGCATGCCCTTTTGGGTTTCAGAACTCACAAATTCTTTGCTCCATATCCCTTCTCATATGAACTCTTAGAATGTCAAGGGTGGAGTATATATGATCAGCTCTTTTATGAGATTTGTCATGGGCAAGAAAAACATGAATACCATCTTTTTCCCCAATCCAACTGCACCCTGGACTCTTCTGCATCCCTTTATCCTTGATCATTTGTCTAGTTCTTGCAAGATCAGACCATCTACCTGCATAAGCATACAAATTTGCCAACAAAATAAAGTTGCCAGTATTGTCTGTTTCCAATTCTATGAGTCTCTGTGCTGCGATTTCTCCCAACTCAATATTACCACAGATAACACACCCTCCGAGCAAAGCACTCCAAAGCACGGCATCAGGCTCCATAGTCATTTTCTTCACTAACTCAAATGCTTCAGTGAGTTGTCCAGAACGACTTAAGAGATCAACCATGCACGTATAGTGCTTTAAGGTAGGTGCAACATGAAAATGTGGCATCAAGTCAAAGAACTCACGACCTGTTTCAACTGCTCCAGCATGAACACATGAAGAGAGAACAGACAAGAAGGTTACATGGTCTGGTCTATAACCTTCTGCCAGCATTCTGCAGAAGAGTTCAATTCCCTCTTCCCCAAGGCCATGCATGGCATATGCAGTAAGCAAAGCATTTTGAGACACCAAATTATAGTTGCAGATTCTGTCATATGTCAGAAGAGCATTCTTAATGCTTCCACATTTAGCATACATGTCTACAAGGGCTGCCCCAATATGGACATCTGAATCATATAAATGTCTGATTGCATAGGCATGCAGTTGTTTGCCGTGTTCCAGAGTTGCCAGTTTCGAGCAAGCCGTTAAGATCATTCCAATTGTGTAAATATCAGGCCTTACATTGTTGTTCTGCATATCAGAAAATAAGCTCATGACTAAATCATGATTTCCATTCTCCGCATAACCAGCAACAATACTGTTCCAGCTATAGGCATTTGGCTCAAAACCATCTTCCTTCATTCTTTCAAGAAGGCCATGAATATCTTCAATATTACCAAGGCGAGAATAACCAGATATTAAAGCATTCCATGTTGCTATGTCTCGTTCCTCCACCATATGAAAGGCTAAGAGAGCCGATGCTAGGTCTTGGCACTTGCAGTACATCTCCACCAATGCCCCACCAACAAAGGGATTTGACTGCAGACCTCGAACAATGGCGTGTGCATGTATCCGCTTCCCTTGTTGTAAAGAGGCTGTGTCAGCACAGGCAGTTAGTATGCTTCCTTGAGTAAAAGAATCAGGTTCAACCTCATCTTCTACCAGCATGTTTGTATACATGGTCAAGGCTTCTTCGAAGAGGAAGTTGTCCACATACCCAGATATCATTGAATTCCATGATATTTTATCCCTCTTGACACCTACAAGCTCCATCTGATCAAACAATTCCTTGGCCTTTGCAGTTTCACCATTCTCACAATACCCAACAATCATTGTATTGTAAGATACTGCATTTTGAAGGGAGTAATTTGAGAACATCTTGTGAGCACTTAACATATCAGAGCATCTCCTATACACGTCGACCAATCCATTCACAACATATGAGCTGGACGTAAACCCATGTCTTGTTACATATCCATGAATCTCTTTCCCCAGGTTTAGCTCTTGAAGTCTAGCGCAAGAAGGAAGAACACTTGCTAAAGTACGAGCATTCAGTTCAAATCCTTCATCTACCATCCTAGCCAAAAGCTGGAGAGCTTCCCGGTCATAGCCATTCTGTGAGAATCCCCCAATAACAGCACTCCAAGAAACCACATTAGGAACTAGATTATCTAAACTGGACATTTTATCTATATATTCCAGAGCCTCATAAACAGAACCGTTTGCAATACAAGCAGTAACAACAGAATTCCAAGAAACACGGTCCCTCTCAGGCATCTTCAACAAAACCTTCTTGGCATCGTCCAAGTTATCACATTTTCCATACATATCTATAAGGGCATTATTCACATAAACATTCAAAACATGCTGCTGCTTCACTGCTATTCCGTGCAACTGCTTTCCCAACTCTAAAGAAGAAAGGGCAATACATATCCTCAGAGCAAGCGGAAAAACAAAGAACTCAAGAGCGATGTCCTCAAACAGGAGTTCTCGAAACAACAAGAAAGCTTCATCGACAAAACCATTGTCCAAATGGGCACTAATAATGGCTGCCCAGGAGTACAAGTTTCTGTTAGGCATTTTGTCAAACAGTCTGAGTCCATTCTCCAAACAACCACATTTCCCGTACATTTGGAGCAATTTGGTCTCGATAAACTCGTGACCGTGAAACCCATTTTTAAGGGCATGGGCGTGTATCTGTTTCCCACGATCCGGGTGGTCACAAGATTCGAGGATCGAAGCGTAGGAAGTGGAATCTATTGGTTTATTGAGTATAGTCAAACCAGAGTCACAGGCTGCCGGTTGATGCTGTGTTTGTTTGCGTGATGGAAAGGAGAGTGCGCCTGGACGCGGAGAGACATTTCTACTGCGCTCGTGAGGAATAGGCTTTGGTTTCGGTTGTGGCTTAAGACACGGTTCTAGAAGAAGAGCCGCCATTCAGTTCAATCGAGTGGAAGGAATAAAGACCAACGAATTAATATCCCATTTGCCCGGACATTTGACAGTCGGCTTTTATACAAATTGGAGCTCCTTTTCAAAAATATTACGAAAAAAAAGACTCATTTAAAAAAAAAAATACGAATATGTGCATTAAGTGAATACCCTTTTAATTATTTATGTTTTATACACTTATTTATATAAACTCCAATCTACGCAACAACAGTTCATTCTTATTTATATCAATTTTTAAAATTTTCAAAACACAGAGAAAACTCGAGAAAATCCATAATTGAAATATCAGACTATTTTTTAATATGAGTACACATTTGAAATAAATAATAATCTATAGTTTACAAACATGTTATTTATTTATTTTTTATTTTAGTGATAATCAACATTATGTAAATTTTTTCTAGAAAAGAAACTATTACTTAATAATGTAGATTTCGCAATCATAGATGTACCATAAATTATGTAAATTATTAATATTTCATGAAAATTTATTATATACTATCTAAATTTATAAATTTTTTATATTGTGGTACATAAGTTATACAAATATAAGTATGAAAATTATTATGTTTGTGTGTGTGTGTATGTGTGTGTGTATATATATATATATATATATATATATATATTGGTGTTTTTATTGTGTTAGGTCGAATTAAAAAGTTAAAATTAGGTAATTTGCGACGTAACTTAACAAGATGACTAAGTACATTTTGTAAAATTGTCACTCGGTGTATAGATAAAGTTTTTAATGTTATCTAAATATTCGGTTTATCATGGTATTACTAAGGTGGAAATGATAGATTATGTAAAAGTTATTATCTATACAAACAGAAATATAGTAATGAGTAACTAAAGGACAGAGTATGATAAGGAGCCTGTTAAGAAGTTGAAAATTAAGAAAGATTTGAACTAATCTCATTTCAGTCAGAGAATTTGTAGATGTACCGAAGTTGACCCGAGTGGTGTTAAACTCGTGCATAGGCATCCCTTTTTCCATAATGCTAAAGTTGTCTACAAGTTTATAGTCATTAGAGACAATAAGGATGTTGAAAATTTCATTGAGATGGCAGAATTTGTAGAAAACGGAGTATTCAGAAATTGTACATAAGGTACATTGGGGAATTAAGTACTTAAGACGAACATAAGATACATAAGCTAGATAATCCAACCCTTCTAGATCCTAATGTGCATTCAACAATGACCGGTGCATGGTAAACAAATGTAGATCAGTCAAATGAACCATACATGGATTTCTCTGAGTACAAGCACGTAAGTATCGCAAAAAAGCAGCTTAACGAAGCATTAGGTCCCATTATCAAACATAAAGAGTTTTATGATCCGTATGTAGAAAAAATGCACATGGACATAAATGTTAACGATGATGGAGAGAATGAGGCAAATGTGAATGGTGATGAAGATGATGGGGATGGTGATAAGGATGATGTTGGCCTTGAAGATGACCACGCTAAGGATTTAGGAGAAGCCCTAGTGAAACCATATGTTGTCGGGAGCAGTCTGGTCCAGCCATTTTAAGGATATGGCCCAAGCAGGCCTCATCGTTATATTGGTGAGATATTGTCCAGTAGGCAGTTTTAGGACTTATCGCCAATAAATGAACTGGTGGACAGGTTTATGAAAGATCTTATCCCATTTTACAACAATCGATACGATGGCAATGGCTACATAACATTTAAGAGAAATGTTAATGAAATGTACAACAACATCAACAGTTTTGATGAATTGCATGTCGGTATACATTTCAATATGAAGAAGGATCTCATGGATACAGTGAAGTTGTTCCACTTAAGGAATCACTATGGTATTCATGTGGATATTTCAAAACCAACTGTATAAGCGGTCTATTGTAAGAACAAAGAACAAGGTTCTAAGCGAAGGCTACGGGCTTGTTTTAAGAAAGTAAAAGGTCTTTTCAAAATAACAATTCTAGAGGGTTCACAATTTATGTAAACCCGATGATGAATCAAAATCATCCTCAGCTCGATAGCAACGTAGTAGCTATACTATTTATCAATAGTGTACAGAATAACCCTGATGTTAAAATGCCTAATCTTTTAGCTAACGTGCAAATTATGTACGAGTACACAATAAGCAATAAAAGGGTTTTCGAGGCAAAGCGAAAAGATTTTGAGATGGTATATGGTAACTGGGAGAGGTTGTATAATGAGTTACCGAAACTATTAAATGCAATGAAGTTAAGCAACCCGAGGACACAAGTGGATTGGGGATGGAGTAATTCGCCAAAGCAAGGTCAGTCCCAGTTCAAGTGGGTTTTCTAGATATTTGGGCCATGTGTAAAAGCTTTCAAATACTATCAACCTATTGTATGTGTCGATAGCACATTCTTATACGGGCATAAGTTGTTAGTAGCTTGTAGCATGGATGGAGACAATTCAATAATTCCATTAGAATTTGCTCTTATTGACATAGAATCGGTAGAAACCTAAGGATGGTTCCTATGGAAGCTTAAAGTGCACGTAATCAGCCAAAAAGGGAAAACCTTATGTCTTATAATCCGACAAGACATCCAGTATTAATTCCGCATATAAGGAACCATCAATAGGCTTGCATATGATGGATGTTACCATTTTGGATACATAACATCAAACATTATCGAAAGTTATAACTCCATTTTGGAATTAGCACATGGATTACCGGTCAGTGCATTAGTGAAGAAGATATTTTACAACTATGTCGCCTATTAGGAGGAGAAGCATAAGGACTCCAAGAAAGTAATTGATTCTAGTAAGACGTATATTGATTAGTCTCTAAAGATGTATGAAACTTGGAGGAGGTAGGCAAGTGCACATAAATTTGTTTCATTTAGCTTCTAGAACGGTATTTTCAAGGTTTTAATTGGTAAGCAAATGATGAAGATAGGATTAAAGGGAGGAAGAAGGACACATACAGTTGACTTCAAGAGTTGCACTTACACTTATCAGAAGTAGCAAATGTTACGTCCCGAAGTCACAGAGTCACAACAGTCCCGCCTGGTAAACTATTCTATGATAGTAACTAGCCTCACAGTACCTACTATAGACATAATTTACACAAGGCATCGACAACTCCTCACTTTGAAGTAAACAGTCCAATTAAATGTTTAACTACAATTATGGTAAATTACATAAATTTGTAATAAACCTATATAATTATATGTAAAGTCCACAAAACTTTCCAGAAAATTCTATATATACACAACAGTTCACTAATTTACATAATAATTATTAGTCTTTCATCCTCAAACTACAAAAGATATTCTCACTACACATCACTACTAGGTAAATTGATCCTCACACCCCTGGCTTCAAAAGAACTAACCTCTGGATAATTATAAAGCAGCATAATACTTGAAGTATTCAGAGATCAGGACCTGCAAAAGGATCTATAGGGGTATGAGCAACTACAGCTCAATAAGTTGAATTGGAGACTCATAAGAGTATACAAACACAAACAAGATTATCGAGCAATTATTTTAATGCAATGCAACAATCAAGTGTCATCGTACAACGTAGTCCAGTCCGTTGCGAAATCAGAGAAATTTCACCCACTCTAATCCGGGTTGAGGAGTTTCCATGTTATGCAGCAACTCATAACCAAATCCAGGCTTGTGCAATGGAGACCTCGCTTCTCCCGCGACTACCTTCGAACCATTGACTTCACCCTTGCCACGATCTCCTCTCCTGTTACTTAGTTCAACTAAGGATGAAGAAGGAACCATTATGCAATCCTATGCTATCCCTTTTGAAAAGATCGGTATTTGGTTGGAGAATCCTATGATCCCCTAACAAGTTGTAATGCATGATATTTTTTGTTATTAGAGTCGAATAAGATTAAATTTCATTTAAGGTGTTCAAACAATTTCATACCAATTCAATCAATCACAAAATCACTCACATTACAAATTCAGTACGCATTCAAATACATCAAACATATGCGTAGACTACTTACAATCATAACCATATGCAATCCTAAGTCTCCGAGTACCATAAAATAACACTCTAATACAGTAAGCAATAACCCAACTTACTTGGAGTTTCTCAGTCGCCTGATCACTCGATTGCAAGCCGATTCGTCTCTGGATATCCTATAATACAAATAAGTCTTTTTTAGTTCTTATATTTAATGATTCACATTCTAAGTTATGATTTAACTTATTTTTTCCATATATAACTATTATTTACTAATGATTCATTCTACCCTATTTCAGGGTTCGGGTCCTAAATTAGATTCTAGTTTTGATTCTGAAATCTTAAATATACTCGAATCCTAATGTGAAATTAATCACATTAAGCTCGAGTATTCTAATATCCTATTGGATCTAAATTTAGTATTCTAAACTATTCGATACACACTAATCTTAATTGGGGTACCGGATTTATTCCCGATGTGAGAAAATCTTATACTTTTTTATACAATTAATTAAAATTAAATTTTATTTCAAATTTGTTATATTCTAATTTCTATTATTATATTATCT
Organism: Lumnitzera racemosa; assembly: GCA_024138005.1. Taxonomy (NCBI): domain Eukaryota; kingdom Viridiplantae; phylum Streptophyta; class Magnoliopsida; order Myrtales; family Combretaceae; genus Lumnitzera; species Lumnitzera racemosa. The sequence goes on along the minus strand of JAMXBC010000002.1, from coordinate 102,170,686 downwards.
AATTAAACCTAATTTTTTATAATATTCCTAATTTTCTATAATTAGCACATAATGCCTTCATTACTTATACTTAACACTCCAAAGACTAAGATTAGGTTTTCACATCAGAGATTAACATTCCTAAACATCTAATTACTATCTAATTCAGTAATTAGTATCTTAATCACCTAATTAACCCAAAATTACTTAATTTTTCCATCATTTTAATACTAAAAATTAATTTAAAATTTTCAAAAATTAATTTTAAAAAAATGGTTTCATAGCATTGTTCTATATCCCTTAAGCATTATACAGAAAAATTTTAAGCTCCAAACTACACTCTTAAACCTATTTATTTCTAATTCTAATCATACTCAATTTTGCTTAATTTATTAAGAATCATATATTTTCAAATGTGATTAAACTAAATCACTATTTTCCCCTAAATCACCATATAATAAAAGCTCAGAATAATAAGTTTCATAATTTTCTGGGCGAGAGAACTAATTTTAAGAAATTATACAAAATCGGAGCAGATTAAAGACTCACCTGGTCCGATGGCTTTTGGCCTTCTAACACCGGTCCAGGTGTGTCGGTCGATCCAAGCAGTGGGTCTGGAATGAGGTGTTGGTGGTGGCTCAGTTCCAGATGGTGGTAGTGTGTGGGTTTGGCTTACTAGCCCTAACTGCATAGTTTTCCTTTTTTTCAAAGCTCTTTATTTTTCTCTTGAATTTTCAAAGCTTTTTATTTTTCTCTAATTCCTAACTGTCCAAAAGAGTTCTCTAAATTTTTTTCCTATTTATAGAAGTTCTTGGTAATTAATATTCATTAAATTAGACATAACATTGCCCAATTCTCTTGCTTTTTGGCTTTTATGTTGCTTAATTCTAATTGGATAATTTTTCTTCTTTAGCTCTTGACTTGCCACAACCAAATTTTCATCATTCCATATCCCTCTTATTTTTTTCTGATTTTTTCTCAATTAATTAATAATTTTCTTTAATGATTTACTAAGTTTTTTACCAATTTAAGTAATTTCGCGTATTTTTACCTTCACGTAAATACACGTGAGGTACATGTGAACATTTCTAATTATTATTTAGGTCATTCTATGATTTTTAATACATATATAATCTATCTCTAGTAATTTATTAGTTATTAAATTATACTTTTCGCATTTTCGATGATTAACAATTATTATACTTAAAATTTGAAAATTTTATAGTCTCCTATTTTATTACTTATTTTCTTAAATTCAAGTTTACGGGATCGTTTTTACTAATTTTTCTATCAATAGTTTATAATTTGGGTTTAATCGAATTCTTTAACCGATCATCCTAAACCTTATGTTCTATGTTCTATATTTAATCCTACAGTCGCTTGGTTTAACTTTAGGGCTTACAGCAAATATATAGAATCCCTTACTCCCATTGGGAGAATGATGAGACAATCCGACAGTATGCGCGTACGTACGTACATACTCAGCTTGATGGAAGGATTCATATTTACAAATAAATCCTCCAGCCTTATTCACCTAATGTTCTTACCATTACTAGAGGACTTCTCAATAGCTTGGTAGTTTAGCTGGGGCAGCGCTTGCTTGGCATGGTTGTACTAACAACTGCGCTCTGTCTTGTCATCCAATGCGTATGAGCTTAGAGGAGCCGTAATTCTACTACAGGTTTGGGCTTAGAATAGATTCTCATATGTCGCTCCCCTTAGCCGATATAGGTTTATTATTGACCGAGATAGGCTATTAGCAACCAAATGAAAGGTAATACAAAATACAACTCAGCATCGGATACATGTTGTAGATGCGTACCACACAGCTTTTGACATACGTACCACACAGCTTTTGACATGTGTACCATGTAGCAAGTATGATATGATAAGTTATCCTCTTTACTATCCTTTTCTTAGCCATAAGTAATAACTATCGTTGTTTGATTGTTTTTTTTTTTCTTTTTCTTGTGCCATTTAAGTTGTTTAGGAGCCTTATATGGAGAAATTGATACAGTTGCTACCCCACTTCTGTATTGTTAGGTAACACATTTGGAATGTTCAGATACCACTCATATGTTTCCATATAATTAAGTGGTGTTTTCCAGACGATGTCGTCCGGTAGTTTGATGGATATCGATACGTTCCACAAGAAGTCGATACCTCAAAATAGCTCCACCAACTGGGCCTCCAGGGTAAGACGGATGTTGACTAGATCAACACATACTCTTCCTACATTGAGGCTTGGGATAGAGATATGGATTCCTAGAACACATCCAGAGTTCTCGAAGGATTGACAAGAGTTATTAACAGTGGTATAGACAGATCACTCAGCGTTATATTATACACCATAGAGCTATCATCGGTCAACTGGTACATACATCTAAAATCATCCATTATTTTTTTTTACACTTATACATACTTACTATCATATGTGTTGACAACTATTTTTTCTACTTATTTTAAGTAAACTTACTCAAGAGTGTCAAACTGGTACCTAACTATCCTATAGCGCTGGGTATTACAGATGGGGAACTTTACTTCATTGAGCAGCACAGCAGCCTTAACCTCTACCCATGGCAAGAGAGTGTAAATAAGTCACCCCATGTGAACTACGATGGGGAGCAGGGACCACCTGCGAACAAGGATATGCCAACTCCTCATACACTACCTATGAGTAGAGTTAGAGTTCGAGGAGGCAGGGCTTGAACGGTACGTCGTCGAACAGACATCGGTGATGATATCTCATCTCATACACGTCATTTCGTAGACCTAGGGTATATCAGCAAGAGATACAGCACATACCTTAGGTTAGGTGTTGCCTCCACCTCGAAAGCTGAATTCAACTTCAAGGCTGAATCTAACTCATACACGACTCCTGAGTTCCAACAACATATTAATATCACGACTCCACCAACTCCTCAACTACATCCAACCCATCTAACCAACCTAATCCCTCCTAGGGAACTTGATCTCAATGATCCACCACCTTAGCCTACTTAAACACACAAGAGACAAAGGTATTCACTTCTTTCCCGTACCATGAGGACCTTTATACAGCGTAGGCATCATTAAATATGTTTTGCCTATTGTTTTTGTTTCCTCCTTTTTTTAGCTATTGTATTGATGTTATCATTAACTCATTCCAAATTTTGTATATATATTGATTATTCAAAATATAATTTACTTTTCATTAGATATTGTAGTTCGATGCATTGTTTATTTATCTCAATTTGTAATTATTTCTTCTTCTTCTCATACGCTTATTTCTTCCTCACTTGCTATATTTATTGAGGCATTCCACCAATTGTGATTTTATGTAATTAATTACTGTATCAAACTTTCCATTCGATTTGTAAGTTAAGAGTTGAAAGAACATTATTTTACTATTTCGGACTCGGAGAAATTACTAGGTTTAATGGAATTTGAGCTGAAGGAGCATCCAATACATATGCCTTCAATTTAAATTCCATTAAGATAGGCTACTGAAGGTACATATACTGAATGTGCCTTCAGTGTTAAAACTACCTACAACTGAAAGTGCATTTACGGGATGTACCTTCACCATACCATATTTGTATTTTTTTTTTTTTAAACGAACCCTTTTTCCATAATATTTTTTTAAAAAGAGACCATATTCGTGTAAAACTCCAAACAATCATGATATGACTCGTTAACTTAGGCACCTTGCTCCAAGAGCATTTACCTCCTAACAATTCATCTTGTATTCTTAAATGTCATATTAACATATTAAAAAGCCTTTTTTAAAAATATTTCCTCATTTTATCCAAGTTACTTCACAAAATTTCTTAACATATTTTTAAAATTTTTATAAGTCCTGTTATTATAATTTTAGCCAATGAAAATTTTTAAAAAATGAAAAGTTATTGGTTGCTTATTAAAACAACCTAATAACTTGAAGAAACACTAGCTCGTTCCATTTACTGAAGAAGAAACTCTCTCAATGTTACTTAGCTTGGGAAAGAGCACCAATCTACCTTCGATATTCATGCTCTAAGACCGTTTACACTCCATAGTAACTCAGCTCTTATTCTTAAGTGTCACATTTACATATTAAGAATCATTTTCTTAAATTACTTTCCACTTTGTTTCACTTAAGTTTCTTAACTTTCTTTTTTAATTTTTGTGGGTTTCCATTACTATATTTTTAGCAAATTAAAACTTAAAGGAATAATAGAAAAAATACAATTTGCTACTTTGCTTATTAAAGCAACCAAACAAGCTAAAGCAACTCCAACTCATCACCTTTTATTGCATAAGGCTACATCACTTGGCTTAGATATATTTGCTCAAAGCAACTAATGTTATTCGTGGTCTAATATGCCTAGTAAAGCTAACGCATAGCTATTTTAAAAAAACATAATAATTATATAATTTAAGACTAAATATTTATTTTCAATTTTTCTATAAAATTTGAAGTCATATAATTGGATTAGAACATAAAAGTATTTCATTAGTATTTTTCCAAAATTTTAATCATGGAGAAATTATTAATTATCATCCACTACCAATATATTTATCATGTATAAATCCTAAAGACACAAACAAAGTTCCACATTTTATACTGCAATATGAGTATGCAAAGGCACAAAAGCTTGTTAACAACTCTCATAACAATGTCTTTTATTTATAATAATTTTACAATTCATGTATATAGACAATTAAGATACTAAATTGCTTAAACTATATAAAATTGATGTATTTCTTCAATCCTTCTAATGTACTAGCATCAATCTAAATCCAATATTAGAGGCCAAAACTAGAAAAAAATAAATATCTACTATACCTAAAAAAACAAGGAATCATGAGAAGTGAGAGAATCCAGTACATAATCACTACATACACATATGAATGTCATGCAAATACAACACTTACAACTTAAATCTAATGTAGCATACACAAGTTATTATCTTTATTGAAGCATAACATACCAAACAATCTTATCATCTCAAATTCAAAATAGCCTATAACTCACCAATAAATAGGTATATGTGTATGTGTGTGTGTATGTGTATTATCATCTTACTTAATAGTAGTCATTGGACCAATAATTAGAACTATTAGCCTGTTACAACTATTTATGAAGGCATCTCATACTACGAATGCAATCCAAATATAACCTCCTTCCAACAAACTAACTCATATCCAATAACTCATCAATCAACAACCCATTGACAAGAAATGAGTGTACTCGACAACATTAGAGCTTAATCTATATCACCAAATCATTTCGTATCACAACCCTTCTTAGCAACATAGTTACCAATCCTTACCTGCCAAATCTAATCACTAGTACTTTTGGATCTCTTAGCGTAGGCGCAAGTACAAGTAATACTTAATGATGCGGCTTCATGGATGAATACGTAAAAGTCGGAATCACACAAGAATAGGGGATTGGTCCTGACTTCAAGATAGGTAGAAACCTAAAGGGGAGTCAAAGGATTAAGCTAATCCTGTACACCAACGAATGGATGTTATGCACCATTTGTCCCATACTGACCTAATAACCTAACAAATATGATGTACAGTTGGGTTAGAAGGGTTACTCGCCACTAACTTTACTCAAAGATTAGATAAAAAATGTCTTGAAATATGGGTAGAATAGCTAAGCTAACACACACACAAAAGCATGAGAGGAAGAAGACAACAATTTCTGTCACAAATGAAGAATATTCATTAAAGGATAATTTTTGGCTATTAGACAAAATAAGTATTTTTACTTGCCTTTTAGAACAACTTCCTAGTTTATACAATTACTAAAAGGGTATATTATTAAAAGTAGCATGCACATGAAGTTACAAAGGTAAAATAGACAATTGATAGTGAAATATGTGCCTAGTTGCCCATATAAGATAAAAGTAGAAGCACGTATTAGATCACAAATGGCGAATACTGGAGTAATGAATTGGCTTTAGCTCAAGGGAAGGCATAAGTCAAGTCAATAAGTAGGTCGATAAGGTAGATGGATAGCTTAGAAGGATGATGGCTGAGCTAACTATAAAGTTAGTCGAGCTTAGGTGCCCACTCTTGCACTGGTTTCAAACAAGTTGGCATAGTGTCAAGCTGACCTTAAGCAAGTCCATATTTTAAGAGCGATCTTCTACCTAAGAGATGGTAAAGTGCTGGTGAGAGGTCGGGTACTTAAGTAGGTAGGATTTCTAAAGCAACTCAACCTCTTCATTTATGTATTGCTGAAAGAGAGCTCGATGGACCAAGATGACTACGCCACGAGCTCAAGAATGAGGTTAGAGGCTCTTGATTCTTGTCACTTAATATGAGGTTTTAAACATTCATAGATCCATTCAATCACTATCTTAATAAGTACAATCATTAAACAAGATAATCGCGTACCTAGTTTGTGCTCAACTATCTAAAATTGATTAAGTAAATAAACAACTCCTTGGAACAAACACAGCATAATTTATTAAGCTCTTGACTGTACTTGTAATTTGTAAACTGAAGTCTAGGAATCTATTTATTGTGAATTATTGATGACAAGATCTATGTCTAATTGTAGTTGGTAAGTTAGGTTTAGCTTCGACCTAAAAAAAAACAAAGAAAAGAGAAGAAAACAACAAATATGAGCTACTAAGGGAGGTTGAAGGTGACTCCGATATATGCACTTTGATACTTAAGTTAGTAAGTCAAGAATAAACAACTAATGATGATAGGAGAGAGAGAATGGCTAGTACTTAAGTCCCCTTATCTAGAAGAGGTCTAAGGGCATTTATAGGAAAGGGAGGTATGAATTGATATGACAGGTAAGGTCTTAGGGGCCTCACGTATCTCGTATTTAGGTAAAGAGAATACTTAAGCACAATTCCCTTACCTTATATGTTCAATGCCTTCCTTCTTTTCTCACATATCAATGGGCTACAAGTCGAGCTTATACTAAGAGCGCCTAAGGGAAAAAATACATTACTAATAGGATTAATTTACAATCTAATTACATGATTGAAACCTAAAAGAAAGCATTTATAACCTTCCAAGGAACGAGCACACAAAAGAGAAGCGATCAATCAAATGAGTTGGTTGCTCTACGAACTCTAAGGCTAGGACAATGATCAACTGGGGCACTATCCGTCATGACCAAGTTCAATTCTCATCATTTACTCATCCATTCCATACATTTATATCATACATATGTCCTCCATATATCTAATGTAAGGACGAGCTTTTATTATTTATTTTTCTCCCTTTCTATTAAGTTTTCTCATAATTTTTCTTAATAAATGATTTGCTATAAAAATATTTTGCTCAACCCATAAAGTAGCCATCTCGTCACTCTTCGGTAATCTAAGGTTAAGGTGCAGTTGACTACGTATCTTCCTTAGTGAACCCCAACATTGAAAATCAAACCTAAACAAACCTTAATTCCAATTTTCCTCAAATTCACTCTTTGATTCCATTTACCTACCACATATAACCAAGAATCATCGATCCTAATCCCATACGAACTCTAAATACAAAAATTTTCTACATAATCTTAACACGGAATCTTTAAATCAATAATTTATAGGACATTTTTCATATTCTATAGTCAAAATTGAATTTGTGCAACTCCAACCCCAAATTAGTCAAAAACCTTAACTTCAATTATCCCAATTTCCACTTATGAGATAGCAATCCCTTAATTAATATGACCCTTTTTAATGTTTATGAGAAAGCTAGAAGATGAAAAGAAAAACCCAATAAACCTTTTTATTGCACATTCAAAGATGACCGTGAGACCTTTCACACTCCTCTTACGTTGATTCGCTTAAATCAACAAACCTATAATTTGTAAGATTTCCTCTTTTCCTTATTTTTCACATACCAACTTCTTTCCCTACGTTGATCAAGACACGATTAGATTTTCTTTTCCACTTACATCTAACGAGATAAAAAAAAACGATGAATAATCACTTATCAAGGACGAAAGAGGCACGCAAATTTCTAGATGAAACAGAGAGAGAAGGGAGAGAAAGTGTTCCTTTTCTTTTAAGTGCTTATAAAAAGGAGACAAAACAACGGGGTTGGATTTTTTGAAGGGTGTAGTCCGGTTTTCTAACCGATCTTGCAAAAGGATAAAGGCTTGGTCAAATTAATTTTGAAAAAAAAAAAAACATAAGAGAACCAATAAAATGCACATAATTTCAATTTATTTTCTAGGGCATTTCATTTTTTTCTCTTTTAACGTAAAAAGAGTTAATTTTATAAATTCAAATGTTATATAACCATCCCCTTCCCCCGTCCCCTTCCTAATTAAGTAATATAAATTTCTCAACTTTAAAGTTAACATCTGAAAACAATTAAATTAAAAATAAATCATAATAATTATGATCATCTCCGTATACATTATTCATAGCCTAGTCGAGTAGGACATTATAACCTTTTTGTTTTTGGTTTTGTTAATACTTATCAATTGTCCGAATTACACTTATTATTAGCACTTTGTTTTGCAATATAATAGAAATAAGACAGATAAATTTCATTCGAGATACCTATATTTTCACACCTCAATACTTCGGAAACATGTGTTTTCATTTTCTACTTTATATACCTATGTATTATCATTAATATAAAAAAAAAAAAAAAAACACATGCTATCTTCTAATTAGTCCACAATATTAAATGAGTAGATAATATTATAAAAATATTTTTAATTAAATAATATAATAAAAAAATAACAAAAAGAGAACAAAAACACTAGGATAATTAATTGGCCACTCTAAGGCTAAAGACCCTTAGATGGTGGCTAGCCATTTCCTAACTTTAAGGTGACTAAGTTAGCCGCTACCCACCACAATCAATTGGTTGTATAACCCCATTAGGATGGTAGATAACCTCTACCTACATTCAAAAGTACAAAAAGAATATGAAGGAAGAAAAAGAAAACAATGGGTCAATGTCAAGCCGTTGCACCTATGTATGACCCAATGACTTTTTTGCTTATTATTCCCTTCTTCTTTTTTTTAACTTTTTTGGTATGGTGATGATCATCCATCATCTTAGAAGCGACACACAATCCAATACCATGGATAAGTTGTATAACCTATCAATATGGGAAAGTTGTGAGCTACCACATTCAAATGTACTAAAGAGGTCAACATTGGTCTAATGGTGACTAGCCAACATCTATAGGAAAAAAAATTCATTAGATATTATATACAAGTATTATGTATATAATAATGTGTAAATACCAAGAAAATTTTGATATATAAAATAAATGCATAACATAAGTGGTATTTACTTAAAAAACTATCCATTTTATTAATAAAAATTTCAAAAATAGATTTTTGATATATTTATATTATTAAAAGGAATTAGGAAGTCTTTTGATGTTTTTTTATTGTTCGTTCAAACACACCATAATGTATTGAAAACAACCATTAAATCATATGATATTAAATTATAATTTAATAATATGAACTATGAAGCACAAAGCAAGTAATTAACTAATTTTTTTTTCAATAATTTCAATTTCTCTCTCTTGCAACTATCCATTTTGACTCATAATAAAATCTAATACATTTGAGTATTGTGCTCTTAAACAATTTCTTATAAGCTCTTAAATAATTACTTTACTTTGTGAAAAAACCCCATTAATATATCATTAGTTGTTTTATATATGTATGACATTTCTTCAATAAAGCAAATTAAAAGCAATTATCATATTTAGTATATTTTTAACAAATGCATTTATAATATATTATTATATTATACATATATTCTTCTTTCCTTTCGGACAACTTTTTTTTCTTTTTTTTTTACATTATTTTTTCTTTTTTAAATCCAAGGTCATATATATGGTGTAATTCAATAATTGTTATACTATAAGCTTTATCTATTGTTGTACTAAGTTTTTACACACGCATCTTAAGTATACTGTTTACTAATTATTTTATCAAATCTATGATTACGAACCTATCAAGTGACATGTGTCAACTTTTAATGAAATAAAAAGAAAACCAAAACAAAAAAGTTTTAAAATGGTACTAAAATCTCTTTTATCTTTATAATGTTAAAACATGTATGGCAAGAATAAAATATTAAGAGCTCAAATAAAAAAGCAATATAATTGAGGATATAATTTGTGATATCATTAATTATTTTATATGCGTATGACATTTCTTCAAAAATAAAATAAAATGCAATTATCATATTTAGTGTATTTTTAACATATGCATTTATAATGTATTATTACATTATACACAAATTCTTCTTTTCTTTTGCACAACTTTTTTCATGTTTTTACATTATTTTTTGCCCTAAATCGTACGTTATATATATGGTTTGATTTAGTAATTGTTATGTTATAAATTTTATCATACTTTTGTGTTTCATTTTTACACAGGCATTGGAAGAGTGATATTTACTAGTAATTTATGTGTATGTTTCATCCACGAACTAAGAGCATATTTTTTATAGGTAGTGTTATAACATATGAATGAAATCAATAATTTCATAGACATTTCAAAATATAAGAAGGTTTTATCATTACTTTTCCAATTCCATTTCATTCCCTTTCATTTCATTACAATTCATTCCATTGCAAACAATTTCTATATATGCAACATGATATTATGATTTTTTAAGAAATTGTATAAGTTATTTATGAAGAATCAATTTTATTAGCAAATTTATTTGATAAACAACTACTTGGGTGGAAGTTATATGTCACTTCCTCTAAACTATATGATGCAAGATATTATAATAATTAAATTTACTCAATATTTCAATATGAAAAAAAATAACTGCATTATATCTTAAGTTTATGTTTTCTATTTGGTAACTATATTTTCAAAATCTCAATTTTAAAAAGAGTCAAAATAGGTTATAGATCACTTTTTATAAGTGTCTTATAATTAGATCATAAAATTAAAAAACTAAAATACCATGAAAAGACCTAATTTTTTCATACTTTTTCATTTTATGATCTATTCATTCATTCTTTTTTTTTTTTTGACCAAATGATCTATTCATTCATTTATTTATTTATTTTCATTTGAGATTTGGTTTAACATAGTGATGACTCATAACAAAATGAAAACGTAAATTCTTAATAATAATAATAAACAAAAGAAAAGAAGTAGGAGGAGAAGAAGAATAAGAACAGGAAGAAAAAGACACGAACATAGGAAGATGCAATCACATTCACGCAAGTGGCGCACAAGGATAAGCCGGCTACCTCAGACGGACACCTCAGAATTCTTTTTGGCACGAAAGAAGGTAAGGGACAAAGGATGGTAAACTCCGTACAAATTCTCTTCCAACCTCAAGCATCGCATCGTCTACATCTTCTGCTCCTCCTCCAGTACCACCACTTCTCGTCCTCCTTCTCGATTTCGCTTCTTCCCCCGACGCACACCCACGTTCCCATTTCCTTGTCTTTGCTCTCCAATCACAAACACAACAGTCAAATGCCAGGCCTTAGCTTGACAATCATCTGCAGCTGCTATTTCGTCTTCTTTGGAGACCGAAACTCGAAAGCCTAGAAAGAAGAGTCAGTACGAGATAGAAAACCTCACCGCATAGCTTTTGAAGCAAGAACAAGCTGGTCTTATTGATGCGGAGCTTACGATAGTGCTCTCGAGCATATATTTAGCGTGTAAACAGATCGCTTCTTTGCTCCACAGATCAAACATCACCAACCTCACTGGAGGTCAAGGAACCATCAACGTCCAAGGTGAATGCCAGAAAAAACTCGACGTTGTCTCCAATGAGGTTTTTCTGTCTGTTCCCTTTGGTTTTCATGCATTGTTTTTCTTTGTTTTCTTATATACTGATCAACAACATTTTATGATGCTATACTACTATTACTAATAATAATATCTTTCATGGACTTCTTCACTGGTGCCATGGCGTGTGGTGCCTAGAAAATGTCGAGCGACACTTTTTGTCTCCGCGTTTACGGAAATTTAGTTAACATAGAATGAACCGTGAGCATATACTAAGTTACTAACTATCACCATCCAGAAAACTGTTTGTCTCGTTATGCATTAGGGAAAAACTGACTAGATGAAGCTTTGTGTAGTATATTGAGTTCTCCGAGAAACAAATTATTTTGATGACAAGTGAAGGATCTTATGGCAAAGCAGACCAAGTAGAAGTGGTATTGACTAAAAAAAGAAAAATTAAATGCAGGTGTTCTGCAATTGCTTAAGGTTGAGTGGCCGGACAGGTATAATAGCATCAGAGGAAGAAGATGTTCCAGTTGCTGTGGAAGAAACTTATTCAGGGAACTATATATTGTTGTGTTTGACCCCATTGATGGATCTCCCAACATCGACACATCGCTGATCACTGGATCAATCTTTGGCATATATGGACCTGACAAGCCATGCTTCATTGATCATGAAGACAACTCCACGGTAATAGGTTCCTTTAAGCAACATCTTGTTGGCTCTATTAATTTACTTCCCAAGGAAAATCCGGGGGCTGTCTTCCTTGGCAACGCTAGCTTAGTTTTCGAGTTGACTTCATTTTCTAGTGTCTGTCCCATTTGGTAATTAATGCTTTTTTTTTCCCTTCTTTACTGGTTCTTATGATTTCTTCCCCAATGTGAGTTGATTATACATCATCATGCTTGAATTCTCTAGAATGTTTATTATCTATTATTTTCTCCCTTATCATTGAGCAATGGAAGAATTACAGCTTGATCAGATGAAATCAAAATGCATTGTCAGCGTCTGCCAACCAGGGTGCAACTTGCTTGCTGCTGGCTATTGTCTCTATTTAAGCTCTGTGGTCTTCACACTCTATTGGGAAAGGGGTGTTTGTATTTACTTTAGATCCAGCATTTGGCAAATTCGTATTAACACATGAAGATATCAAGATACCCCAAACGGGTAAAATATACTCGTTCAACGAAGGCAATTATGATCTCTGGGATGATAAGTTGAAGAGTTATCTTGACCACCTTAGGCAGACAGGGCCAGATAAAAACCCTATTCTGGCGGATACATTGCTGCCTTGTAGGTGAGATCCATAGAATGCTGCTCTGTGGTGGGATTTATGGAAATCCACAGAATAAGAAGAGCAAGTATGGGAATTTGAGACTCTTATATGAGTGTGCACCAATGAGCTATCTAGTAGAACAAGCAGATGGCAAAGCAACAGATGGAAACCGGAGAATCCTTGACATCATGCCAGCGGAGGTAATTACTTTCAACAGAATAACAATGCAAACAGACATATCGGCAGGCCCCTACTACCCTGTAGCATAATCTGAATTACCAAGATTACGGACAGGACTCCCATTTGATCCCTCCCGCACCCACTCCCCCAACCACCACCCACCCCCACCCCCAAAACACCTCCATTGACTTGGTTGTTTTCTGCATTGCAGGTTCACCAGCGAACACCAATCTTCATCGATAGCCCTGTGGAAGTGGACAAATTGCACGAATTCCTGAGCTAAGCAGGATGCCTCCATACTTTAGGAATCAAACTACATCTGCCAATGGTGGTATACCCATGTGAGGCAGGGAAAGAATGGTTTATATTTTAGCTGAATCTGCCATAAGACAGCTTTACATCTGAGCATTAGGATTCATAACAATCCCATGTTCATCTAGCCAAACCTGAGATACAAGAAGGCATTGAACTGTGCCTATATAGATCTAAAATGGTATACCAATTCCATTGTTCTATTTATACAGTTTATTCAAGCATAAGGAAACTCCTGATTTTGAAACAGGGTTTTGCTTTCGAAGGTGTAATATTTCTACTGTCAACTTTCACAATGCCATGCTTCGGTGACTGTCATGCATAGAACTATAGTGGATTAATCTTAAACCTTATTTGATTCATGGAGAATCATTAAAAAAGGATTAACATAAAACTAAGGTGACAAAAGCACAATTTTGTATCCCATTCAACGATCATTCATAGCCTAGCACTTATTGCCAAGTCAAACCTTAAGCTCAAGTATCTACCATGAGCTGAATAACTCTATCCTTCTAGTACTCATCTTAATGCAAGCACTCAATAGCAATACAAGCTCGAGCACTGAATTTCAATATGTCAATTAAAGTTCAATTTAATAGGGCAACTATAACTTCATTCTTCTTACAACGATTCATAAGCAAGATGAGTTTGAAGCAAAATATAATGCAATGCAACACATTTGAGACAGCAGAATGACTTTGATAGCTGCAGGATAAATAATTATGTGCCTCATGCATAAGAATCATTTCAATAATTGTAAGTAGTTTTTCTCGTGTTACATTTTTAGGAAGGAAAAGGGGCTACAAGATCGACTGTATGACTGGTTACAAATAGCATCCTTATAAAACATGGGGTGCCGTTAGGGATATCATCGGACATGTCAAAACCTACAACGACAGTTGCCACCTACTTAAACGGAAGAAATCTGGTCAGAAAAGAATGTTGTTAACTAGTTATGTTTCTGTACTGGGCTTGAGATCCTGGTGTGCCTCCATTGCAGAGTTCACTGTCGTTTAAGTTACTTAGACCTGAAAGAACGATTTTCTTACAAATCAATCCATTATAAATAAAGTATTGAATATATTCCCAGCAGAATGATTGTTCAAATGTCCCAACCTTGAACATTCATCTCCTCCTCAGAAAGAACTTCTGCAGCTGGAGTAGCTAATTCTGATTTGAATTTATCGGAGCCTGGATCATTATTCATCATTTGAGGAGGAGACCTGAGGTATGAGATAAAAAGTAATGAATGACTATGTATGAGCAGCAATAAAATAGCATACTAATAACCATAAATTATATTCACATTAAAATAAGTGTATTTTTTCATAAATCATACCCAGAGTCTGTCTCAGCAGATGTGTTCATTGCCTGGGGAGAGGTATGGTCAAGGCAGTTTCCATCAAGATCAAGATCAACTAATAGTTCTGAAAATGAGAAGTTTGGTCCAAAAGCATCTAAGTTGGGGAAATCTATATCAAAAAGGTCAATATCCTTGTCCGATTCAGATGTTGAGGAATTGTCAGTATTTTCGTTGTCAATGCTTGTTGGTGCATCGGAGCCATTGAAATCTAGCCTTCCTTTAACATGGTCCCTTGTATTGAACCTCTTCAAATTCATCTTGGCAGGGGAAGTTGAAATACACTGACCCCTTTCAATCGTGTAGGAGGCCATTTTTTTGTAAGGGCTTACTGTAATCTTCTCATAAGAAACAATGCAGTGAGTGGGAGTGATCTCCTCAGGCGTATTATTGTTACTGCATTCTGCAGTCGAAGATGCTCCTACAGATGAGATATATTGATCACCACGAGAGGCTGCTGCTTGTGGGGGTGTTTGGGGACTGGGTGATTTAGTTGGAGTAGATAGCCCAGGCTGATTGAAGAGCCTCTTAGCAACACTGGATCCTTGAACTGATGACAAATTAACCATGCTTTTCTGGGTTGAGGACTGTTTGGCAGCACTACAGTTGGCATCTTCCTGATCATTGCTTCTCCCATATGATCGTCCACTTATAGTTGCAGCTGAAAAGCAATGACCATAATGAACCAATCTGATTATTCAAATTGTCCTGTATACAGCTGAGCTAGAGATCTTAGAAAATGTGACTGCGGATAACTTACATTTATTTGGCAAACCACTGGTGGATGATAGACGATTTTTCTTTGCAACTGAACAGATTTCCGTAGCAGCGTTCCTTCCTTTTCTCTTACACACAGATGGTTGCTCCATCATTGGCTGGGCTGAATTCCCAGGATCAGCAGAACTTGTCAGGGGCATGGATGGTGGCAGTGATATAGATGGTGAAGCATATGCAGGGCAACCTGAGGAAGAAAAGACAGTCGTAAAAAAATGGTTACCCCATCCTAACGCAAGAATCACAACACAAGGCACCCTACTGCATCCATGAAACCAAGAAAAGAGGAATAAAATTAAAGTGCTCTCTGATTCAGACGTACATTGAAACATCATCTAAATTGAACCAGCGGAGTAAAAATTTGCCAAGAGACAACAATATTCTTCAACAAACCATCTCAATCACCGGAATTGCACATTGAGCTATTAAAAAAGATTTCAAGCTTGGTCAACGTGTTTGAAGAACTATCCTAGAGAAGGCCTAAAAGGCAAAAAGAGCTCAACCCTTTTCGAAATTGGCCAATTTAGAACTCAGGACTCAAGATCAACTAACCGGTACTGTGTTAAGCATAGAACTTTGATATCGGAAAAAACAAAAATAAAACATGACCAGTGCTTCGACTTAATATTATAAATGTGTCTTCCCCTTCAATTTCGGAAGGAGGCATAGAATTGCACCCGAACTCTCCAAGCTTCTCCTCTAAACAAAATACTTTCACATGTCTGTTGTAGCATAAACTTATCTATCTAAAATGCTATTACAAGCTAGCTAAGGATGCAAATTGACATCTAGATCATCAATTAAAAATGTGATGCTGCTTATATTAATACAAAGGTAAACTTAGTTATTGAAGTTACCCGAAGGCGATGCTCCCATAGCATTTGGGTTACGAGCACCAGTACAGGGTAGTGGCGCCTGAACTGCAGGGGGCATAGGCGCACCACCAACACGACCACCACCAGCAGCGTTATAGACATTCATGACATCCTGTAAACCCTGAAAGAGTGTTTGTATCCTCCATTTTTCCTGCTCCAAACGCATCTTCTCTTGATCCATCATCACCTTCTGCTCCTTCAAACTAATGTACTCGTTCAATATTGCTCCCAAACTCAACAGCCCTCTGGGTGCCTAAAAATCACAAAAAGATATGAGCTTCTCAAGAGGACCTTAAAAAAAAAAAAAAAAAAAAAAGCCAACTACCCTCCAGACAATTCGGTAATTAAATCATTAAAAGAGATCAGCTTTTAAGCGAGTACTCCGCAGTTTTTACTATACTTGTAACTGCATGGTTTTGAGTCCGAAGCGGATCGACAATGGATCCGATGTTTCAATCAGCTAAAAATTCTTTTTTTTTTTTTTCTAATTAGGTACCTCTTGAACGGGAGATTTGGCGATGAGAGAAGAGGCTTCGGAGCGAAAAGCAGATCGGCTCTGAGTGTAGCTGTTATCAGAGAGGTAGCGGTCCACGATGAAGGCAATCTGGACGGGCGTAACCTTCCCATGGCCGACGTTATCGAGAAGTTTCTTGGATTTGGATTGCTTTCCCATTGCCAGTGAATGAACGGGGCAGGGAGAAGAGAGGAAGGGAGAGAGATGTGAAGTTGGGGGGTTTGAGTAAGAGTGATGGAAATGGATGTAAAAGAAAAGGAGGAAATGAAGAAAGAAGTGAGCGGAGCGCGGGAGGTTTTCAAATATTTTAGCGTGAAAAAATGTGAGGGAACGTTTCAAGCGGTTAATTCCATTTCTATAGGTTCCTTCCCGCAAATCCATTAATCTGCTTTTTAGCGGGTAATTTAAGATCAGGGGTACGGTGTCGTTTCGCATCGTCTTTGTAGTTAAGTCTGCTACAACGTAAGCCAATTTCCAGTTTACTGAGCAACTGGATAAATGCCCACACCGTGTGCCGGGTCCGCATTATCGATGTATAAAAGAATAAATTAATTCAGCCTTCCATATAAAAAATATATATTTATATTTTTAAAACAAAACCTCTTTTTAATTATTATAATTACCAAAATTTGGTACCCTAGTCCATATTCTTCTCACTTATGCCAATTTTTTTTTCAAATATGATTACTGAATAACTACTATTTTCTACTAAAAAAATAATAACTATTATTTTCCGTTTTTAAATTTAAAATTTTAATTAACCTATAGTTACATTTTCCCTTTCATTTCTCTTTTCACTTCATTTTGCAAATGTTTGTTTTAAATATTTGCCTTTTTTTGGGAAGAAAAATCATTTAATATGTCTTTGTTTTTTTCCTTTCCTTATTCACAATTCTTATTAGATCATTAAGTAACATTTAATAATTATATTATATTTTAAACAATTAAACTTAATTTTGACACACACAAAATAGGTGTACATCTACTAACGTGTATATATATATATGTATATATATATATATATAAGTAGTTATGCCCCCTAATAACTTAAACCCCACACTTTATAAGAGAATAAGTTAATCATAGGTAGTTATACCCTTTAGTAATTGAAATTTTGAAAAGCTTTGTGTAATTTAATGGTTTTAGTTATGCCGTTTAGTATTTTAATAGTTTGAAAGGCATAACTACCTATGATTAAATTATTCTCTTATGAAGTAAGGGGATTAATGTGATAGTTTTGCCTATGGTGGAGAAGTACATGTAAATAAATGAAAATAAAATTATGATAACAAGAAGATAATGCATGCTCTATGTACTTCTACAACTAAAAAAATATATTAATAATAGAACTTTTAAAATATATAGTTTTGTAATATATTAATTATGTAATCTCTATTTGAATGAGAATATACAATAGCTAAAAGTTGTAAGTTCCAATCATCTAAAGATTTGTATTTATGTGAGGTTTTACATTAACTCATGCCTCTTATGCATGTAACTATAAATGCATGATTTTCATTTTTGTAAAATCCCATATTTTTATTCACTTTTTAAATGGGATGGATCCAATCTATGATTTGATTATTCGATATCTTATTATATTAACTCTTATGATCACGACTCCATAGTTCCATGATCATTTGAACGATCAAATTATGGGTTAGACAATCCCATCGTCAATGAGATTTTAGATTTCCCAATTTTTAATGTATATATTGTTAAAAAGTTGCAAGTTAGGATCCATCCAAGAGTTGTATTTTTTGGCATTTTAAAGCATGCATGAAGGTTTTTACCTAAAAAAATATATTAAAAAAGTATAGAAAAATTCTTTAATATTTAACTGTATATACGAATTAGTTCTTAATCTTTCATTTAGTTTATTTCCGTTCTCAATATTTTCAAAATATTACAAAAAAGTCTGTCTAGTAATCTTACTATTAGTATGGATATGTGGCGAAATCTCATTCATTCAAATAATTAACTTAATTAAATAAACTAGTAATATATATATTTATTTATAACTAATATTCATAAAAATAATAAGAAATACAAAAAAAGTTAGAAAAATAAATATAAAAATATGCAAAATAATAGTAATATATTTATATACATATATATATTAATATTTAATTTAAAATAGATTAATATAAATCAACAAAAATAAAACCAAAAAGGAAAAAATCAGCTCCAATCATCTCAAGGCTTAAGGATAGTCAACGACCACTAAGGATGGTCATGCAACCCCCCATAGGTGGCCGTTTGTCACCCATTAGCTTTAAGGTAACAAGAGTTAATTAGATCTGGAAATAGGTTGCAACCTACTTTAAAAAGTAGATTGTGCAACCCTAGCCAACTCCAGCCACCTGTAGGAGGCGTCATGTAGCCCCCTAATAATTATCGGCAACCCCTTAGCCTAAGAGTGGTTGAAGTTGAGTTTTATTTTTATTTTTTTGTTGATTTATATTAATTTATTTTAAATTAAATATCAATATATATATGTATATAAATATATGTGTATTATTTTGCAGATCTTTACATTTGTGTTTACAACTTTTTCCTTTTTTTCTATATTTTTATTATTTTTATACATGACCAACATTAACAAAAACTCCAGTGGAAGTTAATAGTATGACTTATTTTATACAAACTTAAAAAGGTTAAAGATTAAAATAGACTAAATAAAAAGTTAAAAACTAATTGAAAAAACTTAAAATATTAGAGATTTTTTTATACTTTTTCTTTAAAAAAATAGCATGCATGAAGGTATAGTAAAGCAAATTAATTCCAAGCTAACTTAAAAATTGAAGATAGCCTGCATGTAGAAAGGGGCAACTAACATAAGGTGATCGGCTAAGGGTAGATCGACGAGGTTAGATTGATTTAACTGGCCTAAGGCAATCTATCGCTGTAAGACATGAAGACACAATTCATTTGATGTTTTCCTTTAGTTATTTGCTCGTTTTATTTTATTTTATTTTAGAGTTATTTAAATTCCTATTGTATAGGCATTTTAGTAAGGATATACAAATAACCTTATCGTACAGAATATCCATTCAAATCCTACTCAACCAGGTAAGTTCTAAATGGATAATTAAAGCTATAGGGTAAGGTATAGGTAAGATGTATCCACCCTAGAACCTATACATCAAAGCATACAAAGTACGGGTTTTTGGTCTCCATCCTGTAATAATAATTAAATAAAATTAATAAATAAGGTATACCATCTCATTAAAATAAAATAAAGCTTAACCTATTAAAAACCCTAAACTAAACACTCATTAGTCCCTTCAATTCCATCTTTCATCTTTAATCTTACTCCATTGTGATTTTCTTTCTATTACTTATTCCTTTGCTAAATTCATTATCTAATAAAGTTCAAAAAGGAAATTTGAGTTCTTAGATTTTACTTAAGTGCCATAATAAGCCACAAGGTATTTTCATAATTTATTTTGTATAGTTGAATAGTTTCTTCATTTTATATTTGACAAAATATTTCGTATTATTATTAGAGTAAAATTTGATTTTCTTTGAGTATAGGGAGATTATTTTACTAAAATATGTCCCCTGAGAAAAAAAAATATTTTAGTTTGAATTTATATTTATTCCATTTTTCACGTTATGTCTTCATTTTTCTATGGTTAATCATTTCATCTATATTATGATTACATCCATAATTATTGAATTATATAATTTTGTGAATATTTTGTTTACATTTTAATAAACTTTATATATCTTGCATTAAATACGATGTTTACTGCTTTCATTTTCTAAAATAGTATGCTTATTCCCTTATTATCTTTGCAATATGATTATTACAAAATGAATATTTTATTGACATAAATAATGTTTTATATAACATTTTCATAAATTCATCCATAATAATAATGGTTAAATAATTATTTAAGGAAAAAAAACTGTTGGAAAATCTCAATGAACTCCATTCGTTAACGTTATTTGAAAGATTAGCTAAATTAAGCATTTATTTTAAAAAAAATGGTCAAGTTTGTTTTATTTTATGTTTTTTTAAAAATAGCCATACTGAAATTTATAAGAAAAATTAAAAAAAAAAATCTATAGATTCTATAGGATACCATATACCTTATATAATTTACAAGATACAAGATAGTTTTAAGATGTTATAAGATAAGGTATAAGTAGTAAAGCGTTGAAACTTGTACCCACTAGATAAGGTTCATACCCTACCCCCATTTACCTGTTAGGACTCAAGATCAATGATATACTAGCAGACCTGTCAAATTTAAGGATTTTGTACTCAATATCTAGAGATATATAGCTTATACAATGAATACTTAGTAAATGTAATTAATCTAGTTTGTATACATCCGGTTGTCTATGTAACTAATACAACAAAAATGCATTAGATCTAACAGCAATAATAACATATTGTGACAAGTATAAACGAATATAAAAAGAATAAGTAAGAGATAAAGAGGGTATTATCCCCTTTACAACAAATCTGAAGTGTTTGCTTTTAAGGAACTCCTAATTTGCTCCATGTAATCTACCTTCCATACCTACAAATACCATACATAATCAAGTTAGTCTTTGTTCTATCAAATAAGTCTAATAGAAATTACGAAAAGAGGAAGGATAAATTTAGGGTTTCGGATTCTTATTTCAAAAGGCTTTGGAATAAGAGAGAGAGAGTGAGTCATTTTGATGACAAGCATTGTATAATTTTGGTACTTAAGGTAAGTACTGAGATTAGTGGGTTAGGCTCCCATCACCCCTATCATTTAGTTCCTCATTTTTTTTATTTCTTTATCATGTATTTGGATTCATCGTGTTGCCCTTCATATGAATTTATTTCGAGTTCATTAAGGTTAATAATGCTTGTGAATAAGTAAAGTATGTAATAAATAAAGAAGTTACGTTATGTTGAATGAAAATTTTTACTCGTTAATTAAACTTATTCAAAATTGACATTCGTAAGGCATTTTTTTATGCCTTTACTTCTTGCGCCTCGATTATAACAAATGGATCTAGTTTTTAATTTTCTATACTCGAGTTCCTAATTTTACTAATTGGTGGGTATAGATTTTTCAATATATCCTAATTTTACTAATTGGTGGGTATAGATCTTTCAATATATTCTGTTCTTGATTTCTAATAAGCAGTGGGTTGATATATGTTGATCCATTTCTAGCGTTGTTGGGCTCCGCATGTCCTAACATTTAGTATCAAACGTTTTGTGAATCTAAAAGTAGATTTTCTATCTACTACATTTTAGTCACCTTCAATATCAATTCGTTTATATATTTTTCTTCTTATTTCATGATCAAAATAATATATCCATAACACTTTGTCATTGTATCCATTTTTTAAGTTGAAAAAAAAAAAAAAAAGGAGAACCGATTTTAGTTATTTTGGTGTTCTTGGGTTATTTTTTTCTAGTTTGGTTAAATGAAAACCCATAAAAATCTGTTTTTTTTTTTTTTTAAATAAAAAGAGAACTCCTATTTATCTATAATGGATTTGAACGCTATGATTGTGCGCATGAAAGATTACATAATTAGAGAGCTAGAAAAAACTTGAGAGTTTGAGATTTGTAATGAAAAAGAAAGAGGGGATGAGAGTGGTATGAACAAGGTAGAAAACGTTTGCGAGCAATTGTGGTTAAAGAGGCTCAAGAGAAAAAGGACACGGAAATTCCAGTAGAAGTTGGTATCTTTGGTATTAAAAAAAGCAATCAGATCAAGGATCATCTGGTTATGAAATTTCCCTAATCCTTAGAAAAGTCGTCGGGAGTAAAATTTAGGAAAGAGGGTTAGATACAAATCCAAAATTTCCAGGTTCTCAAGGTTGATTTTGAATTTAAGGGGAAAACTAACGGCCCAACACGATGCTCTGCAGCAACTAAAGAAACTGGTTCGATAAAACGCTCGAAACCCCTTTAATTCGTCAAAGAAACTTCTGGATGGGAAGCAAAATATAGACGGTCATTTTGTAATTGGACATTTAACCTAATTTACCTAATTTAATGTCTGGAATAGGATTTGATAGATCGGCTTTTCCACTTGCAGCTTTGCTCGGCTGCCTTATACTTGGAAAATAAGATGATAAAAGGTCCTTTTCAAGTCCATTTAAAATTTAAATGGCATTAAGAAGCCTATGTTTACAACTATAAAGAAATGGGCTTCTTTCTTTATAAGTTTAAAAAAAATAGGCATAGTCTTGGCCCAAACTCTACACAAAGTCCATTATCTTATTAAGAAAATGAGACTTTAATTTCAGTCATTTATTGAAAAAAAAAAAAATCAGCCATCGTTTTTTGTTCATTTATCTTAATATCACCCAATGGTTGATGGAGGCTAAATTCTTTGTATAGGAGTCTCATCTTTTTCATTCACAACATTTAAAGCATTGACAAACTTCACATAAATGTTAATACCAAAATTGCTACACAAAATATCAAACATTAGAAGTCAATAAGAATAGGTCAATAACAAATCAATAATACAAAATTTAATCCACTATCACTGCATACACATTAGATGTACATTGAGCTTGCATATTCATCCTTCTACACCTTTCTCTACCATTATGCCCAAAAACTTGAAAGTAACAATGACTTGCCATATATTCTACTAAGCAGAATGTAGTAAGACTCTTTACACTTTATGTAGGTTTCCAATCAAGTCTTATGCTTTTAAAATCAATATCAGTTGAATACACTTTAAAGATGAGTGATTTATAGGTTGCTAAATGAAAATGATTTTTGAAAGTTTGCAAGATTTTAGGAAAATTTTGCTAAAAAATAAATATGTAAAATAAAGCATCATTAAATTTGTAGTATTGTTGGGAGGTTTATGGCTAAAAAGAGTAGTAAAACTAGAATAATCTAAAGTTCAAATACATTATAGCAAAGCAATAGAGAAACTTTTGAAGTATTACCCTACACATCATTAGCCAATCTAAGCATTTCATCCACAAACAACAAACCACTGAGGCAAAAAAACCATTAAACAGATCATTACCTAAAATAAACAAAAAAAAAAAAGAAAGAAAGAAAAGTTATGACAAACTTGGTAGGGAAATAGCCACAAGCACACATGCCTATTTTTAGTGCAATATCTAAAGTCCATTGAGATATAGTTTTAACTATAGATAGACAACATCAAAGTACTTTTGATTTTAAATAATACGATAAAGCACGTCGGAGAGCAATTCCATGATAGATGGCATTAGGTGTTAACGAATGTAATTAGCTACCATGTCCTGAAATAAACAACCATAAAATAATCAAGTATGGAATTTTGTAGTCCATCTATACCGTATAATTGGCTAAGTCCCATAACCCCAAAGTATTTTTAATATAACTTTCTTTTGTATTCATCAACAATTATCTAACACGATTCCTTCAATTAAATAAAGTAAAGGTTGCACTTAAATAAAGTAAGAGTTACTTTTAAGATAACATTTGGTTTGTGTTCACATGCTATTTTAGGCTAGCTCGAGGCTAAATTCTAATAAAGGCCCACCAAGACTTGTTAACAATCTAGCAACCAAACATCTCACCTCACCCGAGCATTTTATAGTTCTCCAATACCCCGAAAGCTAGTTTCCCAAACACCAAGTTGCTGAGCACCTAACCACCTGCTTGGGTGTACTTAAGTCACATGGCTCCTTTCGACCTCTAGGTGTACATATACTACTCAAAGATGTCCCATCCTCTACAAGCATTCCCCAGAAGGTCAACCTACAACTCATGGTTTGGTTAGAGCTTTCGCTTCCTCTCTCGAGGTTATTTGTCCTTTATGCCCTCTCTTCTCCTCTCATTATTAATTATAGCCTGACATCTGTTGTACAATTAGCACACCCAACATCTTTTGAAAATGTCAAAGCTCTAGGCTTTAGACATGACTGCTAGCACATTCATGGTCGACCAATGGCTAAAGCAACTTCGTCAACCTCTTAATACGTATCCCCTATAAGCAACAACTACGGAAAAACTCTAAATTAACACATATCCTTAGTAGGTAAGCTCCTTGCACTATAAATAGTATAAGAAGCCAAAAGGTAAAGGGATTCAAACCTTTGAAGCCTTTAAACTTGAATCTCCAACTCTTTGTTAGTCACTCAATACTGCAAAATTCAAGCACCTTCTCCCTCAAGCGAATAGTGCTTAGACACTTCACAATCTTCTCTCCTTTTTCCTCCTTGCTGGCTTTAGCATTGGAGGACCCTTGTAGATCAACCCATTGAAGCCTTTTCAAGGTACTCAAGAATGAGGAGCTCACTTGACGCCAAGAAGATACCATCAAAGGGAAACTGTACTCAAGAGCAAGGAGCTCACAATCTTCTCTCCTTCTTCCCCTTATAGGGAAGCTATATGAGTAATCTCCCTCAATAGGCCGGATTCACTAAACAAGTTTGTGCAAGTAGCAAAGAAAAACGTCGCTTAAGAAGATGCCATCAAAGTGAGATTGGAAATCGATAACAATACACAAGGCCGATAAAAGACCACTTAGGACCAGGAGACACCAAACCACCCTATGCAAAAGGGCAACACGAAAGGCAAAAGCAGAGATTTGCTGACTACACATCCTACATACCTCTAAACTACCCCCTTAGAGAAGTGATGTATGAGGTCGGGGGATAGCTCTTACAACCATCCTATGTTAGAGAGATACTTGAGGCGATTAACTCTGACAAATATTATGATTACCACTAGGTATGCGATTACAATACCAATGAATGTCATCACCTAAAAAACACAATCAAAGGATTTGTTCGCAAAGGCCGCATCAACCACCTCATCATAGATGAAAGGAACTAACTCTAATGATCAACCCAGCACAATCAAGTTAAACAAAAATAATAGCCTTAACAACAACAACAACAACACTAGCCTCAAGAAGATACCCCTAATAATCAAAATTGTCAAGGTAGACAAGGGTAGGTTAACACCATCTTCAAAGGCCTTGGTCTCGTAGGAGATATACCCTCTACATCGATCGAGCATGAGGTATACCTTGTCAGGTGTAAAAAACCAAAAGTAGACATGACCATTAGCTTCACCTTGAAGGACAAACACAACATCAATTGCCTACATAACGGCACACTGGTAATTAATGTCGAAATAAGGTACTTTCATGTCTTGAAGACATTCATTGACAATGGAAGTTCAACAATACGTCCTTTTCTACAATGCATACAATAGATGAAGGACCAACTCGACAAGCTTCTGCAACCCTACAAACACAACCTTACATGCTTTGGAAGCAATGGACCCATGCTGGCCAAAGGGCTCATTACACTACCAGTCCAATTGAGCGACAGTGCATACTCCACATTGTTGATCAACTTTGTTGTCATTGACCAATAGTCATCATACAATGTTATTTTAAGAAGAACAAGCATAATGAAATTCAATATGCTCATAAGTTAAAGATGCTTAAAGGCCAAGTTTTTAACACCGATAAGGGTTGGTGAAGCGTGAGGAGACCATAAATTGTCCAAGCCCCTTTATTTGAAAGCTTAGACTCAAGATAATGTCACAAACATTAAATCCACCTTAGAAGAAGAATCTAACTCCTAAGTAGAGCCAACAGAAAGAACCAAGGAAATCAAGCTCAAAGACATACCAACACTAATCACTTGGGTCAAAACAGCCCTACCCTAAGACAAAAAGACCGAGCTTGTTGATTTCCCCCGCTAAAACACTGATGTCTTCGCATTTGTACCTGAAGACATGCTTGGCATAATCAACATACTTAAAGTAACCCATCACCTCAACATCGACCCTAGCATCCAGCTGGTTAAGCAAAAGAAGTGGCATTTCACACCAGAAGGCCAGGCTGCCATCGAATAAGAGGTCTAGAAGCTACTTTAGGTTGAATTCACTAGATAAGAAAAGTACCTAACATGGCTCACAAACATGGTCCCTATAAAGAAAGCTAACAATAAGTAGCAAATGTGTGTGGATTATACCAACCTTAATAAAGCCTACCCGAAAGACCATTTCCCTTTACCCCACATAGATCAGCTTGTTGACTTTATATCAAGACATACCTTCCTCGGTTTCATAGATGCATACTTAGGTTACAATCAGATCTACATGGCACTCGAAGATAAGGACCACATCTCGTTTATCATAGACTTCAGAACATACTGCTATAAGGTCATGCCTTTTAACCTAAAGAACATTGGAGTAAAGTACTGAAGACTCATTACCACCATCTTCAAGCTACAGACAAGTAGGAACATCAATGTATATGTAGATTACATGATCATGAAAACCAGGGAGAGGAAAGGTCACATCAAGGACCTTTAAGAAACTTTCAATACCTTCTACTGCTATCAGATGAAACTTAAACCCCATAAGTGTGTCTTCATGGTCACAGAACAAGGAATAGAAGCCAACCAAAATAAAACTCAAGCAGTTTGTGACATGATAGCCCCCGAAATAGTCAAAGAAGTTTAGTACCTCACAAGAAAAGTCACCGGCCTTAACGTTTGTTTTCCAGAAGCACGAACAAATGCTTAGAGTTCGTCAAAATCTTGAAGAGTCCATATAAGTTCAATTGGACAACCCAGTGCTAGCATGTGTTTGATAACTTAAAGAAGTTCCTCGAGAGCCCATCTGTGGTCTCGAAGCTTATACAAGGCGAAGAGCTGTACCTATACCTCGCTATAAGTAACAAAGCATTATCTTCTATACATGTTCGCGCTGAAGACTAAGAACACAATCCCCTATACAATGTAAACTACATCTTCCAAGGGCAAGAAATAAGATACACCAAGATCGAGAAGTTCGCTCTTACTGTGTGTAAGTTCCCAAAATTGAGTTTAGGACAACCGAGCTTAGATTTAGGGATTTTAGGGAAACTTATCCAATTGAGCCCAAATTTCATGACTAAAATAAAAAAGTTAGTCAAAATATTATAGTGAAGTTAGATTTTAGAAATAATGACCCAAAATTCTAATTTTGCCCTTAGAAATAGGAATATTTAATATAGCACTAAAATATTTGGAAGCACTAAAATATCGCAATAAGAACTTAGAGATAAGTTAATTGAGCTATAAAATAAAATAATATAGTATAATTTACTATATAAAAATACACGTAATTTTATAAGTATACCCGGTATAAATGATAATTATACCCGTAAATTAACCTTAAATTACGTAATTATATATTTATTGTGTTGAATTCATGAAATTAACTTTAGAACATATCCTAAAAATAAAAAATATGCTAGAAACTTAATTATATGAGTATAGTTATATATTACGCGTGATATTCACAAGGAATATATACTCATATATTAAGTAAATAATTAAGTATTAATAAAATATACTCAAAATACCTAAATAATTGCAAAATATTATTCAAAAGCCTCCTAATTGCTGATTCACGCTTGAAAATTGCTAGAAATCGTCAAAGCTGGATAATTGCTAAATCAAAAAGTGAATCTACAAGCAAATACCACCTCCTACTTGCAATTAATGAAGGAAAAAGCAAGAAAAAAATTAAAAAAATAAATAAATAAATGAAATCGACCTAAACCACTATAAATTTGTTGAAACACATCATTTTTCATCTTTGAAACCAAAAACAATAGAAAAAAATCGTAGAAAATAAAAAGAAATTTAGAAAAAATAGGGGAAATTTCGTGAAAGTGAAGAATCCTAACTTAGAGTGGTTCTGCTGTGAAACCCAGTTAACCCTACACAGTCCACCTACCGCCAGGCCGTCCGACAATCGCCCAATCGCTGCCGGCCATCGGAGCACCCAAGAACACTAAGGTCAATTTCCTACCTTATTTTTCAATAATTTTTAAAAATTAGTAAATCCACCCAGAAAATTATGAAAAGAATTGTATTTAGGTTATTTTTAATATGATTTCATGTGATATTTTTATTTTTAAAAAATTCGTAACATTTAATATACTTTATTAAGAAATATACTGTTCACCCGAATTTATAATTGTAAAATAAATGTACTAAATGATGTTGTTTCTAACTGAAAATTTTTGTGTAGGATGTGTATGATATATAGATAATTTATATGTAGCCCGAATTTTTATTTGAATAATTTTAATATTTATTGCATTTTTAGGCCTGAAAATAGCTTGAAAATAGGCTGAAATTATGAATTTAATAGGAAATTATGAAATTAATTGATGAAATAGACATGTACTGATCTATAATAAATAGTAACAGTATTGAGTCAGATTGAAATTAATTTGGTGCTAAAAGAATTATAATTGGATAATTTATCATAATTTAGGGGTAAAATCGTCAAAATGAAAATATAGGTAATAGGTCCGAAACTTAAAACCAAGTGATAACTGAATTCCCTATATTTTTAGAAGTCTATAGAAATTTTCGGGGAATTATTTGGTAACCCGAACTATTTATTACAAATTTATTAAGTAAAATAGCTTAAATTACAAGTCTAGGTGTATTTGTAATATTAATAAGCTAAAATGAATTAAATAGTTAAATAAAAACTATATATAGGATTGCTGATCAGATTGGATTAAATGGATATTTTCGTTATATTTATTAATATTTTCTGATTGGGATACACTTTAAGTGTATTAGAATTGGATAATACTTATATTGTTACAATATAAGGACAAATTAAATAAAATACAATTTAATAACGTAAATTACATATAATATGATCATTTTTATATAATTATGTATAATTATATTAAAAAAACTCAAACTACCCATTAAAAACCATCTCCAGAAACAGGACTCGTAAAACATATCATTAGGTCTATACAAACCCAATGACACTAATTTTGTTAAAACCGGATAACCTTAAGTAATTTAGTCTATGACTTTATCATACTCAAGAATATACATATTTCGGTAACCTTATAGGAATTAAAACATAAATTAATAAATAAAAAGTACGTTTCGATACGATCGAAATGATATATAATACGTAATAGTATATATGATGTACAGTATCTATGATGTACAGTATCAATAGTTAATAATTTAATTTTATGTATAGTGATAACATGATTGTATATTATAGAAATAATATATATAAATATAATCATTTTAGATTAAACCTTAATATTTTCATAATTATAACGAAAACTGAATTTGGGTCTTTGTGTAATTAGAACCTTCCAATACAGAGACGGTTGACAATTCAAGTCAACAATAGTGAATATCTAAACAACTAAGTTGAGATTGTGGCTTTACCGCTTGTTTGGGTACTCTTTAAAGTATCCGGAGACCCAAGAGTACTTCTGATTGTATTTGTAGTTAGATGATTATGCGCATGCTGTGTGTGTAAATGATACTCGGTTGTGACAGGAGTTCAACTCCTTGGTGTATTGTTCTGCATATTTGCATAGATTCTATATTGTATGAACTTATTGGTCACCCCTGATTAACACTAACGGTTATTCGACTAAAATGTAATTGGATATGCATAATCACCCATTATGGGAAACGATTAAGAGTGTTAGGCCAAATACTGACTTCCTTCGATGAAGATAGCTGAAATGGTCCTTTCCCCATTCTCAGTCGAACTAAGTAACAGGCGAAGAGGCCGCGGCAAGGTTGGGGGCCGTGGTTTTAAGGCGGTCATAGGAGGAGGGTATTCTCTATTGCACAAGCCCGGGTTTAGTCTGACTTGAGTCGCGATGAAACTCCTCAATCCAAGTTGGAGCGGATGTAATTTCTCTAACCTCACAGTGGACCAGTTAACACTGTGTGATGTTTCATCTGAGTGATTGCATTACATTTCATTATAATTATTTAACCTTATTTGTGATTGTGCAGTACTTTTCTAACTCTGTCCCACTTACTGAGCTAGTTGTGCTCACATCTCTACAGACTCTTTTACAAGTGTTGAGTAAAAATAGGATTTTCAGGTACCACCGTTCCCAGGTTAGTGTGCCGCTATGTGGGAAAGTAAGGATCGAGGAATTAACTGAACCTAAGCTCTTGACTTTGTCTTTAAGTTTTGAGAAAACTAATTGGGAATTCCTTGGGAGCCCACTATTTTTCTAACTTATTGTATATAGACCGCAAATCATGTGGTTTTTAATAAACTCTAATTGTAAACTTTATCTTTGGACGTGAAACTTTTGTATAAATACTGTTGTAATACTAAACAGCAGGTTGTATAGAACAGGTATCTTGTAAAAGCTCTACCACAAGTTGGTTATTAACAGGTGTCAGAACAAACGTTTCAAGCTGGTTGAGTTGTGCGCTTTATGTGAACTGTGTCTACGATAGCAACCGTGAGGTAAGCTTCTACCTTAGATTAGTTTACACGGCGGGACTGTTATGACTCTTCCTGTTTAGGGTGTGATACTATGGTAATTACTACAACAAACTTAGACTCTATTTGCAAGCCTACCTAATCATAGTGCTAACCAACTAACTACTTTCAGCCATCCTGTAAAGGCTAGACACTTTGAGTAGAATGGTCAAGTATGTCCTTAAGCCCAATACCTATGGTGTCTAGTTCTAGCCAAGATAAGCAATCAAAGCTCAAATCCTTACAAACTTTATTGCATAATACATAGGAAGTATGTCCTTAAGCCCAGCACCTGCGGTGTCTAGTTCTAGCCAAGATAAGCAATCAATCAAATCCTTACAAACTTTATTGCATAATACATAGGAGAAGAGGAAGCATAGTCGGACATTGATATATTAAAGTAAACTCTCCATGTTGATGGATCCTTTACTATGAGGGGTTTGGGGGAGGGGGGGGGGGGTAAGGAGTGGGGTCGGCATAGCATTACATGCCTCATACAGAGCAAAGGTGCTCTATACTTTAAAGTTTGGGTTTCTAGTGAATAACAACAAGGCTGAATATGAAGCACTCATCACTGAACTAAAAATAGCTAAGGACATCAAAGAAGAAAAGCTAGACATCTACTCAAACTCCACGTTAGTAGTTCAACAAGTGAAGGGAGAATATGAGACGAAGGGAGAACGATGGTTAAGTAACTCCAGACAATTCAGGGGCTCTTTTCGAGCTTCACCTCTAGGAAGATCAACAAGATCCCCCGCGCAGAGAACTAAGTAGTGGATAAGTTGCCTAAGCTAGCCTCTACCATCATTCTATCACAATACGATGGTGACAAGCCGCTTTTTATCTAATACCTCCCTAAGTACATCACAAAGGAGTGAGAACAAATACTCAAGATCCAACCCATGAACTCCCAATCTAGCTAGATGGACCCATAGTAGAACATTTGAAGATTGGGGCACTACCGAAAGACCTAATCAAGGCAAAGGGGTTGGCTTATGCCTCTACCAATTGTACACTCATAGATGTTGTATTATATCATCAGAGTCACAGCACGCCACTCTCCAAGCGCCTTAGACTTAAAGAGGGCACTTACACCTTAGAAGAGCTTTACATTAGAGTGTACAATAACCATATCCAATCCCAGACCCTATACATCGGAGCACTCCATCTAGATTATTATTGGCCAACTGTGAAGGAGGACGCTAAGGTTATGGTCTAAAAATAGCAAAAGTGCCAAAGGTATGCTCTAATGTTGCACATGCTAAGCTTTGACATCTACCCCATGAAGAGCTCATGGTCATTCGCCTAATGGGGGCTGGATGTGCTTGACTCCTTTCTAAAGGCATTTGGGGCCTAACAAGCCACTATAGTAACAGTGGACTACTTTACCAAATGGGTAGAAGCCTAAACAATGGTAACTATTACCACCCAAGCTATTGAAGGCTTTGTCCTCATGCACATACTTTCCCACTTTAGAGTACCCTACTTACTGATTATAGATAATGGGAGGTAATTTAACAGCAACAAATTTCAATTGTTCTGTGATAGACGTAACATAAGGCTTCATTACAACTTGATTGCACATCGCTAGACCAACGGTTAAGTCGAAGAGATCAACAAGATCGTCCTTTGCAATCTAAAGAAGAAGGTGGAACGCGCTGAAGGTAAGTGAGCAAATGAGCTCCCAACATTCTCTAGGGATATAGCATAACCTATGGAACCTTTATAAGAGAAATGCCTTTTCGCCTCACCTTTGGGTTTGACGCTATGCTTCTTATTGAGCTCAAGCTACCAATAAGCAAGGTTCAAAACTTTAATGTAAACATAAACCACATGGCCCTTTAAGAAAGCCTCGATACAATTGAGGAGCTGTGCAATGTTTTACGAGCTTAGGTAGAAACCTACTAGTAGCAAGTGGCCTGATATTATAACAGGAAAGTTAGGCACAAAGTGTTCTAACTCAAAGATTTAGTTTGTCAGAAATTATAGGCTGCAAGCTTAAAAGAAGTGCTAGGCAAGTTTGCTCCCAATTGGGAGGACCCAGTGCGTGACACAAGCAATGGAGCATATAAGCTTAAGACCCTAGACAAACAACTTATCTCGAGAACTTGGAATGTAAGCAATCTAAGGTTGTATTTGCCTAAGTCTTGTAACTTGTTCATAGTGCTTATAAAGCACTTAACAAGTTAATGAAAGGACGAGTTCCTTACACTTGTCTAATTGTTTTCTTTTTGCTGATTTACCCCAAGTCAATACTTGCACCGACATTGCAAGGACTAAAGCCTATAAAACCATTGAAACAAGCCCTCTCGAAGACATTTAGGCACCAACATAGCCTTCTAACTCAAGAGTACACTCGTCACTCAGGCAAATTAGTCCATTCCGTCAATGTGTATGAATCGCTCTAACGGTTCTCACACCTAAAGGCATAGAATCAAGGCTACGGTACACAAATCTAGTCAGTACACTTGTTTGAATGATTGTTAGATATCCCTACATATAGCAATGCCAACAAGCAAGAATCTAAAGTAATCGAGTAGGAAATAATCAAATAAGGTAAATAGAAAGTAAATACAAGCACCGATGTAAGGAAAAATTTTGATATTCATTAATTAAAAGTCATTACAAGGCCTTAGGAGTCAACATCTCGACCCTGAGTATAGGTAAAAGGAAAAGAAAAAGTTAGAATTAAAGACATAAGGCCAATTCTAACTCTATTGCTTAACATTAACTATTTTCATCTGCTTGCAACTTTAACTCGAGCGCCTAAGGAAGATTCCTATTCAGGCCAGTCTCCTCATAACTTTAACTTAGTTCACAACCTTGACTAAGAGAACCATGACTAGCCCTTTGATCATGAACAAGCTGTTGGCTATGGTCTTCATAGCCTTGGCAGCTTTAAGGCAAGCCCCATACCCACCAAATGAGCTAACCTTTCATACGAGTGGCATTGAAGGGTTTATCTTGGCTGATCTACTCACCCCCTTTGCAGAGCTCCCTCTGCAACACACCAAGCTCAAGACTATCTTAACATGACCCCAACATAACACTCGATTGAAAAACCTTTAGATTAGGTGAAGATCCTACTCTGCCATCATAATCACTATTAAGGTCTTGATTGCATGAATGTTTGAGAAGCAGTGCCTAAATGCCCTTAAACCAACCTTATGTAAATGAGTGACCCCCTATGGTGAAGCCGCCCCATCAACTGGTGGATGGACACCAGAGGTCTCACCATCACTCGAATTTCCTTTGCAAGGTGGTAGACTTAACCTAGAGATCTATGAATACCCCTCGGTTGACAGTTGGGAACTACACCCCACCATCAAGCGACTCTTTACACCTTATAATCACCATTCAATCAAGGACCCTGGAAGAACTAAATGCCTCCTCTCGAGCTCATACATCCTCCTTGACATCCTAATCTTCTTCGACTCGCTCATCTTATGATAAGGAGATAGGATCACATTACAACTGACTCTAAAACAAAGCAAATGATGGAACGAATGTCTGTGAACAAGGGGACAAAGGCACTATGAACTCTTTATATAGGGGTTTCCACGTAAACCTAGTTGCCCATGTATCTTACCCACTAACGGCCCATATCAATTAGCAAGAGAACATATCCCCCAATGACAAATGCAATGTACTTACATTTAACGTCTTCTACAAGGCACACTATCCAAAATGTTGCGGATGTCAAGCGGGTGCTCTACCCAAAGTGCACTCTACCTAAGAAAGCAGTGGCATCAAGAGCTATTCACTAGACAACAAGAATCGCCCGAGCCTGCCCAAAGACTAACACAAAGCAGTTTGCGATAAAAAACAAACATAGAATGAGCAAATTATGCTCGGCTCTACGACCAAGCAGGACAAGGGACTTTACGCAAGAAAAAAAAAAAAAGCAAGCACTACAAATCAGCAAGGACAACTGAAAAACAGCGCAAGGTACGAAGAAAAATTCATTCATTCTTTCAAGCATCTATTTACACATAGATCAAAAGGGGTCAGCATCTCGACCCTAAATTACAAAAACAAAGGGAATAAACAATTGGATCATTCACTGAACTAGAAAAGAAACAAAATAAAAGGCAACTCCAAGGCTTCCCTAGTCTATCACTACGTTCTCATCATCCTGCCCTTCTTTTTCATCAACTTCCTCCTCGTCACTGACCTCCCCAGTGCTCTCATTGGCAGACCTTCCGTCTTCCTCTCCCTATTTAGTTGCAGGCTTCGGGACGTTAAGTTAATGTAGGAAGCTTAAGTCAGGCTCTGGCAATCTTCACCGGACTTCATCCTAGACTGTCCTCGCCGTGTCAAAGCCCGCATCGCTGGTCGCCTCTCCTAGAACGAGATTTTTCAGTGACTTTATAAAGATCTGCCACCGCACCTCAATGACAAGCCCCTTGCCGTTCCGGAGCTCTGCCTCCCTCAGGGCAAAGGCCACCCAAGCATCCTCCAGTTCCTTTTGCTTGCCTTTTAGCCTTGTCTGCAACCTCGTTAGCTCCTCCTTTCAGGTCCCTACAAGAGTTTTGGTCTCCTTTAGCTCAGCCTCCACTCTCTTTGCCCGATCCTTCAGCTCTGCATGCAAGCGCTTGAGGTCGTTAAAGCTCGACGAGAGGTTGCTGGCTTGCTTCTTCTCGTCTTGCAGCGCATTCTGGAGCCTCGCCACCTCTTCCTTCAACTACCTCCTCCTCTCTCGAACGTCATTCCCTTATGGCCGCGATTACATGCAAACACATAGTCACACAAGTCATATACTTGCATCATGTGAAAAAACAACATGAGTCAAACGAGCATGACAAAATACTTAGACAAGAACACCAACGCTACCTGCCTCAACAAGCCTACGCATCATTCTTCCCCTTGAAGAGGCGACCAAACCTTGCCTCGAGCTCGACCACACATGCTGATAGCCTGAGAGCCCAATCAGAAGACTGCTCAGGTTCCTGCCACTCCACCACTCGCTTGTGCCAACTAAGCAATCGTGCGGGCTCATCGTCTGGAATGTCGATCGCCTGAACCCTTGTAGGAGTGGCCTTTAAGTCCTCTTGCTGTTCCTACGACCACCCTCCTGCCTATTGTCCTTGCTTCCTACGCCTTACCAGGTTGGCTCCTGAGCCTATATCCTTAGGTGCTTCTTCCTGTTGAGGCTCTATAACCCTCACAGCCTGCCCAGCTCCACTATTCGACATAGATACCACCCAATTCGAGGCTGCCCTTACACTTGGCATGGCTATGGCAACAGTAACAACTGGAACCCCCTCCGCGATAGCTCAGATCGACTCAGGGACAGTCGCTTACCTCGTTCCCTTCTTGCTCTTCTTTACGGGATGCCTAAAGCTCTCCCCTTGCCCCTCTCCAGCACCTCCCTTCCTCTTATTTAAGGCTCTTGCTTCTTGCATCCTCCTCTTTCAGATTACCATCAGCTTCTCCCTGATCTTATCCGCAACAGCCTACATGGCTGCGAAAACAAACAAAGTTAACGAAAACAACAGAAAGGGAAACGAGCACACTCACACTATCGAGGATGAGTAGCCTCGAGCTTCCCTATTATAGCAATGATTCGACACAGTAGACTACCGATCATCTCGTCCTCGGCAAAGTATAGTGAGTACCTATCTCTGTCCTAAAGAGAGGCCTATCTTGATCATATTTCCAAGTGATTGATAATAGGCAAAGTCTCTTCTAATCAGCAAGGTTCAGCACCTCCTCCTTGGCCTCCTCATCCTCAGGCTCCATAAATCTAATTGGCTTAGTGCGGGTTGCCCTCATCTAAGAAGTCAGGAAGCCAAGCCTCTCCGGTGTGTGAACATGGAAGAGGTACACCTTCCATTTCTTAACCTTGGTTGACAACCCTTCAAACACCTTCGACACCTACCTCATGAAGAGATGTACACCCAACCATTCGAGCTATTGGCCTTCGAAGTTAGAACAAGCAAATTGCCTCAAACACAAGCACTTGTGCCCAAGCATTCTGGTAGAAGATAAGCACACCTATAGTTTAGAAGTATAGTTCAAAGAACAAATGTCATTCCCACAAAGACCATGAGTATTAATACTAGTTTTTTCTTTATTTTCTAATCGACATATTCGAGTTCAAGAAATAAAAACGAATTTAAACTAAATTGCAGCAAAAAATTACCCTAAAAACTAATTAAGGCTTACTTAAAGAAAATAAACAAGAAATCAATTAAATTGAAAATTAATTCAAGATTCAATATTATACCTAGATCTTATTTCCCTTAGAATTACACATGCAACTTTCACTAAAGATAATCTAACTCAATCTTTAATTTTCTTGACTGAGAGAATTCTTTATTAAAGCTAACAATTTTCTCAAATCTGTTAACCTTAATCTTTAAATCACCTAATAGAATATCTTCTTATTCGCATAATCAAATATCACATTAAAGAAAAACGAATTATCTAACAATATAAATCAAAACTAAAAAATAATTTGCAATTTATCTCTAAACTTGCAAGAATCTTCATCAATTATGCCTTAATCTAATGATACAAGAAATCTCTCGATTCTCTTATATGAGCCCCTAAAATTGTACTTAAAGCGATTGTACTTACATTTAAGGCAATTGAGAAAACTTATCTGATTGAGTCTAAACTTTATGATTAAATTAGAAAAATTAGTAGAAATAACCTAATGAAGTTAGATTTTAAAAATAATATCATAAATACCTAATTTTTTCCATAAAAGTATAATCATTCAGTATAACGTAAAACTTGTCGGATCTCCCTAAAACCGAGTCTCAAAATATAACGAAATCTTAGAGATAAATTAATTAAACTATAAAAGTGAATAATATTGCATAAAATACTATATAAATATATGTGTACATTTATGAATATACTCAATATATATAATAAATATATTCGTAAATTAACTCGAAAATCTATAAATATATAAAATAAGTGATAAATTTACAAAATTAAAAAGGAAATATATCTTAAAAATAAATAACATGAGTAAAACATAATTATATGAGTATGATTACACATTACACATATCAAGTATATAGGATATATATACATATATTAGCAAATTTACTAAATATTAATATGATATACATAAAATATAGATAATTAATTAAAAAAATCAACCAAAACCTATCTAAAACAATTAACTCTCATCAGATTTTGCCATGGCAACCTCAAATTTTACCCCGCAACTGAATCAAAAAGCAAATAAAAAAGAAAAGGCCACCTAGTACTTAAAAATTAGTGAGAAAAAGCAAAGAAAATTTCTTAAACTTGAGGAAAAATCTCCAAATGACCTAAACAAGTATAAATAGGGCACTAAACGTCATTTCAAACATTTTAGAGCTTAGGACACCTAAAGGAAAATTTGGAAAAAATTTAGAAAAAGTAGAACAATAGAGTAAGCTATTGACTTAACATATTTCCCTACACAACTAGTGTTTTTCTATTAAGCCTTGCTACCCCCTAACAGCCTAACCAATGCCCATCTCAACTGGCATACCCCCACTGGCCAATGGTAGATAGAGCTTTGATGAACAGGTCGATTAAAATTCTACTATGTTTTTCCCCTATTTTCTAAAAATATAAAATTAATTAGGAAAATTAAAAAAAAATTATTTCTAGGTTATTTTAAATATACTTGTAGTATAATTATTTTGATGAGATTTTAATTATTTTGTATACTTGCTCAAGAAATGCACTATTTATATGAATTTTCAAATTTAAAATAAATATATTAAATGATATTGTTTTAAGCTCAAAATTTAAAGTAGAATACTTATTACATCTAGTTTGATGCTATTTAGTCTAATTTTGATTTCATACATGTTTAATATTTATTGTATTTTTGACCCCAAAAATGGCTAAAATAGGTTTTTTTTTTTAAAATAAATTGATTTTATAGAAATAATTGATGAAATTGATGTCCAATGAATTTTAGAGATTTGTAATGATGTTTGGACACATTGGAATTAATTTTGTATAAAAATAATATTATTTGTTTAATTAATTTTAATTTAGGGACAAAGATAAACTTGATAACATGAAATAGGCTACAAATTGAATTCTTTATATTTTTCTGAGTTTATAATTTTTTTTTCGTAGATTTAATTGGTAATTCTAGCTATTTATTATGAGGTTCTAGTAAAATGGCTTAATTTATTAACCATGATGTGCTTTTAGCAATATTAAGTTAAAATATGATAAATATTTAATCAAACCTTATACGTATCTATGCTGCTCAGACTTGATGAGATTGGGTTTCTATCATATTTTGTAATATTATATGACCTAGGCTATGATATATGTGTACTAAGGTTAGATAATACATATTTTACTAAGTTATATTGGGAGAATTACAATAAAGGGAATCAACGTTTCGGGATAAGTTCAAATAGGAGATCAACGTTTCAAAAAATTCAAATAAGTGATAAATGTTTTGTAAAGTAATTCAAATAAGGGATTAATATTTCAAAAAGTTTATATTATGAATCTTTATTTGAATTATTTTGTGAAACGTTGATCTCTTATTTGATGAGATTGGGTTTCTATCATATTTTGTAATATTATATGACCTAGGCTATGATATATGTGTACTAAGGTTAGATAATACATATTTTACTAAGTTATATTGGGAGAATTACAATAAAGGGAATCAACGTTTCGGGATAAGTTCAAATAGGAGATCAACGTTTCAAAAAAT
This sequence comes from Lumnitzera racemosa, assembly GCA_024138005.1. Taxonomy (NCBI): domain Eukaryota; kingdom Viridiplantae; phylum Streptophyta; class Magnoliopsida; order Myrtales; family Combretaceae; genus Lumnitzera; species Lumnitzera racemosa. The sequence continues at coordinate 102,130,771 of JAMXBC010000002.1, read as the reverse complement.
TCAAATAAGTGATAAATGTTTTGTAAAGTAATTCAAATAAGGGATTAATATTTCAAAAAGTTTATATTATGAATCTTTATTTGAATTATTTTGTGAAACGTTGATCTCTTATTTGAACTTTTTGAAACGTTCATCCCTTATTTAAACTTTCTGAAACGTTGATCTCTTATTTAAATTTACCCCTAAATGTTGACCCTCTCCATTGTAATTTTCCCAAGTTATATTAGGACACTATATAAAATATATTCTATGCATACATTATAGAAGCAATATGATAATGCTTGTTATATTAGCATATATGTCTAATAGAAATTAGAATGCTTGTTATATGGGCATATATGTATAACAAAAATTAAAAATATCCTTTAAAAGTTATTTCTTGAGATAGAAACCCTATTAAATATTATCGAATTCATACGAACTTAATGATACTACTTTTACTAAAATTGGATAATTTTAGGTAATAAAATAGGTATTTCTATAATATTATGAAAATTTTTGTACTGTGATGACTTTATCATAATTGAAATTATTTAATTGATTAAAGATACAGTTCGACATGATTGAAACAACATATTATAAGCAATAGTATAACTACATATGTTGTTAATGTTCACTAATTTAATATAACTTATATAATAAAACTACAATAATTAAGTACATATCTAAATATAACTATATTCCATCATATAGGAATAATATACTTTAAATATATATATAATGTATATAACTTTGTGATAATATAAAAAATAAATAGAAACCTAACGTTTTCATAAATCTTACGAAAACTAAATTTAGATATTTGTATATATAGGATTTCCCAATAAGTAGAACACTAGCAGTACGGGTCTATCAAAGAGAGCAACAATACAAGTAAGTTAGGATCATGGTTTTATCGTTTGTTGAGATACTATATCAAAGTATCTGGAGGCTTAAAAGTGCTTTTGTTTGTAGTTATATGTTAGCTGTCTATGCGCATGCTATATATGTGATTGGTATTCTGTTTTGTGATAGAAATTAAACTCCTTGGCATGTTGTTCTACATGATTTTATAGTAATGTATTGTATGATTTTATTTGGCCACCCCCAAATGAAACTAGAAGTGGATTTGATTGCTAATGTAACTGTACAAGCATAACAAACCTTTAGGGGAACGATTAAGTGTGTCAAACCAAATACCAATTCCCTTCAATAAAGATAACTAAAATGGTCATTTCCTTATCCTTAATTGAACTAAGTAGCAAGCGAAGAGGTCGTGGTAAGGATAAGGGTCATAGTTTGGAGGTGGTCTCGGGAGGAGGTTATTCTCCATTGTACAGGCTTAGATTTGGTCTAATTTAAGTCGTTGTAAACTCCTCAATCTAGTTTAGAGTGGATGTAATTTCTCTGATCTCACAATTGGCTGAAAAACATTGTGTGATGTTTAAAATGATTGATCGCGTTGCATTTCATTATAATTAATTACCTTGTTTGTATTTGTATGGCACTCTTACGTCTTTGTCCTACTTACTGAGCTAGTTATACTTAACATTCCTATAGACTCTTTTACATGTGATAAGTAAGAGTTCAAGATGCACATATATAACCACTTACGGGTTAGTGTACAGTTGGCTAGAAAAGTGAGGAAGGAAAACCTACCGAATCTAAACTTTTGACTTTTCTTTTTGTTTTTAGGAAACTAACTGGGAATCCTTGAGACGCCAACTAATTTCCTATCTTATTGTAAATAGACTCAAAGATTGGTGCCTTTTGCAAACTCTTAGTGTGATATATGACTCTTTATATAGAAACACTTGTATAAGTACTATTATGTTACCATACAACAAGTTGTCTTGAACAAATATTTTGAAAAGTTATACCACTAGTTTGATTATTAACAGGTATTAAACTGGATACTTCAAGCTGGTTAAGTCATATATGCCTTATATAGGTTGTATCTGTGATAGCAGTTGTGAGATCAGTTTCTACCTTAGGTTAATTTACATAGCAGAACTGTTACGACTTCTCTTGTTCAGTATGTGATGGTTCCAAGTTGATATCAGAGCATTGTTCTAAAAGAACCAAACTTTAAAGTATCTAATTGAAACGAATTAGACATTAGGCTTACTGAGAGTGGAGTTAATAATGAGACATAAAAGACTTAGATTTATAGGATTATATATAAGCTATATATGTAAAAGAATTACAAAGTAATAACGATAAGTATGATATGACATGAGCTAACTTCTAACTTGATTGTTTTCAAATTGGTAGGAATGGTCTCATCTATGCATGGTTACATTTTGAATGGAAAGGTAATGAAACACCCATTGAATATTGGATTTGGAAGCAAAAGTTATTACTGGATATGATTGACTGGAGGTTGTTCCATACCATCAATGAGATTATTGCTAATTATAAGCGGGGGATGTCTTTAGTATGTAAGATGACTATAAGTTAATGATGGATGGGTTAAGACCTGCGTATAATGAGTATACCATAGTAGTTGCTTTTAAGAAGAAGTATTTATAGGATAAGGGGATTTTGTCTGCAATGATTCTTACGTTATAATTTCTTGTTATTGTAAAAGTGGGTAAGAATTATCCTCCAGGTTTATCAAGTACTTTTAGGTATTCTATGTATTCCTAAAGATTATTCTCCTGATATGATTGATTAGTTTTCCAGATTCCCCATAGTTGAGAATGTGGGTATAAAAATATCATCAAAGTCTTAGGAACTCAAACCCCTTATGATGCCACCCAAAAATCCACCTTAGAATGTTCAACTAAATATAAGGTTTGATGATAATGAAGATCATGAAGAAGTTCTAAAAGAGGAATTTGAAGTAGAGAGTGAAGTAGAAGCTGTTTTAAAGGGTGAAGCAGGGGATAATGAAAGTGAAGTGTAGGAAGTAATTGTAATAACTGACACTTCTGAAGTAATGATAGTAAGTTTAGATTCTGAAGAAAATGAGGAGGATGATTGGTTACCTATGGAAGATGCAGCAACTTCAAAAGGCTTGAGCAATTAAAGGAGTTAGTAATTAGTAACATGATATGATCTACTTTGTTTAGGATTTTGATATCACATGATCTAGTTGTCTTGATGTATCTAGGTCTCCTAGCAACTTTTAATATACTTTTGAACTTTTGAATGTAATTTTTGTAATTTTGAATGTAATTTTTGTACTTTTGATGTTTTGGTTACTGGAAATGTAAATTATGTGAATAAACTTATATAAATGTAATGAAATGTAAATAAAAGTAATGTAAATAGGTGATCAAATCTGTAATCTTGTGTTTGTAAGTAAAGTTTATGTAATCATTTAGATGTAAAGTTCCAGTTATCAAATATACTAATGTAAAGTGAATGTAAATATAGAAGAGTAGAGCATATATTTATTTCCCAGTATTTGTATGAGATATAATCATGAGAAGTGACTACAAGGAATGAAGTGAAATGATGATATGATATTATAGGTGAAGTCTATACGAGCTCATCATGTGCCAGTGTATTTGATCACATTATGGAATGTGTAACAAGTTATGTGTGAGTATTATTGCTTTATGCATCAGGATGAAGTATTACAAGTCTTATGTGGATAGAAATCCTTGCCGAGGAATTTGTTGTTGTTTTAGATATTGCATATGCAAGAAATAATTGATCTATATGTAAATACGAGTTTACTTAGATCCTACACAAACTTTTGGTACATATATTATAAGTGCAAGGTTGTTAGTTAGTTATTATAAATATGAATATGACGAATAAGGCAAATATAAATGGAAATAATCGACCTAAGGAAATAGTACCACCTGCTAATCCTCCTAATTCACCAAAACCACTTAGAAATGATGTACCACCACTCCTTTTGAACATGATGGACCTAGCTTAGTTTGGGCAAATGTTAGCCAATATGAATACCATGATCCAATAACAAGGAGCTTTAATTCAACATTTGATTACGGGTGGAAATATGGTGAACCTAAGGCCACCAGAGGCTAAACCCAGAGAAATTCGATATCAAGAGGTGAGTCCACTTCATGAGTTTATGGAAGAGAACTAGTATTTTGAAGGTGAAATATAGTCAATTAAGAGCTAATCACATCCGCATGTAGTGACCTTGAGGTAACCCTAAAAGTAATAAAAAAATTATGTAAGGAACTCGGAGAGCGACGTTGTAACCCCATTTAAAGTGACCTCACATACGTGTTGAATGATTACTTGTCAACTAACTGGAACGCGACATCCGTACATAACATTAACTACCCAATACACCACCCTTAGCTTCTCGTCATTATATACATAATTGACACATGCACAAGGATGCTTGTTTGTGTGTGTGTATGGGGGGTGGTGGTGTGGGGGAGTAAGGTTACTACCCTCTTATAGGAGCATCGCCCCATCGTCTATCTCCCTCGAGGAAATTGTGATAGGATGCTTTCCTTAGGAATCGAAAGCCCTCTGATAAGCCATCTTGAACTCATAAGAAGAGCAAGAGTCTAAAGAGAATAAAGCGATACATTTAGAAACGAAAATGAGCTCTCAAGATAAAATTTTGGTAGAGTTTCGACTTATATGGAAGCAAAAGTGAAAAATAATGGCCCTAAGCACCCTATATATAAACATACAAAAAGAGGAGATGAACGGTTACTCAACCGCTAGGATGTACATCAAATCCCTACCGCCCATGTGTCCTTGCCTAATAGTTAAGGGCTTAGATTTTCTACAAAAGTATATTTTTGACGTAGCTACATATGCCGAAGCCCCATGTGAGCAATCTTTTGTAAGAAGCTGTCAATGTGTGCTGTCTTTCTTAAGAAGCCATTATTGGATCTTGAGTAGCCCAACAGTCACATCAATTAGGTTGAGGATTACTGTACGGCAAAGCAAGTCTTGTTAGATATGTCAAACATTACTTCAACTAATGATGCACTCAAGTGCCTCACTTGGAACAAAACTATTAATGCCTTGGGCTTGAGCCCCAATAAACCTACTCTCTTCACCTCCTCATCACCAATGAAAGTTGAGGGGCAAATATTGATATGCTATTTTGGGTCAGCCCGAGGGCCAATCTGAACAAAGGCCTACTGAGGCCTATTAACAATCAGGCAACCAGATACTTCACCTTACCCAAGTACTCTACAATCCCCAAGCACCTATCTTGCAGCCGAGTACCCCAAAGGCCTATTTCCCAAACACTAAGTTGCCGAGTACCTGACCACTTACTTAGGTATACTTAAGCCACATGGCCCCTTTTGACCTTCGGGAGTACACTTGCCACTCAAAGATGCTCACTCCTCTGCAAGTGCTCCTTAGAAGGTTAACTCACAACTTGTAGGTCGATTAAAGCTCTCTCCCTCTCTTGTGGTTGTTTGTCCTTTACGCCTACTCTTTTCCTCTTCACATTAATTATGGCCCAACATCTATAGTATGGGTAGAATAACCAAAATCTTCTAAGAATGTCAAAGCCTTAGGCTTCAGATTGGTTGTCGGTGTATTCATGGCTAACTAACAACTAGAGTCACCTTGTTTACCCTTAGCACATGTCCCCTACAAGCAGCAAATATGAAAAAACCCAAAATTGATATGTGCCCTTGGTGGGTAAGCTCCTTACAGTATAAGTAGCGCAAGGAGCCAAAAGGTAAGGGGATTCGAACCTTTGAAACCTTTAAACCTGAATCTCCAACTCTTTGTTAATTACTTAATACACCTGAATCTCCAACTCTTTGTTAATTACTTAATACAGCACAATCTAAGTACCCTCTTCCTTAGGTGAACAGTGTACAGAAACTTTACAATCTTCTCTCTTTCTTCCCTTCTTACCGACTTAAGTATCGGAATGCCCTCGTTGAGCAACCTACTATGGGCTTTTTGTAAGCACCAAGGAGTAAGGAGCTCACTTGACGCCAAGGCCCAATAATACACTCCCTTGGAGAATTCAAGCCCATTTCTTCCATTACACTTAGTCAATTCCCTACAATCAACAAATTAGTTATGATTAAACACCAAATAATTAATAAAATAAGGTTGTACTTCTCGTAAAATAATTGTTATACTTTAATAAAATAAAATTCACAAAATAAGATCTTTTATTAAAATAAGAATCACGCATGCGTTTTAATATAAATAAAGAAGTTATCATCTAGTTAAAATATAATTATAGAAGTTAATTCTTAAACTCAATTAATCAAAGTTCATTACTTAAGTTCATTTATTAAGTCCATATGTTATAAGGGTCAATCGGCGTTTTACTTGGTTTATTTTCTAAGTAAGACTCATTGACCCAGTAAACCCAATTAGTTGTATTACTAAATTAGCCTACTAAAATTATCAAGCAAATTATTTTTTATAATGTCCATTTATTGGGTTAATTGATCATTAAGGTTAGTTTCTGAATTCAAGTATGATGACTATAATTGATATTATCGGTTCAATTGATGATGAATCGATAAGAGCTTTGGCAAAAAAAAAAAAAAAGAATCGATAAAAGGAAATTAAAATTGTGAAGGATTAAATTGAACCAATTATGTCCTTAAGGGGTATCAGCCTTAAACTATTTATTGTCATCTAATTACTTAATTAATTCCTCTAATGGAGATCGTAGGTAAACTGGTTGGAAAGAAATGGATTTGGTCTAATAAGACAAGTTTTGCACTGGCTTGGCTTCCAATGGAAGTGCTACCTATTATTATTATTATTATTATTAACCATGTACATAGTAAGAATTATTATTAGATAAAATAGAACATTGTCATTATATACCTCTTCTAATATTTAGTACCCTCCATGGTATATCCTTATACTCAACTTGATTCAAACTTTTGATTTAATTTTAAAAGTTTATTGTCAATGATTTGAATATTTGGTTAGTCAAAGTTATTTATACAATTTTCAATCTAAATGAATTTTTAAATATCTTAAATCTCTTTGAAAAAATAAGCTTTTGATGATTTTGACTCCTAAAAATGGATAAAGCTTAAAGTTTATAAGAATACTTTGAATATTCATTAAAAACATTTGAATATGGGTACTCAACCATTTTTCAGAAATACAACTAAACATAAACATGTTGAATTTGGAGAATCAAACTATTTCATAACATGGCATGATTGAATATGCAATCAAACTCATCAAGAACAACATGAATCATTGTATAAACACTTAAGCATCATAAGAGCACATTCAAATTTTAGAAAATTAAAGCACATAAATATATTTTATGACAACTTAGTTGAACATTATGTTTAAATCCTTTTATCCAGAACAAGCTTCAATGTTTCAAGAAGTTTAACGTGAACATTAGGAACAACTTCAAGGCATTCACTTGATATTTAAAGCACAAAAAACACATTAACAATTTTGAATTTTGGAAAATTACACATGAATATAAATATATCAAACCTCTAAGAATCAACAACTAACATCTTCTACACTCCAAATTAAAACCATTTCATGTACCACTTCAAAAACTCATCACAACGCTAAACCAACACCAATGTACATCTAAGAACATTATAAACATATTTAAGTGAACTATAATCAAAATCAATACTCAAATCATAAACTCTTACCAAATTCAACACTTAAAATACTTATTTTATCTCAAATGACCTCCAAATTAAATTTTACTTCACATGTAACCTCAATTAGCATAACATTCAATAGATTAAAAACCCATTTATCAAATTAAATATCTTTGACCCCTAATACCAAAATTTAAGTCATGACAAACACACACATATACCTAATCAAATCTTATTGCGTGAATTTCTGTAATTAAAACCCACCATCAAAATCTAAATACCTTAAATTATCGATCAAATGCATTTTTATAACATCATAATTCAATATGATTAAACCCATACTCCAAGAGATTTAACAAATTATCAAATCAAATTATGCTAACCCACCTTTGACATCATCAACACTAACAAATAATGAGATTGACACCTAAAATCATATGAAATTTGAATCAAACCACATATACCCAAATATTCATGGATCATGCTACATACAGAGTACATATACTCATTCCAATGTGATCTAATACATAACATGTAGCTAAACCATAATTCATTAAATCTCTTATCCACTAAGCTTACTAAAAGTAAGAATTAAGTACATGCTTTACATATGAAAAATTCTTAGCCGCTTGATCTACTTCATAACCCACTTTAGAACATCTACCTTGCTTCTTCCTAATAAGCTTTTAATTGACTATGCTTATTATAGTGATTTTCCTTGAAATTTTGGTTTATTTTAAGAACATAATATGTAATTGAGTAAATTTTTTATTTCTAAGTTTTAGAACATTCTTTGAAACAAAATGAGAAAATAGAAATAAGTTTCACTCAATTTAGAGTTAAATTGAAGAAGTTAGAAAGTATATAAATAATATGGGCAGCGACATGACAATGTTAGTTGTAGGGAGGATTTATTAGTTGAACAAAGTAGCACATAGAAAGCGACACGACCTAGGTGACATGACTTAGGAGATACAACCATGTCCCAAGTCGTATTAGTAACATATTTGAAAAGATTTGTTGAAGATTTGGAAAAACTAAGGAGACGATAAGCGACATGATCATGTCATTTGGTCATGTCACTTGCAATGAAGGGAGAAATACACACACATTATAGAAGGCCTCCTTGGGGATTTTTGTTATTTCATACAAACTTTAGAGAAACTTCAAGGGTGATAACGCATAAAAGAGTGATGCACTCCAAGCTTCAATATTCAAGAATTTTTCTTAGTTTTCATGGTTTTTATTTACATGTTTCCATTATATTTGATTCAAAATTTTTATTTTACCATGATTAGTGCATAATTTCATTGGATTTAGATTTTTTAGAACCTATAATTACCATGTGATGCTGAATTTTATTAGATCTAATGAAAATCTTTGATTTCTATAATTCAATTATGTGCTCTTTAATTGCTTTAGATTGATATTTCTAAGGTATTGTTTTAATATTTGATATTATGCAAGAAAATCAAGAGATTGCTTGTATAATTAGATATAGGCATAATCGATGAAGATTGTTGCAAGCTTAGAGATAAGTTTCAAAGTCTTTTCGGTTCTTAATTGATATTTCTACGAGAATTTGTTGTTCTTTAATGTGATATTTGATTATGTTATTAAAAAGAGATTCTAATAGGTAATTCAAATATTGAGGTTAATAACTAGACATAAGAAAGTTATTAACTTTATTAGAGAATCCTCCCGATCAAAGAAATTAGAGATAAAATTAGATTTTCATGAGTAGAAGTCACATTTATAATTCTAAAAGAAGTAGTATCTAGATACGTAGTTGAATCTTGAAGTTAATTTTTAGAATTAATTGCTTTCTTGTTTATTTTCTTTAATTCAAGTTTAGAATAGTTATTATAGTAACTATTAGTTGCAATTGAGTTTAATTTCTTTCAATTTCTCAAATTGAATTTATTGGTTAGATAATAAAGAAATAATTAGTATTAGTACTCATAGTCCTTATGGGAACGATATTCATTTTTAATTAAACTATACTACTATCAATAGGTACACCTGTTTATACCAAGTTTTTGGTGCCATTGATAAGACTTACGATATTAAGAATGCTAGCTACTTTATTAATCTAACCATTACTTTCTTTATTTTTGCTTGATTTCTTTTATTTAATTTATGTGATCTTGAACTAACTCTAAGTTTCCTTTCGTGCAGTACATGACCAGAAGTTGTTTACGAGACTTGATTGAAATTGACTTTGAGATTGAGAGAACGGCTTTAAGGAATTTGAAACAATTGACAGTGAAAGAAACAATGGAGGCGATAAATCAAGGATCTCCCAGGAGAATTAAAGATGAGGCTAAAGAAAACGATCAAGATCTGATCAAGAAAATATACCTAAATACAACATGGCCAACAATGAGGAAGACAGTAGAACCATGTCAAATTTTTCTCGACCTTCTTTGACTATTGCTCAATCCAACATAAATAGGTTGGCTATTGCAACCAATAAGTCTAAAATCAAGCCAAATATTATACAAATGGTGCAATAGTTCATGTGGTTTGATAGCTTACAAGACGAAGGCCTGAAAGCACATATTTTCTATTTTTAGAAATATGTAATATATTTAAAATTAATGGGGCACTTGATGATGCCATCCAATTATGTCTACTCTTAAGGAATTCAATCACAACTTAAAATGAATTGACAGAAAATTTCTTAGAAAAATACTTCCTACCCACTAAAATTGCAAAGCTTAGAGCTGATATTTCAACATTTTCCCAATTGGAGGGTGAGACCCTATTTGACATTTAGGAATGCTTTAAGGATCTGCTAAGAAGGTGCCTACATCACAGCTTCCTCCTTTTGATGCAAATCCAAAGAATAAATGTAGCAATTTAGGGTATACTAAGCACAAAGACACTCAAGTAGGTTCATAATTTAATTGAAGGAATGGAGTGTTTAGGTTGGATGCGGTTTACTCTTTAGCCACCAAGGTAGATGATATGAGGCAAGTGCACCTATCAGTTTTAATATAGCGGATGTGAGTCCGAGTCGATCCCTCAAAGACTTCAAGTATTAATATTAACCTTAGCTTTATTATCTAACCGAAAAATTATGAAAGTTTGAATTAATTAAAAATACTAAAATTAACAAACTAACTTGATTATAAGACTTAATTAAGCAATTGAAAAAACGATAAAATCAAGAACGACTTCAAGAAAGTAATAACGTATTTAGGAATTATTTCCCCTAGAGTTTAACATGTGATCGCTTAAAATATATTCAATTCGGTTTCTATTTTTCTTGACCGGAGGGATTCACAACTAAAGTTAATGCCTTTCTCAAGCATATTAACCCTAATCCTAAATTATTTACCGGAATCTCTTCACTTAGTAATATAATTTAGAATTGCATTAATGTATAATGAATTCCCACACAATTAATTAACTTTTCAGAAGAAACATGTATCTTATCTCTAAGTATACATGTAATTTTTTTTCAATTATGTAAAGATCTAATTACACATGTAATTTCTCAATCAACATGCATAATATCATATATTGATATTCTAGAAATATCAATCAATAATTAACGACATAATTGAATCAAGTAAAGATAGAAACTTTATTGAGAATTCTAAATCAATCCAAGAATCACATGAAACCCTAGGTTCCATAATCCTAAATACTCGAATTCTAAGCTATCATAATGAATCTAAAAACGAGTTTCATCAACAATATAAAATAAAACATGGAAACCCCTTTTGATTGATGAACAATCTCTTTAAGCTTGAAGTTGATGTTGTTTCCCTCTTTCTCGATGTTGTTCCACCTCTTTCTTGATATTGTTCCGCCTCTTTCTTGATGTTCTCCTTAAGTCTCTTTCTCTTCTCTTGTATCTCTCCATTTCTGTAATGTCTCTCTTCTCTTTTGAAACCCTAAGATATCCTTTTATATGTGTATTACAAAGATTCTGTTTTCGTCACCAGACACGGCCTGAGACATGACCGTATCCCCAGGTCGTGTAACTTTCTACACTAAGGCAAAATTTTCTGCACAACTTCAAAATTTCATAACTTCTTCATTTGAACTCTAATTTGAGTGAAATTTGATTCCTTTTCTTCGTTTTCGATCATAGAACGTGTTCAAACCTAGAAATCAAAATTTTACTCAATTAAGTATCAATTTTTTTAAAGAAAACAAAAAATGTGCAGAAAATACTATAAAATCACCCTATGAAATATGTTTAAAATTAGAGTTATCAGTAGAGATGCTAAGTAAAAAGATAAACTTACTCTCAATCGATTCACAACAACCTCAGTTTAGCCTCAACATTTTTTGCTAAGGATTTATAGGTAATGAATAGATAAAGTAAGTAGATTTTTTTTGGGAAAATCCTCAAGGCCTTAGTATAATCTTTATAGTAACACCTATAATCCGGCATAAAGAGATTACCCTAATCTTTTAGAGGGAAATCAGAACTAAAGTCAAAGTCAATAGTAACAAGTAAAGAACCAACCCCAGTAGAGATCAAATTTGCCTGCACTAGGGCTTTAGTAGTCTTTAGCTCTCCCACTAGCTTTAGAGATTAAGTTAAAGAGTCTCCTAAAAAAGTACATTCAAACCAATGAGACAAGGATGCAACTAACTAAGACATCCCCTAAGAATCAAGAGGCTTCCATCCATAGCTTGAAAAATCAAATTGGATAAATTGCAAGAATGTTGAATGAACGGCAACAAGGGTCTTTGCTTAGGAACACTGAAACAAACCCCAAGGATCATGTCAATATAGTGACCTTAAGAAGTTGTAGAGAGTTGTAAGTTGAGAAGAGGAATAGTGGGGAAGTAGTTGAGAAAGACTTAGAGGTCAAGGACAAGAAAGGTGCAAAGCTACTCAAATCAAAATAGAGTACAAAGCTACCAAAAGTAAAAGAGTACAAGTTACCCATCTCATACTTGCAGCATCTTAAACAAGATTGCACTGATCAAAATAAGCAATTCGATAAATTCATAGATCTTTTCAAACAATTACATAAAAACTGACCTCTTGTAGGTGTTTTATTGCAGATGCCCAAATATGCAAAGTTCCTAAAGGATCTTTTGTCAAACAAGAGAAAGTTAGAGGATCTTTTAACCATTACATTGAACAAGGAATGCTTAGCATTTCTCCAAAAAAAAAAAAAAAAAACTGCTAAAGAAATTAAAAGATTCAGGGATTTTACTCTTCCATATATGCTTGGAAATTAGTTAGTAAATAATGCTTTGGCAAATCTAAGACCTATTATTAAGTTGATGCCATATAAATTATTCAAAAAGTTAAGGTTAAGAGAACCTAAACCAACAACAGTGTACCTTCAATTGTCTGATGCGTCCATCACATACCATAGATACATCATAGAGGATGTTTTGTACAGGTTGACAAGTTCGTTTTTTCTATGGACTTTGTTATTTTTAATATAAATGAGGATCTTGAGATACCATTAATTTTGAGTAGACCCTTCTTAGCTATAATTAGGGTTGTTTTTTATGTTAGTGAGTGTAAACTTATCTTAAGGGTGAAAGATGAAGAAATTACTTTTTAGACTTCAAATACAATGAACAAGTCTGGTGACCTAAAGGGCATGAGCTATGATGCTAATTCTACTAATGCTATCATTGTTGAATGTTTATAGGGAACACTTGCCTTATATTAACTTTCTAGACAAGCTTGGTATCAAGCAAGCGCACTTATTGATAGTTGTATAGTTTAATTAAAACATATATCGTTCCTATGATGAATATGATTACTAATACTAACTATTTCTTTATCTAATTGGTAAATTCAATTTCAAGAAACTAAAAGAAATTAAAATAAATTACTTCTAATGACTAATTTAACAACTAATCAAGATGCAACTAAAGAAATTAATTCAGAAAATTAACTTCAAGATTCAATTACGTATTTAGATCTTGTTTCCTTTAGAATTACACATGCGACTTCTATAAAACATAATCTAATTCAATCCCTAATTACTTTGACTGGAAGAAATTCTCTAATAAAGTTTGTAACTTTCTCAAGTTTATTAACCCTAATCTTTATATTACCTATTAGAATCTCTTCTTAACAATATAATTAAAGATCGCATTAAAGAACAACAAATTCTCGTACAAATATTAATCAAGATTCGGAAAGACTTTACAACTTATTTCTAAGCTTACATTGATCTTCATCAATTATGCTTAGATCTAATCATACAAGCAATCTCTTGATTTTCTTGTATAGTATCAAGTATTAGATAAATGCTCTAGAAATATCAATCTAAAACAATTAAGGAACACATAATTGAATAAAAAAAAATCAACGATTTTCATTAGATCTCATCAAACTTAGTGTCACATGGTAAGTCTATGTTATACAAAACTTAGATACAATGAAATTACATGCTAATCATGGCAAAAGAACAATCTTAAATTAAATCTAGAAATCTACCCCTCTACATGCCACCTATCATTTCTTTTTTTGACATTGTACTATATTCATTATTCTATTTGTCCCTTTTACCCTTTTGGTAATGTACTATGATAGTATTTTTGTATTATCTTTTATTGTGATTGCTTAAGTTTCTTTGTTGCCTTAGGGACTTATTATCAATAGTCTCTTTTCCTTATAGCCGAAATTATCATATATTTTATACTTAATGAATATTCTTGTTCTTGTGAGATATCCCCCTTCGAGTACATTTTCTCTATACTCTTATCTAATCTTGCCGAGTAGCTCAATATTAGTGGCAAGTAGACCTTAGTATTAGCTTATGTGTCATATCAAGTGAAGTACTAAGTCGTGTTGTGTTGGTTGGTGTGTCATATCCTTCGAGTAGCTCACGGAAGCTACTATGTTCGTCAGTTCGTCCATTTCCTTTCCTTCGATATATGGAATGACCTGTTTGGTTACTATTACCTACGGTAAGCCCTAATGATTACTGAGCTCCTAGGCACATCATATAATATAAAGACCATGCCTTATCTTGAAAGCAATCTCTCATTCGTCACCTGGTCTCATGTGAATTTGGTGGTAGTCACTTCACAAGTCAATCTTCAAAAATATCTTAATGCCATGAAGCTCATCTAACATGCCATTAAGCCTTAGTATTGGATATTGGTACTTGATAGTAATTTGGTTGATTACTCGATGTCAATGCACATGCACTATGAACCATCCTTCTTTAGGACAAGTAGAGCTTTAAGCTCTCCTTCACATAGCTTCACTCTATAAGCTCATCCACTTACCTTTTTAGCTCAATAGCTTGCTTAAGATTTATTCTGTAAGCAGGTCGGTTTAGTAGAGCGGTACCTAATTGCATGTTAATACAATGTTCAATGCATCAAATTGAGGGATAGTCCTTTATGATGCGGATTGCAGCTAAGAACAGATAAGGCCTGTCGCTGAATGGGTCTAAGCTTGCCGAAAGATTGAAGAAGAAAATGGTGGGGAATGTATGAAAGAATAAATGCGAATGAAAAAGTAAGCAAAAACCTACGAATAGCTCTAATGGATATAACACACCAAGTGGAACTTTCGAGGACTTACGACTCAACTCGATATTATGCACGAGATGGTCCAATGAGATTATTCATCGCCTAGCCTTGCTTAAGGGTTAGGATAAAAGTGAGATGAATGTAAACGGAGTAATGTATATGAGAGAAATGTTAAGTGTATTAATGTTCGATCTACTTGCTTACAGCTACCCATATAAAGGGTATTTATACTTGAGAATTTAGGGCAACATGCCTAAAAAGGAAAAGACAAAAAAGGCATTTCCTAAGGAAGTAATGTATAAGATACAAAAGGGTAAAAATGAATATTCAAAGAAAAACAATCATTGGTGTAACAGATTCTATATATGATTCTGTACACGTAGCGATGCCATAGTAGTGATATCGTTGGAAGGTGCGAACAAAAAAAGTATGGTCAGTATGCTTGTCCGAGTAGGGGTGGCTTAATCAATCTGGAGTCTCACTATTGGTCGGCTCGAGCGTGAGTGAGTGAGTAATCTACAATTCGGTGTACTATAAAGAGATGGGTAGTCATTCGACTCGGCATAAGGAGTGACTTGGCAAAGAAGTACTCAGCCTTAGTAAGAGTTGGCTAGAGTAGGAGAATCTGTCTTACCAGGCCTTCCAATCTTCGGGCTTGGCTGTAGGTCAAAGGCCCGATAGCTTGATTCCTATCACTTTAGGTAGCTCTTTAAGAAATAGGTCAAAAAACTCGTCAATCAATCTTTAGATTTCTTCAAGTACTTCTTCTAGATCTTTCATCTCTAGCAATCTTCTAATCAATAGAAATATAGGCTCATCGGCCTTCTCAGCAGCTCGAAGCTCTCTTTGGCTCATCACTAGGGCTTTCTTTTTATTAGCTCAAGTGAGCTGATTATGGATCTCATTCACTTAGCTCAATGTCATAGGTTGTAGCACAATCTTCTTCCCATCCTTAACAATGGCATACATGTTCTTATATCTGCTGTGAGTAACATGTTGGTCTTAACAATGGCATATGTGTTCTTGTATTCATTGTGACTAACACGTCGGTCAAATAACTAAGGTCTTCTAAGCAATAGATGTGAAGCTCTAATGGGGACAACATTGCACACCATTTCATCCCTGTACAAATTCCCAACATTGAATGGCACAGTTACTTGCCCTGTGATGTATAGAGCACCCTTATCATCAAGCTAATGTAGTTTGTAAGGTCAGGGGTACTCGAAGGTTGGTAGTCCTAACCTCTACATAAAGGACTGTGCAACGACATTAGTAGAACTTTCTCCATCCATTATAATGACAATTGTCCTTTGGTGGTATACTTCAGATGGAATAGATTCTCTCTCCAGTCTTCCTTAAAGTTCAGTAGAGAACTCGGTACTTGTCTTAACACTAAAGTCATCACCTCTCCCTAGTCAGCATAGATACAGATCTCTTCTTTCTTTTTGGCTTTAATCCTTCCAACATTCTCCTCCTTCGTGGGCCCACTCTTATTGGTGCTATCTACTACATCCCCTCGAAGCACCATGGCATGTTGGTTTGAACACTCAACAGCTATATGTCCGAAGCTTAAACATTTGAATTGCTTCACCTTGCTAATCTTACGTCTTAAGGTTTGTCCTCTTTTATATGTCCTTAGGGTTGGCTTAACCATAGTTTGACTTGGTTAGCCTGCTCAGCCCTATTGTCCATCTTAGCTATGATCAGGTTAGTCATTTCTCTCCTTAGGTCAGGAGGTTCTCTTTGGCTCAGCATGAACAGGTCGACATAGAACAAGTGCTTGGGAAAATGTTGGTCCAGGTCAACTCGAGGCATTTCTTCTCTGCTTTTCATGTTGGTGACATTGAAAGTAGTGGATACTCTGTATCCTTCGGTTAGTTCAAGCTTATGGGCATTGTCATTAACACGCTAAAGGATCTTAAAAGGTCCATTTGACTTAGGGGATAATGTATCCATCCTCTTCCCTGGAAATCGCTCCTTGCTAAGGTGGATCCAAATAAGGTTTCTTAGATTATAAATAACTTGCTTCCTACCTTAGCTTCCCTATTCCTTCTAACAAGTTATAGTTTTAGCAAGTTGCTCGGCAACCTTTTGATGCAACTTCTGGAACTCTTTGGTATGTTGCAAGCCTGCTTAACTTTCTCCTTAGGAGGTTGGGCAGATAACCATGTCCAAGGGTAAATTCGGGTTAAGTCCATAGATGATCTCAAAAGGTGACCTTTCTTTTGAGTTATGAGTGGAGTGATTGTAAGCAAAATCAATGATTGTAGGCATAGATCTTAATTACGTAGATTCTTTATAACAGGAGCTCAAAGGAAGTTGCTGACTATTATGTTCACTACTTCTATCTAGCCGTCTATGTATGGTTAGTAAGAAGTGCTAAACATGATCTTAGTGTCAAGCTTCTTAGAGCTTCCTCCATAGCTTCTCCAAAATAAGCTTGTAAACTTCAAATTATGGTCAGACACAATACACCTTAGTATTCCATGTAGCCACTTGATCTCTTGTGAAAAAGAAGTTAACAACAAAGAGAGCATTATTGGTTTTGTGGCAAGGGATGAAGTGACTCATCTTGCTGTACGAATCGATCACCACCATAATAAAATCATGTCTCCATGGTATTCTGAGTAGGTTAAGCGTGAAATCCATGCTCAGATCAGTCCATAACTCTTCTAGTATAAGCAAAGGTGTATATTCTCCATATGGCCCCTTCTTTCCTTTAGCTAATTTTCACACCTTACAACATTTAAGTACTTTTCATACATCCTTCATCATCTTTAGCCAATGGAAATGTTTTTTTAGCAACTCAGCCATTCTCTTCTCACCAAAGTAGCCAGCTAAGCCCCCAGCATGGGCTTATTGAGCAAGTAATTCCCTAGCAGAACCACTCAGCACATAAACTTGCTTACCCTTCATCATAAACCTTTGGCTTAAATAGAACCCGGACTACTCTTCTTACATGGCATTTGACCACTAAGAGCCGAAAATACAGATCATGCTCATACTAATCTAGTAGGGTGCTAAACCCAAGTATCCTAGCCTGTAAAGTGGTAATAAGAACATGTCGACAAGAGAGTGCATCAGCCATAATATTTGTACTTCCCTTTTTATATCAGATGACATAGCAAAAAGTCTCTAGGAACTCAACCCATTTAGCATGATGTTGAGAAAGTTGTTGTTGCCCTCTAAGATTCTTGAGAGATTCATGGTCTATGTAGATGATGAACTCACTCGGGTGTAAGTAGTGTTACTAGTTTTAAAGTGCTCGAACAAGGATATAAAACTCCTTATCATATGCTGAGTAATTCAGTGTGGCTCCTCAGAGCTTTTCGTTGAAGTAGGAAACTGGTTGGTGCTCCTACATAAGAACAGCTTCAATGCTAACTCTAGATCCGTTGCATTCTAATTCAAAAACTTTCTCAAAGTTTGGCAGGATGAGTACTAGGGCATAAGTCAACTTGAACTTAATCTCATCAAAGTTTCTCTAAGCTTTCTTGAACCATTTGAATTTAGAGATTTTCTTGGTTAGGGGGTAGCTATAGAACTAAAGTTCCAAATGAATCTTCAATAGAATGAAGCTAGATTATGGAAACTCCTCACTTTGGCAGCACTAGTTGGCGTCGGCTATTCAAGAATAGCTCAAACCTTCTTGCCATCAACTCTAATGCCCCCCCTTAGAAACAACATAACCGAGGAATACTATCTCACTATGACAAACACATATTTCTTAAAGTTGTCAAATAAATCCTCGGCACGAAGGATATCAAACATGGACCTCAAGTGCATGACATGAGAGATGAGGCTGATACTATATTACCAACATATCATCGAAGTATCCTACAATGCATTTGCTAATCAATGTTCTCAAGACATGATTCATGAGTCGCATAAAAGTGCTAGGTGCGTTTGTTAGACCAAACGACATCACCATTCGAATAGACCATCCTTTGTTTTGAAAGCAGTCTCCCATGCATCTCCAGGTCTTATTTATATTTGATGATAGCCACTCTTAAGATCAATCTTTGAAAAGACTCAGACACCATGTAATTCATTGAGCATATCATCTAACTGTGGGGTTGAATATCGATACTTAATAATGATTTTGTTGATTGTTCGGCTATCAATGCACATCCTCCATAAGCCATCCTTCTTTGGTACCAGGATAGCTGGCATAGCATAGGGGCTCATGCTCTCTTGGACATATCCGTGATCAATCAACTCATTAACTTGCTTCTTAAACTTGATAGCTTGCTTGGGGTTAAGCCTAAAGGCAGGTTGGTTAAGTAAAGTAGCCCCTGGTTAAAGGTTAATTCAATGCTCAATTCTTCTGATAAGAGGTAAGCCTCACGACAAGTCGGTAGGAAATAGGTCGACAAACTCTTATAGTAATATCTGCACCTCAGCAAGTAAGTTTCCAGCTTCTCTCAACTCTAAAAGTTTCTTGACCAACATAGGACACACTCTTTTGTCTTGATGTCTATGGAAAATTGCATTTAGGAAATCACTAAGGATTTCCACTGCAATGGTCGGGAAATCTTCTCTTATGACTCCTACACTTTTTTGGGGCTCATTGGGGTAAGTATAACCTTCTTCTTATCCTTTTAGAACATACGAGTGATCTTAAATGCATCGTGCAACACTCTTAATCGAATAGCCAAGGTTGACTAAGTAAGATGTAGAAGTACACATGGGTAAGACATTACATAGCACCTTGTCCTTATATCTATCACCAATAGTAATTGGCACTCTAACTTACTCGACAACAGACTTAGGGTGAGGATAGGTCAGCAATTTTAAAGCCTTCACTATTCCTTGAGCTATTACATTAGTATAGTTTCCTCCATCGATGATTAAGGTATACAGCTTGCCATTCACTCGGTAGTTTGTATGGAAGAGGTTCTCCTTTTGCTCATTCTCATTAGACATAAAGATACTGAGAGATCTACATACGATTAAGCAGTACTCAGCTTCTGTTTCAAGTGGGGTCACGACATCTGAGTTGTCTTGAAATTCGTTCAGCAGCAGATCAACTCTTACTTCAACTTCCCCTTCACTAGCACTCTCCACTTTGAATTGAGGTTTGTTTCCTTTGATGGTCATGATACGTCTGCTCGGGCATCAACTAGCTACGTATCCAAAACTAAAACACTTGAAGCACTTAATCTCTTAGGTCTTCCTCTTTGAGCTTTGAGCTTTGACCTTGGTCCTTCTTGACCTTAGGCTCCTCAGCTTTGCTCTTGCCTCTACCATCACTAGGTTTGCTCGACAGCTGGCCTCGATAGTCCACCTTAGAACCATATTAAGCTTGATCATATCCAGGTTGGCTTGACATACCGGTTTTGCTTGGTAGGTTAGGTCGGCTGCTTAACACTTGGCTAATCTGATTCTGCCTTTGCCTTTTGACCGTTTGTGCTACTTGGATGGTTTCATCTAGAGTTTGAAGCCTTTGTAGCTCCACTATGTTACCAATTTTAGTCCTTAGCCCAAAAATGAACCATGCTACAGTTTGTGTCTCGGACTCATTAACATCACATCTTATCATCAGCAACTGGAACTTTCGGGTATATTCGTCTATTGATCTGTTACCTTATCTTAAGTATTGAAGATGTCGAAAAGTATCTTACTCATAGTGTTTGGGAACAAACCTACTTCTTAGGAATCTTTTCATGTTGTTCCATGATCGAATTTCACATCGGGCTTTCTGGCACACATCCTACAACTTCTTCCATCATATTGCTGCATATCCAGAAAATTCTAACGTAGCCACTCAAATACGAATAGTGCCTTTGCAATCATAAAAGTTGAATATGTTTTCAACCTTCTCTTCCCAGTTTAAGTAGTCATAAGCACTACTAAACCCATTAAAACTCAAGATCTACACTTTATGATGCTTGGCCCCTTTAAGAGCTCTAAGCTCACGCTCCTTAACTCCATCATACTGCTCCTCTTCCTCCCCATACTCCTCAACTTTATCCAACTCGAGTCTCCTTCTCATAAGTCCACCAACATGTCAAGGTGAAGCTGGGTTTATGTTGATAGCTTTAAGTGCTTGATTCTCACCCATTTGTCTTCTGGGCCTATATCTTAATTCTCAACCTTGCTCAACAAGAAATCTCTCTTGTGGCCTAGTCTCTACAGCCTTTTGTACAGTAATAGCTAGATTGGCCACAATAACAGTAATGTCTTATATTTGCTCTTCAGTAGTTCGTAAGGTTTGTTGAGTGATACGTCCATGACTACAAGCATCACTCTCGGCATCATTAATCTTTCCTTAGAAATTAGGATTTGACATTCTCAATGCAAAATTGCAGAAAATTAACTACTCTACAGCGACTTAGAACTTGCTCTGTTTTTCTTTATGAAAATAGAGTAAAGCAGAACACACAGACACATGATAACAAGAACAACTTGTGCAAAACTTAACTTTCGATCACGATCGCAATCTTAATCTCTGATACCAAAATTATATGATGTGCCTAGGAGCTCAGTAGTCACTAGGGCTTACTGTAGGGAATAGTAACCAAACGTGTCCTTCTAGATATCAAAGAAAAGGAAATTGACAAACTGATGAATACAGTAGTTTTCATGAGCTACTCGGAGGATATGACATACCAACCAACACAACATAACTTAGTATTTCACTTGATATAACACATAAACTAATACTAAGGTCTACTTGCCACTAATATTGAGCTACTTAGTAAAATTAGATAAGAGTGTAAAGAAAATGTACTCAAAGAGGAATATCTCATAAGAACAAAAATATTTATTAAGTGTAAAATATAAGATAATTTCGACTACAAGGAAAGGGGACTATTGATAGTAAGTCCTTAAGGCACTAAGGAAACTTAAGCAATTATAATAAAAGGTAATACAAAAATACTATCACAGTATATTACCAAAAGGGTAAAAGGGACAAACAGAAAAAAGGAATATAGTACAATATTAGAAAAATGAATGATAGGTGGCATGATGCAGTTGGGTCCACGTTTTAGAGTCTTGGGACAATATGGTTAAGCTGTACTAATGTTGGGGATGCTATTGATGAAGGGCACTTGGAGTTATTGAGACAGATAATGGATACTATTGTTTAATAGGTTGAGTAAATGGAGCTTAACGAATAGGGAACTTAGCCTCAGCACTTGTCAAATTGGCCTCGACACAACTAGTCGCCCTAGGTAGTCAGCGGTTCAGTATGTTAGAAGAGAAGGGTTTGGTGCATGGTCACTTCGACCTTGGCTTTCAATAGATTAGCCTCAATTGTTAGTAGGTTGTTGATTGAGTAAAGGTTAGAGCAAAGTAGGGTGTGTTCGAGCTAAGGCTTCAAAGAGTTGGCCTATTGTTCATTTGCATGTTGGTGCTCATCCTCGATAAGATGATGAGAGATCATCCTTCTAGTGAGAAACTGTAGACCTTGAAGTCGGGTGTGAGTGAGGGGTGTGGAGGTCGGTAATCTATCACTACGGATGGCTGGTTATGCCATTTGAACTTGTAAATGTATTGAGCATATTTATGCGATTGATAAACTGTGTGATGTGCCCTTTAATCGAAAGATGTGTGGTCATGTACTTTGATGATATATTAGTGTACAGTGCTAACCTTAACAACCATGTTCAACATCTCTAAGCTATTTTTGATATTTTGCAAATCGAGAAGTTATTTGAGAACTTGAAGAAGTGTATATTTTGTCAGGATGAAATGGTTTTTCTTGGGTATGTGGTATCAAGAGAAGGAATATGAGCTGATGAAGAGAAGGTTTGAGCTATCTTGGAGTGGCTGATGCCAAAGAATGTTACCGAAGTACAAAGTTTTTACAGCCTTGCTTCTTTTTATATGCAATTTATTGAGGAATTCAATACCATTGCAGCCCCTTCGACCGAGCTTACCAAGAAGAGTAAAGGGTTTGGATGGAATGATTGAGCTAAGTAAAGCTTCAAAGAGATTAAAGAAAAGCTCACCTCTGCCCCTGTCCTAACTTTGCTTGATTTTGACAAATCGTTTAAGTTGGAGTGTGATGCATCAGGCATTAGGATTAGTGCTAACTTGATGTAAGAATGATGACCGGTTGCCTAACAGTAAGAAGCTTAGTGGTGCTGCATTTAACTATTTTGACTAGCAACATTATCTACTACCATGAGAGTTTGTCATTTATACTGACTATGAATCATTGAAGTATCTTAGAAGTCAGAACAAACTTTTAAAGAGGTAAGCTAAGTGATTGAAGTTCATGGAAGGGTTTTCTTATGTGATCCTACATAAGAAGGGTAGTGCAAATGTAGTCATTGATACTCTATCTCATCGACAAACCTTACTGATCACTTTATAGACAAAGTTACTAAGATTTTCACTTATCATTGAGCAGTATGCTTGTGACTCGTATTTTGGTCCCATTCTTAAATAGTGCCGAGAAGGAGTTAAGGATGGTTATCTGTTCAAGGATTGAAGACTATGTATAGTAAACAGTTACATGCATGAGCTGTTGGTAAGGAAAGCTTATGGTGGTGGATTATCTGGTCATTTTAGAGAAACCAAAACAATCAATTTGTTAAAAGAAAATCTTTACTGGCTTGGTTTGGCCAAGGATGTCCATAAAGTAATTAGAGATTGCGACGTGTGCAAGATAGCTAAGGGGAAAAGAGAGCCATAGAAAGTATATGCCCTTACTAACACCAACCTTGCCTTGGGCCGACCTCAGCATGGACTTTGTCCTATGGTTGCCTCGAACATCCAAGGGAAAAGATTTGGTCTTTGTTGTAGTGGACTACTTCAATAAAATGGTACACTTCATCCCATGCCATTGAATTAATGATGCTTTATATATTGCCGATTTGTTTTTGTAAGAGTTGTTTGACTACATGGAGTGTCGAAAACTATTATTTTAGATCGAGACATAAAATTCTTAAGTTATTTTTGGAAGACTCTTTGGAGAAGACTTGGGACTAAACTTGTGTTCAGCTCCAGTAACTTCCCTCAGACTGATGGCTAGATTGAAGTAGTGAACAGGACATCGAGATTACTTAGATTTATCATAGGAAAGAACTTGAAGGATTAGCATCTATATCTATCAGTCGTGGAGTTTACATATAACCGAATGTCCACAGCACTATTGGGAAGACCCCTTTCAAGGTCGTCTATGACCTCAATCCCACCATTCTATTGGATTTGATCGGTACCCTCACAGCTGTCGAAGAAAGTTAATCTAGAGTTGACGAAGTCAAAGAATTGTAAGAGCTACATCAGTCTGTGACAAGGAAGATCATCAAGTTCAATTAGAGACAATAAAAGATTAGTAGTCGAGGCCGACGAGCTATTTCTTTCAGACTAGGAGACTTGGTATGGATTCACTTCAGCTAAGAGAAATTTCCACTCCTGAAACAAAGTAAGCTATCTCCATGAGTTGATGGTCCATTCAGGGCCTTGAAAAAGATCAACCACAATGTCTACTAGGTTAAGTTGCTAGAAAACTTTGGTGTTTCCTCCGCTTTCAATGTCTGACCTAATTTCCCATCGACTAAAAGAAGAAGACCATGTAGATGCCTAGGAAGAACAAGAGCTTGAGCCCACTTTGAATTTGAGGACAAATCTTTCTAACCCCCAGGAAGATGATAAGAATTAACTCCCCGGATCGATCAAGCGCAGCTAAGCTCAAGAACTCTAAGGACTCATGCAAAAGATATTAGCTTGAAGCCCCATCCAAGACAAGGATTCCTATTCCGACCTCCATATTTCACTCTATTGCCAACTTGAGTATAGAGCTCTTACGTATACCAACATAGTTTCTAAAGATGCCAAGTGGACAGCCTGACCTGTCCAGCAGCTGTTTCATGACCTAAATAGCATCTGAGTAGACCAGCCTTAGACACTTGTTTAAGCCAAGCTCCTGAGCCAACTAGCATCCGACCCTAGTCTAAGCCGATCTGTGATATACCCAACCTGAAAGGGATCTAAATTGATCGAACTTAATTTGAAGCAAATCAAGTTGGCTTTGACAACGGACTCTCTTTTCTTCTTTTTTTGTCCAAATTATACCATATTTTAGAACGCTTCCCACCATGTAACACATGGCTTTCAGCATAACATTCCAAAGGATTCTTTACTTTTTTCATATAGCGTATTTTTTGTCTCTTTTACCCTTTTAGTGACATTCATGTATCTTAATTGTAAATTACTCTTTTGTTTTTTTCATATGTGCTTGTAACCTTAGTAGGATCAGTATATAAACCCCATTTGTTGTATGCAGGCATCACTTTTTTTAATTATTATTATCAGAATATATAAGTTTCCCTTTTGAGTAACCCTAGTGTTCTCACTATCCTTCTAACTCTTATCTATTCTCTTTAGTAAAGAGTAACGGCGAGTGACCCTATAGTTCTAATCGGTGAGTCATATTCAATGAATTGTAAGCCGAATAGGATCGATTGATGTGTCATATTCAGTTGATAGTTGCTTGGACTTTGCTAATCTTCTTTTATGTTCTTTCAGTTCTCTTCATTGTGGTGCTCTTCTATGTGTTTGATCCTAGAAACGTATCACATCCTCTTCATCAACCTCTTCACTTGAACTTTCTTCATTTCCTTCCTCCTCAACTTCTTCTTCTTCTTCTCCCTCTGTAGCCTCATCTTCATTCTCTTCCTCCTCTTCATCTTCTTCTTCATTTCCATAGAAGTAGGGGGTGACAAAAATACATTAAGCATCTTAAGTTCATTCATTTGAGCAACATTGCTAGCAGACTTGATCGACTTTTTTTGCTTGATAATCAATCACCCAAATTTATCATCCATTTCTTTCTTCATTTCATCCTACCTTGTCATCATCTGTTGTAACATATCCTCGATTCTATCTAATCGAAAGGATTATCTTTAACTAGAACTAGTACCCCACCCCCTACCCTCTCCTCATCGTCAAATTGCATCCTCATGTGCCTAAATGTGTCCCTCCTCAATAGTCTCATCTCTCTAACCAAATTCATCTATGGTATGGGTTGAGACATAAGTCCCATCCCCTGAGCTAACATTGTAATGTATAGGCCACAACAAATTTTCCTATGTTCTCTCATTTTTATAGCCTACCTTTTGAAATACCCAACCAGTAGAACAACCAAGTTCATGGGACATCGAGTAATCATGCTATATAAAGAGAACAACTTAAGTATACCTACTACCGAAGTACTCTTACTACATCTTGCCATTGTATGTGAGATTAACCAATGCACCACTCGATATTCAAGATGCCGCATTATGGATGCCTTATTAGACTTTGCAATGTACAAAGAGGACCTAACGATTTGCTTCCAAAATTGTGAAGCCGTAGCTCCACGAGATAGGCAGTAAAGGAGGTTATGAAACTCTTGAGTTTGCACATACTCTTCATTGTATAAGCCTATCTTTACTCCAAAATCAGCTATAGTGATACAATAAGCATGACTATTTTTGTACATTACAAAGTCCCTCTTTGTACATTACAAAGTCCAATAAGGCATCTATAATGTGACATCTTGAATATTAAGCAGTGCATTGGTTAATCTCACATACAATAGCAAGACGTGGCAAGAACACTTCAGTTGTAGGTACACTTAAGTTGCTCTCTTTATATAACATGATTACTTGATGTCTCATGAACTTAGTTGTCCTACTTGCTAAGTATTTAGAAAGGCAAGCCATAAGAATTAAAGAATACGAAAAAATTTGTTATGGCCTGTACATTATAGTGTTAGCTTAGGGGATGGGACTAATGTCTTAACCCATGCCATAAATGAATTTAGTGGGAGAGATGTAGCCATTGAGGGGGGATACATTTAGGAACATGAGGATGCTGTTTGATAATGAGGAGAGGCTAGGGGGTGCCGGTTCTAGTCAAAGATGAGTCTCTCAATTAGATAGAATTGAAGATATGTTACAATAGATGATGATGAGGTAGGATGAAATAAAGAAAGAAAGGGATGATAAATTTGAGCGACTAATTATCAAGCAGAACAAATTAATTAGGTTTGATAGCAATGTTTCTCAAATAAATGAACTTAAGATGCCTGATGTATTTTTGTCACCTCTACTTCTACCAAAAGTGAAGAAAAAGATGAAGAGGAGGAAGAGAATGAAGATGAGACTATAGAGGGAGATGAAGAAGAAGAGGCTGAGGAGGAAGGAAATGAAGGAAGTTCAAGTGAAGAAGAGGATGAAGAGGAAGAGGAGGATGCCGAGGATGAGATTATGGATGATGCCTTTGATGAGGAGGATTTAGGAGTTTAAGATCGCTACTTGTTGATTTACCTTTTCAGTTTGTACGTGGCTCTTTTAAGACTTTGTTTACGCTAGACTATTTTTCTGTTTTCATGTTTTTCTTTTGTTAGTTTTCTTTTCTTTTCTTTGTTTTGTGTTTAGTAAGTTGTGTTGCATGGTGCTAGTCTTGGAACTATGAAGCTTCTGTTGGACTTTACGCTTGCAAATGAGGATTCTAGACTTCTTAGTTGTCATATGTGTATATCAAATTTCAAGGAAGTATTAGTTTCCTTTTCTACTCTGATGTCTTCTTACCCCATTAATATTTGCATTGATATATTTCTTCTTGAATTACTTAGTTTCATACATTGAGAACAATGTATGGTTTTAAGTGTAAGGAAGGAGATATGAAAATTATTCCTATTTAGGAGACCAATTTTTTTGGCATTTAGCCTAATATTTGGTTTACTCACAATTATGTGAGAAATTGACAACTTCCAGATGAGTTGTATTGAATATGATTTAATACTTGATCTTTGATGATTGATTTACACTTTGTTAGAGTTGATTAGTGAAATCTATGTGAATTAAAGTTACGAGTTATTTAGCTTGAGATTTGAGGACCTAGGATTAGAGTAACATCATTAGTTAAGAGCTAATCATAGCTATCGTTGAATTTACTTTAATGCATACTTTTCTCTTGTAAATCTTTAAAGCTCTATAATTCTTAGTAAACAAATGAATGAAATTTTTCTTTTGAAAATTTCTTAAATAGTTGGAGGCTAAAAGAAAAAGAAAGAAAAATTAAATAAAATAAATCGATTATGTTGGTAAGGATCAGCCTTGGTCACTCACAAGAGTAAAGTTCTTTCCCTTTTCTAATATGAGGATAAGTTGGTATGAGTTCACCTTAGTTTATGAGAAGAGTGAGGTTTGAATTTTGTTGTCAATGGACTCCAATTAAATGAATTATGTATGAATGAAATAAATTGAATTAAATTAAAGCCTTTCAATGAAAATACATACTATAGGATGATCAGAAGATGAATGGATGTAATACGTGTTTACTTTAAATTATGATACTTAGTGAGATTGAAAGAGAGAGTTGTATACATTTTAGCTAAGTAGTTCAAATTTTTATGACTTCTTCTTAACTGGTGAGATGTTAAATTTAATTTTGAGTTTAGGAATCCTTAATTAAATAATCCAAATAAACTTTAATTTACATGGATTAACTTGTGAACTTTGGTATTTTGCATTTGTTGAGCATTGTAAAGAGATTTGAGTACAAGGAAAGAGGTAATTAATGAATTTTGAGTGAATTTGCAAGTTAAATCTTTTTATTTGTTTTTGGGTTAAGTATAAATTTTTGGCAGTCTCTTAAGTAGTGATAGTTTTAATTAAGGATTTCTTGTCTTGATTTTTCTTTGATTTATTTGCTTGAGAATAAGCAAATTTCTAAATATGGGGGAGTTTGATAAGCTTTTTAATTTACTATGATTATTATAGTGATTTTCTTTAAAATTTTGGTTTATTTTAATAAAATGATACTTAATTGACTAAAATTTTGAATTCTAAGTTTTGGAACATTCCTTAAAAGAAAATGAGAAAATAGAAATAAGTTTTACTCAATTCAGAGTTAAATTGAAGAAGTTATGAAGTTTGGAATTGATAAGAGCAATGACATAACTATGTCAATTGTATGGAGGATTTTTCAATTGAACAAAGTAACACACAGAAAGTGACATGACCATTTTCTATGTCATGTTAGTAGTAGATTTGAACAGTTTCGTTGAAGATTTAGGAAATTTAAGGACATGATAAGTGATAGCAAAGAGAGAAATATACACACATTATAAAAGGCTTCATTAGGATTTTTGTCAGACTTTTTCATACAAATTTTAGAAAGATTCTAATGGTAGAAATGCACAAGAGAGCAATGCACTCTAAGTTTTAAGATTTAAAAGATTTTCTTAGTTTTCATGGCTTTTATTTACATGTTTCCATTATATTTGATTGAAAATTGTTCTTTTTCCAAGGTTAGCACGTAATTTCATTGTATCTAGGTTTTATGGAACCTAGGATTGCCATGTGATGTTGAGTTTTATGTAATCTAATGAAAAATTTTGATTTCTTTTATTCAATTATATATTTTGTAATTTCTTTAGGTTGATATTTTTAGGGTATTAATCTAATATTCAATATTGTGCAAGAAAATTGAAAGATTACTTGTATGATTAAATTTAGACATAATTAATGAAGAGATAAGTTGAAAAGTTTTTCTGGTTTTTGATTGATATTTCTACGGGAATTCGTTATTCCTTAATGTAATATTTAATTATGTTATTGAAAAAAGATTCTAATAGGTAATTCAACGGTTAGGATCGATAGGCTTAAGAAAGTTATTAACTTTAATAGAGAATTTTTTTGATTAAAAAAATTAGAAATGAAATTATATTATTTTGAGTACAAGTTGCATGTGTAATTTTAAGGGAATTAAGATCTAGATACATAGTTGAATCTTGAAATTAATTTTCTGAATTAATTGTTTTCTTGTTTATTTTCTTTAATTTAAATCTTGAATAGTTATTAGATTAATTATTAGTTGAAATTTAGTTTAATTTCTTTTGGTTTTTTAAATTGAATTTACCAATTAGATAATAAAAAAAATAGTCAGTATTAGTACTCAAAATCCTTGTGGGAGCGATACCTGTTTTTAATTAAACTATACTATTATTGATAGATGCGCTTGCCTAATACCACTTCCCACACTTAATAAACCTTCCAATAATAAAACTCAATACGTAGTTACTATTATAAAACTATAGATCATCAAGAACTATATAACATATATAAGAATCGACTTCAAATATGGAATCATAATTCACCTTACATCAAATACTTAAGCTCCATGCCACTACAAGTCCTAAGAATGCTCAATCCCTTCTTCTAACTCCTTGATTTGATTTAATCTAACATCATAATTAGCACTCTTACTAAATTCATTTCAAATTGAAATTAACTTGAAATTAGAATTGATCACTCACATAATCTTGAATATCCTTTTGATTTAAGACCTTAAGAGAATTTGATTCCTCTTCTTGATGATGTAATTGATCTTAGGTATGGGGGAGTGTTCTTGATTTAAAATGATTCTAAAATATTAAAGACCTTTTGACCTTCCATACAAGAACATTTACATACTCTAGTTACCATTCTACCCTCCTAGTTAATGATAAGGTTAAGTACTCTAGTAAAACTAACAACCATCATAACACAAAATATCTTCCAACTACATTTACTAAATGCCCTTAGTCTTTTAATTATTCTAAGGTTATTTAAGTTATTAATTAATTGAAAAATATGTAGAATTTTCGCATGTCCCTTTTGATTAATCAATAACTCATTGATTCAGGTTATTTCATTTAAAATATCTCTTTATATGTCAGCATATGAATACTTTTTTAAGGATGATTAGCATGCTTGTATTGATTAGCCAATCATAGAAACTCCTGTTATATACCTTTAACTTACTTTATGACTAGTATGAGTGCTAGACTAGAATCTTATAGGTCGATATTTTGAATATAAAAACGACCAAGGAGTAACTATTCCTTATTTTGCAAATATAAGAATATCATGAAATATCTATTTAACAAACTAAATATAATGACAGCTTAGTAAGAAGAGAAAATTATTTTATTGCACCCCAGTAAAGTCAACCACACATTCATAGAATGTCAAATTGTCTTAATATAAAAGCTTATATATGATACATATTTTGCTAGCGAAATGGAAGGTAGAAATAAAATTGCTCCTCGTATTGGTTGTCATTTTGCTCAACTGCACTTAAAATGATATTAATAATATATTAGAATTATATATGAAATTATCAATATATTCTTGGTTTAGATTACGAAAAATCTCATCGATAAAATTAAATCCTATGCAAGAAAAGTCTAAAAAATAACTAATTTTTTAGTTTAAGAAGGAATTGCAGTTGTTTATTTAGTAGTAATAAAAGGAATAATATTGTTATTTTGTAAATCAAAAGCGATAATAGCCCCGGAATAATTACGGTATCATATTTTTATGAATTTGGAGTGGACATGGTTTTCGCAACATGGTTATCTTTTGCCCTTGTCCAAAGTAGGAAAAATAAATAGGGATACAGTTAAGGTAGGGCAGAAGAGAGCTCGTGGATAAACGGAGTCCACAAATACAAGAAGCAATGCCTGCCGCACATTAACATCAAATCTCGTACCGGCTAGCTCCTTCTCCAAGGATTTCCGAACCCCTTTCCCAAGTAACTCAACCAAGTTATCATCAGCCATGTCATCTTCGATCCTCTCATTATTCATTTCTTCCCTATATATAAGCCTTATTCTTCTACTAAAATCCGCGTGATGTTTTGGCTAATTACACTGTTCAGTGTCTTGCTTTGATAGCTCACAAATGGGTTTAATACTTGGAAAGATCACCGTTGAAACACCAAAGTATCAAGTGATTCGGACCTGTGCAGATTACGAAATACGTCAATACGGAACATGCGTGGCAGCGCAAGTCACGTACGATCCTTCCCAATTCCAGAATAACAAAGACGGAGGCTTCATGTTGCTGGCGAATTACATCGGTGCCCTAGGCAATCCCCAGAACACCAAGCCCGAAAAGATCGCCATGACAGCCCCCGTCATTACCCAAAATGCCTCAGAAAGCTCCAGCGAGAAGATAGCCATGACTGCTCCTGTCGTGACAAAGAGTGGAGAAGAGGAAGGTAATGAGAAGATGGTGACCATGCAGTTCATACTGCCTTCGAAGTACCGAAAGGCCGAGGATGCGCCGAAGCCGGTGGATGAGAGAGTGGTGATCAGAGAGGAAGGGGAGAGAAAGTACGGGGTGATCAAGTTTAGTGGGGTTGCTAATGATGCAGTCGTGAAGGAAAAAGTTGAGAAGTTGAAGAAGAGTCTAGAGAGAGATGGGTTCAAGATAATTGGTGAGTATCTGTTGGCTAGGTATAATCCTCCATGGACTTTGCCTCCATTAAGGACTAATGAGATTATGATACCAGTTGAGTGATTGACGACCTTATCTGTTAATGATGTATTTTAAATTTTCATGGCCCTTAGAAGATGAGAAGAGCGGTTTTACTGTGTATATTTGTTTGATTTTATGTGGTTCCTGTTACATGTTTTGGCTTTTTGTCGTTTCAGCATAATCCTAGGGTTGTGATCACTAAGGATGCTGAAACAATTTTATGTCATGTCAGTGAAATGAAAAGTGTAAGTAAACTTTGCTTTATTCCCAAGAGAAATTTAGTATTCCTGTTGTATGAGGTTATGAAAAAAACCAACCGTTGATGCATTGCAGTAACTACTAATAAGGAGTGATAGTAGATCTTGGAAACCGACATAAGATGAGGACCAAAAAGGCAAAAACTAGATTAAGCTTGTTTTTGCTTCTTGTGCTATCGTTTCGATATAATTTAGAGAGAGATGGAACTCGCTTCTTGCTGTCGATCTGTGCACATGTTGGCTGGTTTTTGATAATATGGTATTCTCTTGCATGCTCAAAAGAGTTCCAGGAATTTTCTGTACTCATCAACGGTAATCCTATTTTAAAGCACATGTTGATCGACTTCTTATCAACGTACAGAGCATCTAATTCAATTATGATTTCTAAAAGCACGGGGTATTGGGGTATTCGGCAACAAAAAGGATGGTAGTGTTAAGGAATCTTTTCTTCAAAAAAAGTGCTGCTTTCGTAGTGATTTGTGTGCTCAATGTTGTTATAGAATCCCATATATCTGCGACTGCACCTGCAGATCCTAGGTTGTGTACTACAGTCGACAGACATATCAGTATTCGATTTTAGATAAGATAACCATCCGCAGGAGGTATTCTCGGTATGTACTAGTTTCTAGTGAACAAGGTCAGGGGCAGATCAGAATCCTCTGGCTGCTGGTTGCTGGCTGCTGGCTGCTGTTCTACATCTGTCGGAAGAGAAACATTATCGCTTTATCTATTAAGTATGCAAAGGATTCTGTGGTACTGCTAAGATGCGAACTGCATTATTTGTAAATGCTTATAGATCAAGAAATATTTAGGAAAATAAGAGATAAAAAGAATGAATTTGTAGATTTATGAAATGGTGAGGGCCAGTTTCTATTAGTTTTGGCATTTAAAATTATGCACAATTTTTCTCTAATGTCTCTGCAATTTAATCTTTTCTGATACCTCTAATTTCGTATGAATATTTGGAATGTCATGCATGTTGAGTCTTCATTTGTTGGTTCCCTTTCAACCGGACACCACTGTTCCCCACTCCCTTTTCCGGCTCACTGGTTGGGATTCATTATATTGACTGATTGAGGATATTGATTTTCAGGAAATGAAATGGAGGGAAAACTTTTGTTTGGATGGAAAGAAAATGTAAAGAATATGATTGTTGATGAAAAGTTGATTAGATAAATATTCAAAATGTAGTTTTAGTAAAAGAACATTTAAATAATTTTATGCATTTTCCCTTTAAATTCTCTTATAATCTAAGGGAATGATATTTTTTGTGGCCTCATGGAAAAATTTGAACAAAGACTTCGTTCCCTTAAAAGTTTTCCTTAATTTTTAGAAATAGGGGAATGATTGGCTAGGAATTGTTTTCTTCTCAATCCCTTCTCTCCCTTTTTCTCCATCAGTTCAAACATTATGTAAAATCGCATCCTCGGTGGTGGTGCTTAATAAATCTCTCAGTGCTAAGGACTCTCTTTTTGAGGAACTTATGCATTGTATTGAGGTCCTTACTAAAGGACTTCCTTTTTTGGGTCCTTGGACTCAAGAAAAAAAGTCACTCTCTCTTTTTTCTGTTTTTAGTCCTGTTCTATCAATCTAATGATGTAAATAAATTTTAAAGACTTTTGTTTAAGAAATTTCAAATAATGCGGAGAATTCTTAAGAAAAAGATTTCTTCTTCTTCTTTTCTTTTTTAACTAATAAAAAAATTAGTTTCTTAAAATGTTGATATAATATTTAAAGATTTTATATATATATATATATATGGTTATTAGCATTTTGGGATGTTAGTATGTTGGTTTCGATAAAGTATTTTAGACATGAGTCTTTTTAAGTCTACATTGACTTGCTTGGGCCTTCGGCTGACTTGATGGGTTCCACGGTTGATTTAATCCATTGAACGACTCAACTCTTCTAGGGGGATGGTTTTCGCAATCTTTGGACATAGAAATAAGGCTTAGAGATCCGGTCCATCATTATGACCCTACAATTCCAGATCATGCTGCACTTCATGTTCCTATTGTCCAGATTGTGCAAACTTATCGATATACCAAACGTGCTCCTTCATGGTGGTCTTCTCTATAAGTAGCTCTAGGCAATTAGACTCTTTGTGCACTAAAGCGTTCTTTGCGTACCTTAAGCACTTTAGGTTACTTTGCTTTCATATAAATACTAATTTAAGTATTATAGTAGTTCCATCAAATAATCCCCGATACCAATCACTATGTTTTGTCTTGTAGGCTTTTTACACTCTTGTGCAAAGCTTAATCATCTTACTCTACTAGTAAAGTCTCATTGACAACAATTAATACTAATAAGTTTTTTTTTTTTACTTAATAAGTTGCTCCTACAGTTCCTTTATGCCATGTTAGGATTGTAAAAAGTTCTCCTTATTAAGTAATTCTTCACTTTATTCTTGAGTCCTTCAAGATACTTCTTTAATAATTTTTCAAATTTTCTGTGAATCCCACTTTATCTTTCCTTTTATATAATATCCAAACTTTCGTAAATAAGAAAATGAAAGGAAAAAAAAAAAAAAAAAAACCTCTTTCAAGAAAGTAACTCCGATAAGCAACTTTTCAAATACCGTACTTATTGGTATGAGCTATTTCGATGGAATTGCTTGTACGTGCAACTTCAGTAGAGATTCCCTCATATTACGAGCTAGATGTCCGAAATCTTACCAACCCCCTAAATGAGTTCATTGCTCAACCTGTACGTCCTATACCACCTTCAATAACAGGCATCCCGCAACGCAGTTGTTATTTCACGACTTGCTCATAACACAATCTACCAGCGAATGATCACTTAATCTTAATTCGTCCATGCGCTATGAATGCTGAGTTGAACATGTTTTAGCTATTATTGTGCATTTTCTCATAGGATACACAAGGAGATATCATTTGGAATCTTACACTGTTTGGATCGGTAGAAATCAAATCAGAAGAATAAAAAAGAGCCAAAAGTTTATATTTGGTAATTTAAAATGAGAGTAGAAATATAAGGAAACAAAGGAAAAAGAGTGGAAAGATTTTCACTTTTAAAGCCTCTATGTTTCTCTCTAATTTTGGAAAGAAAATGGTGAGAAAAGAATCGAAATTATAAAAGCACCCTTATTATGTATGTTTGCTAAATAAAAGTAATAGTAACATAATCTATTAAATCATTCATTCCTTTTCATTTCTTTTTTAAATGTCTAAACGCAAAATAATATTAACATTTCCTTTATTTTCATTTCCATTCTTTCCCTTTCTTTTGATTTTTACCTTTTTCATCCCTTTTAAAATTTGCCAAACACAGTGCTGATTGTTCCAAACTATAGTTTGTTATATTTATCCTACTAGCACCAAACGGTTGAACAAGAGAGCATGTTGTGGAAGAATCAACTACGGAATATCCTGTCGGAGTCGTGAATGCTTTGGATTGTACATTTGTTATCCGATATGATTATATTATATGCCATCACATGATATTATCCATTGCAGATGCATTTTTCTAAGCTTATTTAAGCACATAGTATAAAATAGATTTGTACAAAGACTAGTTTTAAATCATGAATCGACTCGATCTGAAAATGATTGAGCCCAAACCATCGGTCTTTCTCGCCATTAAATCAGTAAGTCGATCCTACTTATTCACTCCTTTAAAGTGAGAGAGAGAGACTATTAAGTTGGAAAAAAATAATTTGGTAATATCCATTTAATCATGACATATCAAAATTATATTCTTTGCAATGATAAATAACAATTTTTTAAAAATAATATTATTAAATTAATAATAAATAAGTAATCATAAGTTAATTATGTATTACAAATAAATCGAAAGTTCAATTTAAGTCGATATAAATCCTTTTTATAAAATTTGTTAAATGTTAAGGACTTGAATATGAGAAAAACATAAAATTTGAAGAGAAAAAATAAAAAAGTTTGAAATCATATTAAGTTGAAAATTAATAAAAAAATTAGAAATTATTAATGAATTAGTATACAAAAGGAGAAATAAGGTCATGTTATTAAAAATTATTAATAAATTTAAAAAAATTAAATATTAAAAAAAAAAGTTCAAGGGCTCAATAGACCCAAAACCACCCTCCATAAGCCGATCAAAGCTTGGTTGTGACTAAGCCTCTAAACCGGCGGTCTCGGGCCAGTTCTGAACCGGGCTGGCTAATTTCACAAATCTAGTACAAAATATAGAAATCTAAGGTTGACGGTTGAATGGTGGCACAAAAATCAATACATATTCTTTTAGGATGGCGGAGATGTGCATACGTTCGTAGTAGAAGCACTTGACCCTATGTAGTAGAAACATATATGTTGAGCATACCTATAAAGCCGAAAAACTAATGTCTTCATAGTGGAAAGACTATTTTAGTGTTTCTATGGTGAATCCATGTGATCTGTATGATGGAACTATATATTAGTAACGAATATTTAGTGCTTTCGTGGTCAAATTATTTTCTAAAGGGAGTACAGTATTGGTAAGATTCTGAGATGCAAGCATTAGTGATGTTGGTGGTGATGAGA
This sequence comes from Lumnitzera racemosa, assembly GCA_024138005.1. NCBI lineage: Eukaryota > Viridiplantae > Streptophyta > Magnoliopsida > Myrtales > Combretaceae > Lumnitzera > Lumnitzera racemosa. The sequence goes on along the minus strand of JAMXBC010000002.1, from coordinate 102,093,758 downwards.
ATAGACAAGTCAACGTTATCATCGCAATCTAATTACATGATACGTAGCATATAATTATACACGAACTGTTCTTATTGTTCTATTGGGATGTCATGTATTATTTCTATTTTTGTTTCCTTACTTAGCTCGAATATGAACTAATGGATTAGCTTAACCCGCAAGTGTTACAGTATGTGAAATGTTATCAGTATATGAATGTAAAGTGTAAGCTCAATTTTACAATGGAATTTAATTATGAAGTACGTTACAATGCCATAAGTTCAGAAGTTGTGAATGTATGCTTTTGCTAAATGAGAAAGTAATATCAAAATTTTATGGAGTTCCGTTAAATGCGTACTTACAAGTAAGCATTAGTGTTATGCCTAGGTTCTTTAAGGCACAATCTAGTATTTGCCAAAAAATTCATGAATAAACAAAGAATCTGTATTTAGGCAAAAAAATGATGCTTTGTGCTAAGAATGGTTTAGGGATAAAACGATCTGAATAATTATCAATTAGAAGAAGTCTAATCAACCTAACCTTCGTTTTGAAATCTTACAATTGCTATTACTTACGCTTTATAGTAATAAAAGAGACTAATTAGATTGATTGATGTATTCATGGTCAATCTAATTAATAATATCCTAATAATCAAAAGAACAAATTTGATTTATAACACCAAAGGGAAGAGAGCGATAATTTAATAATAGGTATTCCGTCTAATACAAAATAAAAAGAACATTTAGTGATCTCTCAAGTCTAATAGTATAATACATAATTTTTAATAGAGGAGGAAGCATAGTAAGTCGATCGTACTGATCTTAAGAATGCGTTAGATTGCTTTTTGCTTCCTTAAGTCAAATGTAGCTTTGTGCCTGTTTAAATGGCACTAGTGATTTGTGTTTTTCATAGTTATTTAGTCCTTTTTGTTGTTTTACGGTCCGTTGTTCATTCCTTCTTCAATCTTCCGTGCATTAAGACTATTTTAGGACCTTAATTCTCATCATGACATAACTAACAATCTCCCATGCACTAAGGTACCGGTACAAGTTACGTTAAAAGCCTCAAGAGAGGGGTTGTTATATGTACCACTCCAAAAATTTTGTATGTCATTCCAAAATTAGGCTTTTAATTCTTTAGATCCTATGTAGCCCTAAATATAATTTAATTGCTATTGGATTTAGCCCGTAGTATATTATGCAAATGGATATAGATCAAATCCTCCACATACATATACTTATTAGTTTGACTATTATTTTGTCAATTTCATTGGTTAAGAACTTAATGGGGGTACTTTATGCTGTTAAAGCCACACTTTGTTGTGACTATAAAACACAAATTCCTTTGATGTATATATACATACATACACACATACATACATGCTTTTCTACTAAAAGAGCGAATATTCATACAGTCAAGATCATTCAAGTATTATTCATACACTCAAAGATCATTCTACTAATAACCAACCAAATGAATGGAGTTCTAATGTCTCGATCCATAATGGACACATCACTTGATTTAGTCTGGTTTTCCCACTAAACTAACCAAATTATAAAAGTATGGTTAGGTTTTTTATAACTTTGAATCAAATCATACGAGGTTCGAATTAAAAATTTTTCCATATCATAAATTTTTGGTTTGGTTTGATTTTGTTTACGGATTAAATCATATTTTCTTATTTAGAATAGTATATTTACATAACATGTAATCTCATATAAAAAGTATTAAATTATTAATAATAAGTATTAATATTATAATAAAGATTGATGAAGTTATCCATGCAATTAAAATTTTTCAAATATTTATTAATAACTAATTTTATTTATAAAAATAGCATATAATATAACTTTTGAAACAACCAATATATATAATTTATACATTTTAGTAATTAAAAGTTTAATACATATATATTTCAATAAATGTAAATTAAAAATTATTTTAAGTGTTATATTACAATAAAAAATTCTTTAATTGTACGTATCATGATTTTAAAACATTTTGATTCTATTTTATAAATTGGTTTAGTTTATTTTTCCAAACTAATAATAAATTTTTTATTTGGTTTGGTTCGGTTTATGAATTGACTCAATTTGGTTGGTTTTTTTTCTCACCCCTACCACCCACCTAATTCAATATATATATATATAGAGAGAGAGAGAGGAGAGAATAAAATGTTGATGACCAACATTGAGCAATAACGATGGTGAGATGATGACCAACATTGAGCAATGATAGTAGTAAGATGGTGAATGGTGGGGCTGCAAATAAGCCGAGTTACTTGTGAACTATGCGAGCTCAATTCAGTACAAGAAACTCGGCTTGAGCTCGATTAGTAAACTAGCTTTTCTAAACAGGTCGAGTTCGAACTCTAGTTTAAACTTATGAATCGATTCATTTAAATTTATGATTAGTCTTACAAGTTTTATATATATTATAAATATTATATTATATATTATTAAAATTTAAAGATTAAATATGTATATAATTTATATAAATATATAATGTTATAAGATAATATATAATTTAATCCTTATTTACTATTTGTTAATTTATTTACTTATATATATATTTTTTATTTTGTTTACTTAGATTCGTGAGTAAGTTTAAAATTGGTTTACTTTAAATTCAACTAGGTCGAAATTGAACTTAAGATAAAATTTATTTATCTAATCAAATTGCAAGCCCAAATAAAAATCTACGTTCAAGCTTGACAATTTCAAAACTAGCGAAACCGAAGCTTTCAGAAGCTCGGCTCCGAGCTCAGGTCATTTGCAATCCTGGCGAGTAGTAACTAGAGCTAGATATAAGTAAAGAAATCTCATTGCATTTGATAGGTGGAGGTAAGAGAAAAGTAGAAGGAGAAAAAGGGAAGATAAAATGTATGGATTGAAGTGGCCCCCAAGGGGCAGCCACCCCTAGGGTTTTAGCAAATCTGTTTTTTATTTTTTATTTTTTTTACGGAAAAAAAAGGAGGAATGGAGAGAGATTGTTAATATTTGTTGGCCTCACTTTTGAATTTTGAACCCAAATGTATTTAAATAAAAAGTAATATTTAATATTCACTACGTCCAAGTTATTTCTCTCTTCTTTCTGTCCTATCAATATTTCCATTCTAGGGTATGTTTGATGGTTGGCAAATTGAGCCTTAATTTGGTGCTGCGCGACAAAAACAAATTCAGATGGGTTATTTTTGGACCATTCACGGGTATGTATGAAAAGTGAACGCTATGCACACATGCTCTTGAAACATCATGAACCACACACGACGATGCATGAATGTTAAGAGGGTGAAAGAGCTACGCAAACATGCCAAGACTAAAATTAGAGAAAAACTAAAGAGAGTAATATAACCAAAATTAAAGAAAAACTTTACGACTTTTGAGGATGCTTTTCCTTTTGTTTCGAAACAAGCAATATGACTAAAACGCATCACATGTGAATTAAAAATATGACAGCTCTTCTTATTCAAACAATCCAAACCATTGTTTGAATGTTTTTGATGTAAATAGATCAATAATATATATATATATAAATAAAATTCTAATACATGAAAATCTAAAAGGTAGATTATATGGACCACCATTAAAAATTTTTAGTATTGCATGGAAATATTGCATAGGAAAAAAAATGACATGATAAATGACATTTATTATATATCTACATAAGTAAAAAAAAAGAAAAAAAAAAGGACCATGTTAACTTATAAGAAAATAACAAATGCAAAATGCAAAAGAAACCGAAAAATGAGATAATGACATAAGAATCAAAAAGCATCACAGGTGAAAATAATAACATGGTTCCGTGATTAAGGAGAAGGACGGATTATGTTGTGAAATGGAAGAAGTAATTGCACGGTGTAGAATGACAACGATGCAAATCTTTCAGCAATAAGAAAAGCTAAATTGGCAAAAAAAAAAAAAAAAAGAAGCAAAAATACCACAAATTTTATCAAATTAGTTTTGGGATAAAATTTCTTGTTTCATAAAAGTTGTGGAAAATAATATTTCTATGTATTTAATAATACAGTTTTGATTTGATGAATAAAGATGCATATCTATATAATGATATATATTATATATACCTATAATGTTATTAGTTATGTATAGGTTCATTTTGGTAATATAAATGATAGTTTTCTAAAAACTATTTACTATCATTAGTATTTATAAATCATTATATAAATATTATTGAATCTTTTTTTGCACATGAATATGGAAAAGAAAAACCAAGGTATATTTTAATCATTACATTTGACATTTATTGACAAATGTAATTTAAGAAAAAAAAAATTAAAATTACTTCACCAAAATAGAGATTACCTAGATTCTATACGTTCAAGTTGAACTATGTATACATATGTATGTATAGAGAAAGTTTATCCCGTAGTGACCGTTTTAATAAACGCTGCATGTAAAAGCAAACAAGCAGGCACATGCTTTAGCTTTACCAGTTCCGCATCCGAGTCTCTTGGGAGTTCTTTCTCTTTTCTCCAAGTTCCAATGGAAAGTCTATCAACTTCCACCAAAACCAATCAATTTTCCAGTTGTGAATGTGTTCCATAATAAAAGCCCATCTAGTCCATGCACAAAGGAAGAGCTTTTGACAAGAATGAGGACAGCAAGAAAAGAGATCTATGAGTGATCAAAGTTATGGATGGGTGGGTAAGCCCGGGGGCTACTCATCCGAGGAGATGATCAACTAACACGAGTGTTATGCCATTTCTGCCTTCACTACAGCCAACAATGCCTAATAGATGAAGTGTTGCAGTTTGTTTCTTTGACTAAAACCACACAGCTGCAAAACCGACTTGATATTGGGTATAGAGACCCGTTTTTATCACTTCTGATCCCACGAGAAAATGGAAAACTAGAACTATACATACATAATTTAGAAAAATGAGATGCACAAAATAACCTTTGCTATACAATCTTACATCCCCTTGCAGCCAAAATTGGCAAGGCAACTCTACCAGCAAGGCCAGAAAACGAATAAAGAATCAATGAATTGCTTCACTTCTATACTTCAGAGGTTTGTCTATGTATTGGATGTGTCCAGACTTCACCTGTAAACTAAATCCAACCTAACTCTTTCGAACTGCTGATGAGAGAGAGCCCTCCTCCTTAGGTGTCCCCAAAACTGGAATTGAGATACCTGAACTACGAAGCATCTTGGTCTTGTTATCTTTTACTGTCTACTTGATTTCTGCCTAAACAAATCGTCCTGGCATGCCATTCATGGACTGCCTTGAGAAGAAAGGGATACCAACAACAACAATAGTCACAAACTCTACCTCTGCATCTTGCCTATTCTCTGTTTCTCTTCAAAATTTAGCTGAAGAACCTGTTCTTGCAGCTTGTTGCATATGCATCCCGGATAAGCATTCGCATAGAAGTTTTCCTCCAACCTTGGCGACTCCCCAGCTTGCCTAAGATAGGGCGCTCCAAGCCTGTTGGAATGAATCCTCTTGACTTCTGAGGCAAAATCATCCCATGATAAAGCACCCTCATCAAACTGATCTATCAAATGAACAAAATTTTGCCTGCAAAAAAAATTTTGCATGCATCTTATGAGATAACAGTCAATAAATAATTATTACTATCAGCAATGCAGAGAATTCATTACAAGAGGGAAACCGGCCCAACCTATCAGGATTAATCGTTTTGCGGAAACCCTCAAACCTCCTATGTCCCTGGACTGCTTTAGCCATGTTTCCATCATATGTATAAACGAAAACATCGCTTTCAAGTGCGACATTGTAGTCCAAAGCAGCAAGGCGATTCTGATAGAACTTGAAAGGTTCAAGCTCTTCTTCTGTTGCCAGAGTGTTATGAGAAAAGACATTAGGGTACTCAGAGCGAAAGGCATCCATACTGTTGCTTCCATATATTTCCCCAGCAACTATGTAGATTTTTGTAGTGGAAGGGTACCCCATGGCCTTCAGGAACATGGCCGCCTCTCTTGGAGACATTGGGCACCCCCCTTGAAGACGGCGTTCCTCACTGTCTATTTCTTTCTCCTTCCAGTGTTTGACATTATACCTCATAATCCTAAGTTCCTCAGCTTCTTCTGCAGTAAGATTATGGCTACATCCAGTAAAAGCAAGCATATCCTTCTCATATCTGCAATAAAGAATTTGAGAATTATTTGGATGAACTTATCAGTCATCCAATTAAATCGAAGCACTCATAGTGCTCTAGGGGATGGTGTACCTCAAGTGCAGAGCAATAAATGGTTCATTGTCGCTGTGTAGCCTATCAACAAGCATCCTGCCAAGCTCCTCAATCTCCTCTGTATATCTTAGAGCCTCATAATTGGCACGGCACCTTAGCTTCTGGATAGAATGTGCTAGTCCATTATTGTCTAGACGGGAATCGGTATGTGTGAACTTAATCACTTTATGCTTCTTAAACAAAGGCAATATCTCCCCCCTGTAGTAACTGGCCTGGAAGTCAAGAAAGTTCTAAGAGTTTGGTTCCACTGACAGGCACATCATAGTAAATATACAATTATGTTTACAAATCAATACCACCATACCTTCGACCAAGAAACAGGGGCCTTTAGTAATGGCTGCTTTGCTGCATATTTGGGCGGTAGGGACTCAACTATTGCAACGTCATCTTTCAGAATTTCAATAAAATGCCTCCAGTCAAATATATCTTTAAAACCACTGCAAATATATTGAGAATTTTTAACCACTAGGAAATTAGAAATAAGAACTACAGACTTGCCTCAACAATTGAAAAATGCTGCGGGTACTACCTTGGGTCTGTCCAGAACGATTCGTGATCAAGTGAAGGGAGCACCAATGTTACATTCATGATTCTTGCAACTGCGACCATATCACATATCTGTAAAATAATAGTTATGATCGAACATGTCATTACAAGTTGGAAAAGGAAATGATGATCTTAGAAAATGTCATGACCATTTAAAGTCGGTACTTACTCCTGTTCTCATCTGATTCAATCCACCGTTTGCATGCACCATGAGATAACCATTGGTTTTAGAACCAGTTCCTGTACAGAATAGCAGATTCCTAATATTGATACTGGGTTTCATAAATTGTAAGCCAAGAAATGGATATAAATGTAGGGTAATGGAAACTGACTGATTCTATTCCTCGTTCGTGCAATGCACTGATAGAAATTGTCACTGCTCGGTTTCATCCAAATTTCTGGCGTCTGCCGACAAGGTTATCTTTAGTTTGAAGAGACTACAAATTGAATAATTAAACATCCGATCCAAAACAATAACTCCATCGACCAAACAGAGAAAGATTAGACAGCACAAAAATTCAACACGAACTCGGGAGAAGGAAAAAGGAAAAAAGTATTTAAATCACCCAATGGACAATACTTTATGCTTGATCCTAGGTTGGATTATCATTAATCTACTTGCTAAACCATTTCGAAACAATCCGGAAGCAGATAGATTGATCATACACATAGATATTAGTTAAGACCAGAAAATCTTAGAAAAGTCCAATGCCGCCCATTATATTACTTTTACCCAGTCAAGACATAATAAGAAAACTAAACGTTGGACACCACTTGCAGAAAGAATCCAAATATAATGTCATTCGTATCCATGATTGGTGGGACATAAATTCGTTACATTTCCAATATAAAACAATAAAAAAGTTAATATTTATTTATATATAATATATAAAGGTGTGCAAAAAATCAATGGAATGACTCACAGACAACTTTTCCAAGACGCGCTTGGGCATAGAACCTTCGACATCTTCGGTATCGTCGTTGTCATTGATATTCTCGGCGACAATTTTCTGTGCAGATGAAGCAAGCTCGTTCCTATGCGCGTGGAGTATCAAAAGGCCGTTATTATTCTTGTTACTCCCATTATTAACGTTTTTGTTGTTGTTGTTGTTGATGGTGGTGATGGTGTAAACTGCTGTCCCGTAATAATCATAACTACCAAAAAGCGAAACTTTTAAGAAAACCGTGAAAACAACAAAGAGGATCAAACCCCCGAAGGTCTTACGGCCCACATTCCTCCTTGATTTGACGCTGTGAGCCGTCGTGACCGCCCAATGATACAAGCCCTCGATCGAAAGCACCCACGACTCCGGTATGCAGGACAAGAATTTCCTGCGTAGGAGGAGATACCGAATGATGGGAAGGTGGTGATGGTGGTGGTGATGGTGGTTGTGGTGGGGGTTGCTGTTGGTTGTGGTGGTAGGGTCCTCTTCATCGGTGATGCGTCTTCTGGCGGTGGGTCCACCACTGGGGTGCATAGGACTGCCGTTGCATGAGTTTGTGGTGGAGGCACACGCCGACGGCAACATTGCCTAAGGGCCGTTATAATTTTAATAACAAGTTTTGCCGTAAAATTTTTTATTATTGACTATCAAGAATAGACTGCCAGTATTTCGGAAGAAGAAGAAGAAGAAATAATACAAAAGGAAAGTGAAATAGGGGGGAAAAAAAAAATGGAACAAGAGAGGGAAAGAGAAGAGAGAGAAGGTGGGTGGGTAATGGAAATTGGTATTTGATGGTGAAGAAGCAACTTTGAAAGGCGCAATGAATGGGGAGGAGACGCGTCAAATTGGCCTGTGTTTCGTGTATCTATATATAATATATACAGTTAATAGCCTTCGTCTCTCTCTTCTCTTTTTCTCGCTATGTATGCATACTTATTTACATTACAGTCAACAAAGGACTGGGTTCTTGGCAGAGCACGAACTCTTTTTTCGTTTTGTTAGGAACGGGAATATGTGGATTTTTGTCTATTATAAAAAATAAATGACTCCCATTTTAATATAGTAGATATGGATGAGAGGTTTAGAATCTGTACAGATCCATCTTTATATTTATATTTTATGGTTATTTATACCATTTTAAATTTTAATTATTAAATTCATGATTGATTGATTGAAATTTAAATAAATACAAATTAAGGTAATACAATCTTATTAAAAATAAAATAAATCCATATTTCAATAAAATTAAACACAAATTTATTCTAATTAACATAATATATACATTGATTCAAACTTATTCTAATATGATTATAATCTTCCGTGTACTATAAGCATCAATTTTCTTTTTTTCGAGGATGTTGATGATATTGTTATCATTTTCAAATTTATCACTCAAATATTGAAGAGAAGCACTTTTATTGGTTAATTAATGATGATCATATATGATATTTTGTATGGTAAGCTTGTAAAATTGGCAAAGTAGAAAAAGGAAAAAGAAAGGAAGAAAAAAAAAAAAAAAAGCTTAGAGCATTGGGAATTCTGATAAATAACTAGCTCCATCATCGGTCGACATTTCGAGACATTAAATGAACTTGTTTAAATTGGCTAATGAATCTAGTTTGCAGTCAACCATCCGTAAATCAACGATTAATTTATTCAACCAAAACAAATCAAACAGGGTAGAAATCTTTCCTTGTCCGCCGTTTTTTTTCTATATATATATATATATATTTATTTATTTATAGGTTACTTTCAAACATTTAATTCAAACGCACCCCATAATTATATATATATATATATATATATTCCTTGTTATTTTGCTAAAGTCTTCCCATTATATCCATCATCATTTCAATATAAGTTGCAAAATTGCACCAGTATCTTCACATCAGATAAAAGACTACATTAAATTGATGTCTAATTTTAGGAAGCTTTCTCAAAAAGAAAAAAATATTTCCATTTTGATAATAGCATTTTTCTTTAATTGCCATGTTGTTAACTATAATACCAAAATGGCGGTGTTTTCAATAAATACTATTATATATATATATATATATATTCCAATATATTACATTCAACACAATATCATAATAGAATTAACAATTTCATGGTTGTTCCCCAATACAGGAGTAGATTTATTATTCCTTTTTTTTTTTTTTTTCATTCCATTCTATTTTAATATATTTCATTCTAGACTATTTATTTCATACCAAACCTAAAAATCGCATAATTGCATATATTTTAAATTATTAAATAATACCGTAATTTGCACATTTATGAAAGCTGATTTCTCAACCAGGACGATTCAGGATTGAGTTTGCTTCTCCTCACCCAACCCAAATAAAAAAAAAACTAATATCACTTTTCTCTTATTCACTTCTATTCTCCACTGCAAAACTCTACCATCATTGAAATATCATGAAACAGAACTAAAATGTAGAGGATTTTCATTGTATAAAGAGAGGTAACTATAATAAAAATTTAATAGAATATGAAATGAGTTCATAATACAAGTACATAATATATAAAAGAGGAAAACCAAATAATTTAATAAGAAGTAATACGGAAATCTTAGCAACCTTTATTAGTAAAGTTATTCATAAACTTTTGGGAAACCTATAACTAATAATTAGCATATTATACCCTAAAATCATAACTTAATTCGAAATATAAGATCTAATCATGAAACACTTAACAAAAGTTAATAATTTAATCAAGAATAAACTTAAGAACTTCAAAAATTAGTAATTACAAATTTAGTTCGATCTTGAAGGGAAAAACAAAATTACAAAATTTAAAATCTAGAAGATTTATTTTAGCACTAGAAAACCTTAAGGCTTTAATTTAGCTCGAAATAAAACAAGTTATAAAACTAAGCCTACAAAAATTTCAACTTAACTAATAGGATAGACATCAACTCTATTCAATTGGAGCTTAAATTAGGAAATTTAAATAATTAACCCTACTACTTCTAAGTAGAAAAATATATGGATTAAGTTAGAAGGACTAAAATCTTCACAATTTAAAGAACATGAACTCTATTTTGGATCTAAGATATGAAGTTATTAAATTATATGCCAGATAAAACATAAATCAATTCATAATAAGAACACTAGGTTTTCATAGAGAAGTTTAATCTTTGAATCGATGATAAGAAAGTAATTAAAAGTTTAAAAAAATATAGCAACAAGGTCACTAATCTTACAAGATATAAGTAAATCATTAATGATTATTAGAATATAGAAAACGCATGACAAAAAGATAATAATCTTATTCAGATGATTAATAAAATACATCACAAGACTATATGTGAAATCATAAACCCTAATATGTGAATAGTTAGACATAAACTCTCACATATGAACAATTAGACATAAAGTATAAAATAGTTACATACCAATTTGACTTATATATACATACATTGAGATATAAAACAGACATACACAATCATAAGCATACCTTCATTCACTCATTCTGCACTCATGGCACCATATGTGACACATATACTTATAGTATATTGTCAATAGTTGCGAAAAGTTGTACCATGTTCACCTAAAATGCACACACTTACACTTGGATGAGTCATAGCATTAACACAAGAGATCACATACACTAACACTAGCGGTATATAGTAAGGGTATAAGTAAGACGAGTTTACTTGCAAGCTACTTAAGTTCGATTTGATATTTACTTGAATTCAATCTGGCCATAGTGGAGTCAAGCTTAAGCTACTCATACTTGAGCGAGCTTTTCAAGTCGAGCTCGAGCTTTATGATGCTTAGCTCGATAAAATTGTGAGCTTAATTGAATTTAAGTCGAGTTTAAATATTAATTAATTTTGAGTCGAGTTTAAATATTACTATTATTTTAATTAAATTTATAACATCTTTAAAGATTATCGAGCTTAAATAAGCTTAACCAAGTTGAACTCGAACTCATCAAGTTTCATTTCAAGCTGAGCTTGAGTTTTATAAATTAAAACTTGATTAAGTTCAAGCTTCAAGTTTTTGTATTCAAGTTGAGCTCGAGCTTAACACTATATCATCTTGATTCAACTCATTTACAATCCTAGTATGCATGCAATGACATGGCACGCACATACACATGAATAAGAGATACGACCGATGCCAACACTAAATACTAATGCACATACATTATGGACATATAGAAAGTGCTTGATGCAACTTATTCCACTCATATGACTGCACTTCATATGCCGTGATACACTCAATCATAAAGCACAACACATATAAGTATGCTAGCATGAGCATATAGGTTTTGTTTCAATTCTCCATAAATCTGCATGCTTGTAATATCAACTTTCAAACATATAAAAGTGACAAGGATCTTATCTATTCCCATTGGTCTTGTCAAGCTCACCTATACATACTAGAAAGTATATGCAATTGCTATAGGATCCGAAACTTCACTAAAGCTAACATTTACTATTTTTCTAGCTTTTCCCTAATTCTAGCTATGATCTTACCTTTCCATTGTACTTTTGTTTGTTTAATTTTCTTAATGAAGATAAAAATATGTTTAAGAATTCAAATTAGTTTAGGACATATTAGGTTGCAAGATTTCGCGATTTAATCAAACGAAATATTAAGCTAACTATAATCATAATCTATTTAGTGTTACTAAGTTTTTTATATTTCCAATAAGTCATAACTTACTCCCACTTTGGATATTGCTTATCGTAATGAAAAATAGCTTAGGAAAATAACTTGATTGATATGGTTCACAAAGTGATTGATTCCTTCTTGACTACAATACTTAGATTGGTAGGAGCACAAACTTGAGGAAGAACTCTCTAAGATTGGGACTTTTAGGATTAAAAGTGATGATTACAATAATAAATCTCAGCCCCTATACAATATAGTGTATATCAAAACATCGAGTTAGATTACTTGCAATTATGATATGATTCGATGTTGAAGTTAGTTCACATCTATTGCACTTCATGTTATGAGTCAAGTGGAGGTGGTGGTTGATAATGTGGTGGCTAGAGAAATAAAATACATGAGTTAGAAATTGTAAGTTCGAATACCTAGAATAAATTTCTATGTTGCAAAGGGTAGTGTGATGAAGCTTCTATAAGTAGCTTACTCGAGTAAGGTGGTAAGGCTAGAGGATAGAGGTATTGGGTAACTATACACTTTGGTTAGATTATGAAAGTAACTCTTATACTTGTAGGTGTAGGATGTATCAAGGAAAATCAAAGGAGGAAGATAGGTGGTTGCGTCAATGAAATTAAAAGAATAAGAAATGTTGGAGATGCTATAAAGGCAGCCAACAATTTAGGGAAGGAAGGAGAGAACAATTTAGGGAAGAAGGAGTCAATCGAGCTAATTGAGATGTGACATTTGATTGAAAGTATTGTCAATTTTGGTAGGTTTAGACTTAGACTTAGGTTAGGTGGGTATAAAGTTCACAATATTAAATACCGTGTAATTTGTAATATGAACAGTTTATTTTTTAAATTTTTTTAGTTGAAATAGAATCAATATATATTTGAAATTTTAAAAATAACCCCATAATAAATTTCCAAATCATAGTATTAAAATTATTATAATTTGTGATACAAATAGTTAATTCTTGTTTATCTTTTAAAATTTTTTCAATTATAAAAGTCCATATCTAATACTATACATAACAAATATGGTATAAAAAATTGTACTATCTTGTTCTTCTCCTACTATATTGTTTAGTTCTTATTGTATTTTCCATTTATACTAATCAAATACTATTTTAGTAAAGAAAAAAATAGAAAAACATAAATGATAGAAGTAGCGAAAGAATTCATGTGAATAAAAGACGACATAATTGCTACCTTTGAGTTGGTCCATTGCCACCTTGAATTGGTCCAAGTATGTTTAAATTATTGGGTCGATAAATAAAAGGAGATTTTATAGTTTTGTTTTTAATCTTATCACTAATTTATATTATTTTAAAGTTTATATAATGATTGAAATTTAAATAAATATATATTAAAAATAACATTTTATAAAAAATAAAAGTAAAATCGTAGAAAAATACTTAAATATTGGCTTATGTCTGATTTGCAATACAATTCGTACTGGGGTTTCCACTCCCACACGGCGGTGGGCACCTCATGCAGCGCCCGCAAGTAAAAGCAGAACAGAACGCCAAACGTACGTGTCCTGAGATGATTTAAGCTTTAATATGGTGAGGTTGTGTTCTGTGGGCATAAGTGGGCCTCCACTCTTTAGATGACGCCTTTGACATCCAAATCCTCTGTATCTTCTCGAGACGCGTCTTCGTCTAGGTATAGTTTTATACTCTCATCTCATGATGCGATCAGTACCAAATACTAAATTATTTATAATACGATAAGGGAAAAAATTAGAATTAATAAATAATTAATTGATGGATAGACCTAGACAGCTCATGTCCCATGACTATTTGAGGTTGTACGCCTGAAGCATTGGTACGGGTACGCGTACGCGTACGGCAGACGATCTGACATTGTTCCTTCGCCGTCAGGCCTAACTCTCCATTCGTGAACAAGCTTGTACTTTTATTGTTCGTTAGTGGCTCCTGTTTCTACGTTCACATCACATCTAAGATTTTAAATATTTCACCAACTTTAATTTTGTGGACTTTCGTATTGCAATTTCTCTTAACTTCTTTCTTTTTCACTTTTCCTTTATTTTCCCGATTTAGAAAAAGGAAATCCACTTTTATCCCATTTTTCGAAAGAATCGATTCTTTAGATCATTTAAACAATTTAGATTAATGTGTCAACTATTCAATTGACTCTCAAGCATCCCATCACTCTTTGAGGAAAAAAAAAAAAACACTTTTGATTGGAACTATTTTCTACATAATGATAATTCATTTATTTGATATTTTGTTGTTCAATAAACTTTTAAAAAATGTAATTAATTATTTAGAATCTAATTTTTCTTTCCTATAAAGTATTGAGACTTCAAAGAATTGGATTCGTAAAACCTGGATGTATAGATATATGTTATTTTGGCGACATGCGTAAAGATTAGACTGATCTTTCGGCCAAGCCCATAGGAAACCACTCACCTTGCATGATGTCGCGAGGATTGAAGCCTGATAAACATTTAGTTTCTATTAGTGATTTGAGTTTGTCGGTATCAATAGTATAGTCTATTCGAGTTGTCGCAAATTTTCGGATTTAAGACACTTGTGTTTACATCAATTTTTGTTCTTAAACCAATTATCCTATGTTCCAAATCAAAAAGGGCAAAAAAAGGTTTTAAACTACGCTTAAGGAAAATTTATAAAAGATTCGAGCTTAATTAGAGCAATTAAATTGAACTTATCCTTGTCAAATATATTTTTGGGTTGAGCTTGAGCATAAAATATAGAGTTTAATCGAATTTGAGTTTTTAAATTAAAATTGAGATCAAACTAAATATTGTATCGATTTGACTTGACTCAGTTACATCCTCGATTACATCCCTAATTATAACTCTTCCATGGAGAACTAAAATAAAAAATAAAAAAATGGCAAGGTAAAAATGAATTTTTAAACTTTTAAAGTGTAGTTTTACATTCTCATAAATTTTGTAAATGTTTAGATACATTTTATGTTACATTTGATATGTAAAAATCATTCAAAATAGAATGAATTTGAATGTAACAGAATAGAAGTAGGAAGGGAATGATCAATCCATTTCTTTGTTTGGCAACATCAATGAAATCACATTTCATTCCGTAATTATATTTGGTTTTATTATATTCAGGATGGAGTGGAATGAGCATAAAGTAATATTTGACCAAAATGCCTTCAATTTGGAAACATATGTATATGTATATGTTATGTTTTATATATATATACACTCACTCAACATCACATACATATAATTATATATGATATAGCATTGTTGTGTTATTTCACTTGTTTACTTTCAACTTTGAATATGGGGTTTTTTTTTTTTGGTATTTTTTTCTTTGTAAAAAATCAATGAGATTTATTTGCAACTTTCAATATGTCTTTCTTTTTTTTTTTTTTGCCAAGAACCAATGATATTTATCTTAATAAATATTTGAAGTAAACTTCAATCAACAAAGATAATTATTAAATTGTGAGTACTCTTTATCAAACTTTATCTTTTTAAAGTTTCAACATTATTTTTTTGCCAAGAATTGTAACAAAATTGGGTCCATTTCCCTTTTCAACATTCTTTTACAGTTTTTAATATTAAACAATCAACCACAACAATATATAATATAGATCAGAGGCCATACCAATTCCTTAAAGGCTTGTTGCATATGTTTGCATGAGTTTTATATATTCATAGTCTATCATACACTATAATTTATAGTACGTTGTAAATACATACTCTTAATTATTATATTTGGGTATGGATAAATTATAAAAGTCATAAATAATATTTTACTCATCTATAAGTTGTAGCTAAAAATAACATGCACAATATATTACAATATACTCATATATATAGAGCAATATATAACCTATAAATAATATTTATAAATTTATACATAATATAGATTTATATATTAAAATATAATTATATGTAGAACTATATATTATAGATAATCTATATTACTATTACAAATATGTAAATAAAATTTATATATTTATACCTAATATATAATTATATATTTAATATAGTTATATATATATATATATATAGAACTACATATTATAGATAAGACATATAATCTATATACATATGTTACATATACATATAAATATCGTATATATATACATATATATATGAGTATGACGTATATATATTTGCATATAAGATATATTTTGAGATAACAATATTGTTGTATATATTATATATAAGACATATAATCTAGATACAGTTTATATATTATATATATATAAGACATTATATATACTAGTAGATACATACCTGCGTTATTAATGCAAAATTTTATATAATGGTGTAATTAAAATAAGATAAGAATATGAAATTTTAGTATTTTATTAATGTAAAGATTTGACTTCGATATTTACCAGTTAAGTACTAAAATTTATAAGTAATTAAATTATTAATGTATCTTTGAAAATATGCGAGGATCATACATGCTTTCATATAATTTGCAATTTCAATAATACAATGTGATGTTCACTTATTTAGCTTCTTGATAAAGTAAAAAAAAAAAATTATATACAGAAATATTTTAATTTAGTTTATGGATGAGAATAATAATTAAAATCTACCAATATAGTACAGTGGCTTTTTTCGAGTTACAATTATGTAGAGCTTTTCTCTAGTTGCCTTTTTTTTTAAAATGTTATTTGTATATTAATATGGTTATTTATATAATTGTCCATTTAATAAGGTGGAATGAAATCGTAATTCTCTATTTAAAAAAGCGAAATTACATTCTACCTTAAAACTGGAATCGCATTCCACCTTAAAATCTTCGATTTTAAAAAATTATGATTCTGACTTCTTAAAATGTATTCACACATAAGAAAGAGAATTGGATTTGAAATCACGATTCGATTCCTACATATGAAATATAACATTAGTACCATACTAAAGCCCGAACCCTCTTAGAACAAAGATTTTGGGGGTATACCTATAATTTGTTTGCATTATTTCAATAGTTATGGGGAATTGAGGTTAAACTTTGAAGTTTGTGAATTCATGCTCACCTAAAAAATACTAAAAGGGGTGTGCTTTACAATTATCCAAAAGACAAAATTGAGCCTGTCATACACAAGCCTTCGAGCTACTAAATTCTTGGCTTCATACAATGTCATTCCGTTTTAGTTTAAATTTTAAAATGAAATCTGAAGTGAGGATTGTTTTCTATAATAAAGATTATATTAACCTTTTTGGAGAAAAAAAAAAAAAGGGACGTGGATGTATCAATGAAACTCGTTATTTATTTGAAAACTTAAAATTTATCCTCCAAAACATAACAAAACTTTAGAGATAAGTTATTTAATTTATACAAATAATAAAAAATATCTTATAAAAGAGACATGTTATTATTAAGTATACACGTATTGACATAAACTCTAAAATAAGTTACCAACCTTTTAGCATTAAGTGTAGATTCTCAAGATTGTTGTGTATCTTGAAATTGATACTTATTTTATACATTATGCTAATATTAATGTGCAGCAAATTGCTTAATAAAATGGAGTCTTTATGGCCTTGATACTTAGAGTTATTGTTACGAAACAGGTGCACATAACACGTGAAAGCTAAAAGTGATGTTACTATTAAACTTAATTCAAACCTAGGATCATCACTCTTAACCAACTACCCTAATCCACCTTATTCCATAATTTTTTTTCTTCCTTTTCATTTCATGGGCAGCTAGACCACCCTTTTTTTTTTCTTTAATATAAGATCGATTTGATCGTTTCATGAAATAAGGAAGCTCATACAATTACATTCCATTATTAAAAGGCATCGTTAACTTTCTCATCGGTAGCATGTTAAATTTCATTAGGAATATATTGATTTGCTACTTTTAAACGTCCTTAATGATATATTTGAAATATGTGATAATCATCATTTAGAAATTAGAATACAATACGTAACGTTTGCATGTTTCACGTAGCACCTACATCTAAACGTTGGAAAATAACTCCATGCATCAAATGAGATATTCGACTAACCGAGTCGGACGCTCGCACCAATTCGCTTAAAATGGTTCGGAAGGTGGACTTGGCCGTGGTTCGTAGCTTAGGATCTTTCGTAGCTCGATTGCAAGAATAAATAAATAAATGTGAAATCATCAAGATTCTTGAATCAAACCTTCATCACTTTCATTTACGAAATAGATGGATACACTTTACTATTACAAAATGCTATTTATATTATTTTCTGTAATCAATTTAATTTCTTAACTAATCTACTAATCATTGTAACTAATTATAACTATTCACTGATGACCTAACTAATTTTATGAATTTATTCTAACTACATTTGTAATAATTCCGTCATTCTTAAAATTAGCCTTATCCTCAAGAATGAATGAAAGAAAATATTCAAAAAACACGATTAAGTAAATCTATATGACAAAACAAACATTCATCAATCTTGAGAACTCCAATGCATCCTTGTGTGATCTTCCTCACAAACACCATATCTTCCTGATTAAAATGTAATGAGAGAAAGAAAACTTAAAAGTCGTGTACTTCATGACCGTGCTTCTGAGTAGTCGACAAATCATTAAGGATACTTACAACACTATTTCCTTGTTTTGATTCAACATCTACACGATTGAAATCATCAATAGGTTCATATAGGTTATCATTGCCTTCTTGAATTTGTGACTAGCTATGAATGTTAAAATCTTGTTTAATGTGGTTAACAAGATTAACAAAATATTGTGCATCGTTTGCTTGGACGCCTGCTTTAAGTGTCCATGCTTCATTCATTGCCCCATAAATATGTTGGTTATCTTGGATTACCATTGATTCTTCTTATCCAAGGCTAGCTGCCATATCATTAAGAAAGGCAAAGATATGTTCTTCGAATATGGAGAAATTTCGTAAAAATATGAATTGTTGTTAGAGCATCTAAATGTCCTCGATATTCCTTCCTTGTACAATTCATTGTTTGGAACTACGGAGCTCACCTGTGGGAACAAATTGAAAATATATATATATATCAAATCATCTCTAGTTTGTGTTGAAGACAAACACAGACAAACTCCTAGAGAGGATTCTTAAAAGAAATCTTCAATCCTTTCATTTATGAACTAAATGAATAGATTTTACTATTACAAAATGTTATCTAATACTATTTCTTATAACCAACTGATTTCTTGACTAATCAACTAATTGACATTGTGCTTAATTGCAACTATTTACAAATAACTTAACTAATTTTATAAACTTATTCTCTAACTCCATTTCTAACACTATGACTTCTCCCTCTCCTTAACATTGCTATCCACAATTAGATAATATCGAGACATGCCAACGTCGAACCAGATTGTATTTATATGCATGGAGATTTGGTTTCTTCTTCTACCCATTGCTATCAAAGCCTCAGTTACCACCGTTAGTTCTTCTGGCTGGCGGCCGTAAGAAGTGTTTTCGGTAGTAGCTAGAGTTCGAACTTCAGCATATCAGGCTGGCGGTCATAATATGTAGAGATTAGTTGAGAAATTCGAATACGATATATAAGATATCTAATTATCATTGTTTTTTTCTTCCGATATTTAGATTAAGTGACGCTGCAAAATCTCTTTACAAACGTTCTTTAATCCGAGGTACATCCTTTTACGTTAATTTTCCCCCACAAAAGAAACTTATAAGAAGCTACAAATTCCTTGACATCAATTTATCCGCTCATGTTGGACAATGAATACAAAACACTCTCTGCAGACAAACAATTACAATGAAATGAGTACAAATCAATCTTACAACTTCAGCCACTCCAGACACGGACAGAGACCCCAGCAAAACCTGGATGGATAATAATCTTTCAAATACACCTCTCTGCTATATCCAATAATGTAGAAACTGAAAGACTGGTTGCGATGAGTCATTGTAACACGGGTCACTGGCACCACAGTGATAGTATGTCTCTCACAGATAACTCTTGCGGTTGGAGGAACTTGTGCTCTATCTGAGATTACTTCTGAAGAAAACTCGTTGAGGAAGTATGAATCTGCAAAGAAGGCTGGGGTACATTGATATGCTTGAGTATTGCATAGTTGTACACCTTTTGCTCTGTGGAAGACATCGTCAGGAACTGAAGCTGCTCCACTGGTTGCACTTACTTTCCGGGTTGAAAGTGTCTTCCTGCAAGGGTAAGAGAATGAAATTTTTTCACGAAGAGCTTACAAATTGGCAAAAGGATCGTAGATTGATACTAATTCAATTTCTGAAGTTTTATAAGATCCTGGCCACACTTAATCTCATGCAGGTGTGACATGAAAATTGACAACTACAGAAGACTGGATCCTAGTGGGTTCATAACTGTTCAAAATTGTGGCTCAATATGCTACAGTTTATTATAAGAAGTTGCTAGTTAATGAACCAGATTACCGGAGCCCCTGTGCAATATTTTCATTTGTATGATTGTCCAGAATTCTAGACACAGGTAAGAAGCAGCCAAGAAGCTCTCCCCTTCTCTCGAAGGTACCAGCTGCTGCTCCATCTATACTTATAAACGATGAAATTCCCCTTCTCTCGGAAATCGTAGGCTCTATTATTCTTATTAAAGTTGTTTCTATTTTTGTCATTATCTGTTGGCTGTATTGGGCTCAGCCCCTGTAGCTTTCGATAGGATAACAACTTCACTCTCTGCTGAAATGAAAAAATTGAGGGATAGTATCTGTCTAGATTCCTTTTTTTATTTTCCTCCACCACCGTGCACCCCCCACCACCAAGTAAAGTCAAGTGGATGGTTGTCCATTTTTACATAAGGCTACAGAAAATAAAATTAATGAGTAAATAGTAGGCAAGTATCAAGAGATGCACCATGGCAATAGGGTACATAATCCAATATTAATCACACAGACAGACCTTTACTCCCCTTCGCTAGGTGCACAAAATTTAACTAATGTTACATAGGAGACGGAAGCCTTAATCTTCCTACTCAAACCTGTGAATGGCTATTATATAAATGTCTGAAATTTTTGAGTTTGAATTCCATCTAAATTATCTGACCATGTATCTTAGCTAGGAATTTTTCAAATTGCAAAATCAAAGACATCATTATAATGCTTATCCCCACAATCTAAGTGGTAATCGGTAGCATAGTGCAATTGAATCAGTTTTCCTATATCATAGTGTTAAAGATAAGAAGCTACCGATTATATCAAATATTTAAGTGGATGTTTTTAAATAAAGGAAGTTCATGCTTTATGAGCTTACGTACCACTTAACAACAGCAATACTGCGAGAGAGAATTGAGCCACTTCCATTGCATGTTTCACATTTTATGAGACCCCGTGACCCACATGATCCACAAGGAATCTTCCCCTTGCCGTTGCATTTAACACAGCTGCAGAAAAAGCACCACACTGCGTAGATTTAGCGCTCAATTGTTGACTGGCATGCATATCATGAATATGCATGCACATGGAAGGTTACTGAAGTAACATAATTGAATGGAGCAGCAAAAAGAGACGGTCAATGGAATTTTAGCATACTAAATCATCTTAGACTTGTTATATTCAGACTGGCTTTTGCACCCATAGCTTAATTATCAAAGATTTTCTGCAGACTTAAATTTCACCATGTGCATGAATAAAGCTAATATCAGGTGAAGAGAGTCTAGAACAGATATTTCACTAAATAGTATATTATTGTTCGAAGACTTTACATTGAATCAGATCCATCCCTATGAGCAATCAGACCCCTTCCACGACAAGCAGGGCACAGTGTCATCCGGTTCTCTTCGTAAAATCCTGGCTCTTGATCTGGATTGCATTTGGGACAGATGCGATCTCCACGTCCAGCACAGCCTGCAAAATTTCTTAAGATTGAGTCATTTTAGAATAAATATGAGTTCCTCTAAGATGCTGTAACTATGAGATTGAAATTACTATTTACTAATGGTATGTGTATTTAGCAAAATATCCTGAGCGAAAAAATGGAAACATATAAGTTTTAAAGACACAGATGAAATGCATTCCTACAATTGAGCAAACCAACCTGGACATCTCTCGACTACCTCAGAGTGAGGGACTTTTATCCTTGTTTCATTGTAAGGTACAAATAGAACAGGAAATTGAGCTCTCAGATCTAATTCCCAAATTCCAGGTTCAGGACCACTGTCCTTCCCATCAATTTTGCCACCAGTGCATGCCTCTGTTTCTATTAAGATTTCCCGTTCCTCTATGAATGTGTCCAGTGTGCCCACATAGACATTGCAGTCCTCCACAGAATGAATCTTCCAGGTGCGAGCAGGACGACTTCCCCAACAGCAACGATGACCAACATGATCAATTAGCAGCTCTCGTATCTCTACCTCATCAAGCAATTCTCTGCACGTTAAAATAAATTTTGAATAATTTTGCTTGACAACGTCAAAGGATGAACATTGTATCCTCACTTTACCCTAAAGTATGTATTGCAACAACCATTGGTAATAATGTGTTGCAACCACTACTGGATATGAACAATTCTCTGGCAGAGGCCACGCCTAGTATGGATGAGTAAAAATAAGAAAAGAACTCTTCCAACCCTTTCAATGTTCTTCCTTTGTGTTTTAAGCAAATGCATTGCAGGATTTGGTTTTGTTTAATCTCAGGACATTATTTAGGAATTTCCCATATGTAGGTAGATACTTTTACCTATGGATGTATCTACAGTTACATCAACTGCAGTGTGAAAGCAGTGGAAGTAAATGATATTTTTATTCTGCCATTGAGCATGAAGTGCACCCATGACTACATGGTTTTCTTTAACTAATGAAGGAACAGCCTAAAATACGTTCTTCCAGCCATGAAGACGCATGCTACACTCCATCAAATCATGAACACCTCTTATAGGTAACTGTAACATAAGTTTTAAATCCCTTTACATATAACAAAGTTAACCATCATAATTCATAGCATCCTGGCTTATAACATGCTTCAATTGAATCATTCTCCTTATAATATAACCAGAGATCACATGTTAAATCCCCATACATGTAAAATAATTAACCATCATACCATATTGGCTTAATCCTTACTCCATTTCAACAAGTAATTAAATTGTTCTATTTATACGTAGAGATCACACAGAGACCTACCGGATATAAAACTGTAGATAAAAAACAGTCCCTAAGAAAGATGTAGGAATCATGAGTCATGTGGCAAGTCGATAAGCTGAAGTATTCTTCCAGGGAAACAATTGATCATAGTGGGCATTAGGCATTGATAACAAATAAAGGGTGTAAATGAGGTGGCAAAGAATCTACACATTGTCCTAGAATTTTGCATGAAGATTCATTGGGTGCAATGTAAAATGAACCTAAAGATTTAGAGCAAGCCATAAGTCTCATTGATCAAATTGCTGTGTAAGACATGATGTTGATGTCACAGCTGCATAATGTATGCCGAAACACAAAACAAAGTTCACTAAGAGTTCAATCAACTGTGAAACCATCAGCACCTCCTATGTTCACTTGTTGCTCCTCCGTATTCTGCTCCATATCCACCTTGATAAACAACAATTTGCTCTGCCAAATTAAATTAAATAATTAAAAAGCAAGGTACTGCTGAACAGCATGTCTTTTGGCCACTTCCAAATCACAATTTCAGGACACATAAAAAGATAAGTATTATAAACTTTGAACAGAAAAACAAGCTAAAGTCAAGCGAGCCCATAATTTCAGCATTCCAATAAAGAAGATCCAAAAATAAAGAATCATGCCATCAAATTTGGAATCAAACATAAAATAATTCATTCTGCTACCTATGAATCAAACCCATAAACAATTAACGATACAATGAATGTTTAAATAACTGGTGGTGCATACCATTACGATAAGGCTCGGGTGAGCTAACCAAACCGGCATGGATGGAGGGCGGGTATCGATCGGAGTATGCAGCAGCTGAGCGAATCTCGTCGACACTGAGTTCCGTTCCACCCAAGGATGCTGTTGGGATCATGGAATTTGTTCTTTTCATGTATTGATATGAACTCCATCTTTCGCTCTCTTTATCATTCACCTCGTTCCTTTTCTCTTCTGAAACCAATCATCATTCAACCATATGAACAAACCCATTGATGAGGCAACACAGAACAACCATATAATCGTCATAAAAAGATTCAAACGTTAGGATTTATACCTGAGAGCAGAGGCTCCTCCATTTTCGGTTCTGGAAGGAAGAGAAAGACAGAGAGAGAGAGACGATGGGTATTAAATTGCAGAATCGAGTGAATTTTGTTGTGTATAAGTAGTGAGGTTTTTCTTAGTTAATAAGGTATTGGAACGAAAGGTCAAGGAAGGAAAGAACGGTAATGAATAAAAATAAGATGTTTGTCTTCGAATTAGAGCTGATGGGTCCACGCGTAGAAATGGGTTTGATTTCAGATTTACCGATGTTATCGTAGTATTGATTTTAACAGGTGCGCCGACACCCGCGCGCCCGCACCTTTATTTATTTATTTATTTTTATAATCTCATGGTCGATCCGAACAAGATCAAGAAGACGCTAGAAAAGATCAAAATGCAGAGGAAAGTTCATGTTCTCGCCTGCGGATCTGATCACTAATCTTTGCGTTGTCTAAGAATATAAGATAAAGTGCCACGCCCAAGCGGCCACGCCTATTTTCCTTCTTTCTTTTATCGTCATAAAAGGGGACCGTTTGTAATTTTACCCTGGATGTAAATGGAACTCGAATGTGATCTGGAGAATAATAACCATGCAATTGATTTATATGCTCAATCTTCAATACCTAAGTGTTAATTTGATAGTTATTCTACCATAGGCAATTAATAATCGGTTTTTTATTTTATATTATATTGTAATTTATTACATAGCATACTAGTTTCAATTAATTTTTCTTTTTTTTGATAATTGCTTCATTTATTTGTTTTCATTTTTCTTTTTCTCATTTTATTTTGCTTATCTATTGCAATCTTTGTTTCTTTTATCTATTGCAATCTTGAAATATGATTTAAATAAAATAATAATGTAGTAATAAATAAACAATTAAGAGGGTAAAAGCTAATAATATCTTCTTATACCAAATATACTAAAAATTTGTATATAATGAAAAAGCTTAACAATTTATAAAGTTGAGAGAGAATATAGTTGGAAATAAATTCAAGAGTGTAGGTTTTTCTTAAGATCATGAGGTGTGTTGATGGAGGCGTAGTTTTGTGGCAAGGATAGTTTGGATGAAGATAGGTTTCGTTTATTTTTCTTTTTGATTTCTTGTATTTTTATACGATCTTTTATTTAAGATTTGATTAAATATAATTTATAATACTATTAGATTGATTATTTCTTATGTGATAAAAAATAATATATTTTCAAAAAGAAAAAGAGCACCAATAATAATAATAATAATAATAATAATAATAATAATAATAATAATAATAATAATAATAATAATCTTAAGGGCTTGGTTAGTCACACTTATCCTTAGGTAGTCAACTAAAGTCATGCTAGCTTAATGAGTTATGGTTAGAGATGTAAATAAACTAAGTAGGATAGCAAATTACTTGAGCTCAACTCGAGTTTTATTAGTATTTGAATTTGATTCAATGGCTGTCGAGTTGAGCTTTATCTCGAGTTATTTGAGTAGTAAATAAAGCCAAGCTTGAGTTTTAAAGTATTAAAATTGCTATGCTCTCAAACCTAATCAAGCTTAGTAAGATTTTTAATTTATTTAAATATAAATGAATCTCATTTAGTTAAGAAAAAATTATAAAAAGTTCAACTTTAATCAAGTTAAGCTCAAACTTGCCACATCTCGAGCTTTGAGTTTTCAAGTCAAGCTTGAGTTCAAGCTTAGTATTTATCGATTTGACTTGATTCAATTACACCTGTAGTCATGGTGTTAGATGGTTTACTCGGATTGAAACAACCCCTTTTACTAGTGATTAGTGACATATATATACATATACATATTGATAATGATCACGAACAGATCATATGCTCCCGTGCTCGTAGGCTTGCTCAGGTAGCTTACCAAGCTATTAAAGGTAAATTGAGTGAAAAAGAGTAGTGTGTATCCCAATCCGACTTGCCATATTACTTCGCTCTCCACATCATCCAAGAAGCTATCGAGATGACCAACCAATAAGCCGAGCCAACCCCTCCACCATACATCAATCCAAGCATCAAATCAAGATATAACCAACCTCACTAGTGCTGAAACTGAGCTGATAGTTGTCAGGAGCCGATTACTTGAGGCCGAGCAGAAAATAAGTTGCCCTTGAACTAACCCTTATTTAGTACTAACTGTTCGAGTTGCTAAACTACCAATATCGACCTAGCCTGATTGGGACCCTACCTCACCAGCAATATCATTAGGACTATAAAATGAGCAAACTATGCATATGTTATCCTTTCTTTGACATCCGTACAATCCTTCCTGCCAATAAATGTCATTTCTACATGATTTCATTAATACCTCTGTAAAATATTCCCCTTTTCCTTAATCAGTAAGAATTATTTTCTGTAATTTACTGTAACCTATGATTTACCCTAATTGGGTACTATAAATACTTGTATGTTGTAATAGCCGTAACGTAAACAATACATTTTTGAAATTTCCAAACAAACTTTCTTGAGCTAAGTGTTTTGCTGCTTACCTTTGAGTTATTTTTATCCAACTCATTGAGTGTAAACTAGTGGTAAGTGACCTCCAGTCTTACATATGCATTATATCAAGTGTAATCTGAGCTTGTGTGAGGCATTGGTGTATCACATTTATCGTTGGTGTATGAAGACTCTTGTTCAACCTTCAACTGTTATTTATCTTTCGAACCATCTCATAGTACGGACTTACCCCATTGGTTTGTGTGATACTGTATGTTGTGTGTATATCCACATCGGACCGTATCACATATATTACATACATACATACATATTGATAAACTGTCAACCAACGGTCTCATTACTTGTGTACGGCTTCTAAGACTGTAATCTCTTACCCGAAAAATTCTTTCTCAACAACTTGCTGATAACGAGAAAATTTACATAGAATGAAGGAAGCTGAACTCCTTAAGCTCCCCATATTGTCATATAATGATCTATGCTCTCAATACTGATGATGCTGACCATTCCCTTGCCGAAGACCTTAAGCCAAGTAATCCGACCAGTTGCTATCGAGAGGTTCTTACCGAGTGATGAGTAACGAAAGACTCACTTACCAGCCGAGTAGTTTTATCTCAGCATGCTACCATCTCTCTTGTCCCGACCCCTTTTATTGCTGTAACATCTTAATCCCATCCGCCTGTTGTACTCAAAGAATATTCGTACAGGATCAATGTTGCACCACCATTTATTTACCTCGTCTGACATTTTTCCGTTTATTGTTTTTTGTCCTTTTTACCCTTTTTTCTATATACTAGGAATTCCCTTGTGTATATACTTTCTTGTAATTCTTTTATTTATAATGTTTCCCTAAAAACTTACTATAAATAGTCATTTTCTCTTGTATACTAGAGACAACTTATATATTAATATTGAATATTCTGTTCTTATGAGACATCTCTCTCCAAATTCATCTTTCATACACTTTTATCTAATTTTACTGAGTAGCTTAAGATTAATAGTGGATGAATCTTAACATCAACTTGTGAGTCATATCAAGTGAAATGTCAAGTCATGTTGTATTCATTTGTGAGTTACATCCTCCGAACAATTTCACGTTAGCTAATCTTATTCGTCTGTAGACCATTTTCTTCTAATTTTCTTCGATATTTTAGAGGACCATTTTAATTAGATTTGCAACGGTAAGTTCTAATGATAACTAAACTCTTAGGTACACCACATATACATATACACACATACACATACATACACAAAAATATACGTAGAAAGTCATTTCAGTAATTAGGTTATTGGCTCAATTTAATGCCATAGACCAGTTTGATTGGCTAGTGATAGAATTTAGGAAACTAAGCCAAAAGTAGGTATGTTTTAGGCGGATATGGTTTGGTAAGTTCAAAGTAAGTATCGCTGGACCAGTTATTCCATTTTTAACCTTACTCGATTAACTCGTCCTTGAAAATAAGGCTTGGAAGATATACTTTTAAACTTGCTTGGACTATATTTGATCTTAAAAGGAGTTATTAGAACTATGGGATTATGTTATTATCGATGGGCTTCCCTCCTTTTATTGTAAGTTATTGGGCTTATCTAAACCTAAGGTTCAAACTCATGGTCTATATTAAAAAGAAGGAGTGAATCTTGACCATTAAATCATTTAGGGCAATCCAATAGCTGGCAACAACATCGAATCTCAACCATCCATCTTAAAGTTATCTAATCATTAAGATCAAACTTCAAGATCTATAAATAAGAGGCTTCTCCTCTTGTTTAGAACATTAGCTAGCCTGAAACAGATGTAAAAGTTTTGCTGACACCACTCTATGGAATATCAAACAAGCTAGTTAATGAAAACGGATCAAGAACGTTTGAGAACATATGACTCATCTTTTGTCGTGTGTGTCAGTTCTCATGTTCCTCCTCCCACATATCTCTCCATTACATCAACCCATGTACCATTGGATTAAGCAATCACCAAGATCGATCATCACATACATAATACATGATTGGTCATCAGCAATAAACCTACCTATAATATAAACAAGCAACTCAACCTATTAGGTTTTAAGCTCATTTCTCTTTTTCATTTTTTTTTTCTCGACCACCAAGCTAATATGGCGTTAGTCGCTCATGCCTTAGCTTAGCTAAGACTTTTAGACTTCTTTTTTTTTTCTTTTTCTTTTTCTTGGCAACTTTTTAACTTTTTATTATTCTTTTATTATATAATTTAATTAACTACATTTAATAATATTACTTTATTAAAATAATTATTATAAACCAGTCAAAAAATGAAACTCATTCTCCTAGGAGCATTGTTGTCGGATTAGGAATGATTCACTCGGTCCAATCCAGTTTAATTTGATCCAATAATAAGACTTGATCCAATCATAAAACTTATTCGGATCATCTTTTTTGCCTTCATCAACAATAACCGTGGTTTGATTTAGTTAACTCGATTGGTCCAACACGGTTCATATAAGATTCAAGTGAGCTTTCAATAGTTGAAATATACCATATTCTTTTGTTTTTTCTAAAAAAAAAATACATCAATTTACTTAAAATAATGAATACAGACCTAAAAAAACAAAAATTAATTGTAAAAAGCTTATAACTTTTAAATATCAAGTATGTAAGTGATTTTATTTATATTATTAAAGTAAAAAAGCTTTAATAACTATCAAAATTTAGTGTTATTATTGTTTTATATTTTAATTTTAATTACTATTATTTAACATCATATCCCCTTCCCCCCTCAATTTCAATTGTTATTCCATCTAATGATATCTTATGAATTACTTTTTCAATCTACAAAACTTACTTTAAATTCATCGTTTAAAACAATAACCGCTGAGTATGTAATTGGAATTTCTACGGTTCCATATACTATTTTGATGAGATCAATCTCGCCCTTTATTATACTATAGATTTGATATTCATTAAATTTGAACTGTTGAAAATATAATTAATTCAATGGTTTAGATTTAATAGATATCAAATTAAAAATTAGATGGAGGACAAGACCAATTTAGTAACAAATATAGACAGGACCATCGAAAAATCCGTATGTAATATATATATATATGTAAAAAAAACTTGTCCCTTCTCTTCTTCTCTCTCTTAGAAACTTACATTGAAGTAAAAAGAAAAAAAAAGGAGATCAAATACTAACATTTATAGTAATTTGGCATGTCATATATTATAAAATATAATTTTATTTTATTTTTACATACGCAGCTTATATAGGTGCATGTTTGCTAATTATTTTATAAGGATATGAATTACATTTTTATATTTTCATTGACACCGATTCGATTCCGATTTAACTTGGCTTAACCCTTTTAATCCTTAATCCTTTTTACTTTTAATGTAACTTCTCGATCTGAATTTGATAATATTGATTAATAGTTATGAAATACGAATATATAATGTTAAATAGATAAAATCAAGATCACAAAATAAAAGAAGGGCGAAAAGATATGTCAAGAGTAATTTTCAATATATGCTTATGTGATTATTCCGTCCCAAATATACTCCAAGTCAAATAAATCATTTTAACTTGAATTCCATTTCTTTCTATTCTATGACATTAGAAAAATTCAAGAAAAGTGACAAATATGCGACTACAGTTAATCCTCTTAAAACCATGAAACGGTGCGTTTTCCTCTTCGTGGGTCTCTAATCTCTCGATTCGCTCTGCCTATCGCCACCCAGGAATGAAATACCAAGTCATGGAATTGGTTTTGCACCAAATTGTTTCACTCGGATGTTATTGTGATTGAGAGACACTCTCCAGCAGCCCAAACAACAAGAGCAACACACCCTTGCTAGGGTTTCATTTCATTTACCGCCAAACAAAAGGCAGAAGAAGCTATCCACACAGACCAAGAATTTCGTTAGAAATAGAGGAAGAGAGATGCTTCAGATTCGGTTAAAGAGAGATCCATCAGCAGAAGGAGGACCGTTAAAGCCGTCGTTACCGGCTGAAACGGTGACTGTTGCATGTCCTGACCACCTGGTTCTGGCGGATCTTCCGGTGGCCAAGGGTCTCGGCGCAGCCACCTCGTCCTCCCAATTAAAGACAGTCGGCCGCAAGTCCCGTCGGCAGCTGGGCGAGCGCGTTCACTTCTGCGTCCGCTGCGACTTCCCAATTGCCATCTATGGTCGTCTGGTAATTTCCACTTCCATACTAAAGCTGCTTTAGTTTGTCAATTTGCTCTTATTTACAATAATAATTTGTTGATTGCAGAGCCCTTGCGATCATGTGTTTTGTCTCGATTGTTCACGGAGCGATTCAATATGTTACCTGTAAGTTTTCATTTGATTTAAGCTTATATTGTAGCAAAATGTGCAAGTCTGTGATTTTGCATTGATTTCCTTGTCAATATTTTAGTTGTGAGGGGAGATTTTATTGACCTCAAATCAATTTTCACACTTCCTTTTCTGCATGAGATTTCAACTTTCTTCAAAATCTTTATGAATTAGGTTTATTTCAGAAATTAGTGCGTGTAAGAATTCTTGTTATTTTTTATGGTGCAGTCAACAAATGGTGGACATATATTATATCTGTTTTGACAGTGTATATGCCCCATCTCATCAGGCTAGGATTATTGCTGTCCATTTCTCATGTTGCCTATAAACGACCTTAAATTACTGTAAATGATCTTCCTGCAAGTGTCAAGGCTTCTATGATAGTAAAGTAGTTTGTGTTGTGGACTTCTGTGCGAAGCTTAGACATATAGAGCTAGGTGTCCTCCCCTAGGATTTTTGTGGTGCTTGCAATGGGAGCTTAATGCTCGGTAGAGTGTCTTGTCCCACAATACTATTATGATGTGGAGGCACTTCTTTGGCATCCTATTTTATCCACAGTTTCAATGGGTGAGTTAGATTTTGTTAGTTGATTGTTGTACACAAAGTCTCCTAGTCATGGAGATATTGTATCTTCTAGAGACGTTTCAGAGGAAAAGGTCTGTTCAGTTTAAATCTGCTTACATGGTTCAATCCTACTTTACTAAATCAAAATTCTTGGCTAGGGCTATCTGGATTCCTACCATTTCTTCCAAGTTCCTTTCTATGTAGACTGCTTGTTTGAATAAAATCCTACCAATATCCTAAAGACAAGGAGATCTAGCATGTCTAGAGTTGCTGTGGAGAACATGGATTGTGTTTTATTCATTGTGAGCATGTCCAGCATTTATGGCACTTTCTGATGCTTTCTGCAAATGTTGCTTGGTTTTATGCCATCATCTATACTAGATTTGTTCTCTTGATAGAGATTCATCAAACCATGGAAGTTAATTAGAAAAAGCTTGGGATGCCGTTCCCTTCTATATTTGGGTGTATCTGGAAGGAACATGAATTGCATCCCCCTGGTATTTTTAAGAGCTCTCAAAATCCTTGAGGTTTTTATTTAGATGATTGGTAATGGTGTTTTCGTTTTATTTTTATTTTCTCTGTTCTTGTGCATCTGTTATGTAGGCAAATCTTCTAAAATTTACTATTACTTATCACAAATACTAATAAAAATCATTATAATAATATCCAAGCATTCAGATGCATTTATTAATTAGTGATCTTGTTTTCATATAATGCAGCTGTGACGAACGCATACAGAAAATTCAAACTATAAGAATGATGGAGGGAATCTTCATTTGTGCAGCCCCTCATTGTCTCAAATCTTTTCTGAAGAAGAGTGATTTTGAAGCCCATATCAATGAGTGCCATACTGATCTTCTGCAGCCTAATGTAGATAAAGATGATGGAAATGAATCAGAGGCTCGGATGTTCAAGCAATCTACTGCTTCTGAGTCCACTGCACGAGCTCCACCAAGGCCTGTCTTTTCTCCAGGTTCATCACAGTTATATGATCGTGAAGACAGGTCCCGTCATCAGCAAGCCAGGGAGCAGACACCTTCAGGACCAAGTATGCAACAAAAGCCATCATCATATTTAGGACAGGTCCAAAATAATCCTAGTGAAAACCAAACAGACAACAACTGTCCCCCAGGTTTTGATAGGCTGGGACAGTTCCCAGAAAAGCAGCAAGGAATTATGTCAGAGACACCATTTCATGATTACCCGCCTTTGCATTCCATTCAACAACCTAATTTTGTGATGCCTGTCCAGCCAAACCAAATGCTTACACCACCACCTCCATATAGTTTTCCTTCTTTTCCAGCTGAGGGTACTCCTCCCTTCCTTGGTAACCCCTATGAAATGTCACGACAGGATGTAGCACCTGATGTTGCATCTGAACAAGGATCATTATTGGGATTTCCTCCTGTTGCTCCTAGTGGCATGAACTTTCCACCAAGTTATCCTCAGCCATGGAATTCTGGAGTCTCTGGAGCTAGTCAAGCAGTTGGAGAGGGTTATGCAAATCCATCAGAGGGCCAAGGGAGAGGTCCGTTATACCAGGGAGATATGCGAACTCCTGGAAACTTGCCTTTGAATCCTCCTCTGCCTCATCTGCCTGGCAATGTTATGGAATCCATGCAAGGGAGTAGCATTGATCTGAGAGATGGCAAAGGAATATTGGCACCACAGCCCTTGCCACTTCCTCCACCGCCTCCAGCACGTCATTTGTCTCAGATGAAACGAGGTAAATTTTATCCAGGTGATATGGGGCGAGATGGACAGGGCTTTGGGTGGCAGCATGATAATAGGGACAGCTTTGGAAGTGGTCAGGATTAGAGTAACTACTCATTTGTTTCGTTGTCCATGAGGTTCTTTGAACATATGATTACTTACATCCATATATGGGCTGGACTTTTTTTGGGGTCTTAATATATTGCAGCTCCCCCCACCCAAAACATTAGACCTCTTTTTAATTTGCTTAAGAGCAGCCATTGCTTGCCTCATTTAGTTGGTTCATCTATTTCGGTTGAGCATGTTGATGAGCGCTTCACTTTTGGCTTCCTTCCCTTTTCATTTAAATTTCTTTTTAATCTGTCTCTTTAAATTTTCAGATTTTTTTCATTATTTTCATGAGGAAATTCTTACTATTTGGTGTGGAAAGTTACTTCAATCTAGAAATTCGACATCTTACGTTAACATTAATGTTTCTATTTCTGGTTGAGGCATAATATTGCCATTTACTGTTTTTATTGAAGTTGGCGTTGGAACTTTTATTAGGATGGCTGCACAATATGATCAAGAATTGACATATACTCTATATTTGGTTTGTAAAATGCTTACATGGAATGAAATTGCTGATTGTTTGAGGTGCGTCCTCACAGTTGTTATGGTCCAATACCCTAACACTAAAGATTCTAATGCTTTTTCATTCATTTGTCTTGCATCTTAAAGCAATATTATCAATTTGTCTTGCAAGTTAAAAAAAAAAAAAAAATTTCTCCTTGGGAGTTGTCTCAAGGCGATTAGGAGGTTATGTCTTGGTTTCTTGTCCCCTTTAATACCTAAATTTGGAAGATAGGAGATTAATCCTTCAACGGGCTTAGTTTGCAGTGTATGCTGTGAGGCTATCAAAGGAGATCAAAAACCTAGTTAAAGCATATTCTGCGCTTCTTTTCGAAGTTATCGTTCTCCACTATCTGTATTTGGTATTTTTTACTTTAAAGACTTCATAGAAGCATCAAGTTAATTATGTGCAGCAAAAACATGTGCTAAAATTCTTATTGTGCCTATCCTTCATATCCTCATCTTATGCCTATGCATGCCGTATGCAAGCACTATAATAGAATAGGAACACCTATATATTTTTCTGTGAATTGCTCTCTTTTTATACATTCTACTGGACAATTTTAAAATGCACAAACAGTTCTTCATGAAGATGGGATACAACATTTTTAGCGAAAATAAGATGGAAATATCTTGTATCAAGCACCTTCTTGAGTCATGAAAAATCTCATTGGTTATTGAAAAGAGATTCAAACCATTCTATATTCACGCCAAGTTATTAAGCGTCTCTCACACCCAGCATTTTGGGAGGAGTGTGACAAAAAGAAATCAATAGAAAGGAATCACCAGAAAGAAGTGGAAGAGAGTGGATTAGATTAGTTTTTTCTTTTCCAAAATCCAATTTTGAGCCTTACTCAAGCACTCTTCATCTAACTTCACATATGATTGCCATAAAATGCTATACACTGTCATGACAAAATTGTCTATATAATCTTCATATTTTTCATAGAGAGCTGGAATTGTAAGGAGGATGACAAGGCCTGCAATAAAGACAAGTTAGATAAACAAAATTGAGAATAAATATGCAAACAAATATGCTTCGGCTTCATCTATGCCAATAATCAAGATGCAACTTTAATATTAAGTTTGTAAAATGGAAAGCTTACTAGCGTATCCAAGAGTAACAAAATTAGTTAAGCCACCAATGATGGATATGAGCAACATGGTGATAGCAACTTTAAAAAACATCAACGAATCTTTTCCCAAGGCAATATTCTGAAAAGTGGATAGCAAGGCATTGATATGAGTTCGAGCTAAAGTTGCAACATCATTCATCATTTCTTCCGAAAGTTGTAACTCTGGTAGGGGTGGAGCTGGTCTGTTGCATAGAATTATAGAGAAAGTATTTTCAGCAGAAAGGTAAAAGTAAATGGATGGAATACAAAAGCTCTAATTAACTTATTGATTTCACCTGATGTTTACAGCTATTTGCTTGCACAAATGGCATTTGAAAAACTCTCTCTCGAGTAAGACTATTTTGGGAATAAGATTTTTCCTGATCAATTAATCAAGACATTTTGTTAAGATTTCAGTTTCTTTTTCTCTCTTTCTTTCTTCGTTCGTTTTTTTTTTTTTTTTTTTTTTTTAATGCATAAGGAACTTATGGCACAAGGCTTGTTGCATAATATGACCAAGGATGAACAATGTTGGAAACTTATGCAAAAGAATGAACTTAGACCATCTAATCTGTAATCATTTTATTTACCCAAAAGACAAAGAAAATTTGTAGTCATTTGAGATGACACCAATCTCCTAGATCGTATGCATTAAATTTCAGTCAATAAATCCAATTCAAACGCAGCACTTTTCAACTCAAGATGAAGAAATCAATATCATTTGAAGTACCAAATGATTATAAAAATTTGAGACATTCAATTAGAGATATGTAAAAGGGACTCATTTTTATTTGGTATACTGATATCCATCGTCCTAAATTTGCTTTAAGATCTACAATACATGATGACTACAGGATTACAGCAACTGCAAGAACAACAGTCAAGAATTATGCAACTAGTTTCTGGCCAAAAGAAAAGAAACAAAAGTATGCATCCAAGTTGACACATTGCACAATCAAAGATGTCCCAACATGTCTATGACAAATGGGCAGATCTAATGAATTTACATCACTGGGAAAAATGCATATAAACTTGTCTAATAGCAATTCGTTGATTACCGGTTAAGGAGTGACGCCGATTTCGCCCATAGAAAGAGAATGGTGGTGAGTAAGAGCAAGACGCTCGACACTAGCGACAGCAGTGTGTATCCAGATATTTCAAACACCACCCAAACAGCTAGAGTCACCAACAAAATTCTCATAGTAACATTCTTCTTCCTCCATAGAAGCACATCCGCAACTGTTGCAAAAAGGGAAAACATATTTTTTTTCATAAACTTATTCATGGAAGCAATAATCCAGTGTACTGCAGGCAGACATGAATAAAAGCACAAGAGCTATAGAGTTATAAGTGCTTAACATAAATGACATAATCCATTGTCGATCTAAAACCTGCGAACTTTAGTTGAAGAAATGTAGAACTTTTATCATCTGACATTTTTTATCTTTACTCAAGATCAGAAATTGACACAAGAAACGGCAAAAGAAAAAAAAGGAAAAAGACATACGAAGACCTCCTCCAAGAACGTCATGAATAGTTCTCTGTCGACGGAATAATCGATCAGATGAATCCATTAAGAAATATGGGTCAATGAAGAACAGGCTCTTCTAATGTTTGGTATAGAGAAAGCTGTGAGAATGTCATCATGTCATGCTATGTCCTGGATGAACTTTTTATTTTTTCAAGACAACTTTACTATTCTAACTTCTTTTTTTTTTTTTTTCTTTTTAAAAAAAGTCACAGACAAAATAACTGTTGAAAGGTCGTTTCTAATTATATATGATGACATTTTCCAGCCTAAAAGTGGAATTCACATGCCCACGAATTTTGAAAAAGAACAACACGCACTCATTCACTTATTTTCCTGATTAAAGAATTGCATTAGTAAAATGGAAGCTTATTAGATAGATGTAGGCGACAATGCCACGTGGGTGGGGTCGGTGGTCACACTTTTATTTTCCATTTCTTTTTCTTAAACAGAAATTAAATTAAACTACAGGTGGTATTAACTAATAACGAGAAATTTGGTTCGATTGTTAATGAGAGTTGGGATAACAATGATAAAACCAGAGCTTATTAGATGGAATTACAATGCATGTGCATATTTGGGATAGGTGCGTCTCTTGTTTTCTCTTCTTTCCTTTTTCATTTTTATCCATAACTACACTGGATTGATTGATGTATTAACCCTCAACGAAAATTTTGGTTGACTTCACAAAATGCTAAAATAATATACCTTTTGCCCTTATATTAATTGAAATTTAATTAGTAATGACTAAGAAATGAAATCGTGTAAGTTATGTTATTATAAAAAAAATCTAACAAAAAGCAATTAAAAGGAATATTACATGTAGAGTGAAAAGAACAACATAATATAAAAATAACCGCTTTATTAGCATCTATAACAAAATCAATTTCAATATAATTGGTCGGGTGAAAATGTTGGTGAGGCCGAAAGAAGTTACGAAAGTGAATTTACCGAATTGCATGCACCAATGACTGTGCCTATTTCCATCGTTGGATAAAGTATAACGCATCGATATAAACAACATTGTACCAGTGATTATCCATTCGGCCTGTCTTTCGCAATAACTTTTCAACTGTCCATCATCTCTCATGGTCAGGTAATCGGTTATGTAACAATTCCCATTCATTTTTATAATATCCATTTTCGTAAGATCGAAGCACTTGACTCATAGACAGTTTCATTATTATCGATTGTATCGTTATTAAATATTATTTTTTGATAAAAAAAAAGAAGACAAAAAGAGAATGAAAACCACTTAATGAGAATAAACAATAAAGTAACTTGAAATGTGTTAATATGCCAAATAATTTTAATGAGAAATATACTTGTAAGAAATATATCAAATCCCTTAACAATGAAAAAAAAAATAGTATTAATATATCTAGTGAATCAATTAGTGGTGTAAAAGTATTAATAAAAATTTGATACATAATAATGAAAAAAATATATTTTTTGAAAAAATATCAATTATATTTTCACATATCAATTTTTTATTAGTACTTATACGTTAATTATCGCTTCATGTGATATATTAATAAAAATATGACACATGAGAATAAAAAACATAGATATTTTAAAAAAAATACCAATTATATTTTCACATATCAATTTTTTATT
Source organism: Lumnitzera racemosa (assembly GCA_024138005.1). Classification (NCBI taxonomy): domain Eukaryota; kingdom Viridiplantae; phylum Streptophyta; class Magnoliopsida; order Myrtales; family Combretaceae; genus Lumnitzera; species Lumnitzera racemosa. The sequence goes on along the minus strand of JAMXBC010000002.1, from coordinate 102,055,420 downwards.
AGCACTTATACATCAATTATCGTTCCACGTGATATATTAGTACCAACAAAATCTTTTCTACAATAATAACTATTTTCATGACATGCTTTACTTTTTAAGATATAAATTTAATATGTATTATCTTCTTTTTTCTTTCTTTTTATTTTTTTTCCATAATAATCTGTCCAAGTAACTAAGACAAACTCTCTAAGATCCTAGTATGATTCCATCTCCCTAATTTATTATTACTTTTTTTAAATGTACATAAACTCTTATACCTTATCTTTTCTATAACTCGTTCACTTCATAAAATAAAATGAGAAGGAATAGAATTGGAGTTCTTTAAGAAATTAAATAAAAGTGTAATATATATTATTTTATTTAGTTAAATTTATAAACAATTCAATAATAAATATGTAATATAACATTAATTACTAAATTATTTTCGATCCATTTTTTTTTTCAACTAATTCTAAAATAATAGGTAATTATGGCGATAGACTATGATTGCGACAGTTGCGATGGCGGTGGGAGCGATAGTGTCTATGGCGGCAACGGCAACAACAGTGGTCGATGGCAACCATAGTAGTAGTGGCAACGATGGTTGACAGCAGTAGTGATGGCGACAGGAAGTAGCATGGCAATAACAGCGATGGTGGTAGCGATGGTAGTAATAATAATAGTAGTAATGAGGAATCATAATTCCTTAATTAAATTAAGTAATCCTTATTATTTGATTTTAAATAATGGGGATTTCTACGAAATTATAATTCCATAATAAAAAATTAAGTGAACATTATAATAAAAAATAAAAATAAAATAAAATTTCAATTCCCTTTAAAAATATGCTATAAGAAAAACATCAGTAGCAGTTATTTTGGAACTCTCAGGATGAATTTTGTCGCACCTACTTCTCAAGCTTTACTTACCCTTACCAAGCCCTCGTTAAAAGGGAATTGATGCAGCTATATCGTCCCAAAGTTTGGGATAATGCCTTTCTTACATCCAAACATGGAGCTAAAGCCGCAAAATACTGAACTCATTTAAACTTTTCATTTAACAACCAAAGCTTAACAGCAAAACCTTTTTAACTTTTTTGTTCATCAGAATACATAGGACCCATACATTACATTCTCTCTTTACAAAGCTTGTCTCAGTAATTCTACTTGCAGCATGGCGCTCTTGCCCCTTTCTTGTTGTAGTAGCACCTCATCTTCACCTACAACTTGGGGGCTACAAACAAAGTATCCCATCAACTCCCTTGCAAGCTAAGTGAGTCAAATGGAAAATAACATACAGATCACACATTTATATTAAACTATGTGAGAATTGCAAATGTTTATATTCTGTGCTAATATGTGGCATGCATCAGCATAAGCATCTTATCGAGATCAAATAACTCACGTTACTATTTGATAAATAGTAACATTATTATATTCTTATAGTACGTATGTAATTGTTTATATTCTGTGCTAATATATATATATATATATATATATGTTATAACATTATTATATTCTTATAGTACGTATGTAATTCAGTTAGTAACGTAGAAACTATACACTTAGTAATTTTTATTATGTTTTGCCCAAGTTATTACTTATGATATATCATTCCATTATATCAAAACATAGATTTCATTTTGTAAGATCACATTTTAGTTCCAAAATTGCAGTCGCAAAACAATATTTCCTGTAACGTTATAATTATCTATTTTATTATATAGTTGTCCAGAATTAGTCACATTAATAATGTTAAGCTTGTAAAAACGCAATGGTACGCAATTTAAGTCTAGTTTCCAGTTGAAAATTGAGAAGACATATTTTAGCCCCTATAATAAAAAAGAAAATCACATCATATAATTTTTCAATAACAAGACATATTTAGACATAAATTTCAACGGGAACACAATAAATTTATAAAGCGTATCGATTTATCTTTTAACTTTTAACATGTATATATTATAGCTTAAGTTAGAAAGAATAAATATTTACTGTTTTTAAAATCATATTCTAATGATATTCCAATCAATCACAATCAAACACCTATATAATAGAAATATTAAATAAGTATTGTAATTTGTGTCATGTGCTGAGTTGTGATTGGTGGGTACATTATTGAGATAGCAAACATCAATTCGGCTGAAAATATCACTAGATTATTAAATAAAATTTGCACATGGACAAGTCTAGTAAAAATGGTTCAAAGTATCAGAACATCATAATTCCATATCGAAATAACATCCTCGATCCTGCAAATAACAACCTAATAGTAATTTAAGCCATTTTACATGTAGTTTACATTCCAAGCAGCATAAATTATCAAATAGTTACACGAAAATTGCCATGTACTCAATACATTATGGGGAACCATTTCTGCCGCTCATTACATGCCAACAAACTCATCATCTATTTTCGTTAAATTACGTTTTTAGCCATGAAATTACAGACAATTAGGCAAATAATCACTTTTACTTGTAAGATCCAAATTAAGCACTCCTCGTGTCAATATCAAACTCCAGAAGTCATTTTTTTTTTTTTTTAAAAAAAAAAAGTCGTCACAAGATTATTTTAGTAAGAAGCTTCTTTTTCTTTTCTTTTTTTTTTCAAAAATTAGAAGTTTTTGAGATTATGAATTCAGCAGATTTTAGAGCTTTAATTTTTGAAGATTTCTTTTCACTTGCATAAAATAAAATTAAAATTTATGAGAATTATATAATAAACTTTTGAAGTAGGTGCACTTGGCGGTCTCTTATTTGCTGTTGAGCTTCATCAGTTTAGGGCTTTGCACACTCCTTCGTGTATGATTTCTTCGTTTCCCGTTATTGGTATGGGCTATTGAGATTCAGAAGTCCGATTGAAATTGTTTCATTTCATATATCTGCTTTACTTCTTCATATCTTCCTTCGTCACACAGGATGATTTAGCGAGCGTGACCAAGGCTCCTACTGAAGGAGCATGTATGACATTGCGAGGCATACTTGTACCAGCCACGATTGTCAATAGGTTACGACGAGAAGATGAAGAACTTCCAGAAAGCATTTTACCATCTTCAGTAAGTGGTGTAGGATCAGCCGGTGTTCGATAGCAACGGTAGCTACATATCGTTTTCTTATAGGGCACCTTCATTATCCATAGGTACTTAACTAATCTGATGTCGATGAATATTTTCTGGTGTAATTGTCACATGTCGTGTGTGGGTCTAGGCGTTGCTAAGACAGGGCCACATCAACGCAAAGCAACTTTAGGATGCGCAGCATTACCAACAGTGATATAGCAATGATTCCCAAAAGGAGCTACATAAAACATGTTAAAAGTTTGATTAAGAACCTGAGTATTCTCTCAATTGTTAAAAGAATTAGCATATGCGGCCATAGGCACGATATTATCATTGGTTTCCGAAGGAAATTGCTCCACGATATCAAACTATGTCTCTTATTTGTGCATGCCTCCCTCCTGTCTAGCTTTCTTTTTTGCAGGTGCCATGTTGTTGAGTGCTTATCTCCCCAGGAGAGACACCAAATAGTGTGTGTGCGTGTTGTTGGGGGTGGAGTAGTTGTACACGTGTGCAAGTTGCATAATGGCTGACTTTAAGAATTCTTGATCTAGTGTCACTTAGAGGGATGTTGTTTGAGAGACGCATAGAGGAGGAATGGGCTATCTCAATGGTTAGAGGAGGCACGTGACAGCTCTTAAGCGTTCTTAATCGTTCTTTATGAAGTGATTCCCTCAAATTAATGATTTTTCTTCGAATGTTGCAAGTGAAAAGGAGTAGACCTCTATTAATAGATTTCAAGGCTTGATATTGGTCATTAGATGACTCCAAAGATCAACGGATGGGATGATTCACTGATGACATCCATTGGATTGTTTTTTATAATCAACAAACGACATGAAGCCTCCTTTTTTCCTTCATAGTGGACTTTAATTGTAAAGGGCTCGATCAGGTATAATAGTTTATAAAACGAACCTCCAAACCTACATTTATCAATAGGCTTTCCATGCCTAAAGTCTTGTATATAAGCCTATGAAGAAAGCTTTTTAAGCATGCAAGCGAACGAAGAAAGATCGAAAGGAGTCGAGCTGGTCAAGAGATCCTTATTCCAATATTACTAAAGTAGATCTCACTAAAATATTTCTCAATAGTTAAGAGTTGACTTCTTAGCCGACTTCTGAGCCATACCGATAGACCAAGAAACCTATCCATGAGATAAAATTAGGCTAAAGACGCAATTACTAAAATGTCCTTTGTAGCTATAAACCACCATCCAACCTAACCCAACTTGAATCGATCAATGGGGAAGGACCATGAAAGCGACCTCAGTTAGATTCCATTTTCAGTAGTTGGTGATATGGGTTCATGTGTTCGTGCTAACGTGAGTTTTGTGGTGGTCTAAAGCATAAGTTAATGGTAGTCCAAGCATGGGGTCACGATGGCCTAATCATGTGCTCTTGGTGGTCTGAATGTGCACTTGCGGTGGAGTGTGATTTTCTATTTGGGTTTGCTAGAAATGGTTGCCTGTAATGGCTGAGTAAATGGTTGTTATTATGTGAGAAGGCTAGGAGTAAAAGAGTCATTAATGGCAAGTATGACTATACGTAGAAGGACACACATACATTTATACATACAGATATGTGTGTTTATAAAGGGATGCAGAAATTGAACATGATGTAAATCTCCTCATATAATATTTTTCAGGGAAATAGGGTCAACGCCTTTATATTTTTGAGGAAGAGCAGCAAGCTAGCACTCAGCCAGAACTAATCTGGAGCACAAGATCTTTACTTAAACCCTATATATAAAATAAAGGATGAAGTTAAGCATATAAATTCTAAATCTGGATAAAAATTTCACACTTGTTAGAGTAGACATGTAGCCAGAAATCTAGGAAGTATGTTGACATTATCCGTCTTCAAGAAATTAATTGTCGAGATTCGTTTGAATTTATAAGTAGATAAATCGAGATGTAAGGAAATGAAAGAGAGATAATTGATTTATCAAGATGAATCCAATTAAATCTCCTCCTGCAAACTTATGTGATTGGATTTATAAAGGTATTTAAGTTAAAACATTTGAGATATCAGGTTTTTTTTTTTTTTTTTTTTTTTTTTTTTTTTGAGTGTGGGAGGGAAGTATTGAGTATTGTTCTTGTAATGTTTAGCTTAAGTTGCATTACCTTTGTGCAATTCGAAAAACCCAAAAAAAAAAAAAAAAAAAAAGTAATTTATTGTTTTGAATTCATAAGATGGTTTATTCCGATCAAATTCAAAGGTTGGGGAGCTCTAAATTCCTTTAGTGACCTAAGTTAATTCTTTGAGGCATATTATAGACATGCTTTATGTAGGACACTTAAAGGAAGGGTATACTGTCAAGATATGGAATTAGCTTGAGATTCGGATCGTATAAGCTTAAGTGATAGCATTGAAAGCAGCCATGGAAGTCATAATGAAGGAGATGAAGCGTATTATATGGGAAAAGTGAAAATGAACCAAAAGTACAACAACAAAATACAAGTTCTAGTTTATATATTACAAATCTGATCTATAACTAACTCTTAACAATTGGACCAATAGAGCAACAATAAATGGACAAATAAATAAGTGACAACTAGCAACACACTAAACTAACACCCCTCCCTCGAGGTGGTGCCAATCGGAGACCCAACTTAGAAAAAAAATCTTTAATCTTGCTAGTAGGGACAATCTTTGTGAAAAGATCACCTAACTGTTAAGAGGAAGGAACAAATGAAGAGCACAAGAAGCCACGAGCAACGTAGTTTCATAGAAAATGTATATCTACTGCTATATGCTTAGTCCGACTATGATAACATGGATTAGCAATTATTTGGATTGCAGATTTGTTATCACAATGTAACATAATCGGCAGAACAACATCAACATAAAGGTCTTGCAAAATGTAACTTATCCAAAGAAGCTCTTTGGTGGCAGCACTTATACTCCAATACTCAACCTCCATACTTGAAGTGCTTATTAATCGGAATCATCCCCCAGGACCAATCATATGCAAAAGCTTTACAACGTAATGTAAAAGTTTTGTTAAACAAATGAGATGACAATTTAGTGGAATTGCAGAATGGAACATTGTGGAAATTTTCTAAAATTTCTCTAGTAGTTCATCATAGAAATTCTTGTATATTATGCGGATGACAGTCAAATTGTGAATGTAGCAGGGAATAAAATAATGCAAGGAAGGGCGACTGCTTGCTCCGAATACAGAGCCAACCTTTACCAAATGCAGCAAGTTAAATTTGGAATTTTAAACGTAGAAATCTAAGAACACAATTGAGAATATGCTATGCCTTCTTCTTTTTTTTTTTTTTTTTTTTGTATTCTTATATTTTCTACTTTTCTTTTTTTTCATAATATTTCTAAATTCTAAATACAAATTAATTACAAAAGATTAATTCTAAACAATATTTACTATATAACAGCATTGTACAATTTCTTTTTTTTTTCCTGCTATATCTTTTGGTGATTAAGCTAACATAAAAATTCCTGCAGAATTTCCCAACATTACAATCAATTGACCTTAGCAATAAAGGACCAAATTTTCCCATCAAGACCGTTATAATGAGATCCTAGGTAGGATGAAATGGCCGGCTAACCCTAATTTGCTAACAAAGGGATTATTATAGCAAAGCATCTATCTATAAGTCTTTGGCCCAAGAAAGGTTATATCTGTCAAACATGCCCCAGTTGAATCAGGAATTCAGTAAAACAAAACTTTCTTATGTGCCAAAAATGCTAAATAAAATATAAAAAATGGACTTAAAATTAAAGTCTCTTATAAAGGCTTATTATCCTCCCAATATTGGGTAGTCTTAGGCATGGAAAACCTTTTGGTTTCCCAGAAAGATAATGTCAAATGCTACAATTGGAAAAGGCATTGCATCTATAATCTATCCCTCCAAAGAAGTATTCACCAAATAGCTTTTATCATCACCTAAAAGGCTAAATCATATGGCACATTTCTTGTGTTTTCCACTTGAATCTATCTATACACAATGAAGTCATGCATCTGGAAGAAGATTGTGTTGCTACAGATACAAGCTTTCAAGTGCAGCTATATGGCTAATCAAATAAGGAAAAAAAGGGGCCCTGTCACCTAAAATTTGGAAGCTTTGTCCCCCAGAGTTCCTCCAATGCATCCTTTGAACAGATTTGTATTCACCTTTTATGGTACAACAAAAGAATTTGGCAAATGTGCTGTATACTTAATGATCAACCGGTGAAGCAAATCCTCAGGAGAAATCAGAACTGAGGTTTGCTTAGAACTTTACAGTACAATACTCTGTCGGAACTTCTTTCTTGAGCACCTGCGATTGAAGCAAAAGGAGTGTAGGCAAACATTTCAATTAGCACGAAAAGAAGGATAATCTAATAACTCCTCGTAGTAATCCAATAACTCCTCATATGGTATCTCCCTTCAAAGTATTCCTTTTATAAACCCATACAATAATTAGAATCATCTGACTCGTAACTGCTTGTATCATTCACTTCATTGAAAGGCTCATTCTATTTTCTAAATTACCAGAAATCAAACGGATGAAATCAATTAAGGTGCAAAACCAGAAATCGGCAACTTCATTGGATATTACCCTATTTTATAGCATGTATTAACCTCTTAAATATAAATGAGCCCATCAACAAGCTCTGAAAAGGAGAATAGATAATAACAAGACTTTCAAAAATGAAAACTCCATGACTCATCAAAATGCAACACACGGACTAACCTTAAATAAGAGACATAGTTATCGATTTCACTCTTCTTGTCAGCATCAAAGAAAAACCATTTATCATCAGATGCTACTGAATCCCGGTTTCCAATTTCTATTCAAAAAAAAAAAGAAGAAGAAGAAGAAGGTAAAAGTGTCACAACTCAAGTATTACCTGTCCATTTCATCATAAAATAGGAAGCAGAGAACTAAAACCAACCTTGAAGCAGAATGTCCGGTTCATCTGTATGAGTTTTCAATTTCCAAAATACATGACCGTCAGCATCCACTATCACAGGTTCCGTCCTAATGACATCAGGTATCTGCCGCTCTATGTAGTCCATAGAAATAGGCATGTAGCATCATCAGAATTTATAATCTGAGAAAATAACTTGCATACATAAAACCCTAAGTAGAAATTGAAAATAAGAACTCGATGGACTAATTTTCTGTGATTTAATACTCAAATCGCTGCTCAATCATCAATAACACACAGATATGTTTGTCCAGCACAATTTCCAGAGACCAGGCAGTTTTAAGGATTGAGTGCTAGTAATCGACAAAGAGTTATCCAACTCAACATCAAAACCTCTTTTATTAACATAGAAAAGAAATAGAAACCTCCTGACTTTTCTATCCTTTCAAAAGAACCTCAAAGAAAACCATACTAGTTTGGCAGTATCAAGATGGTATTACCATAAAGTGTATGCACAGAGGAGCAGCCATCATTCCAACTATCCCATATAAACACAAAACAGCTATGCGCACACATATACAGAAAGACAATACTTAATGCTTGATGAGAGGACTATATTTTAGGCAAAAGGTACAGAAATATCAAATTTTACTGATGAAAATAATGACAATAAATTAGAGGGAAAAAAAATCTACCTAACATATTTTGAGGGAAAACTACACTCTACAAATACCCTAAGAATTTGCATTCCTACACCTTTTATATGAAGTTCCCAAAGGGGTTGCCTGCATCTTGCTGTTACATTTCTGTGATATTTCCAGCCATCAGCATACAGCAACATCACATATGAGTCCAACATATCTTATATCCGAAGGGCAAACATCAACAACTAGTCTCTTCATCCTTAACAATATATAATCCAGACAAAATAGCCATATGTCAATGAATATCAGAGTTTCAAATCTGACAAAAATCAGTGTTCATGCAATCCTACTCAAATAGCTGTTCCATGATCAAAAAAGAACGGTTATGTTTGTCTGCCATAACAATACACCACACACCCACACAACTACATACATACATGCATACATACATACACACATACATATATATAATATATGCATGTAATGAGGCATTTGTGCAACCAGTCCAGATATGGTGCAAAATCCTGTTTCAACCATATAATGCATTTGGAATGCTACTTTGCTGAAACAAAAGAATAGGAGGATATAATTCCTTAACTCCAAACCTTCAATCCTCTTTAAAATATAATGAAGATAGCAGATGAATATGAAACCTCTATAAGGTGTATCTTGCATGGTAACAGAAAGGGAATGGAATACCCTTAACTTTTCAAAAAGCATTCAGAATTGGAACATACTCTCAGACAATTTGCTTGTCATCTCAAGTATCTCTGCCTGAGTCTGAGATATTTCATCTTTCACCTGGGAAGCAATGCTTTCTTGCTCAGAAAAAGAATCAGGAGCTCCAACTTCTGCACTAACAACATTACCATTCTCATCCTGCAATTTTTGCCTCAACAGTTTTTCCTGCATAATCCAGGGTCATTTGCAAGATGAATATGCATTTAAAAATGTTGAAAATCTCAACATGTGAATTTGGAATCTTGCTACATTTTTGTTACCTTATCTCTTGCTGCCTGAAGATTTTCCCTGGCCTCCTTGACCATCTCTATGGACTTATTATTCTGTTTATCTATATAACTCCTAAAATATCTGAAACAAAATTTTTGAAGAGCAAAATATTAGAGAACGAAAAGAAAAATAAAAACAACATAATGTCAACAATTAACAATTGCCAGTCCTCACTCGGTATTTAGAGCTTCATCACAAAGAAAATTGAGGATTCTGATCTTTTTCGAGAAGTCTAACTCATAGTAGCTATCAACAGCTTCATCAATAAAATCTGGAGATATTTCTTTCAATTCACACTTGGATTGAGAAACATATCTCCCCACAGCTTTCAACCATGAATGTTTGCCATCTGTTGGGTAAGGAGAACTCCTACATGAAAAAGCAAAACAAAAATCATATGCCTGTTATATACACATACAAAGAACAAATTCTGGTATCTCCTGAGGATATACTTGTCTCCCAGATCCTTTTGTATCAAAGACAACAACTGAAGTTGAAACTGTACTGCCAAAGAAACCCTTCCAGGACGCTTGCTTCTCCCATGAAGTAATTCTCCAATTATATATTTAGCATATCCTTTTGGAAAATCAAGAAGCTGACAGAAATTGAGCTATTAGATATGGCTAGAAAAGCATTACGATAAGGAATCGTAGCTTCAGACCAAATTTTAGGCTAAAGTATTTTGATATAACCAGGGAAGATTATCAGGGTAACAAGACAATAAGAAGTTGATACAGAAAAAAGTAAAGGGCAACCAAAATAAATAAATAAAAACCTTGAATCACCTTGTCAAATGCAGCGCAGAAGTCAAAAAATTGCAAAGTATCTCCAATAGCCTCTGCAGGTATATCAATACCAGCAACAGTCGTCAAGGCAGTGGCTTCTGGTATGGGAATCTTAGGCTCCAGTAATGCCTCATCCATTCGGCTAAATTTTGATGCCCCACCCTCATGATGTCTTTCCTTGTCTTTTCGTTTCTTTGATTTTCTTTTCTTGACAGATTCAGGGCCAAATTCTCCTACACCATGTGGTTTCTCAATTTCACCATTGCTAGAATTACCTCCACCTTCTGTAATGATGCCATTATTATTCAAAGAATCTTCAAGCATTTTTCCATTGGATATTTCTCCTAATGCATCGTGATGTATTTTCTCAGGATCCATCTGCTCGCCATTGGATTTCAAAGTCTAGAAATGCAATTAGTATCAGAATTGCCATCATAATTAATTTTTTATTCCCAATTTGCAACCAGCCTACAACAGCCTTCTAGCAGTGATAATCAAGTAAATCTTCAATAAAGGCATCAAGCATGCCTCTTTATGTCCTATCATTTCACACACACACACACACAAAAAAAAAAAAAAAGAGCCAATAATGCACACCTCAATGGAAGTAGAAGAGTCATTAGACTGGTCCCTCTCTTGTACAGTGTTCCCACGATCTAACAATTCAGGAGGTCTATGAAGCAGCATCTCAGACACAGAGGAAAACCCATGTTTTTTCGCCTCCAAGAAACCAGTCGGCTTTTGGCCTCTCCTCTTCCTAAGAACACATTTTCATACCATCAATTATCCCCAAAACCGCCACCAAAGACGAGAAAAACAAAATAGTCATGACCATAACAGAACAAGCTTACATGCAAGTGCTGCAATTACAGATGCCTCTGCATTTGGGACATTTCCAATCATCTAATGCTGCCGTTTCTGCAGCATCCTCCCCATATCTGTGTCACAACAATGAGCAGAAGAATCAAAATCCAAAGGAAAAATATGAAACTTTTATGATTCTGTTCCCTTTAAGAGAAAATTTTCCCCTTCTTTAACCATGATTTCACCTTTGGTTTTCATCCGCATTTCAAACATGAGTATCACATATATGGTACATGGTAGTAAATCCTCCTTTTTCTTTAATGGTTGAGAGCAGCAGCTATTATTTTTGGCCAATAACAGGATGACCTCTAAGTGTGAAGGGGTTATTACCCATTGTACATATTGCTTTCATTGTTATAGCCTATAGGCATAGGTAATTACACATGTAAATTTACATTACCCTTCTACAAAAGGAACTAGAAATGGATAGTATCCAACTGTGTGCAAAACAGTGGAAAGAATAAAACATGGAAAACAAAGTTAAAGGGACAAGACATGGTTTGGCCAAGATCCTTAATTATCTGTTCCATATAAAGTATATACAAGCAGCAAACGATAATATTCATTAGTCAATTTATAGGAGCAGGGTTTGCAAAGACATCAGATATTTCGTTCCTTCCATACAAGGTTATATACAAGCAGCAAAAGCTTTTATTCACCAGTCTACTTATATGAGAGGGATGTTGGTCAAGGCGTTTGACATCTCTTTCCTTCCATACAATGTATATACAAGGCGCATATTCACTAGTCTACTTATGGGGAGGATTGTTGGCCAAGATGCTTGATGATTGTTCCCTCCATACAAAGCACATACACACGGCAAAAGATGTCATCACTAGTGTACTCCTAGTGACAGGGTGATTGGCCAAGACATCTGATGTTTCATTCCCTTCCATAAAAAGTATATATATACAAGCCACAAAACCACTATTTCCCTTTCAGGGTTTGGAACCCCTGACAGGCCAGCTATTGTAAAATTCCAACCAATGAATGATGATGGACAATGAACTTCTCCAGCAATCTAATTTTCAAGTAATATTAGCTCAGTGACTCGCTAGAAGTTCAAGTGTCATAAATATTGCGAAGATAACTGGCATTTTTTTGGAGACCCTTCAATGAACTTTTTATTTGGCCAATGATGCATTATACAGTAATGCGGATAGGGGAAGTCCATTCTTTAATGATGATATACGTAAGTTCAATAACTAAAATTAAGACTTAAATGAACGGATTATGGAATTGAAATTAGGTCAGTCTTAAAACATCATCTAAAGCAACTTGAACTAACCTTTTCAAGAGGCACCTATGACAGAAATTTATGAAGCACCGTTTGTCACCCTTCACATTTTTGCAGGAAGCAACAGGATCGGAAGCCTTGTGACGACACTTTAACATTAAAACATAAAAGAAAATTTTTAGAAAAGGTTAAATGATCAGCGTGAAAGCAGCAAGAAAACCCTAATTCTCTCCAGATAACAACATATACGAGTGATCCCCAGAAACAACAAGGCGGTAGTAACATCGTAAAACAACTCCAAAAAAACTCCACTGCAAGTTCACAGATCAAGCGACAGCAAACAAATAAATTCAAAAGAAAAAGAAATAAAAAACACGAAAGAGAGAGAGAGAAAGAAATGAAAGAGAATTTACTTGGTGGCAATACTTGATATCGGTAGGAGGAGCAGGAGCTTGAAGTTTTGGACTACTTTCCTTATCACCGCCATCATTGGAGATCTCCTTCTCCCTCTCTATAATTTTCTCGTCTTCCATCAAGGATAGAGAGAGAAGAGGAGAGAAGAGAGAGAAGGGGAGCTGTGAATCTAAGACGAGAATCTCGCTGAATCTTAGGACTGGAACCGAAGCCGCCTGCCGTGTTTTTTTTTGAGTTCGTGTCTGTCGGAGTCTGAGTTGCGTAAAAAGATATGTAAAAGAACACGCACACACAAAAAACAAAAGCACGGATGTTTAGGCAATATATATTAATGATTACAACTCATAGAAGTTTGTCGAAATTTGGAATCAGATTTTATTTTTCCCTTCTTCCCATGAAAAAACCAGAGGCGGGAATTCGAAAATTATTTTTTACGGATTTTCTTTCCTTTTATTTCATGAATAGTGGGACACCGGAAATGGAACGGAGCTGTTGTTCGAGCTTGGGGGGTCAACAGACACATGTCTCGTTTGGATACGAGGGCTTGATCTAGGTTATGTTGAAAGCATGTCCGGTTTTGCGGTTCGTAAATTCTCAATAGTTTATCTTTATTTTTTATTTCTAAATCCTGTTGGTGCATACTGTCGCAGTTAAGGGATTAGGGAGTAGCATATTCCTTTGTATTTTGTATTTTCCAAACATTGAGGATTACATGTTTCATGTTATTATTTCGTTTATTGTTGAAATAGTGAAAAACAAAAACGACAAAAGTGTCTGGACATGCTAACTCTCATTTGATACGTGCTTGTAGAGATATTATAATCAGTTGCAATAGATTGCTTTCGAACGCTATTAGCAATGCAACTAATAATGAATTAATGGATTCACAAATGCTGAATGGTTATTTGGGGATGCAATGTCGCAATTTTTTTTTTTCTTTTTCTTTTTCCTTCAAAATTCCTTTCATTTATTCATATCGTATATATAGTAACTTTGCAAGAGTTTTATACTTTAAAGAAATTAGTATAAACCATGAAAGTGTATATGTAGTGGTTTTTGTTCATAATCAGAATACATGGATGATTTCCATTAACAAAAGGATAATGGTGACGGTTATTATACCTAATTTGTTTAGATGGATATTTATATTGTATGGAATTTGCATAGTTGAATTAGTGCAAGCCACTTGAGTGAGTGAAACATATACATCAACTGTACCGAAGCCTATTCATTGTAAGGACGGAAAGGGGAGTACAAGATTATCAAAATAAGCTTTAAGCTTAGGATGTTGGCTAGTCTAGTCTGCTAACACTTTTGTTTGATTTGTGCTTACAAAGATATTATAATTGGTTACAGTAGATTTGCTTTCTAATACTATTATCAAGGTGCTAATAATGAAGTCAATAGATTAACAAATGCAGAAAGGCTAATGTACGAATGTGGTGCTACATACTTTTCTTTCTTTCTTTCTTTATGGGCTTTTCCTTTTCTTTCTTTATTTTTTCTTCCCTTTGGTTTCTTTGAATTTAATTCATTCGCTCAAATCATATATATAATGGCTTTTCAACAGCTTTGTACAACAAAGAAACTACCATAAGTAATGATAATGTATATGTTGTGGTTTTTGTTCATAATCAAAATTATATGGATGACTCTCATTAACGAAAGGAAAAGATTGATAATTATCACACTTAGTTTTTTTATATAGACATTTATATTGAATGAGACATGTGTCGTTAAATTAATGTAAGCGATTTAATTTAATGAAACATGTACGTTAAAAGCGCAGTAATTTATTCATTGTAAGTAAGGAAGGGAAGTGTAAGATTATCAACATAAGCTTTAGGCTTAGGATACTTGGGTAATCTAATCTATTAACACTTTCACTTTAGTTGTGCTTACTGAAATATTATGATTTGTTGCAATAGATTTGCTTTCCAATATTGCTATCGAGGTACTAATAATGAAGTCAATAGATTAGCAAATGTAGAAAGGTTAATGGAGGAATGAGGTGCCACATACTTTTCTTTCTTTCTTTCTTTTTTTTTTTTCTTTGTTGGTCCCTTTGAATTCAATTCATATCTTGCGTATAATGGTTTTTCAAGACTTTTGTACTATAAGGAAACTAATGTAAGTAATGATAATGTGCACGTGGTTTTCGTTCATAATCAAAATACATGACTCTCATTAACGAAAGAAAAAGAATAATAGTTATCACACTTAGTTTCTTTATATATACATTTATATTGTGTGAGATTTATATCGTTAAATTAATTTAAGCCATTTAATTGAATGAAACATATACGTCAAATGTACAGTAGCCTATTTGTTGTAAGTAAGGAAAGAGACATGTGAGATTATAAAAATAAGCCTTTGGATTTGGATGTTGGATGGTCTAATTTGTTAACACTTTACTTAAGTTACAATACTGATGCAATGACTTAATTAAGTTAAGTTATTTTACATATTATTGAAAGCATGAAAAAAAAAAAAAGAGAGGAGTATTTAACAAGGCTAACCATCATTTGATTTATGCTTAAGAGATATTGCAATTGGTTGCACTAGATTTGCTTTCCAATACTGCTAATGAGGTGCTAACAGTGAAGTTAATAGATTAGTAAATGCAGAAAGATTAATGGAGGATGCAGTGTTGTATATTTTTCTTTCTTTCCCCTTTTTTTTATTGAATTTCATTCATTTACACAAATCATGCCTATAATGACTTTACAAGAGCTTTGTACAATAAGGGAACTAGTGTAAATCATAGTAACATATGTGTTATGGTTTTTGTTCATAGTCAAAATATACGGATGATTCTCATTAAGAAAAGGAAAAGGAAAATGATGATAGTTATCATACCTAGTTTGTTATTATACTATTTGAAATTTGCATGTTAAAATAATGCAAGCCATTTAAGTGAATGAAACATGCGTGTCAACAACACAAAGGCTTATTTACTATAAGTAAGGAAAGAGGAGTGTAGAATGATCAAAATAAGCATTGGGATTTTGATGTTGAGTAGTTTAATTTGTTAATACTTTAGTTAAGCTACAATAGTGATGTAATGGCTTAATTAGGTTAAACTATTTTACATATTATTAAAATTATGAAAAAATAAAAATAAGAGTGTTTAATCATGCTAACTCTCAATTGATTTGTAGCTACAAAGATATTATGACTAATTACAATAAATTAGCTTTCTGACATTGCTAACGAGGTACTAACAAAGAATCCAATAGATTTATAAGCACGAGAGGTTAATGAAGAATGCACTCTTGCAATTTCTTTTTTTTTATTTAATTTATTTGATAAAAAGTCGTGAATATAATGACTTTAGAAGAATTGCATACGATAAAAAATTATTGTAAATTGTGATAATGTAGTGTTATAGTTTTTGTTCGCCATTTGAATCTATAGATGATACCCATTAGCAAAAGGAAAATGGTGACAATTATCATACCCAGTTACTCTTGATAGACATTATATTGTATGTACTATTTATGAAACTTATGCCATTAAGTTAATGCAAGCCATTTAAGTAAATGAAACATCGTATGTTAATTGCACAAGAGTCTATTCATAGTAAGAAGGAAAAAGAAAGTGAAAGTGCCTTGTAATTTGGGTGTTAAGTAGTTTAATTTATTGTTTCTTTGATTAGGTTACAAGAATAATATTATCACTTAATCAGGTTGTCTTTATTTTTCTTCCTAATTCTTTTACTATTGGTCCTTACTACGTTAGTCATAGAATTCAAGAGTAGCATATTATCTTGCGTTTTATATTTTTAGATATAGAATATATATGTTTCATGTTATTTGATATATTACTGAAATTATGAAAAGCAAGAATAAAAATTTCCATCAAAGGCTATTCTCATTTAATTTGCGCTTATATAGATATCTTTATTGGTTGTCATAGATTTTTCCTTCTAAATATTACTAACAAGAGTTCGACAATAAAGTGGATAGAATAGTAAATGTAGAAAGGTTGACATAAGAAGTACTCCAATCTTTATTTTGTTTCATCTTTTTAGTTATATTCATTTATTTGAATCATATAAATAATGATTCTAATAGTTTTGTACAACAAAGAAGTTAATATAAACCCTAGATAATGTATATTTCATGGTTTTATTTATAATAAATAATATATATACATGTGTATATACATATTTGTAAGCGTATGTGCATGTGTTTATTTATGGTGCATGTACATGTATATATATGTGGATACTTGTGAGCTTATTGTGTATATATATGTATTTATATGGTTCCTATTAACAAAGGAAAATATTGATAGTAGTTACAATAAATTTAGTTAAACTGACATTATCTATATGAATGTATTGTTAATAAAAATTATTCATCATTTAATCAATGCTAGTCTTTTAGTTAAATAAATTGTGTTGATAGTAGACAAGCCTGTTTACCATAAGCAAGGAAAAGAAAGTATAGTTTTATTAAAATAAGTCTGTAAATTTGAATTTCAGATAGGTTAGTTTTTAATTTTTTGGTTTAGGTACAGTAGTTAATTAATTGGTTTATAAGATTACTTTTAAGTTTTTCCTAGTTCTTTTATTTGTAGTGCATTGCTTTAGTTAAAGGACTCGAGAGTAATATATTATTTTGCATTTTATATCTTCAGGCATTGAATACATTTTGTTATTTTGTATCTTGTTAAAGTTACAAGAAAAAAAAATGAATAAAGATATCTGAACATACCTACTCCCATTCAATTTGTACTCATAGAGATTTTTTTGATGAGTTAAAATAGATTTGCCTTCCAACATTACTAATGAGGTTATTAATGAGAGGATAAGACAACAAATACAAAAAGATTGATGAAGGAGGTGCTCCAACTCTATTTTTTTATGACTTTTAGTTCCATTATTTTTGTCCAAATCATATATATAATGACTTTTTAAGAGTTTTATAATAGCAACTAAACCTTGGATAATGTATATTTCTTGGTTTTTGTTTATAATCAGAACATAAAAAAGATTGTTATTAATAAAAAAAATAGCGATAGTCATCATAGCAAGTTTGTTTCGTATATTTTTATTTATATTAAACAAATTGCCCATGAAAGTGTTCGTCGTATTAATAGTTGATAATGTGATTACTATTTTCCATAAACAAGGAAAGGGGTATTATATTATTGTTAAGATAAGCCTCAAGATCCAAGTATTAGGTGTTTTAGTTTGTTAATAATTTATTTAATTACAAAAATTATATAGGATCTTCTACAAAGATATATTAACATACCTTGTATATGGAATTCTTAAGCTTAACAATCAAATTTATCATTCATCTTCACAATCCTCTATTTCCTTTTCATTAAATTGTCTTCTTAAGTTTTTTGTACTATAAAAAAAAAATTAAAAAGTTCGTTGATGACAACAACAATTTCATCCTTTAATGATTGCCATACTACATTTATTACACCAATAAACATAATACTGATTTTTATAACTTATGAATTGATTAATGAACCTATATGAAGTAGATCCTTTTTACTTACTTTTATCAATTTATAGTCATTTAAGTTCCATCACCAAAATTATTGGAAAACTTTAGTTAATTCAAGTATTTCAACTATATAGTACAAGTTATGATGTATCATAGTATAGATTTTATGATTCATAATATCTTCTATAGAGGAAAATTGAAATTATAATTTTCATGGCTAAATAGCATTAGAATTTGTCGGTTACAATGTTAGGGAATAATAAACATTTATATTATATGCATTATTTAAGAAACTTATGTTGTTAAGTTAATGCAAGCCCCTTAAGTAAACGAAACATATATGTTAATAGTATGGAATCTACTCATGGTAAGCAAGAAAAGGAGAGCAAAGTTTTATCAAAATAAGTTTTGGGATTTGAATATTGGTAAGTTTAATTTGATGTTTCTTTGATTAAGTTATAAGAATGATATTATTGCTTAATTAAGTTATCTTTATTTTTTTTCTTAATTCTTTTACTATTAGTGCTTATACTTTATTCATGAAATTCAAGAGTAACATATTATCTAGCATTTTATATTTTTGCACGTAGAATAAAGATAACTATATGTTTCAGTTTATTTGATATATTATTGAAACTGCGAAAAGTAAGCATAAAAATTTCTATTCAAAGCTACTCTCATTTAGTTTGTGCTTGAATAGATATTTTTATTGGTTGCAATAGTTTTTTTTTTTTTCTCAGTATTGCCAATAAGATTCCCACACTAAAGTGGATAGAATAACAAAAGCAAAAAGGTTCATATAAGAAGTGCTCCAATCTTTGTTTCTTTTTATCTTTTTAGTTATATACATTTGTTTGAATCATGTAAAATAATGTTTATTTCATGGTTTTTATTTATAATAAACAACATACATATATATTTGCAAACTTATGTGCGTATGTTTATGTTTTTATGTATGATGTACGTGTACGTATATACATGTGTATGCTTATAAGCTCATGCATATGTGGATATGTATATTTATGGTTCCCACTAATAAAGGAAAATGATGATAGTCATTACATTAAGCTTTGTTATATTGACATTTATTTATATGGATGTACTATCAATGAAAATTATTGATTAATTAATTAATGATAGCTTTTTAGCTGAATAAATTAAGTATGTCGATAGTAGAAAAGCTTATTCACTATAAGGAAGGAAAAAAGAGTATATGTTTATTAAAATAAGCCTTTGAATTTGGATGCTAAGTAGTTTAGTTTTCAATACTCTAGTTAAGGTTCAATAGTTAATTAATTGGTTTATAGGGTTATTTTTATATTTTTCCTAATTCTTTAGCTATTGGTGCATATTGCTTTAGTTTAAGGACTTAAGAGTAGCATATTGTTTTGCATTTTATATCTTCAAGCATTCAATACATATTTTGTGCTATGTTATATATTGTTAAAATTATGAAAAAAATAAGAATAAAAATTTCTAAGCATACCTATTATCATACAAGTACATTTGTACTAGTAGATCTTTTTTATGAGTTAAGATATATGTGTTTTCCAACGTTACTAAGAAAAGATTATTAATGAGAGGATAAAATGATAAATACAAAAAGATCAATGGAGGAAGTGCTTCGACTCTATCTTTTATGACTTTTAATTCCTTTTATTTTCTGTTTAAATCATATATATAATGACTTCTCAGGAGTTTTATAGCAACAACTATAAACCCTGGCTGATATATATTTCGTGGTTTTTGTTTATAATCATAACATAGAGAAGATTGTTATTGATGAAAAAAATGATGATAGTTATCACAACAAGTTTGTTTCGTATATTTTTGTTTATATTAAATGTATTGCCTATGAAGGTGTTTGTCATTTAATTAACAACTGTGACTCAAGGAAATGAATTATTAGTAGTTGGCAATGTAATTACCATTTACCATAAACAAGGAAAGGGCTATTATAATGTCGTTAAAATAAGCTTCAAGATCTTAGTATTAGGTATTTTAGTTTGTTAATAATTTATTTAATTACAACAATTATGTATGATTTTCCACAACCATAGATTAACATATCATGTATACGAAACTCTTAAGCTTAACAATCAATTTTATTATTCATTTTCAAATCCTCTCTCTCTCTTCTTCATTAGTTCATCTTCTTAAGTCTTTTTTATGTTAAAAAAATGTTCTAAAAAGTTAGTTGGTGGCAACAACAATTTCACCCTTTAATGATTACCTACAACGTCTTAGAATATGAAATGCTACAATTTACCACATATCATTAACCTTTACTAACACATTAAGCCTCAAAAACAACTTGCTAACTTTTTTACATAAATATCAACCATCAAAATCTGATAATAACTCCAATAAATTTTCATGATACTCTTAATATCCATAATCTACACAAAATTTCATTAAAAGATCGACCTTTAAACAACCTTATTTAATGTAAAATAATAACAATTTCTCATTTGATAAATCTATTGTAAGGAAACTAAATTACAACATCCAAGAATCTTTCACTCTCTATAGCTAGCTAGTATCAATAATTCACATACTCTAATAAGAGAAGTCTCAGGTAACTTCTCATAACTCAAAATACAACAAAAATAAACAACTAAGCTTGAAAACATTTTTAGCTAATTTTACACTTCTACTCAGCCTATACGAAGGCCGTTTCCATCCTCATAAAAATATTCATGATGATCGACTACTTTACCTTAATAATCAAGTCATCATACTAAACTCATGATTATTATAACCTGTACTTACAACTAAAAATTCTAAGACAGGATGAGCCAAAGCATAATATTAAATATGTCAAGCACATATGAATGAATATACAATTCTAACCACACACATACGAATACAAATACAAAATACAATAATACATCAATCATCCATTTAATTATCTTTATTTTAGCCTGTTAAGTGACATAGGAGTACTCATAATCATAGCAAACATATAATATTGTATCATATAGTATTCGTGTTGGATCATCCCCAATACTTCAAGAACTAAGGAACAATCTAAATTTACTCAGGTTATTTCCAAGCAAGACTCCAATTAAGATACCCTCGTATAAGGATCATTGTGGTACCAACCCAAAGTCTTGTCCTCCCAATCCCTTAAGCCAAGCTAAGCATACACAATACTCGTTCATTTGAAGTCCATTAATTATTTAATCCGGTTATATCATTATCCTAATAACATAACCAACAAGCATGCATCTTGTATCTAATTTTGTTGACTCACTAAAAATTGACATAAAATGACACCATCTTCTACTCTTGATGGATTGCTTGGATTTGGATACGGTCGTCTCACAACCTATTTACGTAAAAATAAAACACTTTTCTTAGTCCATAGACTTATATAAAACTACTCTTAAACTTAACTACTTAGCCCTTACCCACTTGCACCCGTGTCACTTAAGAAAACTAGGATAACTAAGAGGATAAGTTGGTTTATAATGTGTTTTAGGTGAAGAATCACGTATAGAAAAATTTTGAAAATGATTTAGGACATAAAAACATGCCCAGAAAACAATGAAAACCTGAAAGAAACATCACTATACAAAATAGTGTACATGGGGTCCAGATGCAATGATCGAAGGGGTATAGAAATGCCCCTGCCTTTCAAACACTACAAGGGATGGCATCCAGACGCTGGTTGCAATCTACAAAATTTTATAGATTGTAATGACATTTCATTCCCCAGCAACAACACTACCTTCCTACCCTCCCTAAAATGAAAACCCATTAATGACATACTTTTATGCCACTCCAAACAACCCTTAAACAAACTTCCACAACTAAAACTCAGATCAAATTATCTCAACAATTCTAAAAAATAAAATTGCTTTTTTTAATAAATAAACCTTACCTTTAGAGATGCGTAAGCCCTACTTCCACCATCCAAGATCTGCTGTAGGAATCCTTAGAAGTCTCCTTAAATTCGTTTTTCTTACTGCCCTAGCTAAAAAAACAAATTTTCAATATAATTCTATTGAAATTCTTTGATAAAAAGGCACTTTAATCACTTACCTTGACTCTCCTTAAACCGATCTCACTAAAACTTGAAGTTTTCCCTTCCTTACTTCAAGATTGCATGAAACCTTTAGCTATGTAGATGCATGTGAAGAAAAGGGAGTGAAAAAGGGTTTTAGTGAATGTATACCAACCTTATATACTTAGGTTTTGTGGACAACTCCTGTACTCAAAATGCTCGCTTGTTGTTTACAAACACCAACCAAGTCCATGGCTTAAAATATAATACAAATAAACATAATATAGATTTTTTTTAATTAAAAAATGATCGAAGAATTTTCAATATAAAGTAGATCCTTTTTACTCACTTTTATCGATTGATGGTAATGCAAGTGCCATCATAAAAATTATTGGTAAACTTTAGTCAATTCAAGTGTATCAGCCATGGAGTACAAGTCATGATATATCGTAGTGCAGATTTCATGATCTGTGATTTCTTCCATATAGGGAAACTAAAATTTTGATTTGCATGGCTAAACAGTAATAGAATTTATCGATTGCAGCAACGACTATATTATAGTAATAATAGACATTTATACTGTATGCATTTTCCATGAAACTAATACTATTAAGTTAGTGTAAGCCACTTAAGTAAATAAAACATGTATGTTAATAGCATAAAAGCCTATTCATAATAAGCAGGAAAAGGAGAGTGTGGGGTTATCAAAATAAGCCTTAAGATTTAGGTGTTAGGTAATCTAATCTGTTGTTTCTTTTGTTAGGTAATAAGAGTAATATTATTGCTTAATTAGGTTATATTTATTTTCTTTTCTAATTCTTTTACTGTTGGTGCTTATTACTTTAATCATGGAATTAAGAGTATCATATTATCTTATACTTTGTATTTATGGGAATAGAATGTGTCACACCCCAAAAAGGTGAAGTTGTAACGGTCTCGCTGTATGAGCCATCTTAAGATAGAAATTATCCTTATAGCTGCTATCCGAGACCTAGTTTACATCGGGCCTACTCAACTTTACCCCTTTGAAGCGTCAAATTCGATACCTATTTGATATAAACTTGTGGAATAATCTTTTAAAATAATTTGTTAAAAATAAATTTGTAATTTGATTTTATAAAAAAGTAATCGTAAATCTCACAAGTACCGGTTATTTCACATACAAACAAAAATATTGAAAACTACTAAACCTGTTGAGGAGTCATGTGTAGTTTTCCTTAAAAGATAAAAAGTTAATACTAAGGGAAATAACCAGCCATTTCTTGTTGCTCCATCCCAATTTACTAGTGTTTTGGTGCTAGGTAGGTACTTGTAATCGAATTGAAACCTGTAAAACAAACTATAGGGGAATGAGCAATAATTTGCTCAGTAAGTGAGGCGAAGACAGAAGTATGCAATCAGAAGTAAGCAATGTTTTCAACCAAGTTAGTTAGATGCAATACATGTACAAGAAAATGCCATCGCACGATGTTATCTAATCCGTCATGAGATAAAAAAAATTGCACCCGCTCTAATCTGGGTTGAGGAGATTGACATTATACACTCACAGATCAAAACAAAATCGAGGCTGGTGCAATGGAGAATACCTTCCTCCCGTGACGAACTTTGAATCACGACCCCCAACCTTGTGGCAACTTCCTTTCCTGTCACTTAATTTGACTAAGGGTGGGGAAAGGACCGTCTCAACTATCCTTATCGAAGGGAGTCATATTTGGCCAAAGAATTCTAGTCGTTACCCCTAGTGGGCTGTGATATATATCAAATTAGATGTCAAGCTAAGTTTGAATTAGATCATTTTTTTAGGGCAATCAATTAAGCTCAAACAATTCAAGTATAATAATATTCATAAAACAACCATATCATAGAACTCAGTTCCCATCACTACAAATCGAAACCCAACCACAAATACTACATATACAAAAACAACTGTCACGCCTCAAAGTAGTAAAGTCTTAACAGTTCCATTATGCAAATTCTAAAATAGAAACTGACCATACAATCATTACCTTAGACCCGATTTACACAAAGTGCTAACGACCAACCCGCTTTGAAGTAAACAATTCATAATTTAAATATGATATCTACTTATGAAATTAAGAAAAATATATACTTATATTAAAATAATCTAAGTATATTTACAAGATTTAACTACTTAATCATAATCTACTTGAGCAATTCGTAATCTAATACTAAAAGCCTTAAATATAAACCTAAACTTGAGAGTGTATCCAGTCTTTAGTTTATATTCTCATTCTCGAGGATCCCATAGTTGCTAGCTACGAGGTAATTGTAAGCCGCTTCTTATTTAGCACTTGCAACAAATGTTATAAGGATATGAGCAATCACAACTCAATAAGTTGGGGTGGAGACTTAAACCATACAACAAACACAAACAGAGTTATCAATTAAATCATTAGGTGCAATGCATGTTCAAATATATGCCATCGCACGACATTATCCAGTTCATCATGAGATTAAAGAAATTGTATTCGCTCTAATCCGAGTTGAAGAGTTTTCGTTAATGCAACAACTCACAACCAAACCTAGGCTTGTGCAATGGAGACACCGCTCCTTCCGTTACTACCTTCAAACCATTAACTTTACCCCTATTATGATCTCCTTTCATGTCACTTAGTTCGACTAAGGATGTAGAAAAGACTAATTACGCTATCCTACGCTATCCAGCGCTATCCCTTTCGAAGTGGTCAGTATTTGGCCGGAGAATCCTAATGTTCCCCTAATATGTTGCTATGCATGTCTAGTTTGTGATTATATGTCATATATTTGATTAGATTCAATTTAGGGTAATAAATCGTTTCATACAAATACAAGTCAGACAACATATCGACATCATAATTAGTAGCTCATAACAAGCACATGCATATAACCAACTATCTAACAAGTACAATTCAAGCCTCCAAGTACTACAAATTAGTACTCCAAAATACAGTAATGTATTAATCTCAACTTATTTAGTAAACTTAGTCACTCACTTAACCAACCATAAGTCAACTCGTCTTCGTATGTCTTATAATATATAATATAAATGAGTTTTTAGTATTTATATCTTGAAGATATGTATATGTGTATATGCTCTAGGTTATGATTTAACATAATTCTTCCCATATATATAATAGTTATTATTAATTCATCCTAGGTTAGTTTAGGGTTTGGTTTCTAAATCTAATTCTGATTTAAGTTTCAAAGCGGTTCTATTTAAGGATATTATACGTAAAGCCTAAAAGTGCAATCCGAACACAAATGTGAAATTCATTACATTAGGCTTGAGTATTATAATTATCACTTTTAGTTCTAAATCAGTATTCTATTTTAACCAGTACACTTAAATCATTATTAGTGTATCAAACTTATTTCCGATATGAGAAAATTTTATATTTTTCATATAATTACCTAAATTTAAGTCTTTTATTAGATTATATATATATTCCTATTATTAGTATAATATCAATTCTTATTATAACATTTTTTATTTATTATATTTTCAATTTTTGCATATTATGTATTATTACCTATTATATACATCATATACATATAATATTTCTATCACTCCAGATATCTTCTCCCAACATCTCAAAATATCTAAATTCATCTCAAATCAAATTTTATAACTAATTACCCTAATTTACAAAATTAACTTAAAATATACCATTTTACCTATTACATATTTACTACATAATACTCTAATAATTACATATAACACTCTAAATACTACAATTAGCATACTCCATAAGATTTCAACATCCTAGAACATATAATTATGTACTAAATCACTAATTAACCATTTAATTACTTAATTAACCCAAAATTACCTATTTTATGCATCATTTTAAGGCCTAAAAATTTTGAAATTGCATTTTTGAAAAAGGGCTTTATAACACTGCACTATAATCCTTAAGTAGTCTATACAAAAATTTTGGGATAAAAAATATACTCTTAAGGTAATTTATTTCTAAACCAAAACATACTCAATTTTGTATGATTTCTTAAGCATCATATATCACGGGATATATTTTTATGAAAATAATATTTTTCCTAAAAACTACATATAAATATATTGTAGAATACCAAATTTTATAATTTTCTAAGTATATTTAATATTTTTAACAAAATATGTAAAATCGGGGGGAAAATTGGACTTACCGGAAATGGGAGTGCCAGCCACCAAGGCCTTGTCGTCTACCCTAGGCATTGTCATCACCATGTAGTGGTGATGGCTGTCCATTCCCAAGTATTCGTTTGGTTAGGGATCTCCTCTGAAACCTTAACTACATAGATTTTTGCTAATTTTTTAAAAATCCTAATTTTCTCTTAAATTTTTTACCCTCTCAATTTTCTATAATTCTAAACATCCCAAATGCAGTTTTGTAAAATTTTAGGTGTTTATAAAGGCCTCAAAGATTTTTTGTGTATTAAATTAATATGACATTTACCTTATCTCTTCTTTTTTTCATTTTCTATTTATTTCAATTTAATTGATTGCTTTTGTTTCTTCAATTCCACATTGCCATGCCCCACTTCTAGACATTTCCTTATTTTTCTATAATTTTCTTTATTTTTCCTTAATTATTATTGCATTTTCTTTAATTATTTAACATTGTTTTAGCTTATTTTGTGTATTTTAAGTAATTACATGTATTTATACCTATATATAAATACATATACGGTATAAATAAATATTTCTAAATATTATTTAAGTTTTTTCTATGATTTTAGTGTATATATAATTTATTTTTAACAATTTGTTAGTTATCGGAATACATTTTACACATTTTCAATAAATAACAAATAATATACTTATAATTTGAAATTTTATATTTTTTTATTTTATTACTTATTTTTTTAAATTCAAACTTATGGAATCACTTTTACTAACATTTCTAGTTTTATTTTGTAATTTAGTCTCGATTGGATCATTTATTCGATCACCCTAAATTTTACGAACCGAGCTCTGAAAACCTGATTGTGGGTCTTACAACAACTAATTACAATTACAATTACAAGCCAATACATATCAAAATACTCATATATTCTGAAATAATATCCCAAAATGCTTTAAAGTATCGATTCCACTTACCTGTTAGATACTCACTACGGAAAACTCGGGTTGTTAATAATCTGATTACCGGGTAATTTTATATACATAAAACCTCAATTTAGTTTTTGTAATAGTTACGAAACATTAAGGTCTTATTTAAAACGATTATATATATAATAATAAATTATCACTACAATATATAGTTTTATTATATATATATCGAGTTAAGTTATTAATTATTAATAATATACATAATTTATACTATTACGTATTATATATTGTTTTGATTGCATCAAAGCGTACTTTTAATTGGTTAAATTACATTTCAATTCCGGTAGGGCTATCTTAATATATATATTCTAGTAATATTATAAAGTTATAGGTTATATTACCTAAAATTGTCTATTTTTAATAAAGTTAATGTTGTTGGGTTTGTATGACTTAACGACATGTGTTATGGGTTTTATTTTTAGAAGTGACTTTTTACGGGTAGTTCGAGCTTTTAATATAGTTATAGGTATCTATATAAATATTATCGTATTATATTTAATCTATGTTATTAAACTACATTTTACTTGATTTGTCATTAGACTACTATAATATAAGTATTATCTAGCCTAATACATATATAATGTATCCCGATCGGTAAAATATCATTAATTATATTAAAAATATATTTTTTATCTAATCTGATCAATACACCCATACATAGTTTTTATTCAACTATTTATTACATTTTAACATATTATTACTAAAAATACGTCTCAATTTGCAATTTAAGTCATTTTATTACGTAAATTTGTAATAAATAACTCGGGTCACCAAATAATTTCTTTAAAATTTATATAGGCTCCTAAAAATATGGGGAACTTAGCCAGTACTTGGTTTCAACTTTTCGATCTATCGCTTATATATTCGTATTTACAATTTTAGTCTTGAATTATCCTAAATTGCCTAATCATAATCCTTTTTGCACTAATTTATTTTCAACCTATCCCAACATTATTATTATTCATTAAAAATCAGTACATGTCCATTTCTTTATTTAATATTATAATTTCCTATTTATTTCACAATTTCAGCCTATTTTTGAGCTATTTTTAGGTCGAAAAATATAATAAATATTTAAAATATTTAAATAAAAAATCAGGCTGCATACTAATTACATATATATCATAAACATCTTGCACAAAAATTTTTAGTTAGAAACTATATCATTTAGTACATTTATTTTGAATTTCAAATTTCAAGTGAATAATAAATTTATTAAGTACATTTGTTAAGTAAGTACATTAAATATTCCTAATTTTGTTAAAATAAATTTGCGAAATGAAAGTACGTCTAAAATGACCTATAAATTAATTTTTCATATTTTGTTTAATTAATTTAATAAATTTTCAAAAATAGAGAAAAATAGGGCAAAAGCTCAAAACTTGAATTCATCGGACCTTTAATCACCATTGGTTGGAGAGGTGTTGTTGGTCGGCCTAGTTAGTGGTGGCTCTGCTATGTGACGACAGGTCTCCACGTCAGGTCATTTGATGGTCAGGAAATTGCTTTAGCTTAATCTTTGCCCTGTTTTTAGGGAATTTTTTTCTAAAATATTTTTATTTCCTAAATTTTTCTCTCCAATTTTATTTAGGTATTTTAGGTTCTAAAGTTTTTAATGTATGTGCTGGTATTGCTTTTATACTAGTTTAGGTAGCTTTTAGATTTTTTTTTTAATTTCCATAATTATCCTACTATTTTGTATAGCATAAGGTGTCTAATTGTAGTCTTTTGCCCTTTTGATTCATCACTTTTGTCCACACAAGGATGCAATGCAGTTTTTCAGCATTTTCCAAGTCGGTTGGTTAAATTTTAGATAAGTTTAGGTTGATTTTTAATGAATTTATTGATATTTTATATAAATTACATTTGTATTTAGTACATTTCTTAGTATACGTGTATATATCTTATGTATATATATCACGTGTAGCATATAACTATACTTGTATAATTATGTTTGTAAGATATCTTTTATTGTTAAGGTATATATCTTATTTATTTTTTATGAGTTTAACATATATTATATGTAATTACGTAATTTCATGTTAATTTGTGAGTATAATTATTATTTATACCAGGTATACTCATAAAAATACATGTATACTCATGTAGTAAATTATACTATATTATCTCATTTTATAACTTAATTAACTTATCTTTAAGTTTTCGTCGTATTCCGAACTTAATTTTAGGAATTTTGAATAATTTGGTACTATATTAAATAATTATAGTTTTAGGGGTAAAATTGAATTTTTACTCACTATTTCCAAAATCTAACTTACTGTCTTATTTCGACTAATTTTTCTATCAAAGTTTGGGCTTAATTAGATAAATTTTCTCGAATGCTCTAAATTTAGATATGATTACCTTAAATAGGATTTTAGGGTCTCATATAAAGTTAATTCTTATTATCTAGATTATATTCTTGATATTTTATTATATTTTTTACTTATAAGCATATGAGGATCTCTCAATTAGGATTATCATGTTTTTCGTAAATTTCTAACCTACTTGATTTACTTTCCTAAATATCCTAGATCCATTGTCGATCCTAATTGTATAAGGATAAGGCTTTATCCTAACACTCAAATGTTCATATATTTATTATTGATTTATGGGATATTACAGAATGAATGTGCTTTATGTTATTTGATATGTTGTTGAAATTGTGAAAAGTAGGAATAAAAATTTCTATTCAAAGCTACTCTTATTTAGTTCATGCTTGCATAAATATTTTTATTGGTTGTGATGGATTTTTTTTTTCCTCGATATTGCTAGCAAGAGTCCGATAATGAAGTAGATAGAATGGTGAATGTAGAAATACGGATAAAGAAAGTGCTCCAATAATGACTCTAGAGTTTTGTGTTCGAATCGTTTATTTATTTATGAAAGTGCTCCAATAATGTCTGATAATGAAGTAGATAAAATTGTTTTGTGCTCCAAAATCTAACTCACTATATGATTTTTTTTTAAATCTTTTTAGCTATATTTATGTGTTTAAATTGTTTAATTAATGGCTCTAGGAGTTTTGTACAACAAAGTAATTAGTGTAAACTAGGGACTCATACATGATTAGAAAGGAGGTGCGACTGTCATTAATACAAATTTATATATGCTATGTATTACGTTACTAATAATACAATACATATAAAATATGTGCTATATATGCAACAATAATTCATATTATCAATTATATAACCTAAGCATTATATATTATGAATTATGTATGCGATATATTATTTGTAGAGCTTTATCTATAATTTATTACATAGATGAAATAATATATAATATAATTGATATATATATATGGTATTTTATATAAGTTAGATGAAATTTGTTTACATAAACTACAAACTTATCATTTAGCGTTTTTAATAATTTATGTGTGCCTCTATGAAATAATACATGAATTTCACACAAAGCTATACAAAGAAAAACTTTCATAAAGGAAAGAAGATAAAGGAAAGGACAACACAATATAATGAAAGGTATATCAATATTGCAAAGTATATATATATATATATATATATATTTTATTTATATATACATTATTATATGATGAAAAAAGAGTTATAAACGAAAAAGGAAATAACATGTTATGTGTAATAATGGTTTCAAACCTTATTGCAGAAGAGAGCACTAATGTTAATATCTATTTCATGCAATGATGAAGGTAAAATATGGTATTTGAATGTGAAAAAACTTATGATATTTAGTGATTCTGGATACTGAAAACTAAAAAGATTTTTTTTGTGATTTAATATTTTGATTTTTGAATGCTATATATTATTTATAATATACATATATATATATATATATATACAAAGAGAGAGAGTGAGAGAGAGAATTCACAAAAAAGTTTTTTTTTCCCTTCAAATTAGGTAGATTATTAATATCTTTAAAATAAAATGTAATCATATTAATTTAAAATTTCGAAGATTTGAATAAGTTCATATGTAAAAGAGTTTTTATTTTTATTCATAAATATTAAATTTACATACTAAAAACTAAGTTATTTTATATTTTCAAATCTTAACAAGATATTTATTTTCTTAAATGTTGTTAAAGTATTATATTTTAAGATGGATATAGAGAGGGAAGCATCTATGGATTATAAATTTTATAAGGAAAAAAAATTGCAACTGGCATTAATATGGTTAATTGTTAAACTCCACCTACCAATATAGAAATATCCCATTTGAATTTTAATTTAACCTCCATTTCAATATGGCAATGGAATAATGATGATAAAGTTTCAATTAAATGTATCGTAAATGTGACATTAACGATGATTGAATTCTAATTCCCTGTAATAAAGAGTTAAATTTAGACGAAAAGGATTTCTTAGTATAGGGGGCTATCAGTCTTGTTGGTGGGCTATGGGCCTATGCCATATTTTTTATTGCAACATAACACAGTTTGTGAAGATGATTTCTTAGGTTAGGGGGCTAGAGCCCCTATAGGTGCTCCCTTGGAGCTCGTTCCTAGTGTAAACCTTACATAATGTATATTTAATGGTTTCTATCTGTAATAAACAACATATATGTGTATATAGATTTGCAAGTGTATGTATGTGTGTTTTTATGTACATGTATGGTGCATGTACATGTATACATGTATATTTGCAAGCATATGCTTGACTAATTCCACCTTTGTCTTTCTACTTGTTGGGTTATTGTTATAACTTTATGTAATGTTGTAAATTATTAAAGTTCTATGATATCTCGGATATTGCTTCTCAATCTAGTAAGAAATCTGGATACTTTTCAAGTTGATAGTTCATCTACTTCACATCAAATCATAAGTATTTGAAACTCCTAAATATATATTCATCAATAATTTAGCCTCTCAACTTTTGAAGTTGACGAAAAGTATCTTGCAAATAAGTATCCAGTATGAATCTGTTTCTAAATATTCTCTTCATCTCAGGCCAAGTATTAACTTCCTTATATCCGTCTCGTCTCCTTGTAATTTGGAAGTTCTTACACCAAATCGCGACATAATCTGAGAACTTTATAACAGCAGTCTTCACCTTCTTATGATCCTCATATTGTTAATAATAAAAAATACGTTCAGCCTTCTCCTCCCGATTCAAATAGTCATCTACAATCCTAAAACCATCAAAGCTTAGAATTTGAAACTTCACATGGTTAGCAGCTTAGGCCACCCATGCTTGCTCATCTTCCTCATTATACTCTTCTTTGCCTTCATCATCCACATCACTTAGGTCAATCCTTCTTCATATTTGTCCTCTTACTCCTCCACCTCAAGCTTATCGAGCTAGGATTTGTTTTCTTACAGGTTAAGCAGCTTGGAGAGTATTATGTACGATCTCAATAGGTCAAAAGGCCGATGCACGCACAACCATAGTAAGGTTGGTCATAAGGTTAGCCATTTCATCAATTCGTTCATTTGTACTTCTAGGAGTGCCCTATGGTTGTTGTCTATGGTGGACAACAATACTATTGTCATCTTTAATACTAGCATTGACACTAAGATAAATCATTCTTCTCCAATAAAACTCAATAACAAACTTAGAATTTGAGAAACAATATACATTATTCCTCTAAGCTAAATGATACACATGTTCTTCTACACAAATATCCAACTAATCTGTGAATACAACAACTACTCCAATGAACAATAACCTAACTAAAGCTTACTCTATTTTTGTATATTTGAAATAGGGAAAAACAAAGTATGCAACCAAAGTAAACTACGCTACCTCCTACTTACTCAAACACATGCAGTTATCTTCTAAGCAACTGCAACACACAACCATAATAAACATTACTCACAAGGAAGCTCAAATATGACTTACTCAAATGAACCTCCCCTTTAATACCAAGATGATACACCGCGTTGAGAGTTGAAAAAGGCAACGGTATTGGGTTGGGTCCAAGCTTTCAAAAAGCTTGAAAACAAAGATAGGAAAATATGCGAATAACAATGAAAGTAAACAAGTAAAACCATAAGCAATTCTAAGAATGTAACACACCAAAGAAACTCTACAGACTTATAACTCAACTCAATATGACGTATGAGTTGGTCTAATAAGGCTATTCGCCATTTAGTTTTACTTAAGGGTTAAGATAAGAATAAAAAGAGAGAAGCAAAGACACTTAGCTTACAAAAGGGGAAGTGTATTCAATATCTAATAAATGATGTTGCAGTTACCTTCATACTGGGTATTTATACCCAAAACATTAAGATAATAACTATAAATAGAAATGATTAAAAAAGGTAAATTCCTAAAGAAGTAATGTACAAAAAACAAAAAAGGGTATAAAGAGAAAATTAAGAAAAATGTTTGTCTTGTATGGAAGATTCTATTATATGATTGCTTGGATACGTGGCTCTCTATGGATAGATGACTTTTTGGCAGAAAAAGATAAACTGTACGATTAAGTTGGTGACTACTAAGTCAACGTATCGAGCAGATTAGGGGGTCCTTCCGAGAAGTAGTGGCTACAGATGTATACTAGGGTTCTCAGTACCAATTTGCTGAGCTGGAGATCATTACGGTTATGGTTGAGTAGATGTGTAAGGGGTCAGACTATCAGAGCAGTTCATATTCAAGTTGGCTATATAGTTTGTTGGGTGGATCGAACTATCATCTGATTACATCCCTACTTGTCAATTGGAGACTATTGATAGGTACAAGAGGGTTCAGCTCAGATAGGGCATCAGGTCGGCAGACTGCAGCAGCTAGGATTCATCGGCTGTAGTGTGAAATGAGAGAACCCGCCTTGCTATGCTTTCTAGTCTTTAGGCTTAGGCTTAGGTCAGAGGTTCGGCGATTTGATTCCTATCAGCTATTATGGGTGCCGCCACTACCTTCCTGCCCCAAACCCATCCCTAGTGTAAACCCCAAATAATGTATATTTAATGGTTTTTATTTGTAATAAACAATATATATTGTGTGTATGTGTGTGTGTGTATATATATATATATATATATATATATATGCAAGCGTATTTGTATGTGTTTGTGTGTATATGTATGGTGCATGTGCATATATATACATATGTATGCTTGTGAGCTCGTGTGTATATGTATGTGTATATATATGTATGTATATGGTTCCTACTAACAAAGGAAAATGCTAATAGTCATTACACTAAGTTTGTTTAGATTGATATTTATTTATATGAATGTATTGTCAATGATAATCATTCATCGTTTAATTAACTCTAGCCTTTTAGCTAAATAAATTGTGTATGTCAATAGTAGAAAAACCTATTCACCATAAGCAAGAAAAAGAGAGTATGAATTTATTAAAATAAGCCTTTGAATTTTGATGCCGAGTAGTTTAGTTTTTAATACTCTAGTTAAGGTTCAATAGTTAATTAATTGGTTTATAAGGTTACCTTTATCTTCTTCCTAATTCTTTTGTTGTTGGTGCATATTACTTTAGTTGAAGGACTCAAGAGTAGCGTACCATTTTTGCATTTTATATCTTCAGGCATTGAATACATATTTCATGTTATTTAGTATATTGTTAAAATTATAAAAAAAATGAGAATAAAAATGTCTAAGCATACTTGCTCTCATTCAATTTGTACTTATAGAGATTTTTTTTATGAGTTAAAATGAATCTGCCTTCCAATATTACTAACGAGAAGTTATTAAATATAAAAAGATTAATAGAGGAAGTGCTCCAATTCTATTTTTTATGATTTTTATTTTCATTCCTTTTGTTCAAATCATGTATATAATGGTATTTTAGGAGTTTTATAGCAACAACTATAAACCTTGAATGATGTATGTTGTGTTGTTTTTGTTTATAATCAGAACATAGAGAAGATTCTTATTGATAAAAGAAAATGGTGATAGTCATCATAGCAAGTTTGTTTCATATATTTTTATTAATATTGGATGTGTTGCCCATGAAGGTGTTTGTCATTTGGTTAATGATTGCCACTTAAGGAAATGAATTATCAATAGTTGTTGATGTGATTACTATTCACCATAAACGAGGAAAGGGTTACTATAGTATCGTTAAAATAAGCCTCAAGATCCAAGCATTAGGTATTTTAGTTTGTTAATAGTTTATTTAATTATAATAATTATGTAAGATTTTCTATAACGATAGATTAACACACTTGCATTAATTTGTCTTCTCAAGTCTTTTACACGATCAAAAAATTTCTAGAAAGTTCTTGATGGCAACAACAATTTCACCTTTGATGATTATTATACCGATAAACATGATATGGATTTTTGTAACTTTAGATTTGATCAAAGAACTTTCAATATGGAGTTGATCCTTTTTATTCACTTTTATTTATTGATAGTGATATTAGTTCCATCACCATAATTATAGAGAAACTTTTGTCAATACAAGTATTTCAGCCATGAGAACAAGTCATGATGTATCCTAGTGTAGATTTCATGATCCATAATGTCTTCCATAGAAGGAAACTCAAATTTTGATTTGCATAGCTAGACAACACTAGAATTCATCAATTACAATGTTAGTTATGCTGTAGTAATAATAAAGTTAGGTCAGTTGATACTTATTCTCTAAATTGACTAGCATTTAACAAAAGATGTTTTAGGTTGATCTCATAATTTACATATGGAAAGTGGTACATGTAGAAAGCGTGATGTAAATCACTTGAAGATTTTAGGGAAATTACATCAAAAAATTATGTTTAACAACTTCGTAAAAAGTTATGATCGTTATATTCTAATGGTATAAATACTAGTCTTCCAAAGTTGTTTAATTTGGTTCAATTACTTGTTGCTCAAAGTTGCATTGTGTGTAGCAATTGGTAAGGGAAAACCACTTCTTAAAAGGTATAAATGAGTCTTTTCTTTGACAAATAATTATTGGATGAAGTAAATAATATGGTAATAAGAGGTCTCTAAGGAGTTATTGAAATTTTGCAATTGATACAAATCAAGCATCAATGGTTGACGTAAATCTTGATTAAGAAGTTAAGATTCGAAATTTAATGTTATTATTGTAGAAAGAGATGGCATTTACAAGAGAAATGTTATCGTCTTATTGGATTTGTTGTGAGCTCTAAGTTACAGTAAAGGGAAAGAAGAATCCAGAATAAGTTCTAATGAAAATCCAAACAAGTTTCCTAAGAAATCATCTACAAGGGATTGATTCTATTGAACGTAGTGCAAAATTTGTAAAGAACAAATTGCCACATGGAACCAAAAAAATAAAAGGAAAGAAAGAAAAACAAGCAGAGTCTTTACCTATTTCGGTCTCAATTCAACAATTTATTATGCTTCTTAATTGATAAAATACACAAGATTATACAATTAAGAAAATTATGGATCTATGACTAAATATCATATTATAATAAGGGCATCTTAGTAATTTAACAAGCTAAGCCGATTATGGAATGTGATGTGGATTTCACTTTAAGAATCAAATATGCGAAGAGTTTACTTCCTTTCCATTCGCGATAATATTACTATAATTTGAATTTTTTTTTTTTCCATAACTCCCTCCTCCTCCTCCCAAATCTCTTCCATAAAATTAATTGAATGTATAGAGAGAAATTGAGATCAATCCATGTGATGTAAGCATATCTAAAAGGCTTAGCTAGAGATAGTTAAGGAGCTATTTCTTGATCTATTTGTTAAGAAATTCGTCGGATAGTGGTTTTGAGATACTTAATGTTGATTTGAGGAATTATACAAAAGAATTAAAAAAAAAAAAAAAATAGACGATAGAATGATGATTAAGCTGTTGTATAACAATGGAGCCAATAAGTCTTCTTCATTTAATTCACTCGAATTTGATAAAACTAATGGAGTGTAAACTTGATCCAAGGTTCTTGATTTTTCAAATTCTATGAAAAAGAGAATCTATAGTGCCAAGTGGTATAGGTTGTGATTTAATTTGTCATTTATGAATCTATAATTTAATTATGATTATTAATTAAGAAAATTGATTAAAGATCATACTCGAATAAAGGAGGTTATTAAGCCAAAGTGATTTCTTTTTTAAATCGATTCAGTCAACCAAAGTAGTTGTTTCTTAACCAATAATTGCATAGTTAAAAGAGTGAAACCATAGTTCGTCCAATGGGAATTCAAACAAGTTTTCTACTAAATCATGTACGATGCAATGGTTCCGTACAAGATGAAAAAGAAAAACATATATAGGACAAACTAACACGAGATAAAAGGAGTGGAAACAATTCCTCACCTATCCAAGTCTCGACTTCAACAATTGATGGCCCTTCTTAATCTATCGAATATGCAATTTGACTGCTAATGTACAACTAGGGAGGACATTGATCAATAACTAAATATCGTATCAAATTATAAGTATCTTAATAATTCCACATGCTAGGCTAGTTTTACAAAGTGACATAAGATTCCTTATTCAAAAACCAAAACTTGATTCCTTATTCAATCTATTTGATAATGGATTTCATCCTAAGCTTTTTAAGAAAAATGTTTCGAAGAGATTTATTTTGATGGGTTTGAAATAAAGATTATCAAACTGAATTATTTATTATTACAGTCTCTCTCTTAATAGAGGCTCGTGCAAAATAGAAAGTTGTTTCTTATGCCTAGGCTATGAGAAGCCCGATAAAGGATTAATTACATTAAGAGCCGTAAAAGAAATGCATGTAACCGGCTTTTTATGAATCATATTACCACGTTACTATATGTTTCAAGTGTCGACAAAAGAAATAAGATGCAAGCTTGCAGAATCAGGTAGAACAAGTTAGAAAACCTGACGCTTTATCAACCAAGTACATTTGGTAATATGCTTGCGTAAGAGATAAAAGTGATCTTATTTTGATTGCTTAAAGTTAGAATTCTTCATTTTAGTTATCTATGCTATTATTTTTCTTAAAGGGTGTTCTATGAGAAAATAAAGTTTTTGGAATATAGAAAATCTTACCATGGCTAGTTAATGCTTCAGTGGGTTCAACTATGATCTAAAAAAAAGTTTTTATACTATTTTCTACTGATGAAGATATCGTCGCGAACATTATCTATAAATATTTCTTAAGTAGCGTTTAGTTGTATAATTTTTATGGTATTGAACTAGATAAAAAATCTTATTCGATCTTTGTTGTATAAATTTGTTTAGTGACCGAAGAAAATCTAAATTGATGGACTGAACAAAATATTTAAATTTTATTTTATTTGAACCACGATATAAAAGTGAAATTCACTAAACAAAAACAAAAAAATTTTGTATTTTCAAAAATTTCCTTCAATGATATAATATTAAGTTAATGAATATTTTTTATTAACTATTACAAAAGAATATTTATTTTATAGTATAAATAATTTATTTTTTAATACCAATTTTTTGTCAAGTATTATGCAAACCAAATATGATACAATGAACTTGTATTATTCTATCTTCCTTATATTTATCATGTCTAGTCTTTATAATTAAACGCTACCATATAGAGAATTGCTTGAACTAAAAGAAAGTTGAGGTGTTCCTTATTAAACTTAGAAAGAAAAAACTATCAATGGTTCCACTAGTTTCTATAAGAGATTGCTTCTATGTTATCCTCTAAATCTGTTTTTTTTTTTTTTTTCCATCGAACTTGTTTATCAAAGAAGAAAATCTTCAAAATAAAAGAAATTTCCATTAACATTTTCTTTTTTAGTCATTGGTCATAAAAACGAAATTTCCAAAGTTAATGGAGAATCAATTTTCATTGTTGGGGTATACATGGATTCTTTTATGTTTAGATGAGCTCAATCTCTACAAATTGAAGACCAAGTCGAAGGAGAAAAGGGTGCATGCGTTTGAGAAGTTGCCAGCGAATTTTGATTGTGAGATTTTTATACTTTTTGAGATATTACTAGCAAAGGCTGTCAGGAAATTTTCGAATATCTGCATTGTATTGTTCTTTTCAAGTCATGCGTCTGGTGTTGAGTGAGAGATTCTTCT
Source organism: Lumnitzera racemosa (assembly GCA_024138005.1). Classification (NCBI taxonomy): domain Eukaryota; kingdom Viridiplantae; phylum Streptophyta; class Magnoliopsida; order Myrtales; family Combretaceae; genus Lumnitzera; species Lumnitzera racemosa. Next base: position 102,016,075 of record JAMXBC010000002.1, on the reverse strand, counting down.
CGTGGTGAGATTTCTATTGCGGCTAAATATTTAGATTCGGATAACGTTTAATTATAAAGATTGAATTGAATAAAAAAAAATTGGATAAGATGAATATAAGGATGATTGAATAGTATAAGTTTATTGTATCATATTAGGTTTGCATGATACTGAACATAAAATTTATATTAAAAAATTAATTATTTATATTATAAAATAAATAATTTTTTATAATATTTAATAAAAATAATATCATAAACTTAATATTATAACATGAGGGGATATTTTTGAAAATATAAAATATTTTTTATTTTTATCTAATAAATTTTATTTTTGTACTGTGTTTTAGATAGGATAAAATTTAAACATTTTGTTTAGTCCATCAACCTAGTTTTTATTTAGTCATTAAGTAAATTTAAAAACTAAATATGGTATAAAATTTTGTATTCGATCTATTACCATGAAAATTGTGTAACCAAATACTATTTCATAGTACTAATTTAGGAAGAAAAGAAGTTCTACAAGAAGTAATTAGTGTATAGGTTAGAGAAAAGTTAGGAAAAACACGAAAGAGTGGTCGAGGACATCGTAAGTTTTTGCATAGTACTTTAAGAGTTGTTTTAATTACAAAGCTTACTAGTACTTAAAGTTGAAAAGATAGGAGGAATTCTTAGTGATTAAGCCACTAGTGCTCTATGCAAGTAGAAAGCCAAATCTCTATATATCTAAGCTTATTCTATCTTATCCTCCTCTTTCTATTTACTGTACATTTACTGCCTGTTATCTCTTTGTGCTCAACTTGCATATTTAAGTGAATTTCTCTAAAAGCGAAAGCGTACTAACTCTGCCATTATAAGTCCTTCTGCAATATAATTCAAAACGGGTTCTTGGTTTCATATATGGGACCTATAAGGGGCTAAAAAAAAAAAAAATAATAATAATAATAATTACGATAAAACATGGATGTATTATATCTGTTAATCATGATAACGATCCAACATATGTCATGAAAGGTACTTGGATCGTCTTTGTGTGGCCATTTCTAATGCTTTTCACATGCTAATCCAATAAAAGGTATTATATTCATGCAAAAGCATAGGCTAAAATTCGCATATTTTGAACACTTGCCACTTAACACCAAGCTACATCATGCACTTGGAAAAGACTTCTCCAAATAAGCATCCATTTCGTTACTGTTGTGGGATCAAAACTTGGAGCATCAGAAGGCCTCACATCAGGCTGCATACAGGCTAACTTATCTCTGTCAAGGCCACCATAAAGTTACATCACCTTCACTGTCGGAGTATGCGCTTTTCTAATCGGGGCACTTAGTTTGATATGTCAACATATTTTAAATACAAAAGTTACACGTTTATGTAATAACAATAAACACATTAGGTATTTCAGTTGTTTCCCTTATTCGATGCTCTTGATGTCTAGAAACCTCTTCTTCTTTCTTCATCAATACCTGGGCATAGCAACATTTTCTCCTTAGTGTCAAGAACTAAGCGAGTCAAAGAAATCATCTAAGGCAACATGGCATAGCTTAATACATGTCACAGCTCGTACAATATTTCACTTTCATAAACCAAATGAAATGTTTCTTTTTTTTTCTTTTTTTTTGACATGGCTATGACACATTTAACGAAACTCTTAATCTTGAAGATATTTATATAGATCGTAATGATATTCAACATAAACTTATGGAGTTATAAAGTATTTGATAGATTGAATTACCTTTTATATCAATTGAACTAATATTCGATATAAATTTATAGATTTACCACTACAAACTATTATATAAGTTTTCAAATTTAACTAAGATAGTTTGAAATCTTATAGATTGATAAATGACCGTTCGTAAAATACCAAATAATTTAACTTATAGATTTTTTAATATTATTTTAGTTTATTTTTTTACTTGAACTTTTTAGATTCTTACACTCAACTTAGCCCTCGAGTTTTAAAAATAAATTATAATATGACTTGTATGAAGTTTTACTCGATTCTCTAACACTTACATAGTTTTCATTTTATTTAATGTTCATATATGCATAACAAATCGCGACATTGCGTTCAGTGCACAACTATGTACAATATTGATAAAAGTTAGTGTCGGTCTATCATGTCACATTGCACGCATGTTTGCACTTTGTCAAATTTATACACCGTACAAATTCATTTAGGTTGATAGTCTCCATGGACCATAACACACAAACAACAATCCCATCGCTTACCCACGTCATCATTCAACAAACAAATTTAATAACTGTACTAGTTCACATGTTAGTAATCCTACGAGGGTAACTTGAAAAGGTTTGTGAATAGCCATAAATACTTACGACCACTGTACCATGCACTAAGTAGGGATTGACCAACTGACCTATAAACTCATTCCCTTGGGCCTTATGTCTTTAACCTCAATCTAACCTATACATTATTTAGTATTTGTCATTGCTCATGTCACTGTAGCCGATGTATGCTTATGTAAATGCATACATGTAATGTACCTAAAGGTTTTCTTGCCAATTTAACCTTAATTACTTCTTACAACCTTATATTACCCATTGCATATTTTATTTTGGTGGTATTTGCATTAGCATGGCTTTACTCTACAAACTATCCAACTAAAGCTATCACATCAAATTTTGAGAATTTTTGAAAAATTATGGAAATACCCTTCTAATATTCAATCCCATATAATAACTTTTGTAGAAAACTTTGATTTTGGTTGTAATACTAATGCAATCTAGAGATTGTCACATGGTTGGACACTTCACTGTAGACATATAGTATTAAATACTAAACTTAGTAAACTGTACGTATCAAACTCCTTAGCATAATCTTTAACAAAAATCGTTAATTTTTATATACATGTGTAATTTTGTATGAATACAACGATAACTTCAAAGGTTTTTAGAACGACATTTTCATAATCAAGCCCCAATATGCATCAATTCACAAATCATATAATCCTTTGGTCCAACGTCCATTGAAATTGTGTTTCAAAGCTTGATTTTCAACATGACCCACCGCTCTACTCCGTCTTTTATACGATCAACACAAACTCGTGCATAAAACTAAATTATAACTCGATAACTTGCATGCGTGCATGATCAAACCCTAGACATATTGCAAAATCATGAAAATACGTTCCATGTTTAACATGAAAGCGCACACAGAAACCAGCAAGAATGAACTTCTGGATTTTGCCTTTCATGTAAAATCAATCGAGAAAAACTTGCCTTTGTATAAACCAATCCTCGTTAACCTTTTTTGGGGAAGACAGAAACGGCTAGAACATTTCCTAATAACCTAGCTAAAACCAAGGTCCCAAGGTGGTTTCCCATCTGAATCCACAGGAATATATGACAATAGAAAGGATAGGATGCCCAGATTACACTTTTTGTTCCCTTGATCAATTCGATTCTTATGGACCTGCGTCTTGGTTCAGCTTCCAAATCAATACATGTCCTCTTTCAACATGTTTGTACAGTCAAACAACTTTCTGAATCTTTAATATTGTATATTGCTTTTCATATTTTCATCTTCTGCTCCTTGTATCATACAGACGATTGGCTTGCCTAACCAAAAGGCTGGACTCTAATTTCTTCGAATGGCCTAAAGTACAAAATAAGCATCTGAGAGCCATGATGACAAAAATTAACTGCTAGTTTAGTGTGTATACACCTGATTAATCGGCATATTGTATATCTCAGGATGCATTTTAATCCATTAAATCCAACTCTTAGCTCCTAAAAGATTAGAGAGAGAGAGAGAGAGAGAACAAAAGGATTTATATATAGCAAACCCGCTTTGTTTGCCATCACTAGCTGCTGTAGATTGTTTACAAATACATGCCTTCTCAATGCAGTTTCTCAGATAAATACCGAATTTCCCTCCCAAAAAACCCTTCCCAAAAAGAACACAAAAAAAAAAAAAGTATGGAATCAGTTTTTTTCTTTATTGTTTTCATCATCTTCTTTGGCTATTACAACTTCGTCTTTGGACATGGATGGGCCAGAATCCATCAAGCTGGCAGCTATTGCAGCTTTTAAATCTTCATCCTCCATCTCAGAGAGCATTTGGTCAGTCTGATCCACTCTTGGAGGAGTAGGAGCCTGCGTTATATTGCAGGACTTGGTTATCCTGTCTGCATCTTCAGGTGACAGCCATTGGCCGTAACCACTAGGAGCCTCGGATGACGATATGGGACACTCCTTTGGGAAGTTTCCTCTGACAATAAATATGCTCCAGCCAAAGCCTTTTAAAGAGTCCAAGTAGGCAGAGAGATAAAACTTGGAAAGATGTTGTGGAGCTGCATATAGACTGTCAAAATTATACCACTCTCCATTCACTTTTCTGATACAGAACCAATGATCCTGCAGGTGACAGATAAATGCATTCTCCAGCTCGGGATCAATCTGCGCTGGTTCAGCGACTGGAGAGTTAAGAGGTATCACTTGCAGGTCCCACACCTCTAAGGCCTTTTCCAAAACCTACACGCATAAGTTGCCATCATTCACCAACCAGAAGGATATAGTACTTCAAAGAAGGAATAAGCTATAGTGAATTGAATAATATATAAGGCTTGCTTGGATTGCCTATTTTATATCTTTTTTATCTTTATTGGCTCTGATTTCAATTGCCCATTTTGCCAAGATAAGACACTGATAGGATGAGCTGAAACCAAGCAAAATGAAAGTACGTAGCATATCACTATAAAGAATAGACTTTCTGTCCCTCTATCTTTTCTAATTTCTTTTACAAAAAGAAAGTAGGTGTTTTTACAAGGTATCAATTCTTCTTCCTTGATTATCTATTCTAAAAATTTAAATCATTGCTTCATCTTCCCCAATCTCCCTTTTCACCGTGATGAACGGTCATTTTTACAATCTCTTACTTAATGCTCTTGTTATGTTTAATTTACTATATTCCCTGGCCCAAAAATATCTAGCCAGTACTATAGGTAACACATCCAAACATTAGATTTGAAACAGAATAGAATATTTCAAACACACACAAACATTGGAAAGATAAAGTTAAAATACAAATGAAAAAAGGCATTCTAAGAATATCCTAAAGTCCAAAAAAACATTCTTGTTCTGACATGGAAAATTTCGCCGTCACAAGTTCATAATAGACAAACTGCAGTAAATAGTTTATACTATGTACCACTACAAGGACACACAGAAAGAGAAGATACACCATAATTTTCATTCTGAATAATTTGTTCAACCCACAAAAAAGAGGGAAAAGGAAATGTAAATATTATGCCATCAAAACAAGAATATCAATATTTAACTTCTTTCACCTTACTTCAAGATTGAGAGGAGAGCAACCATATTCAGAATTACAGTCATAAAAGGAAATCAAATTCTCCATATTTTTCATGACAGTGGTACCATGGACTCCAGCAATATTGATCCTTAGCTATATCTCTGGTTAATAAATGATTCACCAACTAAAAAGAAAGGCAAGGAGATGCAACATGTTACATTCTATTATACATGCAGTAAGAGCAGTTGTTATTACAATTATTATTAAAAAAAATCTCATAATTCAGATATCCACAAAAACACTTCTGCAACTCCTCAAACATTAAACATGCACTGTGACATATCCCGCATTGATGCACATTACAAAAGATGAACTTTCTTCCGTTTGCAGGTGCTTCAAATGAATTGCAATATAATTTATTCCTCCTACAAGCAACCATGATTAATAATAGGACATAAGGTTCAATTAGACAGGAAATGAAAGATTTTTATTAATATGAAGGCCAAAAATGACTACACAGTTGCCCAACAGCAACTCCACATGAGCAAGCTGCTCATACTAACTCTCACTTGTTTACAAAGTAGTTAACTCCTTCTACCAACTAACATCCCCTATTTAATACGACTAACAAGCTACAAACAGAAGCTTCTAGAGATCAACCATACACACACACACACACCAGAACAAACACCAACTACACTGTACAGCACCACGGCACCCTAACCTGAAACAACCAGAACACTGAGCGCAACAACAACACAACCCCTGAACACACAACATGCTACACACATCGTGCACAATGGTGTCATATCAATTCCTGCCCCCCTAAGTTTGTCCATGTCCTCAATGACACGGTAGAAAACAAAATGCATCAGCTAGCCCACCCCAAGGCTGTCAACTTGCACAGCATGTGGTCTATAGGCAGCACCGTCCACCATTGCCCAATCACACCTCATGCCATCGTGTTCTTCCTCCATCACAATTAGCTTAAGGGTTTTGTTCGGGCATCTATGATTAGCTAGAAATGGCCAATCAAATTTGAAACAAAGGCCCTTGGCCCTCTTCTCAAGCAACTTAGTGTTCGATATCTAGCATTGAACAAGGCATTTTCGCCAACCATCACCTTCCTGATATGTGATTGTATTTGATAAAGCCCCTGTTGACTATTGACCCTTCAATTGTCCCTGATTTTGATCAAACTTTACATAGCAGGTATATAGTATTATCTCTTACAAAACCCAACCATTGAGGTCACAGTTCAGACTCCAAGACTAAGTCCTGTGTCCAATTAAAGACATACTTCTTGGGGAGGTAAGTAATCTTTTAACGGGGCAGAAGATCCAATATAAGCAGTAGAACCAACTAGCCTTCTGGTTGGACAGCTTAACCCATGCCACTGATGGTGCTTCCAGTTTGAAGTGCCTACATGGTGCACTCTATATCTAACATGGATCTATATTTAAAACTGATGTTGAGTACATCTGATGTGTTCATTTTAACATATATTTAACGAGTATACCTTCACATCATGCCCCTTTTTTTTATTCCACTAATACTGCATTACAGAACATGTCACTGGCATGAAGGTAATCTGAAAGGACCAATTATCAGCAACGTTCAATATGCTGCATAAAGCAGGAGATTGCTACTTCAAAAAAGTGAGTGTCTCTAATTGGGATTCTATTAGCTTCTATTCATTAGTGCAATTTCATTCAAATCTACCGATTCAAAAGCAAAAACGACATGTCTGTTCAACAAGGATGCCAATTACAGAAAACTATATCACTATGACCTTCCATCAGGCCAGTAAGCATCAGCATAAGTGTTCCCAAATCATCCAATGGACCAATTGATAGAAGAACGTTACTCATGCATAGCACATTATACCAGAATACCATCATTGTAATTGTTTCTCAATGGATTCGAATTCGACAGGAAGATAGTTTTAACCTAAGTTAAATTAAGGCTCAAGGGCTTAAGAACTAGGTCGTCTAATAGACGAGCAATCACATGGAGATCCGCACAATAGATAAGACTGATAGTTTATATAGAACCCAATCATCAATCAATCAATCGTTTGCAAGGGCATTTAGGGATGAAAACCCCTTAAAAAAATGAAAGAAATTAAAGCAGAGGATACCTGGATACTGAAATCGCCGTCCAAGGAGACATTATGAGACTCCTGAGAAAGGAAATCTCCATGGGCATGAGTATCGGCATCTGGGGAGAGGCCAGGGATCATGACCTGACGCTCTTTGCGATCGAGATCGGATGCCAAAGCAGCCAAATCGAATTCGGAGAAGAAAGGACCTTGCAAGACGGTGTTAACGCAGTGAACTGCACATAGCTTGGACTCTTGTACCTCGTGGTACAACATCCCTCCATTGCTCGCACCTTCCATTTCGCCTAAAAAGAAGAATGTGGAAACTGAACTAGAGGTAGAGGTTGAAGACGAGTTTCAGTTTCAGCATTTGATTTGAATAGTGTTTTGGATTGCATTTGGGAAAAAAAAAAAAAAATCAAAGTACAACGTTTTTTCTTCGTTTGTTTTCTTTTGTTTTGTTGTGCAGTGGCACTTTCTATTTCTTTTCTCTTTATTATTTTAAATTTAGCTTGGAGATGACGTTAGGATATGAGTTGGCACGTGGCTGCCACGTATCCGAAGCTTTTCCTGTTTGGCGGAGAGATGAAGATGACGTGATTTTGTCGGATGGATGGTTCGCTCCTCTCCTCACCATCAACTTTATTTATTCCTTTTAGAAAAAGCTTTAATTTCGAATGGTTAACATGGCACTTGTACCATATCATTTATATCATCCGACTAAATTCCGTTTGTTGATGTCGTTACTAATTTTTATTTATTAATGTGACAATCATCGACACGTAGCACATATTGTCACGTGATATAACATATCAACAAATGTCACAACATAAATTTTCTTAAGAGAAAAATATTTTTTTTTATTTTAACCAAATATAATTGAAATCAAAGCATAATATAGTTAAACTATGCTCATCAACACTATTTTTCATATAATTACTTAAGATAACCTATACATATAAAACTTTTTTCATGAAATATTTCTGGTACATTTAGTTCATCGAATAGAATAAGAAGGGAATTGAATGTGAATTCATTATGAATGGAATAAGGTTAAAACACTTAATACGTTGTTTAATTACATAAAAAGGTAAATAAAGAATAGATATGCAATAAAATGCAAATGACTAAACTACCCTTCTTATATCTTCTTCTTCCATCATAGCATCTATTGTTTTTTCTTCTCTCTCTCGCTTACCATAATATAGATCTTGTAATGACCCGACACGGTTTTATCCCTCGGGTGCAGCTATTTTTCAGGAGGTCACCCATCACGAGATTACTTCAACATGAGCACGCTTCTAATAAGCTAAAAACAAAAAGTTTATATAAGTAGAATGTTTCAAGAAATTGTTATTCTAGTCCATCTTAAGACATGGAATTCGGTTCTTTGCTTGAAAGCGACTTCCTACTGTACTGATTAGACTTCACGCTAGTACTAGGAGTCAAAAAAGTACCTCTTCCCTATCCTAAGGGTAGACTAAGATCTATCTACCACTCTTGGTGTAGCTGTTTCTTAGGAGGCCATTCATCTCGAGATTGTTCGGGCATGAGCACGCTTTACTCTATGATTTGGGTGCTCAAAGAAAAACCCATCATCACATCTTTATTATTCACTTCTCTTCTTCTCTCACGGCTTCAAAGTCAATCTCCAATTGATGAAAGAGGATCTCAAAGCACACAAATCTATTGTAAACTTTTGAATTGAGGCACTCAAAGTTAAACACCATTCATCTTCTCTTTAAAGAACAGTCATGGATCTCAAATCTAGATAGAGGTACTGATTAGGTGATTGCGTTTAGGCAAGTCATAACCATGATTAGTTGGGAGTGGTGTCTACTAGTGTAGTTATAGAGTATGGGAGAGATGGTGGTTGTATTGTTGAGTAGTTGGTGATGGCATGTTCCGGCATAGCTATTGTTACTGGTGGTGATGGTGTATTGTTTGTTGGTATTGGTGGTGATGGTGTGTTGTTTGTTGATAGTGTGTTGGTGGTTAGTACTGTTGTGTAGGGAGACTATGATGGATAGACTTGTAGCCAGATGAGCAAGAGTTAGTCGATGATGGACGGACTTGCAGACGAAAATGAACAAGAGAGAGACAATGATGGAGGGACTTGATAGGGTTGGTCCATTTTGTCTGCAATGTGTTTAATTAAGTATAATTCGTGGTCATTTTGAAAATTTGTTAGGGGCAATTATAGGATAAAAAAGGAGCTTCATTGTTGAATCACAATTCATGAGTCAGAGGGGGGAATCTTAATTTGGCGACTATAAGTAATAGGGATTCAATGAGAATGCTATTACGAGGTGAAATTTGAATTGAACGCCATAATAAAACTCCAATGAGGAATAATGGGGCAATGGAATTACCACTCCCCCCAAGTGAACAAGTAGTTTACATGGGACTTGTGAAAGAGGGAATGGGGCTTCGAAGTGCAACTTATAGTTTTTTCATAAGAAAAAGAGCTAACTTTAACTCAATTTTTCTAACTTGATTCGATTTTCAATTTAGAAAAAAATGTTTAATTTTGATCTACTTCGTCGATACTTTTGAATCATATAAAGTTTTGAAAAAAAAAAAAAAACAAAACACTTCTAAAGTATGCTTGAAATCCATATTAAAATGGGGCCTTCGGCTGTAAAACTTGTTTGAGGAGCCCATTTTGATATGTATTTCATGCATGTTTTACAAATTTTTTTTTTTAGAAAAAACTTTATATGATTCAAAAATAATCACAGAATAGATTAAAAATTGAGCATTTCCTTCTGAATTGAAAGTTAAATCAAGTAAAAAAAATTAAGTTAAAATCCATTTTTTCACTAACAAAAAATTACAAGTTACACTTAAAAAATCGCCATTCTTCTTTTACAATCTCACATGAAATGTTACACAAAAAAAATTTGTATATATATTGGTTGTCCTAAGTAGTTATGTAAAGAATTATGTTTATGAGTATAAGGTGGTCTCTACTTGAGATTTTTTTCCCTAACAAAAAAAAAAAAGTGCCACATGGCATTACTTGAGCACATGACGTTAACCAAAAACTTAAGGATGCAACATGTTAGTCTGAGCCATTGCTAAATGTTAACTCATGCCAAAATGGAAGCTAACGGAATTTGAATAGGTAATATAAATGATCACAAAGACTTCAATATCATAATATTTCTCTAATGTTTAGGTAACAAATGTGACATTAATCCACTATCATAATATTTCTCTAACGAAAAAAAAAAAAAAAGAATAACTATGGAGTGAAATTGCTTTACACTATGGTTTAGAAGAGGTAGGGGGAGGAGTTAGTATATATAAATAAAAAGTAACAGGAAAAAATTAAAGAGAAAAGAAAATGAAAAGAGAAAATTGTAAATATTTTTATTTGAATCATGAAAAATTTGCAAAAATTGAAAGTGGGAAATAGTAAATAATGTTATTCTATCTTCCTTTAAAATGATATAAAATCTTTATATTTTTCATATTAGAGCTTTTGGTATCTTTTTTTAAATTACTTAAATTGACCCTTTAATATACTAAATGTAATTTATCATTTGTAGCATGGTTTTAGGTTATTTCAATGAGTTATAAATATCAGTTGCCTTTTATCCTTTATATTGAAAATGATAGTATTTTTACATTGTTCAACATCATACGATAATATATTTATGGTGTTCTAGGTGAGAAGATATGGGTGTAAGATAACGTATGTATTGTGTATTAAGTTACACTACATGTGACTAGAGAAATGACTTTAATTACACGTATGGGATGATCAAATGAGGTATAGTAGGGAGGACGAATAGACAATCTCAATGAGGTTTGAACATGTTCGATGACAGGTAGAGAAGTTCGATGGCATTAAACTCTATAATTGATAAAGAGCTAATATTTGTACTTTTGAGATAGGAGTTTAGCAAAGTAATAGCATTTGTGTCAAGATCTCTCTTGTCCAAATGAGAAAGGAAAGGGGGTATTTCTAAGAGTTGGTCATCAATCTCAATTGTTGGATTGTAATGATCATTAATGGCTAAGGTCAATCTCTTCCCTTAATGTTATTCCAAACAGGCTCCTTTTTAAGATCTAGCCTTAGTAAAGGCCTTATTCTTATTATGAACCAATATTGAGAAAGGTTAGATTGAATGGATTGATCCAATGAGCCTTATTCTAAGTTTACCATAATTGCTTCCTTAATTGCTCAAGTCAATACTTGGGCTAGTACTCCTTTAAGTTGTGAAGCATCTAAAGCTTAGCACTTCATTTGTTTTGGTCTTGGGAGTGCTCTAAGTTTGTCGAATGTCAGAGTTTCTACTGAGCACTTAGAACATTTGGAGAGGTTACTCAAGTATGATCTGGATGTTGCTTGGATGCATAGAAAAGCTGCTCTATAACCTACTCAATTGCAACTAAAAAAAACGCAGCAATTACTCTTAAACTAATATACTATGGGTGGTTTTGTGTAGCTTAACTATTCATGTAGATGTCAGCTGCTACTTAGCCTTGGTTCAAGACAACTACCATTACTCTATTTATTTGGTAGTACATAACTCAGAGGTCAGATCAATCTTCAAGTAACATGTTGTTGTTAGTCAGGAAAGAAGCTTAGGTGTGTTGATAAGAATCAACTCATTGGGCCTATCATGCATAACCAAGCTAAAGGACTATAAGGACTTACACAAAGAATACTGGCTCTAAACCCCATTCAAGATGAGGATTCATATTTCGATTTTCATCTTTTATACTACTGCCGACCCAAGCACCGAGTTCTCATAAGTTCTAGCATAGTTTTCAAGCTGCTAAGCAATCATACCAACTTATCTAGCATGCATACCAACTAGCTAGTAGCCATATCTATTACCGAGCTCATACCATGATCCAGATAATCCCTGAACTAACCAGCATCGGCTTTTATCTAAGCCAAGTTGCCGAGACACTTGACTAAGAAAGGATCAAAGTGTTCCTTATAACCCAGCTCTGACATAAACCCAACCAAGTTAGCTCTGACCAATGATACCCTTCTGACTACGTTCCAGCAGGATCCTACAATTACCAAGCAACCTCAGCATTCATTACAACGTAGCTAACCATACTGCAAGCCTCTAACTACCCCTTGACACGACATTATAAGGATTCTTTACTCTTTTTGTACAAAATATTCTTTGTTCTTTTTATTCCTTTTAGTATGTTTTATGCATTTTATTTGTAAATTACTCTTTTGTTTTTTCCATGCATGCCTTATAACTCTAGTGGAGCTAGGATATAAACCCCATTTATTTGTACACAAGCACATCATTGCATTATTAAATATTAACAATTTCTTTCTTGAGTAATCTAAGTGTTCTCATTATATCTTAATTTTTATTTATTCTCTTTAGTAAGGAGTAGTGGTAAGTGACCTTATAGTTTGGACCAGTAAGTCACATCCGGCGAATTGTAGGCTGAGTAAGATCAATTGGTGCGTTGTATCTGATTAGCAGCCACTATAATTTACTAAACCCTTTTACTTCCTTTTTGTTCTCATCAATTGTAGTGCTTCTCCGTATGTACAACCTTAGAGACGCATTATGTATGGAAGAAATCTACGCAGCTTAGTTCCCTTTTCAGCTGCTATGATCATATTTAAGGTGTAAGACATGCTCGACTTAGCTTTGTTCATCTAAAAATAGGACATATGGCAATTTTTCAAAGTTCTCCTTATTCTGCTTCTTCTTCTTTTTTTAGTTTTGATGTCCCTTTCCATTATCTGTAGATCACGACTATGATTAAGGTACACTATTTTGGCTTATTTAATAGCATCTTTTTTCGGTAGTTGCATACCAGCATATTGGAGATTGAAGAATATCGCTTTTCCTTATCAACAACTATACACTCCTAATCTCTTTATTTCATTATATATATATATATATATATATATTAAGGTAAACAACTAAAAGCATGCTTTAAGAGCTAAAATAGCGAAATGTGTATTTATTTGGATCATCATAATTGCCTTAAGTGTCCTTGATTTGTACTAGAGGATACTATAATATCCTTATGCGTGACATCAGAATGATCACTTCCCTCATCCTTTACTTATTCTCTTGCATGTTTGGACCATTTTC